>OU611959.1:10027500-11268716 GCA_914767545.1 Sesia apiformis
CTTTATCTGTAAACCTGGACAACATCTTTAAGTCATCTGACGTCATCGATTAAAACTTTTCACTTTTATTTTCTTTAATTAAAGACAGATTTGATGTATATTCATAAATAATAATTCCACTTTAATCGTAATCCTCAATTGTTTATTTTGTATACCCAAAGCAATCCTCAATAGAAATTAAGATTGTAGATATATTAGAACTGATGTAGGAGATTGAGCGGGAGACTGCACGCTGCAATCCAACAGCTGCTGGGCGTGCTCGACTGGCCACGTTACCTCTCTCTCACAGAAGACTACCTTGAAATGTACTCCATTTCTCACTTTATCTTATTTCCCTAATGTACGTACGTGTTTCGGTAGTGAGTGAGATATGCCAGAGCCCATTCCCATCCTATCCCTCCCCATTTTCCCAACCGTTTCTCTAAATCCATTCCAAAGGTAGGCATCGATCCGGGGGCGTGCCAACGTTTATCATTTTGGACTAATGTTGGCATGTAGCGCGGATATCTATGGGCGACAGTATCAACTTACCTGTACCTTGGACTGTATGCTCGTCTGCCGCCTTCGTCCATAAAGAAAAAGGAAATATAGTTTGAACTTAAAAGCACCGCAAGCCTTTGAATGGTTTTTACGACATTCGTCAAATTCTCATTTCGTCAAATTATAGAATTAGTTAAATATGCAATTGCAATGAATTACAAAATTGAAATAAGAAAGATTTTAATAAAAATGGTCATAAAACAAAATTTATTACTAAATAAAAGTAATTAAGTTTCGTTGTAATGCTTAAAAAGTTAAACCCGGCTTAACTTTTTTAAGTACTGCAATGGATTAATTTGGTAACCACGGGCAACCATATCTTGCACAGAAGTTGAGACGAGCTGCAAAAATGTGCTCCGTATGAATTCAGTACGAATGTGGTGCAGTACGAATCTTCGCTGCCTACAGTAACGATTATTTTGTGGTTATGAAGTATTTAGTTCTGAAGTGGCGTGTCTGAATTGAGCTTTATTATAAGTTGCGACAAAGCACCTCAAATTTCTCATCTACCGCAAGTTTGATTTGCGATAAAATTTAGTAAACTACACCATAATATGTAGATGACTGAGATCCGTCAAGTAGGTTATAAAATATACACAAGGAGTGTTTGGGTTAGTGTGCATAGAAAATCCCGACCACACCTGTACCTACCTAATTATAATCCCGCCGCTGAGAGAATGCGTTCCTGACAGGTCGTGAGAGAATGGACGATGTAACTTTGAAGTGGCGAAGAATTTACGATAAAAATATTATTATCGTTTATTTGCTCTACTAATGAATAATATCATAATAATCGTCAAACTAAACGAACTATTAATGATCAAAAGCGTTCATTGTAGTTACGGTAATTTCACTAATTTTGACTACGTTAAGTCGGTTATGTTGTACTTTCAATATGAGTCTACGTTTCACTGCAAGGCATAGGCATCCCCTTGCAATCATCATTCAGGCCATCATTCAGATCAGACACAATTGATAGGATTGGTCGGAGGGCGGACATAAGCATCGGATTTTTTTTCAAATTCTTCTCGCTTTCGTTACTTAAATTTTCTTCACGCTGTTTTCCTTCACTGTTGAGCTAGTGATTATACAGAAATCCGTATTTATGAAGAAATTTAATGCTACGAGATTCCAATTCGTAATTTCAAGAATATGTGTCGAAAATGGTTACCGCAAGCCTATCATCCCCTTCTGCACTAGTTAATCCTAACTAAACAAGAAAACTAGGCCCGGATATTAGTTAAATTTCGAATTCGTTACTATAACAGTTTGTTATTCATTGCTGACGGTAACTCATGTTTAAATTATATAATATTGACTAAATTGTATATTCTGGTAGTGGTTAGGTAACGCGTGCGTGTCAATGATATGTTATTATCTAATCATTTATTCATGAAGTTTCAAATATAAAGTGTACAACTGCAGTGTTTATTAAACATCTTAAAATAATCTTCTTATGACGAGATTTCCTTTAATAAGAGACATTAAATATAATTAAATACAACTGAAATCTACTCTTCAATAAATGCAAGTAGCCTTTATAAATTTCATGCTTTACCGACATTCATTATACTGTGTTCCCACTACACTGTGTTATAGGCTGATTTCGAAAGGAATAAATGGTGGTCAAGAAAGGACAAAATTGACAAAATCGTATTTATATAATATAAGGGTGGAACAGGTATTGCAGTTCTATTTACAATACTTTTGCTCCCGCAGCAATTACTAGTACTAATATATTCTAAACTCAGCATAACTTCGTAATTACAAATTACGTAAACTTTATATAGACTATGTAGTATGTATCTAGTCTGGCCATAAATACCGTTATAATAAAGAAAACAAAATACATTTTAATTTGGAATATGACATTCTCACGTGAAAAATAAATGTATTTTCTCATTTTGGTGTCAATCATTATTAGATATTGTGCTAATATTAAAATGGAGTAGGGTGATAACGAAAACCGTATTGCTGTAATTACACAAAGCAGCCATGGAGCCAAATTCAATTTTTAAAACTCTCCATCCGCTTGGTATTAGACTAATGTTCTTGTATCAGGCTATCGGTAGATACATTGAAACGTCCTTTATTTGTGACAGAAAAGGGTCTGGCCGTCCACGCACTATTTGTACTAAACAGACGATAGAAACTGTGAAAGAGAGAATACGAATAAAAGCTTGTAAAAAATCCCGTCGGGAAGTAAAAGATTTTATCCAGAGAGATGAATTTAGCACCCAGAACCATGTCACGTATTTTAAAAGTAGATTTAAGACTTGCTGCTTACAAAAGACGTATTGGCCATTTATAATTTAAAGAAAAATAGGGTTGACAAATCGAAACAACTTCTTTGGTGGTACGCAAAGGAAGCTTATTTACAGACGAGAAAATATTCACCATTGAGGAACATTTCAACAAACAGAATGATCGAGTTTATGCTCATAACTCTAGAGAAGCTGTTCAATTGGTCAATAGCGTGCAATGTGGCTATTAACCGGCTTCAGTCATGGTTTGGTGGGGTGCTAGCTATCAAGGAGTGACTGAATCATGTTATTGTGGATAAAGTAATAAAACGCCGGCGCAAGTGTATTAAGACACAATTCTTGAAAAGGTCGTAAAACCTCTTAACAACACCCTGTTCCATAACCAAGAATGGACCATGCTTCACTCGCTCAACACAGGTGTGGCTAGAAAAGAATATTCTCGACTTCAAGAATCTTCAAGAGGACAACAAGAAATCTTTTTTTTCGAAGTCATTCACAAGCTAATTGAAAAATGTATTAGGGGTGCAGGTAAAACATAAGGTATAACATAAGGTATAACATAAGGTAAGGTAAAACATAACATAAGGTGCAGGAATACATTAAAAGAGAAAAATAATTCTATATTTTAATTTTCCCTCCTTACGACCCCCCATTCCGTGAACTTAAAAACCCACTCGTATTTTTAAAATGCTTACCCATTTATTTTTTAAATACTAAAATAACACAAATTCTTCTAATAAAATGTTAATGTAAAAATAAAAATATCACTTTTTGTAACAATATTTATGGCTAGTTTTGGTATACGGAGCGCTATATATACTTTGACGTTAAATTAATTTCCGATAATATCTTATACATTTATAATCTATGTGTGTGTTGTCATGGTGCTATAATAGTAATCTTTTCTTTCTGAGGGTGTATGACCTAGAGTCAAGGCTCACTTCGTCTATCTACTCTAATTTGTTCGATCTTGATCTTGTACGTTGGAGATCAGATTCAGGCGCTGAATTAATAATTCAGCTTTAATAATTTCATTTTGTAGACTAAACGTTGACCTCTAATTTTCATGAGCGGTAAGCATCTCAATTTAAAGACACTATGCTCAGTTTAAAGACACTTTTAAGAGTTCAGGATCATAAAAATATAAGTACAGGATTTAGAGAAATTTTCTATTTGCTAAAACGGGTAACAATAAAGTTTCATTGATCTTTTGTACGGTCAGGTTAAAATTCCTATTTATACTGAAATAGCTTTTTCATTAACCATTTCAGTATAAGTAAGTAGCCATAATGTTAGATTGTTTAACGGAAGTAGAGAGCTCCAGCAGGAAGCGCACCGGAGTAGGCAAGAGGCGAGGCGTACGGCGAGATGATAGAGGGAACGCCGGCGGAGGGATACACGTAGTCGAGACCGGCGGAGTAGGCGAGCACCTGAGGCGCAGGCGCCGGCGCAGGGGCAGCCTTAGGATTCGGCGCGGCCATCGCTACCGCCAAAAGTGCAAACAAAGCAAACTGAAAAATAAAATTATGTTTAATATTAACAAATATAAAAAAAATATACTGCTTGGTTTCATATGGTAAAATTAAGAGTTAAAATTAATACCGATGTTGATCCTATATGCTTCAAATTTCTTGATCACATTGAACTGAAATTACCGATAAAATTCTCGTAACATTGTAAGCTCTCTGACGTTACATTTCGTAATATGTAGACGTAAGAGATGAAAATAAAGTTATAATTAAAACTAAATCATAATTATTTGATAAGATCATCAACATGTGTGCTCATGTTATCCCCTAGGGTGGGGGCTGCCATTTATGAAATCATCATATTCCTAACTTTTGGGCTCGAAATTCCCACATACCATACACAATCGAATTTTCTAGAAATCAAATAAGAAGTATTTACTGTACTGGGAGTAAATTAAATGGAACTTCAAATAATTTAAAAAAATGAAATACTCAAAGTTGACAAAATTCGACGATTATTAAAAAAAAAATTTAATTAGCATCGAAAATCTATAAATCCGCACCCCCACGTGGCTTACAGCCCCAAAGAAGTATTTATTCAGTAGGTCTATATCAAAAGAAAACATATTGCACAATTCCCATATCACATAGATGATTCTGCCTGATTATCTATATTCTATGTGGAAGATTTGTTTATTCCAGAATATTCTATTTATGTGATGTCACTTCAAACACACACGAATCACTGATACTTACGATCTTAGCGAACATGTTCAATGCGACACAGTGTAACTGAATCATAACATTATTCAGGATGTTAAGCTTTATATATCAAAATGTTGGCCTTGATCTTTAAGACACATAATCTATTTTGTTTATCGTTACATGACAATGTGACAACGCAAGGGCGTAAGAAGGGGTCGTTGATCTCTCATCACAATAACTTCGTACTGATACATCCTGACTGGCCTTATACGGATTAAGATATTGTTATGATTAGTGCGAAGAGAAGGCGCATAATGTGGTTTAATTATGCTAGTGGGTTATTTGCAAATCTGTCATTGGTGTCTGAAGGAGTGATATTATTACCATTTTTACGAAACCTATTTGCGTAACAAAAAAGGTTGATTAAAAATTATTATTAAGAATTATGGTAAGCACGGTCTGCTAGCAGCGCGTTGTGGCGTTGTGGCGTTGTGGCGTTGTGTCGGCCGGCTATAGAAGTGCCGTGTGAAAGGCGACTAAGGGAGAACAAAGGGGCTACCACAAGCCCTGAGGAAATACACCACCTCTAAAAGAGTTGACTCACCAATCCGCTTGGCCCGTGTGGTGTTTTAAGGCCATACATCCCTCATGCACGGTACAATGTGCCATGACCAGCAGTGGATGAGGGCTGGTTGCTCAAATTATATGACGTTATCTGAGAAAAGGGACCTTATTGTCAGTATGAACTTCTTGGCTTTGATTAAGATTTTCTAACTTAATATTTCGTTCTTTCAAGATTCTGCTTAAGTAGGAACATTACTTACCATCAGATTTTTTAAATAAAGCTATAAAGAATTATGTTATTTTTAAAACTTGCTCTTATCCTTTTTTTCATTCACCAATAGATGTTCCATGGGATTCATGTCCGAACAATGCTGGCCAATCCATAACTGAAACACTGACTTTATTTAGATACTCGCGTACGATCCCTGCGATGTGCCAGAACATGTGTGTCAGCATTATGCTATGTAAAAATAAATACCTATGTTTCAAATGTAACCAGCGTAGGGTACCACATGAGATTCAAAATATTCCTGCATATATTGATGTTCACTTAATGGATATTCGTACTGTCCACGAACCACCATCATATCATACATTTTCATTGAAGGAACATTGCGCAAAGCGTTCTTCCGGCCTTCGATACATACATTTTCTGCCTTTTGTCATTGTCATACAGTATAATCTTGCATTCGTCGGAAAAGAGGACTTTGCTTCAATTGAAATCAATCAAGCGTCAAAAATTAAATTTTTCAGGAAATAATGTTCTGTTATTTGTGTTCGTAATAGATTATTTTACAAGGCGCTTGGACTACTACCAAAACATCATGTAAAATATAAGTAAACATTGAAAAATCTTTTTAAGGCTTATAGATTACATTAAATTGAGTCGAATGGAGCAAAAAATATAAAATTTGACGCTTGGACTAGTTGTGCATAATTGTATCTAAATTGAGTGGTGGCCTGTAAACTGAAGGCACGATCTTCAGTGAACAGTTTTGGCCTATCTGCTGGTTTTATAAGTCTATTTGATCATGCTCATCCAGTCTTCGCCTAACTGTAGACTCACAGTTACTCGTCGTACCTTTCGGAGTTAATGTTTAATCTGGATTGCATTAAAATATTAATCCCTGAGTGAGCCTAAAATGCAGAATCTGTCATCTTGAACTGGGGTGGGATTAATGCCTGCCAGATTCTGGACGGTGAATGATAACATAATCTCTCTCTCTGATCTCTCGGTACCGTTGTACTACTCGCTGGACAGTAGCACCACTTAACTAATACTGTCTAGTCACAGCGCACTGGCAGAGTCCAGATTGCGCAGCTTAACTAATACGGCTTGGGCAGCTCTAGCTGGTGATTAATGTCCATGTTAATTCAAATTTAATGTTAACAATTCAAATGCCCTTTCCTGCATCCTATTTAACATTACTTTGAAGAAATGCATCCGTGATTCCAAAGTTGAAACTACAGACTATCCAGTATACAATAAATCTATTCATGCTATACAATAAATCTATCCAGGCTATACAATAAATCTATCCAGGATACGTAGATGACATCGACCCTTCCGACCATGAAGAAAGAGTACATGGACATAGAACGATGCTCGTGACGTGCAGGACTAACAGGAAATCAACAAAAAATCATGTACATTGCAGTTTCTAAAAGAGTGCAAAAGCAATCCCAAGAGCAAGTCGCAATAGGAGCTTTCTTAAGACCAATGAGTTTGTGTAGCTGGGCACGTTAGTAACTAATGACAATAATGTAAGTGCAGAAATACAGCGACGAATAGGTACTTGCCGCTAGTAAGTGCTATTTCAGACTTCTTAAATACTTAACGTCAAAAACGGTTTCCAGGAACCTAAAGCTAATGCTGTATATATAATACTTTATTAAAACCTGTGGTGAGATATGGTTCGAGATATGAATGCTGGGTCCTGACTAAAGAAGATGAAAACAGCCTCCGGGTCTTTGAACGGGAGATTCTCCGAAAAATATATGGAGCCGTGAAATGCGGGGACAAATGCCGCATCCGCTACGTCCATGAGCTCTGTGACATGTATCCAGAACCAGACACAGTAAGACATATTAAAGTTGGACGGATGCAGAGCATGGATGAGGAAACACCGCCAAAAAAGTCCTAACGAGCAGACCGGAGACACGTCGAAACCATGGCAGACTACGGTTGAGATGGGTGGATGGAGTCGACAGAGATTTTATAAGCGGTTAGAATTGCGGATCGAATTGCATGATCGAAGGTCATGAACAGAAGGATCTGGATAAAATTGCTGGATCAGGCCAAGTCCCACCCCGGACTGTAAAGCCAGAAGAGAGTCGATGGAGTAGTAAGTAATTAGATCATAATTTGGCAAAATAAGTACAAATGGACTAAATTAGTTAAAAATCCGGTTTCATTTTACATAAATAGTACGCGCAAATATGTGTAGTCGCTATTAAACTAAACGTCTCATAACTTTATTCGTCTCAAGCATTATACAACTGCTTAACATTTTGAGTATAAACAAAGGCGATCTAATTTCGGATGCGGGGCTCGTCTTCAGTGTGTTTGTCTCTGTTCATAATTTGCATTGATTCCCACCTGAGGCTCATTTGTCTAGTTTTTCCGATTGTTCAAAGGATCCAAGGACGTAGGCCATGTATAAATATTAAACGAATAAAAAATAAAATCAGTCTGATTTTAAAAGGACAACAAGTGCTTGCTCCCGTTATTCTCGGATCAGGATCATTGACTTTCGACTACCATTATTAAGCATGTTTGCTAAGCTGGTGAGTAATTTTACCTATTCATACTCGGATATTTCTAGAAAATTATGTTTACCTTACATTTATTTCAAGGACAATATTCTAATTAATAAATTACCTATCTATCAGAAAATTATTATTCTCGATGTGAATTATTATATGGTTGTACGACTTAAGACTACCTACATGTTATTATAATCCTGTCAGAGCGACTTCAACCAATATAATTACCACCTACCACTCGATTCTTTGTGTAATCTCTGCAAACAAAAAATATATAGGTGAGTTTGAACGGAGCCGCGGCAGCCGTATTGTTTTTAAAAATTAAAATTGTATTCTGACCCCATATAATCTATGTATGACCTTTTATTGTCTTTTTTTTGTATTAATGGCGCCATTGGACTAAGATGCTCTTGATTAGTCCACTAGGATGGGTATACAATATAAAGACTAAACTTATTTAAATGTATTCTACTAGATAACTAATAATATATTAAATGTATTGTAGAATATACATACTGTGTTTTGTACCGTAAAATTGAAAACCCTGATAGAGAAATTCTAATGTTAATACGTGCTGTTCCAGCTCGAGTCGTGCGATTTTAGAACTGACAGAACGTTGTAATTTATGTTGTACAATTTATTGGATATATTGTACAATGTAAACTTTGTAGGATTGTCAGATTTGTTATTTTATTATGAGAATTAATTAATTGAGGAGCAAAAAATACTGAATAAGCAACAGATTGATGGTAGCAAATTTAAAGGTTCTGTGGTCTCAATAAAAAAGGGGGCCCACGAAGCGGGACTCTGTTGAAATGTACTGCATTTCCCATTTTACCCTATTCCCTAATGTACAGTACGTGTTTCGGTGGTGAGTGAGATATGCCAGAGCCCATTTCCATCCCATTCTATCCTATACCTCCCCAATTTCCCAATCCTTTCTCCAAATCCATTGGGAATTTAGGGAAGGAATGCCTTCATCTCGATAGGCAGGCAGCACATCCGGGGGCGAGCCAACGTTTGTCATTCTAGACTAAAATTGGCATGTACCGCGGATGTCCACGGGGCACAGTATCCATTTACCACCAGTTCGGCTGTATGCTCGCGTGCCGAATTTAAAATTATTTACTTCATTCAAAAATAAGTTGTTAGGCTCGTGTAATACAGGTTACCAGTCAACAGTTAACAGTCAGGGCATCAATGTATTAATACCCTGTGTTGTATAATGTTAATAAATATTTAAAATTTTTGAATTTGTTAATAATTTACATGATCGTGCTCACTTAATATTTTTTCTGGTGGTTTAAGTATTGTATCAGCCTGTATCAGTTTAAGTGTAATGCGGTGCACAGGCGGAATGGTGGCTCACATACTCCAGATTTTCTTTATTTTTGGAGCAGGCGGTTTTCCTCACGATGTTTTCCCTCACCGCCGAGCTAGTGATATTTTTTGTAAATCCTGGTTTTAATACAAGATTTTTATTATTTAGGTTTATTATTATTTATTTTAGTGGGATATTTCAATTATAACAATACCTACTAACCTCTTATAGCCCACCATAGATATCTTAGCAAAAAATATACACTGATGTACTATTTTGGATAACAATACATTTATTATGGTGTCATTACTAAGTGACAAAAAACTAATATAATGGAACATTAGTTTGTGGGGAAATACGTCGTTAGGTCTTCCATGGGCTGCCACATTCGATATTCGAATGTACGTAGGTCAATTTGTAATCTATATAGTAAAAGTAGGTAGAAAATAATGAAATTAAATACAATTTCATAGTTCCTTTATAGTAAGGGATTCGAGATTAATTTGTGCCCATAAGCGGTACGTATCAAGAGCGACAGTGATATCAGTATGCCAGTTATGTCATATTGTGCTTTAAGTAATCCAATAATAACATCCGAACTGAAATGGGCTGAACCTATAGAATCAATAGTAAAACGTAGAAGAATCATTCACTTCTGTACACAATGAGAAAGTCCTTTCAATACCTATCACCAAAAATGTTGGTTAGACTCCACAAAACATATGTACGTCTGCTACTAGAGTATGTATTCCAAATTTGGATTCCATACTTTTGCAAGGACGTTGACTTATTGGAGAGTGTGCAAAGGAAAATTACGAAGATTTCCGCCATTCTAAGGAAAAACACATACAGGAAATCCTTAATCTGCAGTCCTTAAGTCAGCGTCGAATGTGCGAGGACCTCATAGAGACATACAATTCTAACAAATATGACTCCCAGACTTGTTTCAAGCTCAGAACAGATTACAGAACTGGTTTACTGCAATAACAAACAATTGTAAAGGTCATCAAAAGTCGCATACAACGCACGGATCAACAAATTTGTAAACACTTGGAATAATTGCCACAAGAAGTGATGGATTCCTCAACGGTGGGAATTTTCAGATCGAGACTGGACAAATATGTCGGAGCAAGATTAATAGTTTAAAGAGCAATGTTTGTTCAGTGATGTGTCCGTCTTGTATTTATCTCTGAATTCACGACACAGCGAACAGGGTGTATGTAGGCCATTAGCGTGGCGTTATTATTACAAAAAATGACAAGCAAGTACGTTATCTAAGAAGCGGGACTTATTCGTTTTGGTTAAAGATTTTGTAACTTAAATTTTGTTGTTTTTCAAAATTCTGTTTAAATATTAAACATCTGACTTTTAACATGAAGCAATATTTTTTTTTTTAGTTGTGTTTAAAGGCTTTGTTATAACTTTGAACCGACAATAAGGTCCATTTTCTCAGATAATGTGACAATTTGCTCGATATACGAGAATTAGCCATATGGTGTCGGCCGGTTTTAGAATAGCGCCTTTTTTAACGTGGGTTAAAGGTGACTAAGGGATAGGAAAGCAGTTACCGCAAGCCCTGGGGAACTAAACTACTTCTAAATGTGTGGACTTGCCAAACCGACTAGCCTGACGTTTTAAGGCCATATATCCCTCATGAATGATGAAGAAGGTAATGTGCATCAGGTGGCCCGTGTCCAGCAGTGAGTGATAAAGAGTTGGTAATCGAGAATTAAAGCCAATCGAAAACATAATGCATCGTATCCGAAACTTGTGTGGCAAGCTTTGGTCGATACCATCATTATTGCTTCTCGGTAACTTATTGTCACATAACACGCATCCACACAACAATGGGCCTATTAATATCCATTATACGTACTGGGAAGTAAATAAACAACGCAATTATTGTCACAAATAATATATAATCTCTTAATAATACTGTAATATTGTGTCAATATTATGTCTCTGGATATTGCACACTGTACCTGGAATGCGTGGTAGTTACATAAATAATTGTAAAGCGATAATAATAATAATCATGGATTTTGAATTAATTCTCACCCAGTGACAAAGTGCTACAGTATTTATTGGTAAAATGTCAGTTTTTTTGGTCTTTGCATCTAGCAAGTGTATATGAAAAAATTTGTTTGATGTTTATTTTATGCAAAAATTTTCGTATAATTTTTATATAACTCATCACGCACGCTTTTAACACACAAGTATGGTCCGTTCCAATTCAATTTGCCGAAAACAAAACCAAAACAATACCAAATATTTCAAAGTTTAGCTTTAAATCTAGGGTAAACTTGCAGTCTCGATTAATCAAATAATGGATATGTAGACAATTACCACCTCATTATAACTATATTTGAAACGGCGCGCGGCGTTGAGTTAACACCATGTCAGTTACCTCACGACCCTCAGGTCGGTATGTATGTTCACATTTTGAACAAATGGGATTTGAACAGAACATAAAAAAAAAACTTTTTCATGTACTCAGAACTTAACTCAGTCCTGAACGGAACATTAACGGTTTCTAATTTCGGAAATTCATCTTTTACAACCTAATATTCATAATAATGAAATAAGTGAAAAACTGTTTCTAGTAACATCATTCGTATGGTAACATCCTTTCCGCAGGGACATCTGTGTGGGACACAAATTCAATTGAATACTTAAATCACCGTGAACAATGCAGCTGTCATTTTCATTCACATAAACTGCATTTCTTCGTGAAGTGCCTGTTATTTTGAAATCTATCTGTAGCATCCCACAGCCATCCCCTATGTAAAGGGAGGGAAAGCCCCCGAGGGGTTTAGAACGAGGTTTTCGGGTTTCCTCGCTTTTCCGCTCAACTGATTATTGAAAATTCTTTCTTAAGTTAAAGTCTCAGTGTTATGGACCAGGATTTGAATTCACGACCTCACGAATGTCAGTTTATAATAGATAGTCATAAACATCACCGTTCTTAGGTTCTTGCTGACTGTTTGCTATGCTACATGAAAACTATTACAGAAAAATCTGACGTTTTAATCACATAGTACATTCAACATTGCTTTTAATCACATCTGCGACTCAATGTCCTTATTTTTCTAACTTGTCCTGTTAAAGGCTTCATACGTAACATCTTTACCCGTGTCCTTCACAAAGAATATGTGACAAGACCACGTGAGGGGTAAACGCACTAAACACACGCCGCTCGTCTCATTTTCACTTACCTGAATGTGAAATACGAGGAAACTAGCTAGTAAATAACAGGTGAAATAATGAACTTTACCATCCAAGTAAAATCACTTTGATATTAGCAAGTACAGTTTTTGCGATCCTATCACATTAAAAATCGATACCCACACTGTCAAAAAAAAAAACTCTTTTATTAACAAATAATCTATTTATTTTATTTATTTATTTTTATTTCGAAAGCTTCATTGCACTTTATGCGAAAGACACTTTATACCGCGAACCCGAAAGTTGTGGAATGAACTGCCAGCTGAGGTATTTCTGTTACACTACGATATGGGGTTCTTCAAAAGAGCTGCGAGATCGGCAACGCACACGCAAGCCCCCTGCCAGTGCAGGTGTCCATAGGCGGCGGTGACCACTTACCATCGTGTGGCCCGACAGCTCGTCTGCCATCGACTCTATGAAAAAAAAATATACAAAAGGCGAGCTTAGTGCCATTCTCTACTAGTTGATATTTGGGCAAACAGAAACACAAAAGGGGTGCATTAAACAACATACATAATAACATACATAATTTAATATCTGTTTACAAAATAGTTCATAGATAAACAGAATTGGCTGCCGCTATCTTTAAAGGTCCTTGTTGGTCTAACGCATTGGGCCAACAGGCTGGACCAACGTGTACTAGGCGTCTTGGAGTACACTGGCCATTAGTGTCCAACCGTATTTTGTCGGTTTTTCTCCACACATCAAAGGATCATGACGCATTGGCAATAAGGAATAAACAATCCGCCGACGTGTAAACGGGAACGTTATGCTGGCCCAGCCCAGGCCCAGGCAGTTGGCTCATTGCGTTGGGCCAACGTATGAATGAAACCAACATAACATTAGAATTCACAAGGCTATTTATAGATGCCTCATTAAAGCTTAAGATTGATTGGATCTTATATTTAATTAATAGATGCCTATTAGTCAAATCAATTGGGAGGGGGGGGGGGGGGGGGGTTGTAATCAATCACGCGGGCCCAGTGCGGATTGGTGAATCATATAGGTACTCCAGATTTTTTTTATTTTTCGAGAATGCTGGTTTCCTCACGATGTATTCCCTTACCAGTTATTTACTAGAGGAGGCCTGTTATATATACATATATATTAGTCAAAAGTTTAAATTAGTATTAGTGTCTCACTGTAGTGAAAAAGATAAACGTTTTCTTTTTTCAGTTTATTCTGTTCGCTGTCGTCCTGGCGCTTGCCGCTGCAAGGCCGCAGTATTATGGCGGGTACAGTGGTTACCCAGGATACTACTCTGGCTACTCTGGCTACAGCCCAGTAGCTTACTCGGGCTATGGGGGCTACTCACCGTACACTTATGGTTATGGGTACTATTAAAATTCGGAGATCTCTATTCCAAGAAAATGTGTAACGTAACGCTCGCAAAAATTTGTTCTATTATTTTAATGGTGTAAGTAAGAAATTATTTCATGTAATAAATAATGTGTTATGGGATTGGTCATTTTATTTTAATTATTTAGCCTAAGAGTATCTATTTTGATTTATGTTCCTGAGGTTGTCAGTTCGAACCCCGACCCGTAAATACGATTTTTCCCAATTGGTACGGCAACCGAAAGCTGCTCTTTTTTGTCCACTGTTGGACATTGATACCTTGATGTAAGCGGGTTGGCGAATCCACTCTTTTAGAGATGGTGTAGTTCCTCAGGGCTTGTTATCTTTGTTATCAAGTGATAGCGACATAGAAATAGATAGAGATAGCGACTAAGAAGTCGCCTTTTATGACACCCACGGGAAGAGAAAATATTTCCAATTAAAAATTATATTAGTAATTTTTCCAATTAGGCGGTGACAGACAATACTATAAGGAAATCTACATATCCAAGAATACCATGTCTCTCCATTGCTGGATATAGGCCTCTCCCAAGGCTCGCCACCACACACCGAGTAGGGCCCGAAACTCCCTTGCTACTACTACAAACCGAAATATGTCCCCTGCAGTGAGACTGTATGCTAAAATAAAAAAAATATTAAACTGAATGTATTCCTACTAATGCAAACTGTGTCAAACGGGCCTATTATAATGCTTGCCCTTTTGACTTGAATTGAGTACTTACCTAAATTATTCTCCATTATGACAATACCGGGTGCTACCATCAAATGCGGATGTTGATTGTTCAAATCATTGGTACCTAAATACAGCGAATACATTATTAGTTAGAAGATCAAGGACGCTTTTTATCTGAGTACGACAAGACAAGTAACCGAGGCGTGGTCGTTTTTACATCGTATATAAGCCGGGACCTGTGGACAACAATTATCACTTGTAAATCTCTTGCAAGCAAATCCTTAACAATGTTCTACAGACTGGTGAGTAGAAAATACTCTTTAAAATGTTTTATATTACTTGCTGTATTACATTTCAGTATAGAGAGTTTATAAATTTCGTTAGTATTTTTAGTATACGAGTCAGATAATATCATTTCTCTCTACTTGAATGCAAAATTATAATTGGTTTAGGACTCCAATAGCTTTCAAAAACTTGTGATTTTATGTGAATAAATGTCAAATTATGTGAAACTTGGTTCACATTTATATCTATTGATAATTATAGAAAATTGGGTAGAAATGGTGAAGCACAATTCCATGACATATCTACATTGACATACATTTTATATATGTATATAAATATAAAAAGAAACTGCAATAAGAACTTCTCGGTATCCTTTAGTTAATTAATATACCGACTATTTGAAATAAATAAAGTAATTATTTATTGCATAGTTTATTTTTGGAGCTTATGTTAGTACCTTAATATTGATCTCTTTTAATAAAAAAAGTATAAATTGAAAAGTTCATTCTCGGTAAAAAAGTTTTAATAAAATTGAAAGCTCGAATTCGTTAAGTAATTATCAAATCTATAGCCTTGTATTGAACGAGAAACAATACCGCCAGAGCCAGATAAAACTAATTCATAAATGTTAAGTAGTTTAGATGCCAGTGAATAGCTTTTGTATAGTTTAGCTATTAGATTTTCGATATTTATATTTATATTAGATAACTGATATGTTTATTTTTAATACTTTAGTACTAAACTTACCCCGAAGACAAAATTATATTGTTATCAAATTCCTTTGGTCGGGGCCTAGTTTGATACAATATAGTACCAGTTTATTTATTTTTTTATTTATTTATTTAATATTTATATTTATTAATTTATTTAATAAATAGTTCTCAAATTATCCTCCGATATATGTATTAGATTTATCTCGGCGATATTATAATTCAATGAAATAATCTTTCTATATACCTACAGAACTTGAATAGCCTAAGGGCGCTGTGTTTCTATTTATTTCATTTTTTAACTAAATTTTTGCTTACGTTTTATGTGGTCATAGCATACTCCAAAAATCTCAAATGTACAACATTCGTGGGTGACAGGTGTACCCTATTATCGCACGCTCTGAAAAAATCCCGCGTTAGATTCTTTGTAGAACAAAAATGAGCGCTTTCAACATTCGGCGCTTTATCAAACTATAGTGGCATTTTGTGCTCTTATTTTTGCACCTGCGAATAAAGCCTTCTAATTATTAGGTATAATGGAATTCATTTGCTTACCTCGTATTTTTTAAGCCTTTTTGGTGTATACTTTATTAATTAGCATATCATATAATTTTAGGATTTATTATTATCTAGAAAACCTTTGAAGACATTAATGAAAGCGTAAAGGCTATAAATCTTTTGATGTTATAATAAGGGTAGGAGCAGTCAATCGTTAGGGTATTAAACACCTCAGTGGGTATTGTTATTGGCATTTAACCGCCACGCGCCGCTACACCCTCCGCCACCGTAATCACGCGAAAAGTGACTGGTGCCATATTTTGACATACTATGTTACCTAGATCATGTGGTAATTAATTGATATTTCTAGTAAAATGGCTTCATGTTTATGTAAATTCAAATATTATGTAATACAATGAGATTCATTGTTTTCATAATGGTAAATTAGGCATTTTATATTAGGAAATCAGGCAATTTTCGTTGTTTGCTCAAAATCTATTTTGAATGCAGCTGCATAATCGTATAGGCTGTGGATCGAACTACCTCAAGAGGTCTTTCCATTAAGCTACAATATGGGGTTCTTCAAAAAAGCTGTGAATAGGATTTTGCAAAGCGCGCCCGCATACCCCCTGGTGTTGCAGGTGTCCATGGGCGGATTTTATCACTTGTACTCATCAATCTTCTGTTGGAATGAGATAACACGACTGGGTTATCTCACAGTCGGCAGTGGAATACAACATCATTCTCCTCTCAATGTATTTTAAATGTTTATTGAACCAAACGACTCCAGAAATTAAGTCCAAACACCGTCATTGTACCGCCAAATTTCAGGGAGTTCCCACCTTCAGCTTCAGGATCAAATCAGGCGGTTGTGTGAATAATATACGTGTCTTTAACTATTCTCTTTAGAAACACGTTTTCAAATAAATGCATTCGTTTAAAAATTATGAAGCATTACAATTTTTAACTTGATACAGTTGCGCCTCCTGGTGAGTTAGAACCACAACACCCAATCTCATGCATGTTCCAAGGTACGATTAAACGTTTACAGAAAACCGCTTTAAAATCGGTCCAGCTGTTTCAGAGAAAAGTGGTAACAAAGGGTACACAAACATGCATTACATTCTCTTACCGCAAAATTAAATACATAACATTCGATCTTCGTTCCTTCGTGGGTAATTACTTTCACAGAGTTAATAAAAATAAGATTGTACAATACATCCAACCATATAGGAATCAATTGCTTTTTTTATAGTCATATATTTTAATGTCTTTTTCCGTTCTAATAATAACTGATATTTTTTTACTTCACAAAAAACAATTACAAATAACTATCATATTAGAAAATAACTTAAAACTAACTTAAATAAATATTAAAAAATATACTTAATAAGTGTCTATTGTACAAAATGTTCAAAATTATCAGATTATATATTTTATACAAATTACATATTTTTCATATTGTACAAATTTGATAGGTAACTGTGGCAAGGTACCCAGCATGCTGGCGACATTACCTAGCTGGATAGCAAGCCGATGCGTTGCGCGAGATAATGGCCAGTTCTGGGGTCGCCTGTGCCGTCGCCTGATTTGCTTTGAAAGATCTTTGAAAAACGAAAACGCCCTAGGACCCCACGGACATACGGTCCGTGAACGACACGGAAAACCCTGAAAATGTATTAATAACATATTACTGTATTAAAATGTATTGCGTAACATTTATTTCATTGTTACAGTTCGCTTTCCTCGCTCTGGTGGCGGTGGCGTTCGCCAGCCCCAAGCCCGAACCGCAGGTAGTGACGTACTCTGCCCCTGGAGTTCTCCCAGGCGTAGGCTATTCCGCCTACTCCCCACTAGCCTACTCCGCCCCTTACGCCGCAGCAGTACCTTACGCCTACTCCGGATATTACGTGCGCTGAGACAACGTCATCTGAACGACATACGCATTGCTAGAATAATGACTTCGAACGCCAAATGTTTTAATACGTATTAATAAATTTTTGTTAACGCATAGTAACATGTTTGTTTTCTGTATCCACCAATATTATAGAGACCAATATAAATAACGAATATTACAAACTTAGTTAAAAGAAAATTATAAGTTTTTATACGAGTACATTTTAGAATAAATTTAGAATTTCAATTAAGATTCTGTAAAAAATACGCACACATTCACTCAATATCATTTTATAACTTGAAATAACTTATAATTATAAATAATAACTTAAATAAGTTATATTTTTTTAAAAAGACCTAGAGTTTCGTTCCAATATAACAAACATCGCAAAGCTTTAAGTTTATTTATATAAACAAATTATTTTTATATTGTGACAGCTATGCCCACGACATTGTTCGCGTGGATCGAAAAGTATTACCTCACTCAGATCTCCGGTCGGACACATAGATGGCACCTCTGTTGACAGACCCATAGTACTAACCTTCAAACGATACGTGTCAAAATTTCATGTCATTTCAACTATTAATTTACAAGTCACAGTGGTTTTAGTAAAACAACTTTTGTTATTTTCAAAACAATGGATAAATAAGAATTTCGTGTGTTGATTAAACATTGCTTTTTAATGGGGAATACTGTTGAAGCCAAACAGTGGCTTGATAAGCGTTATGGAGACTCTGCACCAGGGAAATCAACTATTATTGACTGGTATGCAGAATAAAAAACGCGCTCGTACAAATACCGATGATGCTGAACGTTCTGGTCGCCCAAACTTGGCAGTTGTTCCGGAAAACATAAAAAAGTCCACAAATTAATTTTGGAAGACCGTAAAGTGAAGTTGCTTGAGATAGCTGACACCTTAAAGATATCAGAAGGTAGTGTGTTTACAATTTTACACGAAAATTTGAGCATGCATAAGTTGCTTTCGAAGTGGGTGCCGCGTTTGCTCACACCGGACCAAAAACAACAACGCGTCGACGATTCAGAGCGCTGTTTGGAGCTGTTCAAGTGAGATACAAAAGATTTTTTACGTCGGTATGTGACAATGGGTGAAACATGGATCCACTACTACCTACACACCTGAATCAAAAAGATCGTCAGCTGAGTGGACAGCAGCCGGTGAAAGCCGTCCAAAGTGACCAAAAAGGCAAAATTCGGCTGGCAAAGTTTGTTCATCGACTATCTTGAGAAAGGTAAAAGCTATCAATAGCGAATATTACATGGCATTATTGGATCGATTTAGTGTAGAAATCAAGAAAAAACGGCCTCACATGCAAAAGAAAATAGTGCTGTTTCACCAAGACAATGCACCATGTCACAAGTCGATGAAAACGATGGTTAAATTGAATGAATTACGATTCGAATTGCTTCTCCATCCACCGTACCCTCCAGATCTGGCCCCCAGCGACTACTGGCTTTTTGCAGACCACAAAAAAAAGCTCCAGGGAAGAAATTTGGCTCAAATAAAGAAGTGATTGCCGAAACTGAGGCCTATTTTGAGAGCAAAGACAAATTGCTCTACAAAAAAGGCATCGAAAAGTTAGAGGAGCGTTGGAATGAATGTATCACTCTTGAAGGAGAGTATGTTGATGAATAAAGTCGAATTTTTAAAAAAAAAATTTTTCTTAGTTAGACCGGAGTGATCTCATTGAGTGACTTATTGAGTGACTTTATTGGTGTTATTATACTTATTAGTGACTCGGAGTGACTTATTGAGTGATCTCATCCAATCTCATCCCATTTACTTTCATCCTATCTTACCCGATGATCTCACCGAATTACGAATATAATTAGATGAGAGTAAACACCACATCTCTTATTTCGTATTGTAGCTCACGTGAAATGTATAAAAGAATCCAGTGGGAACTTGTAACGTTTTGGGTTAAAAAGTATCCCATACATTAATCGAAGACGTATACTACCACTGTACCAAGTTTCATTATAATCCATCCAGTGGTTTCTAGGAGAGCATTGATGTTACACGCGCAAACTCGATAACGACTCTCGTTTTAGCAACTTTATTACTTATCTGTATGAAAAGTAGCCTACAAGACATATTAACCCAGGATCCAGCTATTACTATGCCACGTTTCATCAAAAATGCGTCAAAACGTACAGTGACAGACAGAAAGACAGTACATAAAAATGTAATTTGAAATTTGAATTTATCGAAATGTACACTTCGAAGTGACTTTTTTCAGTAAATGTTTCTTGTAAAGTTTGTTACGATTTTATTTTACGTATATGTGTAGAAATATACTATTGAAATGAGGGTAAACATATTCCGAAATCTTTGTAATATACTAACTTGTTCAAAATATAATTATAACTGTTCGATATTATAAGGAGGAGAAGTGTCCTTGATACTATAACAAAAAACGATCATGAATTTATCAAAAATGAAAGATTGTCATACAAAGTAACCCTTTACGAGCGACCACCGTAACGTATATAGGAACGGATTTTTATTATACGGGTAAAAGTTATTCAGCTTCAGGGGTATGTCAAACTTTATTGTCTGTATGGACTTAACAACTTTGATTAATCACCAACTTCTGATGCTTTATCAGAAGGTATCAAAAATCTAATATTCAGTATATTTCAGCAAGATGTAAGTAAAATTTATTGCAACCTGCTTTTTCAATATCCACTGCTGGCAGTGGAGGCACTGCAGAGCAGTTTGTCGGCAGAACTGCTCTCTGCTTAACCAATTGTAGTGCAGTCTATTGTACAATTACATGTATTTATGTATATCATGACTCATGACAAATGCTGTATTATTATTATGTTACAAACTATTGTGAACGTTTCACGCGACTGTAGCCGACATCATTGTGAAAACGATTTCCACGAACACTTCCCGTGGGAGTGCTCAGTACCTGCCTTCTTCTGGAGAGGGCGACTCCAACCCAGCAGTGACTTGTGCACCGTGCGTAACCGCTCGAGCAGGCTCTCATCTGACTTCTGAGAATCACAAGGTTAGTGAAGGCTTTTTTCCTTTGGGAGGCAGGGATTCAATATATTAAGGTCCTTCACATGTCCTTCCTTACGAGGGGGAGAGTGCACGCTGCAATCCAACAGTCGCTGGGCGCGCTCGACTGGCCACGTTACCCCTCTCTCACAGAAGACTACCTTGAAATGTACTGCATTTCCCATTTTATCTTATTTCCCCAATGTACATACGTGTTTCGGTAGTGAGTGAGATGTGCCAGAGTCCATTCCCATCCCATCCCATACTTTATCAGATTTAGTTGCCAGATAATTTATCTATCAGATTGTTAACAGATGCTTTAAATATAAACATGCTCTAACATCTGATCTTTTAAGATTAAGCGAAACATAATCAGAATATTTTATAAAGACTCAGTAATGTCTAAATATCTGAAAAAAAATAAAACCAACAATAAGAACCCTTTTTTCAAATAATGTCACATATTTTCTCATAATCTCTTAGCGAGATGACGTGTTTGTCATGACTATTGCAAGTCATCAAAACCCACATGTTGTGATGCGGAAGTGTTATACTTTATTGTATCTAGGTACGCACACAAGTAATTGTTTACGATCAAGGGCACTTAGATATTATTTAGCATACGACAATGTATTCTAATCTATTATACAAGTTTAATTCATTAACATTATCTTATTGATGGTATATCTCAATGGTGGAACAATAAAGATCGTAATATTTTATTCAAGATATTACGAGCTTAATATGAGAGCTTACGATGTTAATGTCTATAGAAATATTGTATGTTGAGCTGACTATCTAGACCGTGGTTGGTGTAACCCAACCAAAACGACGAAAGACGAAATTAATAATTTTGATAAAACCCCCGTCGGTAAAATACTTTAATTACCTTTTAAAGGATTGAAATAAAAATATAAACCAGTCAACAGTCTTGTTGACGACAATCTGCAATAGTGCACCACCTGTCACCGTGGTCACGCATAACGAAGGCCTAATTTTATTTTACATTCGATAAAACTTCGCCCGTTAAGAAAATCCCAATCTTATCCCGTCCAATCTTATCTTATCCAATCCCATCCCATCCCATTTCACCTATCAGGTAATGTAATGTGATGAAGGCAACACATGCGGCGTGCGCGTGGTACAGATTTATATCTTCTGCGTCACATGTCAACATCAGTCAAAAATGACAAAAATTCACGTGTCCGCAGATGCACTGTCGACCTTTTGGAATTAAGAATAAGGATTTGGAAAGAGGATTTGGAAGGAAGGGGAATGGGATATCTCATATTACTCCGTCCATCTCGCTTTCCTCAATCCACCAGATGAAGAAAGGAGGAGACTCGTGTTTTGACAACTTTCACTCACTTAGCGGTCTTCTGTGAGAGTGAGAAAACTCGGCCACGGCTCAGCTGACGGTTATGTGTATATACACCTCTTTAATTAATAACTTCAGAAAGACGCACTCGAATAAGTACATTCGTTTAGAAGTTTTATATAAAAGATTACAACTTTTAACTTGGTACAGCAGCGCCCCCTAGTGAGTTAGTACCACAACACCCATCCTCAAACATGCTCCAAGGTACGATTAAATGTTGACAAAAAAGCGCTTCAAAATACATAACATGCATTTGGGTATATTATACCAACTCTGTTCCGTCGTGAGTACTAAAAAAAAAATAGATACACATACGCCTTTTTAATAGATTTTATTAGATAACTTTAATAGATAAATACGTGTTAGAAATGCGATAATCTTAAAAAATAACGTGTTTTACTGTTTGATTTTATGTGGGTAATAGTATCTATTTTCTGTCTAAAAATAGTTTTGAAAGTGTCCAATCCAGAAATTAGGACGTTTGTTTGTGTCGATCACATGTGTTGATCATACGTAATCAGTTTAATCATGTATCCTGCTGCGTAAAGGCTCTCAATTTATTACAAAACGATTTGTCAAAGCGATGGTCTTTTGAATATTGCGAAAAATACTAGAAAGAGTTGCAATAACTGTGGACATTGCTTGATATTGCTAATAGTTTTTTGTATTAGTACTTCTACAAATCATATTATTATTATAGGGGTAGTATCACGATGCGATCGCGTAATAGTCAATTTATATATGCGGATAATGTTATGGTGATACAAAGACAACGTTAGCCGTATTGTTAGATCGTCTAGGAAGCGATTGAATAGTAGAGTATTCCTTAAAAATTAAATTCGATAAGGTAGATAAATATGAAAATTTAAAAAATATAATTTACGTGAAACACTAACTCACTTATTCACTGAGAATATTACGAGTTGTTGTATTTAAATCGTATAAGTGTTGTTACAATAATTCACGAACTCGTCTGTAAAGACAATACCTTAGATTTGATTAGTTGTATCAAATCTTACGAGTTATAACATCATAACATAGAAACAATTTCATTCATTGTATCTTGCCCGTTCTCGTTTGTGATATGGTTAATTTTAAATAAAAATGCAAGAATAGGCGGAACGGTAATTTATTGTTTTTAGTTTCAAATTATCGAAAAAAGTTTGCTAATGATTAACAATATTCATTTATTCATCTTATTTAGAGGATTCTAATAGATTTTGCTGTACGCGATCGGGGCGGAGTATGCCGGGTAAGCCAACGGCGCACTATACGCACCGGGCAATGCCGAATATGCCAGTGGGGCACCGGGCAATGCCGAGTACGCCAGTGGGGCACCGTAGGCCAATGGAGCTTTGTAGGTTAAAGCTGGAGCGAGAATGGCCGCACCTGGTTCCGGCGCAGGAGCCGCAAATGCGCATGCAAGCATGGCGAAGAAGAACAGCTGAAAGAAATAATTACCAATCATGGTACCAATCTGGACTAATTTCTAAAGGTTGTTTCTGTTCCTAGCTACAAGATGTATAAACAAGGGATAACCAATTTGTCATCAGATAGGTTGCTTGCTTCTTTATCTTAATGCTGTATGACATTTTATTTAAAAAAAACTGTTAATGAAACTGCCCTCCTGAGAAGAAAAGGCATTACTTATATTTTTAAGGAAAGAATTATAAGTAACAATATGTTCGGAGATTGAAATTAAACACTACATTAGTTTTATCCAAAAACAAAAAGTTTCTAACATGATTTTATATTAATGTATTTTTATTTTTCTTGAATGTGATCTAAATATACTTCTCTCAAACTTGAATGTGATAAAAATCAATTTTTTTTAATGCACTTCTTCTCGAATATGAACAAAAATTACTCTTATTTAAACGAGTATATTGAAAATGTCGACTTTAATATTTTTTTAGGTTTTCGCGATTACTATACATAGCAATTAAATAATGTCAAATATACGCGATTTAAATGTCGACTTTCTTTATCAAACACATATAAATCTTCAATTTTAAAATACTCGAAGCGCAAAATAAGAATATTTATTTAAGAAGAAATTGTTTTTAATATATACCTATATTTATATAGAACAATTATACGAGAATTTTCTCGTATGCCGTGGTATATGCCAGTACTTATACTAAGTACTATACTACTTAGTATAAGTATCCTTCTATAAGTATAGAAGTATAGTGTAGAATATATAGGAGTATAGAAGTATAAGTATAGAAAGAATATTTTTTACAATAACTCTATTCGTAAAATAGTGTAAGCATATAACTTTATGGTATACATACGAAACGTCAATAGATCAATGATATAATTACATTAAAATATAATAAAATTATTAATAGAAAAACATCTATCGCTGATGTTTTTTAAAACTTAAGTGTCTGAATCTACGTAAAAGAAATGTGAGGCATTAATACCTAGTTTCTTTTGATTTGACTGAGAAAGTTATATATTTTATAATTATTTTATTAACAGATTTATTTGTAATTATTAAGTTATTAATCAGTTTTGTGTCTTACCAGCTTGAACATGTTGCAAGGTGTGTCTCGGTTCACTGGGGGGTGAATGATGCCCTTCGTAGGACCGAGTGCGTTTTTATACTCATGCATGTTTGCTACTTGTAGTACCATTGACCTTTACATTGAACGGATGCCTTTACGCGAATAAAACAAATCTACTAACATTATAATAAATCGAATATTTTATTGACCAGGCGTTGGCATTATCAAGTCTCTTGACAAACAAATTGTAATGTGTATGGAGGTTAATAAAAACGAACTGGATAATTTGAACTTAAAATTCATTGAGCCATGTTATTATTCCATTAAAATAATTCACACGAGCTAAGAGGAAAATTTTTAAGTTTCCTCTTTCATTCCTCTTCCGCAAAGGTCGCTGCCCTCCGCGTTTTATTAGTACCTACAATAAAATGACGCTTTAATTTAATAATACTTAACCGGCGAAATTGCTTTCGTTTCTATGCTGTAGTAATTCATTTTAGAACAACGTTATTCAAAGGTCATTGTGTATCATTGTACGATAATAGCTTTAGGTTATTGAAATCTACACTAGCTACCCTGTTGACCTCACATAATACTACAAATAAACTACAATTAAGACATTATTAATTAACAATTTACACTCATATTACGTATTGTGTTTCCTAATTCCAGATAAAAGAAGGTGTTAAAGGTAAAAATGGTACAATGACCTGCGTTCATTCAAACAATTTTATATCTACTATTGTAGTTACACGAGTCTATGGACATATATAGTTCTTTGCCTTCTTTTGTAATTCACGTTCAGAACTTTCGGCTTCAAGATTCAGGAACTCCTATGACTTTTTCCTATCACTGTGTGTGTAAAAAACTAAAATAAAAATAAAATAAACTGGTCTTTCGGAAACTATTACATGCATCCAAAGGCCAGGCTAGGTAATAAATCTATTTTTTTAAAATTGTGAATCGAGTTTAGACGCGCAATTTTTCTGTTATTTCTTCGCGTATGCGTTAATTGTACGCGTCTAGACCCGATTTACAAAATAAAATGTGGATATAAAGCGAAAGTCATAAACATTGAATTTCAAATTAATAGTATTGGTAGAACCAAATTAGTATTGATATAACCTAAACCAATTATATAGTATAACTGTCCAATATATAACATCTCTTAAAAAATAACTCTGGAGCAGCGCTTGGCGCTTGCTAGCCTGAGAGCGTTATGCAAAAGGAGTTAGGGTATTGGCTTCAGGTAATTGCTTCAGCAAACTTGGGGACTTTCCTGAATCCCAATACTCGTCGCCTGACGATTAACCTCCATCTGGGTGCCGAGGTATGTATCCAATACAGGTATGTCTGTAAGGATGTCGACCAACTAGGACACCGTGGCCTGTCCTTCCTCTCTAGTGCGAGCCGCTTCTCACGCCATGCCACAATTAATGACATCTTATGTCGTTCACTTGCAACTGTCAATGTACTGACTTTATTAGAGCCGAATAGAATCGTACGGGACGATGACAAGAGACCTGGCGGCATGCCACTGGTTCCGTGGAACATGGGCCAACCCGTAGTGTGGAATGCGAATATCGCTAGCTCCATTCCACCTCTACGAAACCTGCGAATATGCTGGTGCAGCGGCGGAAGCGCCAGAAAGGCGTAAGACTATTAAATACGGGAATATCGGCCCTGAATATATTTTTATTGCATTTGGTATCGAGACCCTCAGCCCATCGGTTGTATTATGTATTATTATACTCAGGTTATATATTATACTCAGTTTATATTATATTATATGGGTTTATATTATACTCAGTTGTATTATTATACTATTATGACAAATAATAGTTCGTTTTAAAGTTAAATTTAAAGTTAGTTAAACCGGGCTTGGGAGCTTCCATGGTGGTTCCATTTATTAGATTCAGAGGTCCCTTTATTTGTTGGTGATGAACAATTTTTATATTTTCATCTCGTATAAATATAAAGTGACATTTGAAAGGAGAAGCACTCGCCCTTGCTGAAATAAGCAAGTACACTTTATTGCACACCAAAGAATACATTGAAAGGGACACAAAAGTTTAAATAAATAATTGTACAAAATGTGAAATAAATGTATATAATAATGTACTCGTATTAGAAATAAATGCAACGTTATCTGAACATATGGAACTTATTGTTGGTAATGACTTATTCAGTTTGGTTAACGTTTTCTAATTTAAAATTACGTTGTTTCAAAATTCTTTATAAATAGAAGCAATCTATGTTATTTTTAAGGTTTCACTACATTTACAATGTCTGGGAAATTAGAACTTTTCCGACAATGTCCAAGATGAGTTGAGATAAGAGTAAGACAAATGGAGAGAATTATAACTGGTATCATCTCAATAGTTGCGATAATGCTTCGATTGGTCCTTTTGATTGAAGTACGCGTTCGTTCTAAAACTTCAGCGTAATTGCTTGAGAATAGATCTTGAAGCAGGGGGCCTTGATCTTGAGCAAAATATGTCAGTTTAGGTCCGGCTTTTAAATATTTTACTCCGGTTTGCTGGAGGTTACTGAACTCGGTGTAGAAATATTGTAAACATTGCATCACTAATATTATTATGTTTTATTTAATAATGTTTTAATAACAGATTGTCATAAACGTAATATGTTTTAAACTTTACCATTTAATTTCCTCTGTCATTAATTTAAATATATTAATATATTCGTAAAGAATTGAATGGGTAGGAGTGCATACCGCCATCCGTATGCGGCGTGCCCTTGAACATGTTATCTCTCCACGCAGACTAAAGAACTAGCTCACTTGACCAGTTGCCGCCCCTCTTCGTGAGAAATATATAGAGTTGTGACAAACGAAACAAAAAATATTTTTATTATAAAGAAGCCGGCTGACGAGCATACAGTCCACCTGGTGGTAAGTGGATAATGTCGTCCATAGACATCTGTGATACATGCCAAAATCAGTCCAGAATGACAAACGCTGGCACGGTCCCGGATGCGCTGCCTACCTTTTGAGATGTAGGAATTGATTTGGAGAATGATTGGGAAAATGGGGAGAGATGGGATAGGATGCGATGGGAATGGGTTCTGACATATCTCACTCACTGCCGAAACACGTACCTACACACTGCAGCGTGCAACCTCCCCAAGTCTATATGTACTTACGATTTATTAGACGTACATTGTAAATAAATGAATTGAATTGAAAATTTTCACAAAGTTGCCTTATTTCAATATTTCAAATTAAATAAATACATAATTTATTTGGATTATGTTATTGATTAAGTCATTATTGTATCTATAGAGCTGTTTTGCACGACACCTTATATTAAATTACATACCATACCATACGTTCACTGTTGGATATAGGGCTCGCTACCACATACAATCTTTGGTTCTTCTTATCCAGCCACTACCACATTCATTAAAATAAATGTTCGCTGCAAATTTTAACTGTTTTAATGTAAAACCTGAGATCTCAAGTTAATTCTTGCTTAATTTAGTCACATTTTAGTGTTACCAAATTGTTTGGTGTATATTATGTGATATTGCTATCCTAAAAATATAATGGTAATATCAACTCTATGTAAATGTGTGTTATTCAACATTTCTGCTATAGTCGGTTTTAAGTTTTAATTAAGTTGAAAGCTATTTATTTAATAAACTAGTCGAGTTGCATTTTTTTCTGTAAACGTAGTATGGTTTTGAGTCAAGCAGTCTCTGCGTCTCTTGATGCTCCGATATGCAGACTACATATTTATGAATTATGGTGTTAAATATACGGTATCTATCTATATACTTATTTAATTAATTTTAATAAAAAACTTAACAATATCTTTTTAGAACAATCTTAACACTTTGACATTGAAATGAATTGTGGATATAATGGGGTTTATAAGTGAAATATTGCTATATACTTACAATAAAATAATGTTTATTACTCTGGAGCCTCTATAACTCTATATTATCACATTTAATCACATAAAACACAGACTTTGCCGTTGTCCATTTGTTTAAATAGAGATAGTAGAAATTGAGTTAGCACTGGTTTATTTCATCGGCGGTAGAACCAATCTGCGGCGTATGCGTATGGTAGACTGTAGGCTAAAGGCGCTGCTGGGTTGCCAACCGGCACATAATCTTGGAGACTTAATGACGAGCCATATGAATATGCCGAAACAGATGATACGGGGGCGAACTGGGGCGCAGACGCCACCGGAGCTAGGGGAGCAACTGAACCAACAGGAGCAATTGGAGCAACTGGGTTACTGACAAGGGACGTTGCGGGTGGAGCTAACAGGGCAGCAGAAGTATACGGTGTTGCAAACAGTGGAGAAGTGATTAGCAGTGGGTCAGCAGCCACTGACGCCAACGCGAATATAGCAATCTGCAAATAAATTAAGTAACGTTAGTTGCATTTTATGTTTTTTTTTTTATAGAAAGAAGGTGGCAGATGAGCAGAAAGTTCACTAGGTGATACGTGGATATTGTTGCCCAAAGACATCTGCGATATATGCCAACATCAGCCCAGATTGATAAACGTTGACACGACCCTGGGAGCGCCTCCTTTGGTAATTTTAAAGGCAAATCCTTTCTAAAGGATTGCAAAAATGGGAAGGGGTCGGTATAAGGGAACGGGAAAGAACGGGAAGCAAATCTTACTCAAAACCGAAAGAAGTATGTATATTGTGGGAATAGGATAAAGTGCGAAATGCCCTACATTTCACGGTAGTCTTCTATGGTACGTGACCTCTGATCAATCTATGGGATCTAGCCCATTGATTGATAAGTTCTTTTTTTTTTTAAATTGTAAACGGTAAGATAGCCTTTAGAGATTAAGATCCCGGCGATTAAGATTAAAAAAAAATGCGAAACATGGGGAATACGGAGTATAACAAGACGAGGAGTTTTCTTTGTTATATTCTCCATTCATCCTCGAGGGATGGAATGGGATGGAGAATAGAGAGTATATATTATAAATTGAGAAGGATCTCTCTAATCGATGAGACAGGACGGAATATGATGTGAAGGAATAGGGATGGAATAAAAGACTTATCTTACCCCATTACAGTCCCTAGTAAATGGAGTGGGAATTTATGAATATCGCACTATTCGATTTATTTTTCTCTATTTTTCTGGCATAGCCATTACCCCATCGGTATAAAACTTATGGGGTTTTTGAGCGAAAAATTGATTTCAATGGTTTATACAGGCTTCTCTTGAACGTAACTTTACTCCATTTAGAGAATTTTGTAAAGAACGGAATAAATGATAATCCGAAGGAACTATGTCTGGGCAAAGGTCCATCAGTTTTTGTTTAGTCATCAAAGATGTATGTTGAGCATTGTCGTGATGGAAAACTACACCTTTTCTATTCATTAATTCTGGGCGTTTTTCCAGTCCCACCATACACATAACATGACTTTGTTGGCTTTGAGACTATTTGTGATGACTCACCTCTCTCAGATCATTTTCGAACATTGTTATCGTAGATGATCCACTTCTCGTCACCTGTACCAATGTCTTCAGAAATGGACCGTTTTCATTTCGTTTTAACAACATCTCGCATATGGAAATTCTATTCAACACGTTTCGGTCATTTAAATCATGAGTCACCCAAACATCTAGCTTTTTTACAAAATTTAGTTTATGCAGGTGATCCAAAACTGTTGAGTGGTGAATGTTAAGCACTTCCGCAATTTTATGACTGCTTATGTGTCGATCTGCTTAATTTTTTTCAATGATAACGTGAACATTTACCTTAATAGGACGGCCACAGCTAGGAACATCATTCACATCTAAATTACCAGACTTGAATCGACTGAACCATTTTTTGCAGTAGTTTCAGATAAAGTATCTTTTTCGTAAACACCACAAATCTCTTTTCGAGCCTAGAAGCATTCATACCCTTGTCGAAGAAAAATTGTAAAAGATATCTAATTTTCTCCTTATTAACTTACATTTTAAAATTGTTAAAAATATGAAAGGTAAAAAAATCTTTTAACTTGTAATTTCAATTTGTCGCCATTACAAAAAAGTCAGTCCAGCGGTATATCACTTTCCCGCCAGTGATCAGTGTTACCAGAAATATAGCATGCTAAAGTCATACGTTCAAAAAAGCCGCAAACTTTTCCGACTACCTCTTATATCACATCTTCTGTGTCACGATAACTTGTACATACACCCCACGTTGTCACTCGATCTATATCATATTTTATTCTATATCATCTATATCATATTAATGTAATTTAATGTTTACTGTTAAAATAAGATATTTAATTTTACTTCTAAATTATTCACAAAAGCTTTATGATTTTGTAAAACTTCTTGTCCTTTTCAAGTAGTCATAATTACAAACGCGATAGAAATTAACAAAAAAATATATCCAACGGCCGAGAAAACCATGTCTGAATCTTAGTTTGTTGGTTTAATTTTCATCAAGTAGTCATAAATCAATGATAAGTTTCCTCTCACTCCTTCACATTCATAGGCGGTTGTTATCTCCTTTAATATTTAATATTTTTATCTGATTGTAGTCTACCTTTTTGTCAAGTTTAATTAATTTGCAAAAAATCTTGGTTATCTACTACCGTGGATGTATTAGCATCAGTTTTAATAGCTCCAGTGCAGTTTCAACATATTTGTTGTCATCTTTATTAACTGTCCTTTGCGCAGACACACATCCTCGTTATTTTTTATGAGTTTGCCCGCAATCCCGATTGCAATCCCTACTTACCGTGTTACAATCGGCAACTGTCGGTGGTCGCTATTCACAACTAGAGGTGCTACGTCGGCCCCGTAAATAATAAGTTCTATAGTAATTATATGAAAATCATTATTAGTTGGCAGTTGCTGAATTGAAGTTTGGAAGTTATACGTATGCACAGGGCTTTAGTCTTATTAAAGAAGATTGGACGCCGTTACATTTGTTTTTATGTAACAAATAATTTCAAAACCTACTGACCCGATTTCGAAAATTCTTCCACTTTCAGAAATCTAAAATAATGCACATTGATATAGACTATATTTATTCCTAGATAATTCTTATGCCACATAAGCGAAGCCAGAGCAAGCTACTAGTATAACATGTAAAACTGGATATTGTTCATTGCATATTAAATTATAACCAATTAATGATTATGAATAAATGGGTCTTACCGGTATAATACTTACCATTACCAATGGTAGTAGCAGCATTTTATTATTATACTGCCAATTGTAACGATATATGTCGCTATGGTAATTATCATTTAATAATGCCTTTTATGTGCGGCACGTATCCTATACTAACATGAATAAGATCACAGACATTATTGTATGTTAATGTTAGGTATTATTATAAAGAATGCTTACCAGATACATTTTGTTTGACCCTTTTAGTTCTACTCTTGAGAATGCACTGAGTGTTATGAAAACGTCCTGCCTTATATATTTGGGCCATTTAAAATGGAAACGACATTACAAATGGATATCTACGTAAAAGAATCAATGCTTTACATATGGTAGTATGACCAAGGCCTCTTTGAATGGTTGTAACTAAAACAAAAGAATGTATAATTCAGAGAAGAAATAGTTTAAATGGGTTCCAAAAATATTTTGTATTTCTCATTGACCTTGCAGCGTGACGTCTGGCCTCACTAGAAAGACAAAAGTTTGCGAATATGTTTTTATTGATTTTTAATCATTTTAATCTCCTCTAATTCAGTTTAATGTTGTGCATGTCCTCATGCCTTCGGATGACATTTTGTTAATAGCACTATTAAAATAACACTACGCTATTAACGTATTCAAATACTATGTGGCGTCGTATTATATAATCTGTGATGGAGTGTTAAAAATAAAAACACAAAAACATGCTGAAAATAGTAGTTTTATTTTTAATAGCAAATACAAATCATAATTTTATAGTAATGGCCGATCAACGCTTGAAGTAAAAGGAGTATGGATATGCTCCGTAGGATAAAGGTACGTTGTAGGACGAGTACGAGAGAGGAGCAGAATACGAGTACGTCAAGGGGGCGGAGTACGAATAGGTGAGCGGTGCAGAATACCCGAGGCCGTACGACAAACCACTGGGTTTGGCGACGGAGACGCCGAAGATTGCAGCGAGAACAACGACTAGCTGAAATGGTACAAAGTTATTTCCATTAAAACATTAGACTTAATAATTCTTCTGTTCACTGCTGGATCTACGTTCTTTACAAAACGTACCTTCTTTAATTTCTAACTGGACAAAACATTTATTTAAAGACAAATTTTCATTTATATTTTTTTTAAAGTTTTCATCTTTGCGTCACTAACTAGAGCGACGCAGAGGTTCCCATTGAAAGCGTTTCTATTGCCTATTTACTTTATTTAATGTATACGTATATATAATTTCTTATTAAGAGTATTACTTATTGGGTGCATCAATCTACAATGTCAATCAATGCAATCAGCGCGACATTATCCACTACACGGGCCCATTGCATATTGAGGTATACCATATTACAAATCAGCACTGATAGAAATACTGAGGTATGTGCTCCAATTTCATTATTAATTGACAATAATTAAATGAATTATTAATTGACGGAAATCATCATAGGGAAAGTGATATGACTTTCCGTATCATTGCATTAATGATTATGTTATATTGCAAAATTATCTTATTGATCATTGCAAAATTAGTACTTCTGTTTGAATTCAAAACTCACTAGTACAGGCAGGGGTTTAAATCCACGGCTAAACGAATGTCAGTCAAGAGAAGACACTTTTGGACTTTTATTCAGCTCTTATGTACATTGTTATTACATAATCTATTGTCAGAAGGTATTGTGCTATGTATAGCTATAGTAATTGGCATTAATTTTCGTACATTCGATTGTATGAATTTATGATATTGGAAATTAACAAGGTTTTCGTTTAGAATGAATTATATGGGGATGGGACGTATTATAGCAGCTCTAGGAAACTGGCCCAGAGTATAAAAGTACGAGTTAGTCATATTCATAATATGTATTAAAATTTTTATAATATTGACACATTCACATTCGAAATACCAAAAATGTAGAAAAATAATTAAAGTAAAATCTATGTTAGTTATAAAATTCGTTTCACTTCAACCCTAAACATCATCAAATCTGCAAAATAGGATTAAAATTTATATCGAAATCCATAAAAACATAATAAAACAGACACTCACCAGCTTGAACATCTTGGTGTTTTTTCAGACTGTCTTAGACCGAATGATGATGTGCTCATCTTCAACGCCAGTTATATACAAACATCTCAAACCGGACTCTTCCTAAAATGTTCCACATTTTAGTCAACAAAATAGGCTTTATGAGAAGGCGTGAAGATCTAAATTACATATAATATTGGTTTACAATTATATGTACCACAAATTATAACAAATTACCTTATGTCATCCAACTAATCCAAGGTTAATTTATCAAAACGGGTCCAATTAAGTTCATGTCCACAGCTATTTATTGCAATTATTACGTATAAATAGGTAGAATACGGAAACCATTTTTGCAAATGCTTTTTTAATGTGCATATGTTAATTTCTCTATATGGTCTTCATTTTATTACTGCACATCATTTCTTAATTATGATAAATACTCAATATTATGACATAGCAATTAAACAACTTTGAACGGTTTAAATCGCGTATATTTAACTTTATTTATATCCCGACGTTTCGAACACTTTGCAGTGGACGTGGTCACGGGGTGATTCCGTGACTCACCCCCGTGACACTCCGTGTCACCTCAGTCAACACGTTAAATATACGCGATTTAAACCGTTCAAAGGTGTTTAATTGCTATGTATAGTAATCGCGAAAACCTAAGAAAATATTAATATTAAGACATATTACTTTTATATAGAAATAAGATTGTAGACAGGCAGAAAGTCCACGTGATGGTAAGTGGATCTGTCGCCCGTGGTCACTTACGATATATTTATTTATCAATATCAGTCCAGTTTAACACATCTCAGAACGCGCTGCCTACGTTTAGAGATTTAGGAATGGATTTTGGAAAACAAGTTGGGTAAATGGGGACTAGGACGTATAACGAGACAAGGAGCTATCCCATTATATCTCCTAATCGTCCTTGGGTGGAGTGGGAAATCAAGAGTAATAAGAGTATAAGGAGTTTCCTTATACTTTTCATTCTTTCCATTTTACTCTCCATTCTATGGGATAAGAGGAGGATAGGATGGGATGTAAAATAGTCTCTGGCATACCTCACTCACTGCCGAGACACCTGTTGTTCATTGAAAAAATTCTCGTCATTAAAGTAACAACAACAGATAAATCCTTAAGAAAACAATATTTTCTATTCAATGAACAATTTCATTATCGTTAGGTACCACTTAAAACCATACGATAACTGAACGAATTTCACATTAGAGACACGGGTACTTTCTCCATAGCTTTATGTATCTCCTGATCGATTATTAAATATATTAGCAATATACGAATACAATATTAACATGAAAGATTACCCTTCGCTTTATCGTGTGGGTTAAATAAGACAAACATTTGCTCAACAACGTTATTTGATCTTAATAATGTAATGTGTACATTATGTAATTTTGTGTTATGATCGTACAATGACTTAGAGAGTTAAGGGAAATAAATAACTAAATTAACGTCTACACTTTATGGTTTTACACTTGGTTATCCAGTATCCGGGTCTATCGGTATCAAATGTAGTATGAGTATGGTGCTGCGTAAGAGTAGGCTGAGTATGCGTAGGGTGAGTATGCGCTGTAGGAGGAATAGGCGACGGGAGCGGTGTATGCAGCGGCCACCGGTGCGGTGTACGCAGCGTATGGAGCACCATAGCTGTACACTAGAGGTTTGGCTGTGGCGAGAGCCAGGAGAGCCACGAAGATTAACTGTAAAAGAGAAGAAAAATGAACCATGATTTATATACGAGAAGATTGTCAAACATGCGTAAGTGGCTATCCCATTCGCAACTTTATCTCTGCAAATATACAACCGATATTGTACTTATATCAGCATTTATTGTCCCACTGCAGAACACAGGCCTCCCCTAGTAAAACACTGGGCGGTTACTTTCTTACAATCGATATTAGTCAGTCAGAACCGCTGCTTAAGAATTGTCTTATCTGACTGGATAGTGGAGAAGTTGGGATTAGGTTAAGAACAAGCGGATTTTTCGTATTTTAATAAAATATACGTTCGGTGATACAATTTTTGAAATCCGTTGGAAAATTGACCCAGATTATAGCTATACAAAGTTTCGCTGTAATTGTCGATTGTCCATCGACGAACTAATCCCGATGACGTCACAATATATACAATCCATAGAAATCTCATAATTTATTTAAATTTCTATGATGCAATCCTTAATAGGCCTTATCTTACAATCTTTAAAACGAGGATTCAGCTATTTTCCGTATGTGCTAGTAAAACATATTTAGCACAAGTTGTAGAGATTCGTGAACACTATTCAACGATATACCGGTTGCATGTAAATGTATCGTGAGGCCACACGCTACTTGGACCTTTATTTGTCAACATCCAATTTTGAAACTTCGTCATTTTTAAAGATATCGTTACATTTTTTATAACATTTTTTGGAATTTTTCAAACTTTTTTAATTAATAAATAAAATAATGGAGAAGCCCATTGTTACTTTTGCTTGTCATCTTAGTCTGTCCTTATTCCTGAGATCAAGTCAAGCTCAATAAATGCAATGTTTTCAACATCATAATTCATAAAAAATTAAAACAGATCAATCAGACATGACCATTATCTGAGAAAAAGGACTTTATTGTCGGTTATAGATTCCCAGTAATTGTACCTTAGTAAAATCTTAAAAAATAACATGATTTTTATTGCTTTATCTTTAAAATCCGATGTTAGAGCATATTTATTTTCAAACTTCTGTTCTTTCGAACTCTTTTCGAAACATTGAAATTTTAAGTTAGAAATTATTCTACAGTTTTAGACATTTAATTCTTATATATTTGAATTACTTTCACTTATATTAAAAGTTCTATATTGGAAATGCATAATACTTTAATTATTAAGGTTATACAAAGTGATAATTAATGATTTAGGCCCTAAAGGAAAACAATTAACGAGTACTTACAAGCTTGAACATTTTGTTTGTTTTGGTATTGTCTGCTAGTCACTGACTGTGGACTAGAGTCCAGTCCAGGGCAATATATAAGGATGGAAGATGACCCTCGCGGCGTTGGCAGCGGTCCGGCGGCGTCCGCGCGCCTGCCGAGGACGTGCTCGTTCGGGACACGTACGCGACTTGAATAACATTCATTGCACATCAGGCTGGAATTTTGACAGGATGTTGATCAAAACACCGTGACATTATTATTTTTATAGCTTTCCATCTCGACCAATGGTGGTCAAGATTGCTAATCACGCTCAAACATTTCATCTTTTTAACTTACTTCTTTGAAAGTTTGCAAAGTGTCACTCAATTCATAACATTCTTTGTTTACTTCCATTCTTTGATTTCGTCATGTACGTAAGGTATAAAATATTTAGGTATATATACTTTATAATCAGTGTTGAAACATCAAAACCATAATAACTGCATACTTATATAAAACACGTGTAATAATATTTTTGTACCAATCCATTAACTCCCGATCATATTCCATAAATTACAAGAAACGTACGTTCACATAATTATTATGTCTAGTGATCTAATTACCATGATGTCATAACTGGCCATAACTGCTGATCTGGAGATTTATAAACGTTTATTATAATTTAATTATTTTTTGTATAAAAACTTTTTTACAAGATAAGTTAAAATACGACCGCGCCCATAAAATTCCATTGTTTTTCTTTAATTGGGCGCATCCTGTATTTTGGCAAAGACACAAGTCGTCGGCGATCATGGCGGCAAGGATCTGTCATCCATCACGTGCGTAGAACATTCTACGTATTGCGACATTTAATGCGTGTTCAATGTTATACATCCTTAAATATGGACGTCAAGGCTACCATTTGAAATTAACCTTGAACTTGACTCTTATATATAGCAGTCTATACGTATTTTATACACATTGTATCATATATTTATCTGTTATGCAAGATTTAATTTTATAATCTGAATGTATGTCGTCTTTATTAATTTTGTATCAGACACGTTTGCAGTAATGTTATTGGGAGTTTAGAACGATAATCTGGTTTTGTTAATATCTTTCTTTATATTTTAATATTTATATTTATTTATATGTAATATAATGCTAATTAGTAGGTAAATTATATTGTCCCCCTCTTCTGTAAGTATCTACCAACTTATTTATTGATAACTATCGAATTTTAAGTTCCATCGTCAAGAAAACTATTAAACAGCAATATTCGTATAAAATTGTAATAAAGAAATAAGAAAATGAAATTTCAGTGAATTTTTACCTAAGCATAAATACGGCCCTACCTAAAGTATCTACCTAACATACAAAAGGATTTATTGCATGAAACGTAAGCTGCATCTGCTGTTCTGCCGTTGTTGCTGGTCTGTAATTATGAATGCTATTCTGAAAATAAAGCAGTCTATTGATTCGTCGAGAATTGAAATACTTTCCGAGCATTTCTGTGTAAGTGCTTAAAATTATACATTCATAGCCTGCGGTAAGAGAAGGGAACACAATGACGACATACATCCCCTATAGGTCCCTCGTGTGACATAGGTATCATATGATGTCATACATTGTCTACTACCAGTCGCTATTTTAGGCGGCGCTTCTAACAATGTCAGTTATTTGGCTTACGCAATGTTTTGTATTCAATAAGATCTAAATTTATACTTCAGTAACTTCTATTGTTTTTTTACTCAATTTATTTTGCATAGATCTATAGTAAGAATTTTCACGTCCGTTAGCAATATCAAAAAGCAATAAAATATAAATTTAATCAAATCAGCCGTGTCGAAATTAACATTTAATATAGTTTTAGATATCTAACAATTAACAATCTAATAATTTAATATTTGACAAGCTTCTTATAAGCATAATAATATTGATGTTAGATAAAACAATAATTAAAAGTGTATTTTAAAATAAGAAAGAAAATATTTGTAGAACTACCTTAATACTGGTTAATCTATACATATAGTATAGTAAAACAGTAAACGGATTGAGTCTGTACATTGACTTAATTTAAACGACATAAATTTGGGGGGTCGCTTTAGAAACTACGGAACCCAAAACAGTACTTTTTAGAATTTTTGTCTGTTTGAGCATCACGTAAAAACTACTTAACGTATTTTGATGGGGTTTTCACTAACGTATAGTTTCAGAAGGAAAACTGGTATATACATATGTGTGATAGTCATATGACAGAAGGAAGTTGAGTTGTAGCGGAAAATAAAAAATAAATACTTTTAATAGAATTACTCAAAAACTACTGCTTGTAGCGAGGTTTCACTACCGTGTAGCTCAGTAGGTATCCAATCTAATAACAGTGTAGATATCTTTTCCTTAAATGCTATATCGAGAGTAGGCTGAAAAAAATCATTAAAATTATTAATGTCTCTTTGTGCAAAAAAATTATAGGTGATGAATTAGGATTATCGCTGTTGTGTGAATTAGCTTATTATCCGAAACGAAATTTGGAGTATGTGGCATATCGCTGCGACATTAGCAAGCTGAACAGTCGGGGAAAAATTGAAACTACCTTGATATTAATATTAATTATTATTAACTAATATTCATTATTATTGTAAGTATTTGAATTTGTTTATATTAAGTTTAAAATCAGTTTAGTTTAACAATTGAATTAAAATAATGTTTATTTTACTTAAACTGTTTATTAATGACACTACTCGCTTTCTTAACGTAGCATAATGATATGTGTGGGTAGAACGGTTCGAAGATAATATCACAATAACATACTCAGTCTACATTTAAATGTTTTTTTGTTGTTGCATGACTGAATGATGCTGCGAAGATGCTTATATATTATGTTCGAAGTGAGTTTAGTATTTAATCATTCAAATAAAACATTCATCATTTAATTCATTTCGTAAGAGATTTGACCAACATATGTCTCTACTACTCGTAGATGCATTTTAGTCTACTGAGACTCGAAATCAGTACATGTGCTATACGGATATGCGAAGATTGGCTCCTGTGAGTTAGGAGGAACATGTAAAGTCCAATATTTGTGGTTAAACGCTTCGTTGCACGTCCATGGATGTCTCTGAATACTAATACAAACGAATAGCTTTTAGCACCGGCTTTGCGCGTGACCTCTAGTTTTTGTTGGATAATTTCACTACTTTTTATCTATTACCCTTTTTATAGATTTCATTTACTTTTTATCTTTTTATAGAAGACATGGCAGACGGGCGGGCGACCAAGATGATAAGTGGTTACCGCCGCTTATGGACATCTACAATATCAGGGGGAGTACAAGAGCTGTGAGTTCTATTCACAGCTTTCTTGAAGAGCCCCATGTCCTTAGTGGACATTGGCTTAATTGTCTCGGCTGCTTCACCAACTACGGCTGCAACTGTTGATAACTACGGCCCTGTGAACTACAAAGAACATAGAAAGAGCGAATGAAAGTATAGAACAAGTAAATTATTCGAAAAGATTATCCGCATATTGTGAACACTGGCCCGAATTAATTGTTTTCTATCAACCTTTTTGGGGATACTAGAAAAACATATTTACCAGAAGAATGCTAGCTAAAATACGTGGAGAAGCCATGAATAGCAGTACTGTTCATTCATCCATGCACTCGCCTACTTACCACCGAGACAGACCAATATCTTACAGCAAGAGGCAGGTAAAAGACATAGAATACTTCTCTCACTTCTCGATCAGTATACCAGAATATCTGTGAACCCATTTGACACCAACTATGGACGCGCAGTTCGAATATTCACACCACTCCACTCTCACAAGCAGTTTAGAACCCATTAGTATTCTGAGAGACATTGCATTTTTCCACATGTTCTACTAGATATACAATGTGATTGCTGTACAGAACTATTCTTCACAGCGCCCATCTCGTGTTGTAATAACCGTAGGTACCGGCAATGTATTCGCACTTCATTGACAAGGAGCCGTCACTTACGATGAGGTATACATTCAAATCGATTTATATCACGCAATCAAAGGTTCTGGAAAGAACTACCTCCCACTACGCCACGCTACGCTACGACTTGGACATCTTCAAGAATTACATTTTTTCTGAAATCCGTAAAGAACATGAACAACTTTTGATAGATATCCAATAGTGCTATGAAATTATGCGTGGATTATATGGAATTTAGTTTTTCTGAAAACAGTGACTATGAGGAACAGTTTGACATATAAATAAATACCCCAGAATGTTATGAATAATAACCGTGGAATCCATTATGTCGGTGCTTTTACAGGTGTTAAAAACTTTTTGCAGCTCCTTAGTCCACGCGAGCGAAGCCTCGGGTAGAAGCTAGTTATTATAAATTACTGACTATTTATTTTTACAACTCTGATAAGAAATGTGTATAAGTAGGTTAAATATAGTCATAGGTTCTGTGTAATACCTAATAACACTTCAGTCAATGGTTTACACTAGGATTTCCTGTTTTGTGGGTAATTCCTGCAGTGGAACATTATAGGCTGATTGAAAAGCCAAATTCGAATAGCCTAACATTTTTTAAGGACAAACAAGAAAGTATTCATAGTAATTTATTATAAAGCATGTTATTGAGCTGTATTACAGTTAACATTTACCAGTCTTATCAATTTACTTTAGAAGGGCGAAGGGCGCCTTGTATGCAGCAGCAACGACTGGGGCACTGTATGCAGCTGCAACTGGAGCCGTATAGGCGGCAGCAATAGGAGCTGTGTACGCCGCAGCATAAGGAGCCGTGTAAGCCGCAGCAAAAGGAGCTGAGTACGCAGCAGCGACGGGAGCAGTGTAAGCAGCAGCAAAGGGAGCCGTGTACGCAGCCGCAACTGGTGCGGCTACAAGGGGTGCTGAATAGGCCACGGAGTGAATGCCTGGTTTGGCGACGGCAACAGCCAGGAGGGCAGCAAGGAATACCTGAAAATATTTAATTAAAGTTTAATGGACGATTTAAATTATTAATATTAACTTTACAACATGATTTTGTATCCCACTGCCATAAAAAAAGAATTTCCCTGTCTGTGTATTTAATATTTTAAATGATGTGATGTATATAAAAAGAAGCGTTGTATTCGTCTTAGGCAGGTATCTTTTAGAACACTTGATACTTTAGCCACATACTCGTAAAAGACTTTTGTTAAAATTAATTACCAGCTTAAACATTTTGTCGTTTGGTTTGTGTTGTCACGACTGAAGGAGCAGTGACTGATGTGAAAGAGTTGATGAAGCAAGTTTATATTCTCTGTTACGTACGAATCACAATTATTTCGCGATAATACGAGGGATGGCTTGCTTGCGCGTCGTCGGCGCTCCGAATTCAAGATAAAGATCTAACAAACAATACATGCAAAAGAGAACCACCTAGTCAACAATTGACGAAAAATTAATAAATAGAAAAAATGCAACTGACTAATTATAGTTGTACAATTTCCGACAAAACATTAATAAAGCTATTTTAAAACAACTATTTACATTTATAAATTGTATTAGTACTTCTGGATAAGAAGAGTCTTAAGTTACACATTTAAAAATGTAAATTAAAATGTAAACGTAAATGTTCTTATCCATAAGAAGGTGGCAGAGGAGCAGACAGTCCACCTGGTGGTAACTGAATACTTTCGCTTATGTACATCCGCCATATGGCACGTCCCCGATTGCGATTTCTACCTTTAGAGAGATAGGAACAGATTTCGAAAAGGGGTTGAAAAAATAGGGAATAGGATATATAACGGCACGTGGAGTTTTCCCGATCCCATTACACCTCCTAATATTTGAAATTACGCCAATTTTATTTTCATTTTATTTTAAGCAGTATTAAACAAGACACCAAACTGAAACAATACACAGTAAATTATATGATACTAATGCTAATTTTTTTTTATGTACGAAGGCGGCAGACGAGCATAAAGTCCACCTGATGGTAAGTGGATACTGTCGCCCATAGACATCCGCGATACATACCAACATTAGTCCAAAGTGACAAACGTTGGCACGCCCCCGGACGCGCTGCCTATCTTTGGAGACATAGGAATGGATTTGGAGAAAGGGTTGGAAAAATGGGGAGCGATAGGATGGGAATGGACTCTGGCAGAAATTTCAGAAATGTACTGCATTTCCCACTTTATCTTATTTCCCTAATGTACGTACGTGTTTCGGTAAAAAAAAAAAAAACAAGTAGTCTTCTGTGAGAGAGAGGTAACGTAGCCAGTAGAGCACGTCCAGCAGCTGTTGGATTGCAGCGTGCAGTCTCCCCCTCAATTTCCTACAGCAGTTTTAATATATATACAATCTTAATTTCTATTGAGGACTCCCCACCCCGTAACCCCCCTGAGTTACTGATATAATACCAAGATAACAAGATATAATCTAAGGAATCCTGCATAATTATAATTATATAAATAAAAGCATCTAAATATGTGGGTATCTATCCTAAAATAAGACATATAAATTTCTATCACCGATATATGTATTTATACAATCTGTCAAGGGATCGATTACGGATATTTTACGGGCACTTATTTTTATCGACAAAATCATCTTCATACCAACTCCTACTGGACTACCAATCCCTGAATGGCAGCCATCTTAATCTTTGAGTCGTCAGGATAAGATATGTACCTACTAATAAAAAGACAATATCTATGAATATGGAGTCGTAGAAACGTGAATAGTCTCATCCGAGATGGTACAGGCCATCGATTAATTAAACACATTATTCAAAAATATTAACACATAAGACCTAAATATAATAGCAACCATAATATTTTATACAAAAATTACGTTTATTTTAATTTCATTCTAATTTACTGCAAAAATGAGATCCTTTACTTTTTTTGTATTACGAGTAGCCGATAATACAAGCCTTTGTATTATCGTAGCCTAGCAATAGTAGCAAATATAGCAATAGTAGCCTTTGAGGAAACCTATAAAAAACCTTCAGTGTCACCCACGTATATTTCAAAGAATCATATCTCAATACATGCAGTGGTTCACTCCAGCATAAAGCTAGCAACTTGGCACGCAGGACGGCACGCGTTGCGTCAGAGGTCAGTCTTTGCGTGTCCTACCTTACAATGATGTTAGTACACTTGCAGCAACCACCTGGAGGTCAATGCTCCTATTTAAACTAGATGATTGTCATGAGACAGACAACCAACAAAGACTGGTCTCTGTTTCATTGGTTCCAAAATGGCCTTAGCAAATGATATGGGGTTAAGAAAATCATATTGGACTTTTGGAGGAGAAGTGAAGTATTTGTTTGATTTATTATAACAATTGTGTATTTGCGCGTTTTGTGGTTTAATAGTGATAGTTTATTAAACTTCAAAGTGTTTTTTGTACCTAATGTTTGTGATAATCAAATAAAGGGTCTTTTAATATATGTATTTTTTTTTCATTTGGAAGGTGAGTCGATAGCATTAATTATGGAATATGATCAAATGGCGCCGTGGCCACGGCCTTTAAGGCATCAATTGTTTGCGAAGTCTAAGGGCGTTAGATCACACGATCTCGGTGGCCAGTTGATGTCGCCGCCTCGCGCGATTAGGAGCCGCGAATATACGGCGCGGCGCTGTCTATGGTCATTCGGCTTCAGTTCTTGAGTCAATTTAATTTTATACGGATGACACTTCAAGTCCCGCCGCATAATTCGCCAAGTTGAAGTCGCAGAAAAACCAAGTTCTTGCACACTACGATAAATTGATTATCTAGTATTCTCACGTACACTGTCCCGAACAGCAACAATGTTTTCGATAGACCTTGTATTTAGTTGACGAGCGGGAGGTGTTCCATCGGCAACTGACCCGGTTTCTTCGAATTTGTTAATTAGATGTCGTTGAGGGCTCAAAAAGGGCGATTATTCTGACCATAAACGCACCGGAACGTTCCACGAACTGAACAGTCATGATGATAGTAAAGTTTAATGATTTCCAGGTGTTGTTGAATTGTGTAATTTTCCATGATTAAATACTGAAGCTCAATAAACATTACTGTCAAGTATAACAGATAAATCTTTGTAAAGTTGGCCGCAATAGGCCATTAAAAATCGAGCGTCCCTTTTGAAAGACCCGTTAAAAGCATAGGATAGGACTGCATTTTTCGTTAGATTAAAATTATAGATTTATTTAGAAGAGAATACAATACAATCAAACGAAAATTCAAGAAATATAAATTATAATAATAAACTCTTTTATAATTATAATAAAGAAGTAAGACCAAAAAAAAAGTTTTCGATATAGGCATTGAAAAAATAGTCCTTATTTTATTATTATGAGAATTCACTTATTATTTTTTTATATATATTTGGATAGCCGATGGATCACATTCGTAAGATCTTGAGAGCCAACCTCGGCTAGTTCCACTTAGTTTCTACTTAACCTTAAGTTCCTACTTAAGGTTGCCTAGTAGAGATCACTTTAGGGCCTTTTGTAAACCTAATTATTTAAACTTTTGTATCTAACACTTTAATTGTATTCTTTGATGTGCAATAAAGTGTACATAGTTACTTACTCAAGTACGAATTTTTAAACACGTCTATCTCCAAGGTGAAGGAAAAAAAACATTAAGAGGAAAATGGTGTATTCGAGAATCTCAGGCATGGCTCTGGAGCATGAGGGGACCTTAGGCATCTATCTGTCTGCAACGGGCTCGCGTGGTGGACTATAGGCCCAGAACCCATAGTGATAACTAGTAGAGGTTCGTATGCAGCTGTGGAACACTATGTATAAATTACCAACGAAATAACAGATTATACATTTAAACATTTGAACTTGTATATTGGTGCAATATACAATATTGTATTGTACAATATTGTACAATATTGTATATTGTATATTGGGCTACTGATTCATATTCAGTCAGTTATGAAAACGAACCTATTTTAAAAACTGGTAGAATCAATTTTGCTCTAGATACTGAACAATCTATTTTCAGCTTTTCAGCTAAAGTAAAGTAAAACTTTTTCTAAATTTTCACTAAAATCTCAATATTTAGGAAACTAGAACCGATAATAAGGTTCTTTTCCCAAATAATTTAATTAATGTCATATACCTATAAGTTAATTAAAATAATCGCCATGAAACTGTAACTAATTGAGACCGTAATAAAAAGTTTGTCTTAAATAAAACCCCCAAACACGAAGAAAGCTTTGAATGATAGTTTTACCATAAAAAATAATAAATTCGACATATAGGAAACTCCTTAGAATCCCATTTCATGAAATTATGGTACAAACCTACAATGAAAGCCATTTTCTTAGTCTATTTGGCTTCTTGTAGGTAAATTACCGTTTCTTTTATGCTATTCAGTGAAATGTTTACTTGTTTATTTTTGTAACTATTGATCTAGTTATTACCAAGAATGTTCTTTCAGATATGGTTTTATATGTACATACTTTGTATTATGTGCCTTTATATGTATATAGAACAGGTGTCAGAACATAAAATGTGTGTTTAGGATACACATATAGAACCCATATACACATATAAATTGAATAAATATATTAGAAAATAATAGGTACGTTGTGTAGTGTGGTCATATGTGTAATGTGGTTATGTGACATGGTGGATTAAGGTTCAAAACCCTCTCGTAATAGAGAAGACCTACGACTTGCAGTGGACCAAACATCGCAATAGTGGACAAAATTTTGGTTGAAGATGTGTCTACATCTTCAACCAATCAAACTACTCGTATCTAAATAAAGTTTTAGATAACACTGGACGTATGGCAGTATAATAACGTATAATTTATCTACTCACGGACTACAAGTTTCATGGATATTTAGGAATCTATCTATCTAGGAAGGCAAAATTTGTCCCGCTTTTGTCAGCCCTTTTTTCTCTAATTTAATTCTCATAATGTGTAAAAAAGATAAATACCTCCCAAATTCTCTTTCAAACTCTTTGGCCTGCAGCTACCTCGAATTATTCTTCACAGAAAGCATCGATGTCGTCTTTGCAAAGCAGTGGGACACATGACCAAGAATAAATGAAAATAAGTACCTAGGTAGTATGTCTTTTCTGGAACTTTCCTTGAAAAAATGTCAGAAATAACTGAAAGAGGTCTAAAAAGCGTGAAACGAATATCAAAGGCAACAGTCAAAAATTAAATGGGAATTACAGTTTTTTAAATTTAATCTTTCCTACACGAACCTACACAATTCCAGGTGGCCTTCAGTGGTAACCTAAAATTAAATAAGCTTATACTGGAATTATTTTTATTTGACATAGCATTTGAAATAATTGGACCGTAATGTTAATTCATTGTTGTTAAATCTTATTACAAATGTCGAGACTCGCTACAATAACAACAACCTTCTACAAAGATCGAAAATATTACTATAAGTCCGACTTATCTAAATACCTACTTCGAAATAATAAATAGGTTACAAAGACAATACATTACAAAGTTTACAAGACTGAGTAAAAATATGCAACCCGATTAATTTTGTCCTATTGTTTTAGTTAAACAGCTTACGAATTGTACGTGTATTGTATGGTTCTACTCCTATGTATGTATATATATATATATATATATATATATATATATATATATATATATAAAGAATACGTACATGTATAATATTTATACAACGGCTCACTCAAATAACGCAAGACCCCGAAACACGACAACTATGTACTTTAAATATTGTATATAAAACCGTTCTAGCGAAAAATAAAATTGTTTTAGGGAATAAATCAAAAGTTAAAAAACATGTAAACTTTTGTTGTTCTGTGAACGTTCGTAGCGTTCACTACTCAGTACAGGCGGAGCAGATATTTATAAGTTGTGGTAGAGGGTAATAACTAGCTGCTTAGGCGGAAGAGATGGGGATACGAAGACTAGACTATGTATACTTATATACTTATAGCCCAATATAACTGAAAGTATATACTTTCAGTTATATACAATTATATACAGTTATATTTTTTAATTTAAAATTTTGCAGAAATAAAACAGTATAATACTTTTGTTAATTTTAGTTTATTCGGTCATAATATTGTCGTTTACTTATTTCATTGGTGTTTTCAACGGAGATAATAGGCGGCGGCGTAGGGCGAGGCGTAGCTGTAAGCGGAGTATGCAGCGACAGGTGCAGTGTAAGCGGAGTAGGCTACAGGTGCGGTATAGGCCGCGGCCAGCGGCGATGTGTATGCCGCTGCCAATGGTGCTGTGTATGCCACTGGGGCAATAACAGCGGGCTTGGCTGCGGCAAGAGCCAGGAAACAAGCGAAAAAGAACTGCAAGAGAAAACAATCATGTAGTTATTAATAAGTAAATAACATTTTTATTGCTAACAGATTTTGGTAGACTTAACATTGTATAAAATTAAAATTGTTGACATAAAATGAATGTATACTTCCATTAACACATTATTTATCAACAAAGCTGTGTGAAAATAAGAGTAAATGTGTGATGATACTTAGATATCTATTACTTTCTTATTCACTGTGCTTTGCTAGATACTTGGTAGAGACGAGCTCTGATTGACAATAATTAATTGGGCAACAAACATTTTTATTGCTAAATTAAAATTTGAGTTGTTAAAACTAGTTAGTTAATTAACTTACCAGTTTAAACATTTTGTTTGATCGTGGTCACTGAGCTACTGCTGTGTTGAATGATATCCAACTGCATCTTATAGTGAATTTTATACTAAGTTACGAAGGTCGATAACGCGCAATGAGGATAGCTGGGCCAAGCGCAGACGCTTACAGAATTCTGAGTAACTCTCTTTACAATAGTCGTTGGGCACAATGTGTGAGCACTTTCAAGTGACCTAATTCGACCCTTTCGAGCTTTCGAGTTAGGCGACACAGTGTGCCCGACGCCTAATAGATATCACACTAATAACATCCCACTACAGGGCACAGGCCTCCTCTAGTAAGTTACCATTTGGGGATGCCCGACGCCTAATGCTAAACGAAAAACCGTTAAAATGTTTACAATCAACGTCATACTGGCTGTTTTTAGAGTCCTTGTGTGGAAAATTATAAACTACACCTATCATAATATACTCCAAGGATTTTTGTAAAAATGTAAACTACGTGTAAATTGTTAATATTTCCTAATTTGTAGTTATTATTTCCAGTAATTTCTTTGGGATACTGTGGTACGAGTAGGTACACCTACATCTACACCTACACCTATACACACCTACACCTAAATAAAACGAAACTTTGGGAGTATTATTAGTTTGATTTTTTTTTGTTTACTGTTTGATACAAAATAATATTAAAAGTATTTCTCTATCTACAGACTTAACTTTTTTACTGTCTAATTATATGTATAGATTTAGTAAATTTACTGCTCTTAATTAACTGTTATTTTTTTATATCTTTTTTGAAAGTAATACCCATATTCTATATCAAAAATTACCTCTTATTAATATTTAATATTATCTTATAAATGTGATAAGTTTTTTCTATATTTATTTATGGCAATGATGCAATTAGCACATTCTACCAGTGTCAAGTTTTCATGGTAATAAACAATATTAAAGTCTAGAATGTATTTTGTCAATGTAAGTGAGGAGTCGCTCGGTAAAGTGATGGTAGGACAGAAGCATAGGCATAGCCTACTCCTTGGAAGCACACGAAAAATTTAGTGAGACTGCGTTTTTTTTGAGTGTCAGAAACATTATGCACAAAAAGCACTTTGAAGTTTAATAAACTATTACTATTAAATCACAAAATGCACAATACACAATTTTTACAACAACCAAACAAAAACTCGACTCCACGTCTCGAGTTCCCACTAAAAATTCAACGTGATAGGTTAACAATCAACATTATTCAAACGGTGTGTTAAAAAGCGAGTTAATGCGTGATCATAAAGGCGCGCGAAATTCAATCGAACTTCGGCCGAATTTCAGCTTTGGCGCATGTTTTAACCAAATATTCGGCCGATCTCAACATTCGGCAGAATCCATATTCGGTCCATCACTATTGTTTACTCCATCAATTACCGGTCCTGTAACCCATCCGCTACGATTTTTCGTAATTAATTTAAATTAATTCATATTTTTAAAATGTATATTTATAATATTCTCTTAGGTTTTCGCGGTTACTATACATATCAATTAAACAACTTTGAACGGTTTAAATCGCGTATATTTAACATTATTTATATCCCGATGTTTCGAACACTTTGCAGTGGACGTGGTCACTAGGTGACTAATTGATTTTATTTGTCACTTGAGTTATTAAGAAATTATTTGAACTACCGTCTGATTTTTTTTTTTTAATCATAACATTCCCTATGCACGCAGTATTCGCTCACGGTGTACTCACGGTCTTGCAGTATTGCGTTGGCCTTGGGATTTAATTAATTTAATGACTGGATCCCAAGCCGGTGGTACTTGCCAACCATCTTCTCTATTGAAATTTGGGTGTTTCTTGATTTCAATAGTCTCGCGTAACATTCTTGGCATGAACCGGGTCTCTCTAGCGAGGATTTGTGGATTATCGAATCGAATGCAATGGTTGGGTTTGTCCAGAACATGTTCACAAACTGCAAATTTGGTCGAGCGTCTGTTCTTCATGTCAGCTATGTGTTCTTTTAATAACTCAAGTGACAAATAGAATCAATTAGTCACCCCGTGACCACGTCCACTGCAAAGTGTTCGAAACGTCGGGATATAAATAATGTTAAATATACGCGATTTAAACCGTTCAAAGTTGTTTAATTGCTATGTATATTTATGTTGGATATTATATATTTTTCATGTATGAGGTGATTCTTTGAATTCAAATTGATCAATTCAAACTTGATGAATTTTTATCCTCGACCTCCTCCCTTATTTTTATTTTTTTTACTATTGTATTTCTACTTAAGTACGGATTTTTTTCAATTATCACTAACAGAGCTGTGAATGAAAGTATTGCTAGGAAACCCGCATAGTTACAGACTGATACCGGATATAACATTTAGTCTATCATATGTTCATGTTATCAACAAGTTGATTGAATATTATATTATATCTAATTATGAATATATTTTTTTAACCACTGCATTTTAAGCTAGTTCCACACCCGCTTATAACTTCGGCTTTAATTGTGGATTAATTGTAGAGAACGGCTTAAGGCATTAAGTTAATCTTTGTAACTTTGAGTGCAGTAAATTTAAAGACTAAAATAAAAGCTGTATTTCTTTTGTTGTAGCGCAATCTAAAATAATATCTAAGTATTTAATATTATAATTCATGCAATAATACCTTGATTAGTAATACAGATCTTAATAACCACCGATAGATTGTAATGCAAACCACTCGTAGCTTTCTGTTTTGAACTTTTATTGTCACCCTTTACCCGCGGTTTAGGGCTACGGCCCCACTTCATTTTATGTCATCTTTGATAGTTGTTTTTATTTTACTTGAACATTGCTTCCAAGTTCGGTACATCATATTGGTTAGTAAGGATGTTTCAATGAGGTCCTCTCTTTTCCTCCTTTCCTTGAGTGTAGATAAAGGAAGAATCTTCAGACGATCCTCATAGGGCTTGTTTTTGAGCACAAGAAAAATTAATTTTATTTGTGTACAGATTGACTTGAACCAAAAATATATCACGCCACTTAAGTGATTCCATTCTGTATAAAATTTGTATTTGTACCCTATTTTGTAAACGGTTAGCCACGTGTTTAGTTATTTGTGTTGTAGAATCTGTAATATCTGATAATAGAACCGATGGGGTAAACGAGTCCTCGAATGGAGGTACCGAGAAACGCAGTGTGGGACGCTCTCAGGCCAGGTGGACCGACCACTAAAGGAATTTGGATGAAAAGAGCCGAAGATCGTGTGTGGTGGTGAGCCTTGGGACAGGACAATCTATATACAGCAGTGGATATACATACGATGGTATGTAATATCAAGTGAATAGGCCAACAACTATTTTTTCAATACAAACTTTCAGAACTCATTTCACCCCTTTAGAGGATGAATTTCGAGAAATCCCCTTTCAATAAGAGTTTACGTCATAAAAGATGCCACTGTTCAAATTACATGTTTCTCGGCGATTTCGGCACAGCGTTGATTAGTCAGTTAGGATATTTCTCTTTTTACGGGTATTTTCACTTTTAAAATACCTAGGTATGTATATATTATTGAAATTATGGTTATTGTTAATGTATCAAAAACAATATTGTGCCAAACAAAATTAACAAATAGATATTTTAAGTAAAATTGTCAATAATCATCTATTACATATATGCTCAAGATTATATAATTTACTATGTACATTTTTATTATAGTTTCAATCTTCCGTCCTAATACGTTTCTCCGCATAAGAAGTTTTTTCACGCGACCCCTTGAAGATCGTTTGTAGTAGCGGGCTCTACTGTACATATTAAAATATAATAAATAAAATCGCCATCTGTTGTCCAAAGGTGGAACTAAGAGTCTACGGTATTAGAATTAAAAGCATCGATAGAAAAGTCAGTGGTATAGCCACTTAAAGATTGCTGACATAAATAATTATTACACTGCGTTTTCATAAACTAATGAAATTTTCTGCAGATGCTTTTCATTACCACTACATAAATCGTTGTACACGGAAGTATACTTGATATGTTATAAATCCGCCGACGCTGGCGGTTCATTTTATTATTTATCACTGTAATGTAAAAGGAAAATGAATTATTTTAAAAAACACTAGAAATTCACTGTGGTAAGGGGGGCATTGGCTTTCAAAATACAGAGTTTAATCTAATCTGAGAGTCAAGGGGGCTCACTCTAAATCTGGTTTGTAAAATTCAGAGAAATAAAGACAATTTCAATTTCTTGAAAGTTAGAAATAAAATTTTGTAAGTAATATTATTGATATATTTTTATTTTTGTCATCATTTTTCATTTAATTGAGCAAATTTCCTTGTCATTTGTGGTGATGGTTTCAGCGCAGGTAATAGGCGCCGTATGGAGAGGCGTAGTTGTAAGCGGAATATGCAGCGACGGGTGCGGTGTAAGCAGAGTAGGCAATAGGTGCGGTGTACGCCGCAGCCACGGGAGCCGTGTATGCCGCCGCTAGGGGCGATGTGTATGCCACAGGTGCCAATATTCCGGGTTTGGCAGCGGCAAAGGCCAGGAAACAGACGAAGATGAACTGGAAAGAAGAAAAGAAATATTATACTTTATGGAAAACATATAAGTGCTACTGCAATGTCATACTTTTGAACGAAAAGAGCATCAGCAGCATTACTTACGACTACTAACATACTACTTACGTTGTTAGTTCGTTAGTTGTAATAAAGGACTATAATGTAGAATGTAGGACATAAAGAACATCTTTTTCTTTAATTTGTAATGTTTTTGAATAATTATTTAGGTATTTTACCACTAAAGAAACAAATCGGAAAAGAGTTCGTCGTGAATGCACGCGACAGGGTTTCACAACCGTTATAGAATATTATGCAATTTATACTTGTTAAAAGTAATTTTGCATTGATAATATAATTGTTTCTCTGTATTAAAATGAATTATTAAAATATTTAAGAAAATATTTTTGCTTTTTACTGGTAAGTAATAATTTTCATTGAATGTATTGATTTTTGTAAGATATTTTAGAAATTAAAGGGAGGCATCTTGATAGCGACTTTGAAAGAAAATATCTCTAAATACCTCGTGACTGAAGGGTTCGAAATTAAGAAGTCCTAAAACATTATTGACTTCATTTTAAAAGACTCCAATAACACCCTAGTCAATGAGGTAGGTGCATTTTGTTATCTCCATTCACCAGTGCACTGCAGTGGGGTGAAGACAGCAATTTTTTCGTTTCCGAATGTGGTGCTATCTACCGGTGTACAACTTCATACCTTTAATCTCAATAGGTGTAAAAAATATATAGTAATAGGGATGGACAGATGACCAAACTAATAGGGTTTCTAATTGGAACGAAACCCCAAATTGCGTAATGCTATGAAAGTGCGACAGTTTTGAAAAACCTTAACGTAGCTGTGTATATTTAAAACAAATTTTCGCTAGTACATCAATAGTCGTTCGCAATCCATCATTTTTTTATTTACTCACCAGTTTGAACATTTTGTTGGTTTGTTTGTTTTCACCGTTCTACTACTGAACTGAATGATGCCTCATCGGTGTGCGTACCACACTATATACCAAGTTAGCGAAGGTCAGATTCACGTAACGAGGATACTTGCCGGTAATCGCGTACAATGTGTTTCAATTAGTTTGACAAGGAGGGGGTATGAATGAGAGTGATTTAATTTTCTCGCCTTTTCTAATGAAGTATAACATACATAAATCAATTTATTGAATCACAAATGGCAAATTAAAGGTGAGGCGGAAATACGAGGCAAATTAAAAAGAAAAATAATAAATAAATATTTTATAATTCAATTCAAGTATCAAAATTATTTTTCAAACTATTTTTAATGGTTACCTATTTTCTTTTTTTTAATTTTATAGTCTCAACTTTCTTTGGGGTAAAGAAACATTTGCCATTCACGATTCGGCATCGACGTGTTTTGACATTTCATGACACAGATTCATACCAACACAAATTACCTGCCTGAATCTGGTACACTAGAGGAAATCATGTACAATTAAACATAACTTCTTATATTGTTCAAGTTCATTGTGAATCTTTAGAGAGTTTCGCACCAACCTTTTTAATATTCACTTCTGGCCTCCACATTGTGTTGTGCATGTGGGGTGTATGGCCTAGAAACGATACGCTGAACAAACGCGATTGCGGGAACCCTTTGGAGGTGATATAGAGGTCATCGTGGCTTGTGGTAGCCACTTTGGTTTCCCTTAGTCACCCTTTACGACACCCACAAAAAGAGATGGGGTGGTGTTATTCTAGAACCTACCGACATCACACGCCAAAGGAACTGAATTTTAACTGCAAATAGGTAATGACTTTATCATCATTTTTGTGTTGTTCACTTCTCTCTTTTGTTGACTTCCTACATCCACTTCGTTCCCATTGCCCTTACGATATCATTACGCGTTACGCTAAACAGGCTGGCTGGTGGTCTGCCTACACTATTCAGACAGATCCGCGGATGCCATTTCAGCAGTTTACGACACCGACTTCCGTGTTCTCTAGCTAGGACATACGTGATCTGCCCGTTGGCAGATAATTAATTACTAAAATGTAAATTGGCTAATTAATTTAGCAAATCAGCATTAATTGATTTATTTTGACACCAAAGTAAATTCGTGGCCAGTATGTCTTTAAGGGTGTAGATTGTTGGCCTGAGATCTCGATTTCGAGCGACCGCAGCGCCAAAGTTTAATGTAACATCCGACGGGGCGGATGAATGACCTAGAGAGCGCGATTTTCAAAATGTTTTGCAACAAACGTTCCACGTTGAGAAATTGTTATTGAACTTGAATATTTACAGCATAACAATAACGTTGAATTTTTGGAAACTAGCTGTTGATTCTTTTTAATAGATTAATAAGAGTAGTTGAGACACAATTTTTATGTTTTTCTATCATTTGACATCTGACATTTTTGTATTTTACTTACCTAAAATTCCAACTATTTATTTATTTGTAATTTCACTACCAAAATTTATTCTAATTCGTAAAATATTCATTCAATAAAATAATTGCAAATTCAGTAGGAAGTGTGTTTATCTCTACGCAAGGAAATGTGCCTATTGCGTAAACTCAAATACTTACTTTTTGTTTACGATCACCTCGTCGATATCTAAAAAAAATCCTAGGGTTTTAAAAAAAATGTCAATAAATGAAACACAAGTATAAAAATGATTTATTTACTACACAATAACAAATATGAGTCGCCATTACTCGCTATCTCAAAAGCGTGCTAGGGTTGTACAAAAATTAGTAAATAATTCATTTATTTACTAATTTTAACAGAAGTTTGTAAATTATTAATATACTAATTAAAAGTATGTAATTAAACAATAACGAAATATGAGTTCAAAATTCTAATGGTTTTTCATTCGATTACGGATCAAGTTCTGATTTCTGCTAATTTGATGATAAAATCAATGGCTATCACAAAACCTATCAGAATGAAAACGTTACCAGCTGCCCGATTCACGTAAGTAATAAAAACCGTAGCGCAGTGACGTCACTTCGTTTTTTGCAAATTTAGCCCTTTTAACCGACTTAAAAAAAGGAGAATTCTCAATTCGCTGTATTTTTGAACCAATTTTTATGATTCTTTACACCAGGTAACTCAGAAATTGTATAGTAATTGAGCTATTGGAAGATTTATGACAATCCAAGACTAGATAAGTAAGTGCGTTTAAAACAGAAAACCAAAAGGCGATTTCTAAGTTCCTAAGTTAAAACGACTTTTGGACTGGCGTGTTTACGTGAATCGACTGGCTGGGTAGTTAAGTTACCTGTATCTTTCAAAATCATTAGGCGTTCTTCTCTTTCATAACACGTAAAGCTCTTTCTTTCCTCTCTTTCATAGCCTCTATGATACTGGGCGCGTCACGAATGGGCATGCTTCGTGACTGCCGAGGATCAACTAATTCTGGAAGTAGGCAATCGTAATAAAACCTAACTAATTTCATCTCCATTTTCTCCTCCCAAAATTTGTCGTCCTTTTCTATAATATAAACTTTCATAGGTACAGTAGCACCAAACCAGATGCCAAGCATGCAAACGTTTCTTTTAGTAATATGTACCTGTCCCTGAATTTGGAAATACCAGTTATGATTTTTATTTATGACATAACCCTTGGAAGCCTTGTCCTTAACCCAAAAGGTATGTTTGGCCATTGCTTCATCAAGAGTCATGCCAGCTAAAGAATGTGGGCACTTAATTTCAATTAAACCGTTTGCATAAATGCCATCTGGTGTAGTACCAAGAAATTCATATTGATCGTCGACGAACAAACCGCAACCTTGTATACTAATATTCTCTTGAATTTCTAACTGTTTAATTGCGGTTTCTTCGTTTTCGATACCGTACCGTACAGCAGGCAAACTGGAGATATTACTACCATAAACGATTTTATGAACAAGAACAGCACAACTTGTGCTCTCTCGTTTTTTACAAACTTCCCCGAACGATGATGAGGTTAGTAATTTTCTCCTTGTACTCATCCACTCAGAACTACTTCTTTGCAAATGGGTCGACCTTTCAAGCTCCTCTCTTTCAGCACAAGACAACTTTAAATCGGCTAAAAAAGATGACTTGGCTTTCTCATATAATTCTGGACTCAGATCAGGTTTTTCGCAGTTTGGTCCATAGTGAGCGTCTTTCGATACAGCGCTGTGGCTCTTTTTCAATCTTAATTTAGGTTTAGCAATTAAACGGATTCTACGATTACAATTTTCCACTTTCGCGATCAAAGGATTAGGACTAGATTTAAATATTACTTCATGAGTTTTACTATGAATCGATCCTGTATTAAAAGACACAACAGCAGCTGCGCATCGGCCCGCATAAGAACCACGGGAAGAATAATTTACACGCTTACCCCCTACTAATTTGGCAATCACTGCGTTAAAACTTTCAACTATATTACTTGTACAATTATGAATTAAACTTCTAGAATGATATGACAGTCTTTTACTTAAAATGTGTACCGCGTCCATTAATCCGCATCCAACAATTGCTGGAAGCAACCCAACAGGTTCTATTCGACGAGTATCAGGTCTACAGAAATACTCCTTGCAATATTGGTGATTACCAAATACGTGTTGTGGACCATTTAGGATATCTTCACTAAGATTTTTTATTTTTTCTTCGAGTGACTGATTTTGATCGCCCCAATATTTAATAGCGCATTTTACACCCGTTCTTAAACGCAAATACCTTTCTTTTAGGAATTTCCGCAATTCGCAAGGATACTTAGTGTCTTTCGACAGTTTCTCCAAGCTATTGCAGTAGTTTCGTAAAAGATGATTTTTGCATTCAATTTTCTCTACTGTTAAATTACCGTACGGTCGCGAATCTAATATTTTTTTATAAGTACTGGAATCGCCGTCTGCTACAAATTTATTATAAATTACACCGTGATCAACAATGGAACGTTTAAACCCCTCAACTATTATGGTCGATTCCATACCGGTAGATGATCCCGAATAATTCTTGAAACAACGGTGTTCCGAGGGCTGACTGTCGTTCTTTGCGGCTCGTGCACAAACTACGCAGTATTTATTTTTAACTCCAAAAAACAATACTTTATTAGTTTTAATGCCAATTATCGCAGCTGCGCCGGACAAGGCGGAAAAATTCTTACCATAAGATCTCTTGCTCCAACAACCGTCAACAGCAACAGATATTAATGGTGTACCATTTTTATCAACACTACCTATAGACACTGCGTACTCCGCTTCTTCCTTGACAGCTTCTGCCATGGAATGTGCTGCTGTCTTTTCCCACCAATCGCAAACCGTATTATTAATTTCATTGTATAATGAAGGTGACATGATTGGTAGGGCTACTGCGGCAGTTAATGTTTTTAACTGATAGTAGCTCCCACCAGATGATATGATACCAGATACAATTTGATGATTCACTTCCATTCTATCTTCTTTCTTTTCAATCAAACACACAGTAAATTTCATACTACACATACTACATTTCATGATGAGTTTTGAGTCCAGACCAACTTTTACTTCACCTATTATACTGAGGTAACTTAACTTACAATCCATTGGACCGTGGTCCCCTATGGCCTGAAGAGCTTTAAAAAAAAAAGAAACGTCTACAACTCTACGCCCAACTTCCATTTCATCCACCTTTCCCTCTTGGTCGTTTTCAATAACTAGTTCCTGTAAAGAAAGATAATGGCTTGATTTTTTTTATAAAAAATAATTAAAAATTTAAAAAAATGCAAAAGAATTAATACAATATTAGGTTCCTGATGAATAGAAATTATAATTTCTTTACGCATTAGGTATTGTTTTTTTATGACGTCACCTATTTGAACGTAAATTTTCTTTTGAGAAAGTAATTGAGAAGTATTTCGGTACTAAGGTGTTTGTCTCTCGATGAAAATAATAAATATTGCAAGAAAAATCTATAGGTAGGTATTGAGATTTTGTCTTCGCCCATCACTAACTAAGTAGTTTGTTTATTTATGTAACAAGTCTACAAGAATTACGTATAACAACTTACCTCTATACAGCGCGTAGCATTGTTGCTCAGAGTCTCGGCCCCAAGGTTTTCTTTATTTTCAATACTGGAAATATTATTCATCAATATTATCCACTTTTTATTTATTTTGTACAACCCTAAGCCAGACGCTAGGCGCCTCGCGTCTGTTTGGCGGTATAGGTATGTCGACAAAGTTGCGCTGTCGCCTACCTACTTCCACAATTTGATATTTAGACAATACTAGCCGACCCGGCGAACTCCGTATCGCCTTTTTTTTTTTTAAAAATCCTATTATTTTGATATTACATACAGATACTTCAATTTTATTTATCAGTATAGATATAGATAATACAAACCAATATTTACATGTTATTGTAGGTATATGTCTGAATCGGGCGATCTAAATCATATGACATATTGTATTAGCTTTGTAATGTACCCTGTTCAAATGCGATAATAAATAAGTAGGGAGGAACTTACATTTTATTCCGAGATCTTTTGGCTTTCATATTTTTATAATAATGCGTACAAAACTTTCTTTTCCCTGGCATGCCACTCAAATTCAATCAGTCCTGCGAAAAAAATAGCCTATGTTACTCAGTGATAATGTAGCTTTCGAATGATAAAAGAATTATTAAAATCAGTCCAGTACTTTTTGAGTTTATTCGTTACATACAAAAATCCAAATCTTTCCTCTTTATAATACCTATTAGTGTAGATATTGTATTTTTTACGATTTATATCTAGTTCCATCATGGTTTTCTTTCAGACATTCATTATATCGATACTTTCTACTAACTGAAAATAAATTAATTATAAAAATGTTATACTTACAGTTTTTTACAAAAAACACAAATTCACAATACGTAATTCTGCTGTCTGCAGCCGACAAGCGTGGTGTCGCGTTCACTTACAGAAAGGAACTGCCGCTGCACACCACCGAGATTGCACGAATGAAACGAACGTTTTATCCCATACATTTGTGTATGAAAAATTTACCTTAAAACATATCTAGATTTTAGGGCTTTAAAAGAGGAAGTCTTTGTTTGTAAAGGTATAAAAAGAAGTATACAGCTATACTTATTGGTTTCTTCAGTGTTCAAAAAGTGTTTCTTTTTATCAATTTGTGTTGATTTATGGGGTTAAATCTGAAAAATACGAAGTCATGTTTTTGCATTTTTACTCAATTTTGTGCGTTTGTTGACGTTTATTATATAACAACTATTAGGTTTAAGAGTTTAATATAAGCATGAACATACTTATTGGTCTTTGATTGTAATATATACAAATTATCATTGATATCAATCATATGTAAATAGGTTAAATATGAAAAATCGTAACACTCTTTTCGGTGATTTTCACGATCTACACCCTTAATATGTACGGACTATTTAAAAGTTTTAACCTTTCTGCTTTTATACACCTTAACTATACTCATGTATTTTTACAATATACCATAACGGTCACCAGCCTTTTAACAGCTTTATACGCCACGCCGGCCAAACAGGTTGAAGAGTCCACTCTTTAAGAAGTAGTATAGTTACTTAGGGCTTGTCGTAGCGGCTTTGTTAACCTTTAGTCGTTAACATCCACGGGAAGAGTTGGGGTGGTATTTGTAGTGTGTGGAAATAACAATAACACAGCTCTTCGAGTCACAGTTAATTATTATTAAAGTCACGTATTTTTTTATTATTTAAGTCTTTACATACACACCAGTGTTATTCCACCACCGTCCGACACTACATGAGTACACGACTAACTTTTTACAACATTTTCCCAAAATTGTTAATTATGTCCATTTCAGGGCATGATTATGTAACTGTTTTGTGACATGTTGCGTTTTGTGACTGAAATTGCGATATTCAGTGATTTCAATTATAAACATAGACAATATATACATGTTTATAACTAACTGTCTTTGGAGGATTTAGTTTAGGAGTATAATAAAATTCCCTAAAGACGTGTTAACTCCGATATACTCGTATTAATGTTTGTTTTGATTAGAACGTATTCAAGTGTAGGTTACCATAAATAGATACTTTCGAGTAGATTTGTGAATCGACCCCAATATATTGTATACCCATTAAGAAAAAGAGGCTATCAGTGGTGAAATCTCTACCACTGACCTTTTTATTATAGGGGTTAAAGTATGAAATTGCCGTTTTATAGTAATAGATACTTTGAATTGACAAAAAACCTTCATGGTGTGAGATTTTCGAGTGAAACTTTTTTCACATGATACCTATGAGGTTCTTGTTTTAGAAAATGTGCAACATTCGATTTTCGACTTTCAATTGTTCTTTTTATTCAGCTTAGACGGGGAAGATGGATACTTCGAAAATCCGAGTAATCTTTGAATACTAGTTCCGACGCGGAACTAACGCGGCAGAAACGGCTCGCAATATCAATGCTGCGTTTGGAGAGGAGACTGCTAATGAACGAACCGTGCGTTTCTGGTTTAAACGCTTTCGTAATGGAAACTTCGACTTGAAGAACGAACCACGTGGAAGACCGCCCACACAGGTGAATAACGCTGAATTGAAGGAGATGGTGGAAGCCGATCACGAGTCAAACTACCCAGGAATTAGCGGTATGGTTTAACGTTACCTTACCTACAATATTGACTCATTTGCATCAAATCAATAAGATAAAAAATTATGGAAAATGGGTGCCTCATGATTTCACTGATCTGCAGAAAGAAACACGTGTAGAAACTTGCGATGTCTTGTTGAATCGGTACACAAATGAAGGAATATTGGATCGAATTGTGACATGCGACGAAAAGTGGATTCTTTACGACAACCGAAAGCGAAAAATGCAATGGCTGACCCCAGGTCAAACGCCGCAACAGTGCAAAGCTAAGCTTACCAAGGCAAAGCTTACCAATAAAAAAGTAATGGTAATTGTTTGGTGGTCTATTCATGGTGTTATTCACTATAGCTTTCTCAGGTCTGATCAAGTAATAACAGCAGATGTTTACTGTGCCGAACTTCGAACAATGATGGCGAAACTAGCAGTGAAACAGCCCCGACTCGTGAATCGATCTTCACCATTATTGCTCCATGATAATGCAAGACCTCACACTGCACGAGAAACCGTTGTAACTCTACAGGAGCTGCAGTTAGAAACCATACGTCATCCTCCGTACTCGCCAGACCTTGCTCCAACGGACTACCATTTTTTCGTGATTTGGACAATTTTCTACGTGGTAAAAAATTTTCTTCCCAAGAGGTAGTACAAAATGCTTTCACACAGTTTGTCGAATCTACATCCCCAGAGTTCTATCGCAAAGGCATAAATGAACTTCCGATTAGATGGCAACAATGTATAGATAATGAGGGGTAAATATTTTGATTAAATAAATATGTTACATTTTAGAAAAAAACGAGTTTTAATTTTTCAGTACAAATCGGTAATTTCTTACTTTAACCCCAAATATTTACTTGTCTGTTTATCTCTTATTCTTTCCTAAAAACTCTGACATTAAACTCTATAGCAAATGTTAAAAAAAAATTAACGAATGATTAAATTTTAACACTGTTATTGAAATACGATATTAAGGGGGGAGGATGGCGGGAAGCGTCCCGCCATCCCCCCCCCCCCCCCCTTAATATCGTATGATGGACGGGCTGATAGCTTGATAAAAAGATCACGAATTATGATGAGGACTTAAACTGAGAAGTGAAAATACAGAGACTGATTATGATAGTGAATTAATAATTCACCCAACCCAACAACGCCAGGTCCACCAATACCTAATTACATCGCTGATCACTTAACCCCTCGTAACAAGAAGGTACTCAAGAAAACGAAAGACCACTGCAAATTCCAGGCGTTTCAATATGTTTCGGTCCGCCACTGCGGATTTACATATGTGAGGCGCAACGATAGTGCGAAGCATATAATTATTGGCAACGAGAGGAATCTCCACAAGATCACATGAACAACAAGGACCATCTACTGTGAATTTTACTACTGATGCTTGTGAAAATATTTTAGTAAGTAGTCGTAGTTATAAATAATAAAATAGAAAAAAACTTATCTATCCAATTGTATATTGAAAAGTTCCTAACAAGCACTCGTTCAAAAGGTTGTTCCGCGATCATTACGACTCGGTAGCATAATGCTTTTGTTCTCCTCCAATTTTCTGTTGTTGTATTTTCTATTTCACATCTCTTCATTACTTCACAGCTACTTCAGAATCAAATTTTTTTCCTTGTAAAAATTTCGAAAGAACTGAAAATATGTCGGGGCACGGTTCGGTGAGTATGGTGGGCCAGAGAGAGTCCCCGGGTCCAGCTCTTGAAGTTTTAAAATTATCGTATGAGAAGTGTGAGGGCGGGCATTGTCATGAAGAACAAATTGAGATGAGCGATTGACTAAACTTGGTTGCTTTGTTTACAGCTTTTCCATCATCGTCTACAGCTCCTTACAGTAGGTACACATCTTCATCAATCGTTTGACTGGCTAGCAAGAAACACCAAACTGATACCAGTAGCTATTTATTAGTTATCTCGAATTTTGGACATTGTTGGGCCGCAACTCCTTTATCTAGCAAGTGATACGAACGTTTGTGGTTATCGTATAGGATCCATTTCTCATCACAAGTCACGGTACGATTCAGTGTGTCAATAACACAGTGCACACTTCGACGCGTTGTTGTCGCTGACGTTCGTTCAGTTCATACGGTACCCACTTTTCGAGCGTCTTTATTTTGCCGATTTGACGCAGATGAACCAACATTGTTTTATCACTAACATCAAACCCTGCTGCTAACTCAGCTGTACTTTCCACTATAGCCATTTTTTAATTAATCGTTATTAATCTTTTGTCGTAGGTCGTCCGTGGTGCTCATCCTTAAAATCGAAATTTCCAGAAAGGAAGCGTTCAAACCACCGACGCACGGTACGGTGCGATCGTTTGTGGTGTTTGGCCCATACACACTATTGATATTGTGAGCTGTTTGACTTGCGTTGGTGCCGCGACGAAAGTCATATTCAAAAATAGCACGAATTTCCAATTTATCTATTTTATTTTCAAGGCAATCACATGAACAAAATTTTCGGTACAGAAAAACAAATGAAATACTGATTTTGAAATAAGAACATCGTAACTATTTGATGCATTTTGTTTTATTTTGAATTTCGAATGAGAACAGAAGCTATCGAAACTCAAAGAGGTCAGTAATAAAATCGGTCATTTCATAGCTAAGCACCTAATTACTAACCCTCTTTTGTTTCAAATACTTCATTGCTAATTTTATTGCATAGGTATCGATCGGAAATGAAGTAGTAATTAGTACTGAAAGCCGAATCGAATTATGATTAAAGTGATTAGTAAATAGTACTAGTATAAAACGCATGTAACGTACTTTGTAAACATACAAGTTAGACATAACCCAAAGCCTAACGACATCAAAGATGCACAATTTGGTAAGGCTATAACAAAATTTTATATTAATTAGACTTTGAGTCCATCTATATCCACTGTTCAGTGCCGTTCTGTGCAGATCGGTGTGTTAAATTTGATATTAATTTGGAATCATGCCTGTTCATAAAATATGTTACTTATATTATAGTAAAAGCATAAACAGTAATTGATCTTGATACAAACGTAGGAGTCACAGTTTGTTTGCATGTCTGAATACACAGCTACATAAAATTCACTGAACATTTAGGACACTCGGTGATGTGACGATTATTTGATTAATGTTCGATGATTTAATTAGTAGACTTTATTTATATGTGGAGACGAGCACTTGAGGACGAAAAGGAATAATCCCACTTAACTGTCAATAGAGAGTAGTTTATTAATGTTTTCGACGACGAGGCCTGAGTTGAACAACTGTTATGTTTTAGCTATGTTTATATCATCCTTCTAGGGACCACCCAATCAATAATTCCGGATCAATAACTGAACATATTCGTAGGAAAAAAATCAGAAACTGTGAAAAAGTCAATTGTACGTGGGTGACACTAAAAGTTTTTAGAATCTCAAAAACGAAATCACATATAAGGATGGAAGTTGTTTTATTGCTTTTCAAAGCATTCTCCGCGAAAATCGATACACTTCTTCGTGTAATGAAACCATTGTATGAAACATTCAGGCCACCCTTCTTTAGGCACCTCTTCAACAGTAGTTTGGAAGGCCGTTACTGCCTCTTCTGAATTCATAAAACGTATTCCTCTGCGTTTACCGATAATTTTAGGCACTAAATAAAAATCTAAGAAGGAGGCAATCAATTTCTTTTCAGAACTTTGTATTTTCTTTACTTTAGTCCGCAACATTTTGAAAGGAAAGACCCACTGTGCAAATTACCTCTTAGTTTTAGTCTCATAGCAGTAGATCCAGCTATCATTACCTGTTACTATATCAAAAATAGCATTTGATTGACCACTGTCGAATTTTTCAAGCATTTGGAAAGGCCATTCCACGCGGTAGTGTTTTAGAGCTTCGCACAAATCGTAAGGGATCCATCTAGCACAAAGCTTCCTTACCCGTTGATGATCATGTAAAATAGTTTAAATTGACTCTTACCAATATCTAATGATGCCCGTATCTGCTGATATGTCGCTGGTTTGTCTGCTTTAATCATGAGCCGCACAGTTTTGATGTTTTCCTCCGTCACCTCCGTCGCTGGACGCCCTTCTCTAACATCGTCACTGAGATGGGTACGACCACGTTTAAATACACTGAACCAGTTATAAACAGTTATAAGTTATAGTGGCACTGGATGGGGCTTCATCACTAAATGCTAACTTAAGTCTTTCATAACTTTGTTTCTGGTTTAGACCGCAACGAAAATCATAAAAAAACATTAAACGAACCTGTTCTGTTGTTCAGTTCATTTTTCCGCAAGCACTAAATTTCGAAATTCCAAATGACAGTTTTAAATTTTCATTTAATTGCGTTTGACAAGTAAAGAGTTCCATTTTCAACACTAGAATTTGTTTTTTTTCTATCGTATTGTACAGTAGCCAGCTGTAACAACTTTTAGTTTGACCAATCTCACTTAGGACTTTTTGGCGGAAACTTGAAAATTGAAGTTGAGCTTTTGTTTGATTAATTGTAAACATTGTGCATTGTATATTTTATGGTTTAATAGTAACAGTTTATTAAAGTTCAAGGTGATTTTTGTGCGTAATGCTTGTTATAATTAAATAAAAGCACGAGACTGCGTTTTCGTGTGCTTTCAAGGAGTCCTCTTCTGTCCTGAGTAAACCTACTATCACTCTACTGAGCGACTCCTAACTTATTTCGAGGGGACTGGACATTGACAGATTAAGGACATTGAGACTTTGAAATTGTTTAGTACGAATAAGAAGAATTGGCAGAATGTGCTAATTGCACCATTGCCATATATGAATAGAAAAAAAAAACTCTACATACAAATACGTAGTTACACGTAATTTTTTTTACACGAGATATAAAAAAAAATATTAAGTAATTTTCAGTAATTATTCAGTAAAATAACTAGGAAATAACAAAGCCGCTACCACAACCGCTGAGGAACCACTCCACCTCTAAAATAGTGGACTCGCTATTACAGTATTCAGTAAAATTTACTCTGTAAAATTTAAAGTTTTTATGCTGTTATCTTATAGAATAAGAATGTATACAATTTCCTCAACAGCAACTTTACAAGAACTTCCACAACACTTTACTGTTAGGTATAGTATCTATCCACCTTCGTGTTTATGTTAACTTAAGGTACTGTCCTCTTTACAGATTTTCCTCATGATACTGGCCTTCTTTCAACAGTCTTTCCTACTACCTTTAGGAGAGTATGGCGTTATTAGCAACCTTGGAGGTAGGACTTTAGGTTTTTCCAACCACGGCTTCGATGGATATCCCCATTTTGCAAGACCGAGCTATAACAATGTCCTCAACTCTGGGTATCCTATTGGCTACTCTATGCCAAATTCTGGCTATTCAAAATATTTTGTATAAAACTCACAAGTTTTATAGATGTGATCGAACATGCAACAAAATTGATTTATATTATGATGTCTACAAATTGTTAATAATAAAATATATTATTTAGGATAGCAAAGTTTATATTCAATACTGAATTGAAAATCTTTAAGTAATCTTTTTGGTTAAATATCCTGAGTCCTTATTTAGTTAATCAGCACACAATTATTGATTTCTTTCATAAAACCATTGTGGCATTAGACAATTTAATATTTCGACATTTTAACTATTCTTCAGCATTTTACTAAACTGTTAATTATTTACTAAAAAATATTGTTGTACTGATGTAACGAATTCACAGATTATTAATGTTTATTGAATTAATGTTTAATATTTTAGACGCATATGTACTTAGCAAAAAAATGCATTCAATTTTATATATCAATTGTTTATATACCTACTTATTTATAAAGTTCTTCATTATCGGATGTTGCGAACTGCAAAAATATCCGCAGGCAAAACGTAGACAAATCATAGACCAGATAATTGTGGCAATTAATTTCTTTGAAAATCAAAGAAATATTTGGCAACTGACATTGAATCAGACATTATAAAGGGATTTCAATGATTGACCTATTCATACTAGGTCAAACACCTTGTTCGAAGGGATATTTGTAAGGCAGACACATTGATTAGTCTAGGGGCGTTCAAGTGATATCATCAGAATTTCGATAATGGCTTTGATACATTTCATAAATTCTGTAAATAGCTACACATTCGAATGTTTAAATTAAATTATAATATTTGTTTTTTTCTTTCTTTTACGAATACAGATTACATTTTCACAATTTATCCAAATATTCCCTAATATCTAAGCAAAAAGTCGTTTGACGGAAAAACAAATGAATAACTGATTTTGAAAAAGAATGTCATAGTTTTAAATTGAAATTAATTTGAACTTGGCATTCCAAGCCAAACGCAAGATAACTAAGTTCAAAGTGGCCACTATGAACAAACTGCAATTTCATAAGTAAGGCCCTAATACGTAGGTCCATTAAATCACTGTTGGTTTGATTTGAAATCCAGATTCCCCGATCTTTTATAATTAAAATACATTTGAACGTAAACAAATCTAGACATACCGCTACATTCACAGACTGCACCAAATTGTATCGCCCCAATTGGTAAGTAGCTGTATCCTATGTGTAATATGTACGTATGGAGTGTGTATATATGTGTATAAGATAGATAAAACTCTTTATTGCACACCAAAAACATAACATAACAATAACAGACACTATGTACACAAAAATGCACAAAAGGCGGTTTTATTGCTAAAAGCAATCTCTGCCAGACAAGCTTTGGGCAGAGAGGAAAACAAAATATTTTGATCACAGGTAGATGGTGAACAGTATATATAATGTATATAGGTCTATACCTATATACATACGTACATACGTAATGGCTTACGTAACGTACCTATGTACGTATGTTGTATTTATTTGTATGTAGTTATCGTGTATATATACATGTATGCGTGTGTGTGTGTGTTGTTTATGGTTATTATTAATATATCGTCCAGGACGACAAATGGTTTATAATTAATTATACGTTCTTCTAAGTGTTTTAGTACAAATCTAATATTGTTTTCGTTAATAGGCACTATTATCGTGTCGATAGGCACAAATACAGAAACAGTCAAATCCTTGCATGTTTCTCACTTACTTAAATAATACATAGATCCCGGATGGCAAAATGACAACGAGAAAAATAACTAGAGCAAATAATTTATTTAGTACCTAAGTAGGTATATTTTTCATCAATTAATCTTTAAAATTAACGGCGTAAGTAATAGGCGTACGGCGAGCCGTAGCTGTAAGCGGAGTATGCAGCAACGGGCGCGGTGTAAGCGGAATAGGCAAACGGAGCGCTATAGGCCGCGCCTACAGGCGCCGTATAAGCAGCCGCCACGGGAGATGTATATGCTATAGGAGCCAGCACATCAGGCTTGGCGGCGGCGATGGCCAAGAAGCAAGCGAAGACGAACTGTAAAGACAAAAAGTATATATTGCTTTAGTCGGAAATCAATTTCGCTTTTCGTAATTTCCATTTTTATTAATACAATGACATTTTATGGTTAGGATCAAAGTGGGCAAGGAGAGAATAGCGGATATATTGTTACGCAATATCTTGGTTCTGTGGCAAATCTAAAACCAAAAAAATTTTTTATTTCTACTCTGTTGTTGCTATCCAGTAAGATACGTCACAATTAGTTCATACATCGCAAAAGTTTTACAGGAACAGCTTTATCTTGGTTTAGTGCAACAGAATAATTATTTAGCAGAATGTCAAAAGTAGCACTTTGTGATTGCGCTTATATAAATCCACTAAACAAACTGATTATGAAAAAAACCGTTCCTGCAAAAAAATACGAGTTGGCTTCGTGCAAACGAGGCATTATAGATCGTAAATTGTGAATCACTGAAAAGGGTTAGAAAACTCCGTAGCAACAAAAACACTACTTGCACTACAAGAAGCACTACAAGCTCCTAGTGCGCGACCCGCTTCAAAACCTTTTAGAAATACAACTTGAGAGCAAGACCGAGATACAATGCAACGCAACCAGCCCTTTCAGTATCTATTGCTGGCCATGGGCCTCTACATGCACATTGTCTTGTGCACGAGGGATGTACTCGTATACCCTTAAAACGCCACGCTGTCCAAATGGGTTGGCGAATCCACTCTTTTAGCGGTGGTGTACCTCCTCAGAGCTTGTGGGCTTCGTTATCCCTTAATCACCTTTTACGATACCCTCGGGAAGAGATGAGGTGGTGTTATTCTATATCCAGATGACTTCAATCGGTTAATTATTTGATAACTAACAAACATAATTTATCAACAATGAAAAAGCACTAAGAAAATACCTTAAACATATAGAGTTTATGAGTAGGTATATCCTTTAAAAAAAATCTCCACTCACCAGTTTGAACATTTTGTTTTGGGAATAAATTATTTGAAAGGGAACAAGAGAGCTCAACAGCGGAGGTGTGAGTGGTGTCGTTTCTTCTACCGTCCTATTATATACGTTTACTTTTGTATGAGCTGCTTGCTGTGAACAAACAGCCTTGGGGCGCCTGTTTTGAATAACAAGCGATGCCTCTGAACTCCTTTAGCATTGACACTAAATGAATTAAAATCAAATTAAAGGGAAGTGTGGAATAATTAACATAGGTCTAGGAGCATTTATGAGTACCTAAGTAACAAGAGAAATTATTATACTATTATTATACTTATTATATTTTATCTTTATACGATAAAACGTAACGTTATGTGAGCAAAGGGATCCTACTGTCGATATTGACTTATTATGGTTTTGGTTAAGATTTTATAACTTAAAATTTCGTTGTTTCAAGATTCAACGAGAAAATTTAGCATATTTACTCGTCGTAAGATTAAGATGAAGCAATAAAACATATGTATTTTTTTAAGATTTCACTAAAGTCTCAATATTTTTGAAACTAAAACCAACAATAAGGTCACTTATAGGGTAACAATAGGGTAACAATGAGTCACCCCGTGACCACGTCCACTGCAAAGTGTTTGAAACGTCGGGATATAAATAATGTTAAATATACGCGATTTAAACCGTTCAAAGTTGTTTAATTGCTATGTATAGTAATCGCGAAAACCTAAGAAAATATAATAAGGTCACTTTTCTCAGGGAATGTCACAAATATTGTTAAAACCACTATTATACCTTAGTGTGAAAAGGTAAAATAAATCAGTTAACGCAAGACATCCTAGACACGCTAGTGCCGTGTGGTGTCGGCAGAGCCCAACTCTTCTGGTTGGTGTCGTGAAAGGCAACTAAGGGATAACAAAGCGGCTACCACAAGCGATGAGGAACTACACCACCTCTAAAAGAGTGGACTCGCCAACCCACTTGGCCAGCGTGGCGTTTTAAGGCCATACATTGCTCATGCACAAGATAATGTGCATGAGAAGGCCCGCGTCCAGTAGTCATATTGAAAGGGCTGATTGCATTGCATTGTATTCTGGACATTATCCAACAGTGTTCATCACTTACATAATCAATGGCAAATATTGCAGTAACACTAGCCAGCCCTTTTTACATCCACTGCTAGACGCGGGCCTTATCATGCACATTGTCTTGTGCATGAGTTATGTATGGCCTTAAAACGACACGCTGCTGGCCACGCGGGTTGGTGAGTCCACTCTTTAGAGGTGGTGTAGTTCCTAGAAATGTTGCAGTACTAGTATGTAATCAAGCACATTGTCACCCAAAATCGCCTTACACTTGAATAATTTCCTAGGAGTATTGTAATGGAATATTTATTGTAGATTAGTTATTATGTACTTGCAAATCAAAACCTCTCTTCCTGAAAAGACATGTGCCTTTCCTTACAGTCAGTAACTACCCTGCAATGGGACTTTAACAGCTGATACCGAACTCCAAAACACAAATTATATTAGTAAAATTATTTATTATAAAAACAAATCTTATTGAGAAATAAAAATACAAAATTGGGCTAAAAGGCGTAACTTTGGAGACAGACATATCTACTCTACTTTGAACCGTAGTTGGATAAAGGTAACTAGAAAGGGCATAACGTGTGGAAAAAAATAACTATATAACTTTTAATTGCAAGAATCTCTGAGTAAAGTTATTTTATTTTCTGAGTTATTTCAAGTTCAACATTAGTAATTAATATCTGATGACAACCCGAATACAATTAACTCATATAATCGAGTTATATATATCGAGTTATCGAGTAGTATATTGGACAAAGGAATTACTCGCAATATCGATATAAAATACCAGCCCTTAAAGTCGCACTGGAGAGCAGAGTCCCGCCGTACTAAATCACTAGAGGGTTTTCGGGCCATAATCCACCACGCAGGCTCAGTATGTATTGGTAGATACATATCAAGGTTTTTTTAAATTCTCGAGCATGTAGACGATTATTTTCGTCATAGCCGAAAGTGGTTTAAAAAATCAGTACTTCAATTGAAACTGAGTGGTACGAACCGAGAATCCTCATAAATGAGAGTCGAAAATGGATTCCCCTACGCTATCACCGCTAGCATAAGATTAGAAAGATAAAGTTTTTAATCAGACTCGATTCCGATTTTGTACCGCACCGGCTTCCTATTAGCAGACTGTATGTAACGATGTGGTTGCCGGTACGGTTCTTGCTTGCTGTATATTATTGCTGGTTTTTCTTCATAATGTCAATATTTCTTCTGTTTTCTGGTTTTCTTATATCACTGTACAGCTCTGAATGGAATCTATGGACATCCGCTCCCACATTTATATTATCTCGGAAAATCTTAATAGCGACTTTTAAATAAGCTATAGCGCCATCTATCGCTAATTTTGCGAAACTAAACCTATTTGTACTTAACGGCCTATAATTATAATAAAACTATGGAATTTATATAAACAAAGACTTAAAACTATTATCGCATCGGTTGTCCCGAACAGATTTAATTTAAAAACCTCCACAGGAAGCGTAACTGTGGACGTACCAACGTTATTATTTACAAATGTGGATATGTATATTCAATTGTTTACCATCGGGCGGATTGTCCGCGTTCAATAAAAATATTTTAGTTTTCAAATAAATTAAATAATTCAAATATATTATATCTAAATAAAATGATATTATTTTGTATTACTTATACTTAAATTGAGCGAAATGTTATTCAAATTATTATTATATTTATTTATTCAAGATAAAAACACAACAAACTAGTTCAAAATCCGTGTTCACTTGAAGCATAGTATTTTAGTCCTTGATCTCATATATTCCATGTGTCTAACTCGCAAGGTTGTGCGTGACCATATTACTTAATGGGCTAGAGGAGGATACTCGTATAGTTATCCGGTTAAACCTCTATTCATAATAGCATTTCAACCTATATAAACGGGTGGACATCATAAAATTTACATCATTGTACTTTGTGTACTGTCTAATAGCGCAGTCAGAAAACATCCAAACAAACATGTACAAATACGTAAGTAACAGTTGTAATAAAGATTTATAATTTAAACCAAGAGATTGGAATTTTTCAGCTTATAAATTACAATAAAACTGCGTAAATAGCTTGACGTAGACATAGAATTACAAATAAATAAAAATAATTAAATGAAAGCAATATAAATAGTCCTTAGATTTGGACCTTTTGAAACCCTTTAAAATTAAAACCCATTAAAAATTTGTTTATTGAAAATTGTTAAAACAAAATTGTAGTCATATGAAATAATGACAATGCGTTGTCTTGGTTGCAAACAAAATGAAACTTTAATTTAATTAAGCTCCATTATTGGAAAGAACCAAATATGAGTAGATAATTATCCATATGCAATAATATGACGTTAGAGTTAAGCTAAATAAATATAAATGTTCCTTTGTTTTGATACGTCTAGTAATTTTAGTCTAGTAAAAGGTTGCTAACAACCTTCCATAATTTGAGAAGTGTATTAATGTATATGAATTAATTTTCATTTTCAAGCGACATACCCTTTCTTAATGAACTACTATATAATTTTATCGAGAATTGGTGTCGAAAATCCGTCATATTTAAGAAGTCGATGAACTCGCAATAAATACAAAAAGTTCTACGTTGCTCCAAGATTTGTATTTCAAACAGCCCATTTACATATGTAAACAGCCCACTCGTTTGAATATAGAAAAATGAAAGGTCAGCCCAAAATAATGTTCTGCAAATTTCAGGTTCTTTTCACCGCTCTCCTGGCTTTCGCTGCCGCTAAGCCCTTGGTACTAGAGTACCCGGTAGCAGCGGCATACACGGCTCCCGTGGCTGCGGCTTACACTGCGCCCGTGGCATACTCCGCCTACACCGCACCCGTCGCATACTCTGCTTACAGTTACGCATCCCCCTACACTTACTACTTGCGTTGATAAGCATGCAGAAATATTCGATGTTTTTTGTTAAAAAGTGATGATGCCGCCAAATATTTATGTGTAATTTAATTCTATCAATAAAAAATGACTTAGTATAAAATTCTTTTTAAGTAACTTGCTCCACATAGTATCGATTTTAGAAACTCAATATTTTCCCGACATTGACTTTCGAAATTTGTAAATATTATTTTCTTATAAAAAGTATAAAAGAAATATTTCTTAACACTAAGTGGAACTCGAAACATACAGAAGTTTGTTTGATCATAAGGGCGAGGGATTCCCAATATTTTTCAGTCGTTTGACTGAAAAATATTTTACAACAAACTTACAATCCAACCTTTTATATTTATTTTAAAAGATATTCAAGACTTTTTCGAATTTTCACAAATTTCATATGATGCTATGAAATTGCTGAAATATAAATGTCATTAAAGGTTTCTTATGAAATTCCAATGTCATACTACTTAGTTATTATTTAATACATAGACCGAGCACGTTTCAACATCAAGGGGATACTTATAGGACATCATTTAAAATTACATGTTACGCCATTATTAAGTGTAAATATAACCAAAATAGAAGCCGGCAAATTCCAAGTTGTAATTGTTACGAGCTCGAATACCTGTGGCACGCGACATATGGACGTCACCTTAGCAAATTCTTGGCTACTTACAAAGTCACAAAAATACAACTACAGTATTTTTGTGTGGCTTGCCGTAGGCGTATGAAACATACTAAATTCATAGTTATCCAATCACACGTAAACACGTTTCCAATAAATCTTTCTTTATTAATTGACAAATAAAAATCAGAAAAAGTATCAATCGATCGTCACCTGATATTTTGAAATTAGATACCGATCGTCTTTCGACAATATTATGACAATTAATGCTGGTACCAAAATATATTATTGCAGTCCGGCTTCATTAATGCTAATACTATAAAACTATTATTGACTTAACAAAATGTCCACCGCTCAATCTAATTTATGAAATTTTTGTTTAGAGAACTGTAAAATTAAAACTACTCTATAAACAAATCCTCTATGACGCAGAAACATAGTGGAGGGACGTTAACTCCGTCACTATAAATTATATGACTTAGTCGAGTTACAGTACTTGTAAGTAAGATTACTCAACAATGTTATTGTAGGTCTGATGTCGCTCGACACCCTTGCAGATTGTATCACGTGACGGTACGAATGACCCCACGTGAGTGCACCCACGCTTGAAACAGTACAGACAAAATTAAACTACAGTTTCTACATTTTTCCGTTTATAGAACTCGAAAAATCTTTTTTTTTTTTCAAACTTCCGGATATTTCTGAAATACTAATCAAAAGACGTTTCATTACTCAGTTTAGTAAGCAATTGTGGCAAGTTTGAATGGGTATTATTTCATTACAGTATATTATATACAGTATGTATAGTATATATGTACTTATATATACCTTGTGTCAGCCTATAACGTCCCACTGCAGGGCATAGGCCTCACCTAGTAAATCATTGGAGGGCTTCGTGCCGTAATACAGCACGTGGGCCCAGTGTGGATGGGTGGTTGACATACTTCAGTTTCTTTTTATTATTTCTGGAACATGCGGATTTTCCCACACCTCACCATGTTTTCCCTCACCGTGCACCGTCGCGCAAATATACTTACATATAAGCCTAAATTCATAACTGATGTAAATGAATTTGTAGAGGTATTTTCCATATATTTACCAAAATAGATGGAAAGGAAGATAATATTAACATGTACCAACTTATTTGCCAAACAATTTGACGTTTATTATTTGCTTCTTATTTAAACAATAAACATTTTTATATTTAATTCCAGATTTTGACCAATTTAGATTTTGAGCAGTCCAATGACAATGTCATTATCATTTGTTGTATTTATTACCTATTAAAGACTATAATTACTTTGTATAAAATGTTGTTCTTGTTGTTTCTTTTTACTTATAAGGCATTATAATGAATATAATAAGTTATAATAAGACATTGCAATATTACCGTAAGTTCAAAGGTGGATCTATTCCTATAAGGATTGTTCCAGTCAACCTTAGAATAGAATAGTCAATCATAAAATCAATGTGTCAATTAGAATTAGTTATTAGAATAATCATAAAATGTATAGGTTAAAAGAAGATGCGATATGTGTTAGAAGAAGACGTGTATGTATGTTAGATATGTGATGCGATATGATAGTTGTGTGTTTGTGTTTTTAGTAAAAAATTATGTGAGATATATGTAACTTTGCACGCCATTGTTGGCAAATGTATCGATCTGACTATGTATTTACCACCTTGTGTAACGCACATTGCAAATAAATAAATTGATTGAATAGTCTCACATGTAATATGTAAACGAATTAATACTGTGCACCTATCGCTCTTCCATCCAGCCACTACCGGCAATCTTCCTCAAGTCGTTGTTCCACTTAACCTGTGGGCGCCCCACACTGCGCTTCACAGTACCGTGGTCTCCATTCAAGTACTCGTCTACATTACGTTCATGTCTTGGGTAAGTTCACGTGATCTTGTGAATGCGTGTGGCGCACGTTTTCAACGTGAGCGCCAGTCAAACGACAATGACGTGCAGTTTGCAGTCTATTTTCAGGCTCTATAAATAAACTTATATTACGTGACATGGCCGCTTGGCGCACTCGACTAGTCATGTTACCCCTTTCTCACAGGAAACTACATTTAAATGTACTGCATTACCTACCTTTATCGTATTTCCCCAATGTACGTACGTGTTTCAGTAGTGAGTAAGATATGCCAGAATCCATTCCCATCCCATCCTATTCCTCCCCATTTTCCCAATCCATTCCTTAATCTGCAAAGGTAGGCAGCGCATCCAGGCGCGTGGCAACGTTTGCCATTCTGGACTGATGTTGGCATGTATCGCGGATATCTATGGACGACAGTATCCACTTATCATCAGGTGGACTGTAAAAAAAACATCTGCGTCATAATTAGGTGGCTTTATTTATATATAGTTTATAGATAGTTTATACAATAACTGCGCTAAAATGCTTTTGCAAACAAACAAGTTACTTTGTCATATGTGCGAAAACATAGCAGCCATTAAACATAAAATCCGTTAAATAAACTATATTATATGTAAGCTCACTGTTTAATTTCTAGTACACCGGCTTTAGTTGTTCCCATTTAACCAACGTTCGATTAACTTCAACCGGACACCTGTGGTCTATGGTGAGTGGTCACCCAAGGGTGTTCTTGAGTAGGACGTTGAGCAGGTTTCGGCGTTGGTTCACATCCACGGGATCCGTAGAGTGGCACGCCAGGAACTTGGATCGATGGAGATCTTCAAAATAATAATGCTGACATGACGAGCGCACAGGAGCGAGATGAGCGATGACGAACGGATATTACTTGATGTACTTTTTCTTCCAATTAAAATGGTTATTCTTGAGGACGGCGCCTTTTGTACAGTTGCGTGCAATAAAGTATAAGTAAATAAAATATAAACCGCTAATAGTTTCCGAGCGCTTAGAAAGTAAATTATGTATCATGATTTTATATTAAATAATAAATAAATAAAATAAACCATGCGACACATTTCTTCACAGTATTACTATTGTAATAGGTCGGGAAGAAAGTCTTTTCATACTTTGTATGTATGAAGTTGTGATCCAATATCTTTGATTGAACTGTTTGTACCTGACTGGTACAAACAGTTATCATTATGATATCATTAAAATCAATATTAAACAGTTTGGTTTAAGGGTTTTCAGTCAGAAAATCTTAATGTTTAAGATTCAGTTCGCTCTGGTCGTCCCGTTACCGATAAAGTTGATGTCATTTGTGAAAAAGTGCAGCAAGATCGGCATTTAAGTAGTTACGACATTATAGTGGAGTGTAGGCTTTCTCGGCCGGTGTCCATATTAATTGAATCTTCCGGGCTACTTGGCCGAGGTCTTCTGGAATCTCTTTTCTTTCTTCTGTTTTTGTCCTCCCCTCTCGTCTCTCTTCCCCGTGAGCTTGAGGTCTTCGGAGTGCTGGATACCAGATATTACGGAGTCTTAGATTCTCTTCTTTTTTGTTAAAATTGTTGGGATGCTTGTAGATTTCAATAGCTTCCCTATTTAGACGGGAATAATAATGATTCCCAGTTGACAAGATCTTTGTGTCCCTGAAGCAGATTTCGTGGTCCCCATCTGACAAGGCATGTTTAGCTACGGCCGACTTCTCAATCTCTCCTCTTCGACAATTGCCTTTATGTTCTTTAATGCGGGTATTGACACTCCGTTTTGTAGTGCCAATATACACTGACCCACAGGAGCATGGTATTTTATATACTCCTGTCGAGGACAACGGATCTCTGGGATCTTTGACTGATCTGATGATATTTCTTAGTTGGCTCGTAGGCTTGAAAATGGTCTTCACGTTTTTCTTTTGTAAGATCTTGCTGATGCGATCTGTTACGCCTTTTAAGTAAGGTAAGAACGCCCTGCTTCTCTCTGGGTTGGTGTCGATATTGACAGCTTTTTTGGCTCCTCTTTTTGGTTTTTGCACCCTCTTGATTTCGGAGACTGTGTATCCATTGCTTTGAAGAGCTTGGTTTAAATATATCACTTCCGATTGTAGATGTATCGGTTCGCAGATTCGTTTGGAAGAAAGAAAAGAGATTCCAGAAGACCTCGGCCAAGTAGCCCGGAAGATTCAATTAATATGGACACCGGCCGAGAAAGCCTACACTCCACTATAAAACGTCTCTACGGGGAGGAGATATACAAGCAGATTCGACGACTTGAAACATTAAGAAAAAAGAAAAGTCATCTACTGAGTTCCTTGACGTTTCTACTGCGATGTAGGGATACAGAAGTTATTCCCAAGTTCCTGCAACAAAAACGCCAATATCACACCGCCGCCAGCAGCCGTATCTACAACCGAATGGAAAAGGCAATGTTGCGAGAACGTATTCATTTTACAAGAAAAGAACTAGCGCTAAATGACAGGGAACTCCTAAAAATACACCTACTCGTGAGTTCAAGATTAGAAGAGGGTATTTGGAAAAAAGTGGATAGGATCACTTTTGATACCGCCAGAGCTATCTTAATTAGAACAACCGAGCAACAAAAGAAAAAGTATGAACGATACACTACAGGCAATCACACAAGACCAGCATTGGACAACGCAACAACTGTGGTGAATTTCTCAAATCACCCACTTACGGAGGAAGAGACATCGATACTTGCAAAAGGAAGAAATTTTGCAGTCACTCCGGCCCATGTGCTACGAGAAGATATTGTTGCAAATATCGAGGCAGTAATTCGGGTTATACCATCAGGAGATGCTGAAGAAATACGTCGAGAAGCATCTGGAATTTTACAGAAAGCGAAACCTCCAAAAAGCAATATTACCTCCAAAGAGCGAGTGGCCTTAAAGAGTTTAAACGCCAATAAAGACATCGTCATACTGCCTGCAGACAAAGGGAACGCGACCATCGTCTTTAACACGAAGGATTATATAGAGAAGATAGCCAACTTACTGGACCCGTCCACATACAAGAAACTTACACGGGATCCGACAGCGAGGGTAGTACGTAAAACAAATCAGTTGATAAAACTGTCCTCGATGCCCGACGAAGACAAACGACGCTGTGTTATGGGCGAAGCTTTGCCACCCAGACTTTACGGTTTGCCGAAGATTCATAAGACCGGAATACCTTTACGACCTTTTATCAGTACAATCGGTGCCCCGACATACGACCTAGCCAAATATTTATCCCACAAACTTCAGCCACACATCGGCAACACGACTTCATACATAAAGGATTCAGCCCATTTCGTCGAGAAGCTGAAAAGCATTACAGTAAGACCCGAAGATATATTAATCAGCTTCGACGTGGTGTCTCTGTTCACAATAGTCCCAGTGAAGGAGACAATAGAAAGATTACGGCAGCACTTCCCCAAGGATATAGTGTCTCTTTATGAACACGTATTAACCACCACTTACTTCCAGGTGAACAATAATTTCTACGAACAGGTTGACGGTGTAGCGATGGGTAGTCCATTGAGTCCTGTGGTAGCCAACTACTACATGGAGTCATTCGGAGATACTGCACTGGAAACAGCACTACAAAAACCATCGTGCTGGTTCCGATATGTGGATGACACCTTTGTGATCTGGAGTCATGGGGAGGAAGAGCTCGAACTATTTCTGAAACACCTTAACAACATCCATCCAAGAATCCAATTCACCATGGAAAAAGAAAGCAAAGGGGAGCTTACGTTTTTGGATGTACTGGTAAGCAGAAATGGAGATTGCAGTCTGGGACATCAAGTTTACCGCAAGCCCACCCACACCGACAGATATCTACATAAAGATTCTAGCAAATCAAAGTACAATCGTTTATTCCAATCATCATCCTAAACAAAAGAGAGCAATGATGAAGACGCTGATGGACCGGGCGAAACGAATCTGCGAACCGATACATCTACAATTGGAAGTGATATATTTAAACCAAGCCCTTCAAAGCAACGGATACACAGTTTCCGAAATCAAGAGGGTGCAAAAACCAAAAAGAGGAGCCAAAAAAGCTGACAATATCGACACCAACCCAGAGAGAAGCAGGGCGTTCTTACCTTACTTAACAGGCGTAACAGATCGGATCAGCAAGATCTTACAAAAGAAAAACGTGTAGACCATTTTCAAGCCTATGAGCCAACTCAGAAATATCATCAGATCAGTCAAAGATCCCAGAGATCCGTTGTCCTCGACAGGAGTATATAAAATACCATGCTCCTGTGGGTCAGTGTATATTGGCACTACAAAACGGAGTGTCAATACCCGCATTAAAGAACATAAAGGCAATTGTCGAAGAGGAGGGACTGAGAAGTCGACTGTAGCTAAACATGCTTCGTCGGATGGGGACCACGAAATCTGCTTCAGGGACACAAAGATCTTGTCAACCGGGAATCATTATTATTCCCATCTCAATAGGGAAGCTATTGAAATCTACAAGCATCCCAACAATTTTAACAAAAAAGAAGAGAATCTAAGACTCCGTAATATCTGGTATCCAGCACTCCGAAGACCTCAAGCTCACGGGGAAGAGAGACGAGAGGGGAGGACAAAAACAGACTCGGTACACACACAATCACAACTACCCTCGCCCACTATAAATATCGGTGCGTCGGTACACACACAATCACAACTACCCTCGCCCACTATAAATACCGGTGCGCCACAGTCGTCGAGTCAGTTGCGCTCGAGAAGCCGAAGAGATAACATCTCTCCGAAAGTGAACGCAGTCGCCACTGAAGATGTCAACCGCGGTTGTTGACGAAACGTTTGGAAGAAAGAAAAGAGATTCCAGAAGACCTCGGCCAAGTAGCCCGGAAGATTCAATTAATATAGTTACGACATTGCTAATGAACTGGGCATTGACCACAAAACAGTTTTGACTCATTTGAAAAAGTCTGGATTCACAAAAAAGCTCGATATTTGGGTACCACACGAGCTCACTGAAAGAAACCTAATGAACCGTGTACTCGTTTGTGATTCTCTATTAAAACGCAATGAAACCGAACCATTTTTGAAAAGATTGATCACTGGTGATGAGAAGTGGATCACTTACGACAAGAACGTGCGGAAAAGATCATGGTCTAAGTGCGGCCAAGCTCCACAGACTGTGATGAAACCCGGATTAACGCGCAATGAGGTGATGTTGTGTGTATGGTGGGATTGGAAGAGTATCGTTCATTATGAGCTTTTACCGCCGGGAAAAACCATCGATTTGGATCTCTACTGCCAACAGCTGATGAGACTAAAGCAACTCTTTCATCTTGATAACGCCAGACCACACACATCTTTGGCCGCTCAGCAAAAATTGAGAGAGCTTGGTTGGAAAGTGTTAATGCACCCATTATATAGCCCTGACCTTGCGCCCTCAGATTTCCACTTGTTTCAGTCTCTTCAGAATTATTTAGGTAGTGTAAGGTTAACACCAAGAGAGGACTGTCAAAATTACTTGTCGCAATTTTTTGACCAAAAATTCCAAAATTTCTACAGCAGCGGGATCATGTCACTACCCACAAGATGGCAACAAGTTATAGAACAAAACGGCACATATATATTATAATTAAATGTAATTAAACTTTTAAAAAAAAGTCTTGAATTTGTATACAAAATACGAAGAAACTTTTTACCCGACCTTATATAATCACTCTGCAAAGGGACTTGATCCTTTCTATTTTGTTGCTTATATAAAATAAAATTGCTTCCTGAAATAATAAAAAGTCCTTAAACTTTCTTCATAACTACGGAAAGATATTACACGTGCCTGGTTTTTAATACGCAGACAAGGAGAGATCCCATTGTAAAAGAAACTACACGTGCTATGGAAGCCATGGCACCTTTCAACTATGATATTGTTATAATGGATATTTATTTAATTTATCTCCTTAAGCTTGACCGAAACGATGTTATTCTTATCGTAGTGTTTGCAATACGATCATTTATGATATTTCCAAGTATGAAATTTCAACTAAAATCAAAATTGAATTTTACGAATATTACAATCGGTTTTGTTATTAAAGTAAAGACTAAGCTAGTATAAGACTATGAGTTTTTAGTATAATAAGAAAATTTATTTATTTGTTTTTTGGGGCGATGACGTCAAAGTTAATCTATCCTTATTGTTTTTTTTTTGTCTATTTTCAATCATGATGAATAGACACAATTATTTGTTTTGTTATGTTTATTACTAAACTCTAGTAAAAACTAACTTTAAATGTTTGTAATAAATGTTATAATAGTAATAAGTAATTTCAATTATACATATATTAACGTATGCGAGTATATATATGTATTAGCCTATAAATATATTGAACACGATCTATTCTTAATAATTAGTTTACATTTAAATTTTCTCTTATAGTTGCCTGTTTTATTGTTGTTTTAAATTTGATAACTTTCTTTAATATAAACCCACCAGCCATATGTATCAAAAAAGATGAATACATAATATAACTGTAGCAGGATAATTCTAGTACATACAAAAGTAATTTAAAAAGAATCTATCAAAAAATTTTCGTAGTCGAGTCAGGAATCAAGATTATAAAAATAAAACTAATAAAAAGGGGGTAATAAATACACAGTGAATAGTAATCAATTTAACATATCGAGTTACATATTTCTATGTTTACATATAATTAATTCAAGGTTACTGCAAAAACAAGCAGAGCTGTGAATACTTAGTAATAGCAATAAATTAAACAGGTTTCCCTAATGCCTACCTAAAAGATTTTTTATAAGGATATTTTATTATGTACAAATTATTTTTCATATAACTATTATATTTATTAACTCATGCTAGTTTATTATATAAATTGTTTTCTACATAACTATACATTTTTTGTATATTACTATCGATCACCTGACTTTTGCCAGAAAAAGAAACATGAATCAAATCAAGAATATTTATCAAAAAAAAAATTCCAAAAAATAGTATAGGGCTATTGTAATTACGAATATGAGTAAAAAATTTGTATATGGTATGTAAAGGTAAACCGTACCCTTTTTATAGCCCACTGCTGGACATAGGTCTTGTGTATTGGTACTTTTAGGTAATTGGAATGTACATTTTCTGATTTTGCGTGGTTTACTAATCCCTGAACGTTTGCTTACACGGAACATAGTCGAAATGGACTCATTACATACGTCACTCGATACCGACATTGTTTGCTGGAAAACACTTGTTCACAACTGCCTCGATGAGGAAGCTGGTACCTACTTCACAGCTGAGAATAGTGAAAATATTTTATGGCTAACATAATAACACTGAGATATAAAGGTAAAATATTTTATAGACGAATTAAGAGCACGGCACGTAACTTGCCTTTACGAATAACTATTCTAGTTAGAAAAACTACTTATGTGTGATCCTGTCTTGTGTTTCCGCCAATTATTTATTTAACTTGCAAGTTTTAGTACATAATTAATGTCTAACAATACTGTACTGTACAGCAAATGTTATATTAGGTATATCTACTGATTATTACTTAAATTTACATTATAAATGATTGCAAATTAGTTAATTATTAATTCATTATTAATTTTTAATATATTATATCTTCTTATACACATCTAAAGTTTATCCACTTCATTGCGCGTTATCGTACAAAAGGCAACCTTTGGGTGGGTAGTTCTTCCAATTAGTATGTTTTGATACCAAGTATCCTCACACAAAAATGTGTTTCCGTATAATTCACTCCTTAGTATTTTTATGAACACAATGCAACGCTATCGTTACGTATTTATCTAATAAGTACTTTGAATTTGCCACTAAATGTGAGATTTATGCAGATTTATGATATTCTTACAAAGTTTCCTTTCTGTAGAAACACGTGACGTTATCATATAAACATCGAGGCCGCGTGAATCTAATAGACTCAATAAAAGCTCAAAACTCAATACAGAAACATCATGAAAAATGAAGACGTACATCGTTGGAACCCCGAGTTGGGTCGTACTGTATTATGTACAATAGTATTTTAATTTTTGTACATACTACTTTATCCATCAATCCGCCCTGGACTCGCGTGGTAGACCCAAAGCCTCCTAACCATTTACTAGGGGAGACCTGTGAACTGTAGTACGATGTTATTAGAGATTGCAATCCCGTATCGGTTGAGGGTCTGCGAGACCCCGCAACAACCATGCGGATCCCGCAAACTCGTAAAAAATAGCGCGCACGTCTGCGCAAAAGACAGTTATGAAAGATGACAAAAAAAAATTTTTGAAATTGTACTAGAGCTATTAAAACTGAAGCTAATACGTTATTTTGCAAATCATTTTACTGCCAATGAACTGTACTTCAGTTTGCCCGTTACAATTTATAATGGTTCACTGTATGTTTTTGGATTTATATAAATAATAGGAAAAACATTAAGAAAAGGAAGACTACAAACCGACAGAGACCAGAAAAGAGAAAGTTTTTTGATAGACTAATAAAGAAAGAAACAACTGCCTATAAATGTGAAGGAGTGAGAGGAAAGTATTTATCATTGAAACTTGATGACAATTAAACCAACAAGATACTTACACTGATGATATTACACTGTTACACAGTAAGACCATTTAAACCTTCCAGTAGTTAAAAACATTAAATTGTTGACTTTTTGGTAGCTACCTATTATTTATTCTGTGTGGTAACTCCAGAAATGAAGATTGAGTTTTTATTTGATTAATGTAAAAATTATGTATTGTGAATTTTGTGGTAATAGTGATAGTTTATGAAATTTCAAAGTGAGTGCTAATTGTTTGTGACAATCGAATAAAAGTGTGAGACTGCATTTTTGTGTGCTTCCAAGGAGTCCATATCTATCCTCAGTAAATCCACTGTCACTTTACTGAGCGACTCCCACGAGTTCCACACGACTCCTGAGTTGCTTTAATGTGACTGGACATTAACAAAATCAGGTTTCAATTGTTTTGACTTTAATTACGAATAGAACTTGACACTGGCAGAATGTGCTAATTGCAAAAATGCCATATATAAAAAAGGAGGCTATCATCATTTTGACAAAATGGTTTAAACGTTTACGCCAACCATTTCTGAAAAGCCATCATACTAAAACAAAATACAAGTACGTAAATAAAGGAAATGCGCGGTTGTAGTGACGTAACAACATGACGTCCCAGTTCCGCTGGGGAGAATTGGAGGTGTCGCGTGCACTCACTCAGTGCTCCCTCCGTAACTGTCTTTAACCGGTGCTGTTACGTAAACTGGAACGCAGCCCGGGTACAAATTTATTGTCCTAATTTAGATAGGTAGTCAAATTTATACACCGCAATGTTCACGTGTAGGCTTTATTTTTCTAGGTTGTCTGATAATATTGCTTATGATAATATCTATTAATTTGTGATGTCACAGACATATTCACACTCTCAATTTAATGATGTCGTAAGTCACATTATGTCGAAATTTGTCTAGATTTTATATTACCAACTTTATTTCGATAAGTATTAGAAAAATGTACCGTAACGGACTTCATTACAAATTTGAAAGGACAACTTAAAATTTCATTTATTTAGAATTATTATCCACTCAAATGAGATCTATGGTAAAGGTTTTAAAAGATATAAAAGATTGCAGGCAAAATATAATATTTATTGTTTCGCTTTAATTATACTATCAGTTTTGGGAAAAAATTTATATCTTTATACGGCATAGATTAAGATTATGACTGTTTGGCTGTCTTCCCTTTAATCCTTTGTCTAAATGATTTTTGTGTTTGCATGTTATAAATATGATTGTGATGCGGATATATTGTAATAGCTTACCAAACTCTTTGTTTTGTATCAGCTATAGAAAGGCAATTTCACATATTTGGTCTATGCCTATCACGTAACTCGTATTTCCGTTGTTAGGTGTCTGGGAAACCATTTAAATTGCTTTTGCCTCTTACTTATTTTGTTTACACGTCATTTTTTCTTTGTTATGATTTTGATGGTGACGTAAGCAATAAGGATTCAGTTGTTTCTGCTGACTTCACCTGTGGGTAACGGTTATTTTATGAAGTTGTGCTCTTTTGGAATTCCTAATTAATCATTTCAATGGCCAATACGGTGTTTCTCGCAATGTCTTCCGTAATAAATTTCGATTCCGTAATAACTATAACTTATCAACCTAAGTAGACTTCTGGTAATCTTCGTTTGTGAAACAAATTGTAAAACATTTGTGAACAACGTTCAAACAGGCTCTTTATGTGAAATTTAATTACTTATCTACTCACTTTCTACTGAGGTTAATCTATAAATTGCAACTATAGTTGATACTATGAAAATACATTGCGGAATACCAATACCGGAATATATGGATACAAATAAGTGGAAATCAGTAGATAGATTAATATCCCTCTTTACTACAATTTCTCATTGCTTTGATATTTGGTAGAATGATTTCCTAGAGGTTATTGCAGTGGCCCGTCCAATTCTTATCACGAAGTGTCCATTGTCACTTGACAGAGACCTCACCGCGAATGATTTGGGGTTACGCCATAGGCACTGGTTGTTGTATAAATGTACCGTGACTCACACACTCTGCAATAATGTTCAAAACAGTACCAACATACCAGATAAAATTATGAAGATCGTAAGTGACTGTCTCGGGTTTAATATTACCCATAATATCGGTTATCCTTACTGGCTTCTTGCCAAACAGTGATGTCGTCCCCTTGCGTCCTTCTGGATCATTGGAATTTGATGAGTAGAAAGGGATTTTCAATACTACAAATTCTTCTTCTTCAATACTTCAATTCTTAAGAAGAAAAGGTATTAATAAAAATAACATTATATTCGGAAATTAAAAATAATTAAAGAAAATTAAACGACGTTAATCTTTTCGTCTCATCCAAAGCTACAAGTATTCGTTAATTTAAGCTTGATCTTAAATTAATGAAAATGTTGTCAACATTTCATTGTCATTGTCAACATGTCAACAGTCAACGTCAACATGTCATCAAAATGCACTTGTTTGTGCCATTGTTTTAAGGAGGACAGAATAAATACAGTAATTTTATGTTGCTATCTTGAACTATAATATTAATAAATAATAATTTGTAATTTTGGCTCGTCATTGTTTGGGGTTCTGTTTGGGTTCTTGATTAAGACTTTTTAATAGTTTTATTATCACATTTTATTTCGTCACGTCTTACATCGTTTTTAGTCATGACACGAGAGGAGCCGGAAAAGGAAGGACATAGACTAAAAGTATTTTTAATAGACAAACAAATCATAGACTACAACATGCCCTTTTTTCTAAAGAAAAAATATTATTTAACACATTGGTTTTACATTGACGTTTGGAATGACATTGACACCGTGACATATATTATAACCATACTTTTCAACAATTAAAACAATACAATATTAAATGACAAATTACAGTAAAACAATAAAATAAAATTGAATAAAAGTGAATTAGTGATTATATGCATGTCCAGGCTGAATTATTTTACTATATTAATTCCTATTACTAATTGTACACAAATTGTTTATAGTCGTCTATTACATTAATTTTACAAATCAAATTTCTGTGTTTTCTTTAATAATCTACCTCTCGAACTGTATTTTCCATCAGTGCATTGTCTTTCAGCTATACTAGCGTCGTTATTACCCTTCGAGGAAGACATTACACTTTCGTCGACATTGACAAATATTGGAGATTTTAATACATTTTCTGACTCCAGACCTGATTCTACCGATAAGAATGATTTAGAATCTTCACTCTGTGACTTAGAAGTTGGACTTGACTCGTGAAAGAAGATAAATACACAACTATCGTCCTCTTCATTTACAATTTTTGACTTTTTAAAAGATTCTGACTCCGACTTATGAATCTCTTGACTTGGATTTACAACATTATAAGTTTGTAGACTTGAACTAGGTTCACAAAACTTAACTTTCTTTTGTTTAGACTTTGAGACATAATTATGACTTGAGTTTTGCTTACATGACTTATAATTGAAGCGAATATGATGACTATTTCTACGATAAGTTACATTATTAAGATCTTTGACAATGAATGATCTTGGATATTTTGTTTTAGACACAATAATACCTTTTGTCCATATAATATCTCTTGGATTTTTCTTAAAATAAATCTGGTCATTTATGTGAAACTCTGGGTAGGTTTTGCAATTTTTATTATAATATGCTCTAGTCCTTAATAAGTTGCTTTCTTTCTTTTCTGAGTGTTCTGAATGCTTAACAATTTTAGGTCTTAAGTTTTTTATCTGGTTAGGCAGTTTTGATCGTAAATTTCTAGACATTAAAAGCTGTGCAGGCGAATTAAGATTACCTCTAGGTGTATTTCTGTATTGCAACAATCCGATGTATGGATCAGATCCCGATTCATTGCTTTTTCTTAGTATATTTTTCACTACTCTAACTGAAACTTCTGCTAGCCCATTTGATCTTGGAAAATGAGGACTTGAAACGATATGTTCTATATCCCATTCCTGTAAGAAGTCTTTAAATTCTGTGGAGTTGTACGGTGGACCTCCATCAGAGACTAATTGCATCGGAATACCGTGACATGCAAAAATAGACTTTAAGTGTGTTATGACATTAGACGTTCTACTATCTTTCTTTAAGTTTGCGATTTCTATGTAGTTAGAGTAATAATCGACCACTAATAAATATTTATTACCTTTGTATTCAAATAAATCTGTTGCTAATTTTTGCCAGGGAAATAAAGGTTGTTCATGAGACAGCATTGGTTGTTTTGTTTTATTTGAAGAATAAATTGCACATGTTTCGCATTGTCTGACTTTATTCTCAATATCCTGACAGATGTTAGGCCAATAGACTACTTGTCTAGCTAAGTTTTTAGTTTTTTCTATACCTTGGTGACCTTCATGTAAAATGTTTAATATTTCTGATCTCATTGACATAGGTATGATGACAGAGTTATTTTTGAAAATTATTTCATTTATCACATGAATTTCTTCTTTGATATTCCAATAAGGTAATACCAATTTGTCGCAACGTTCTTTACAATGGGGCCATCCATTTTTATAATATTCTTTAAGTTTTTGAGAAATTAAATCTTGACTAGTATGACTTAAAATTTTGTCAAGTTTTTTAGGTGAAATTGCTAAATTAGATGTCAATAAATTAATATGAATATCAATATTTGAATCTAAGTCTTCTAGACTGACTAATTCTTGATTTAAGTTAGTTTCTTTGACTGGTGATCGAGACAAGGTATCTGAGATATACATTTCTGAGCCTTTTGTGTATGAGACAATTAAGTGATAAGCTTGTAATGTTATCATCATTCTTTGCAATCTTGTAGGAACTTCTCCTAAAGGTTTTTTGAATAGAGTGACTAATGGTTGATGGTCTGTTTCGACATAAATTGGTTTGCCATACAAGTATTGATGAAATTTCTTACATCCGAATACTATAGCGTAAAGTTCTTTTTCTATTTGAGCATAGTTAATTTGACTTTTATTTAATGACTTTGAGGCATATGCTATTGGATGCTTATCATGTAAGATTACAGCACCGACTGCATTTTGGGATGCGTCGACAGACAATCTTATAGATTTTTTTATATCATAATGGACTAATACGGGTGACTGACATAGTAATGACTTTAATTTTCTGAACTGTTGTTCATGTTGGTCTAACCATTGCCATTTATTTTGCTTTTTTAGCAATTCTCTCAGAAGAGAAGTTTCTTCTGCTAGATTTTGTATGTAAGAACCTAAATAGTTTATCATGCCTAGAAATCTTTGTAATTCTTTGACATTAGATGGACTTGACATTTTTGAAATGGCTTCTATTTTTGACTGATCAGGTGACACACCATTTTTATTAAAAATATGACCCACATAGCGGATTTCAGACATACCGAATTGACATTTAGACTTATTAAATTTTAGATTGACTTCAGAAGCACGTTTGAATAGTAATTCAAGTCTTTTATTGTGTTCTTCTATATTGGCTCCATAAACAAGGATGTCGTCCACAAAAATTATTATACCTGACAAATCACCGAACAATTCGTTCATAGTCCTATGGAAAATTTCACCACTAGAGTTAATTCCATAAGGCAATCTCAGAAACTTGTATCTACCGTAAGGTGTATTAAAAGTACAGAGATCACTACTCTCAGGGTCTAAACCTATAGCCCAATAACCTGAACTAGCATCTAATTTTGAAAAAATTGATGCACCGGCAACTTTAGATCTTAAATCATCAAATGTAGGGTAAGGGTAGTGAGGTCTCTTGATTGCTTCATTTAGGTTTCTAGGGTCGAGACAAATTCTTAACCTTCCATTAGGTTTTTCGACTAAGACAATAGAATTCACCCATTTTGTTGGCTTTTCTACTTTTTCTATGACTTTAAGTTGTTCCATACTCTTCAATTCGTCTTTAAGACGATCTTCTAAAGTATAAGGTATTCTACGAACGGGACAAACTTTAGGTGGTATACAACTATCAATGTCTAGATGAGCTTTATATGGTAGACAACCAAGACCTTCGAATGTTTTTGCATATTTAGAAAGAATTTCTTGTACTGACCTTTCTTGAATTCCGAATACTCTTTTGACAATACCCAGTTTCTCACATGAATCCCAACCAATAATTGTATTACAATCACATTCAACCACAACAAAGTAAAGTTTTGTCGATAATCCATTTTCAAATTCACAATTAAGTAAACAAGTACCTAAATTTGGCACTAATTGTCCTGAAAAAGAAAAGATTTTATTATTTGTTCTAAAAATGTTGATTTTCGAGTGCGTGCTGCTCATAATTTTATCTAATACTTTCCTGCTGATGATATTTGTGTCTGCACCTGTATCAATTTGACATTTGAGTTTATAATTATTGCAACAAACATTTATTTGCCAATCTTTAGTCTTAAGGTTACTTTTATCAATTGAGTTTATGACAAAATGATCAGACATATTTTCTGATTCTTCGTGGTAGGATATGTTACTCACTTTACGACTTGGATTTTCCGATTTTCTGTAAAAACAATATTTGGCGAAGTGATTTTTCTTTTTGCAGTTATTGCATGTCTTGCCTTCTGCTGGACACTTATATTTATGAATTTGACCACATTTTGTACAGTTTTTATTTTTGGGCGATTTATTTCTGCAGTATCGATCCGTTGATTGATTTCTGTGCGCATGGTAGTTTCTCTGACTTGACCGATTTCTTTGGACAGTTGACGATGACTTTGCTATTTGGACAGTTTCTTTAATAGTTTTTGTGTCTTGACTCAATTTGTTTGATCTTTCTTGTGACAATTCCAGACTTTTAGCTATTTTCATGGCAATTTCCGTTGTTAATTTTTCTTCTTGCAAAAGTTTTTCCTTGATATGTGTGTTTTTTATACCAATTACTAGCATGTCTTTGATGAGTGCGTCTTTAAGGTTTTGAAATTCACACGTGGCTGCTAAATTATTTAATGTTGTTAAGTATTCATCTAACGATTCGTCATGTTTTTGGTATCGCGTGAAAAAGTTAAATCTTTCTACTGTTACATTTGCATGCGGGCTGAATTTTTCGTCAAATAATTTCAAAATTTCGTCGACATTCGTTTTTGTCCTGTCTACGTTAAAACTATTAAATATTTCGATGCCATCGTCGCCAATTGCATTTAATAATATTGCAGTTTGTTTGGCTTGTGGAAATTTTGCTGTTTCGTTAGCGTCTGCGAAAATTTCGAATCGCAATTTCCATTTTTTCCATTTCTCGGAAGCGTTGTCGCCATTTTGTATGGACAACGACTTAATTTGCGTGACGAATGCTTTGTCGGACATTTTATTCTTAATTTAAAGACTTACTGATCCGAAGACTTGCTGAGACCAGTTCTGACACCATGTTTGGGGTTCTGTTTGGGTTCTTGATTAAGACTTTTTAATAGTTTTATTATCACATTTTATTTCGTCACGTCTTACATCGTTTTTAGTCATGACACGAGAGGAGCCGGAAAAGGAAGGACATAGACTAAAAGTATTTTTAATAGACAAACAAATCATAGACTACAACAGTCATCATCTCCACCCTGGTGGCTATTGCTGCCGCTAAGCCTACGGTGGTGGCTGTGCCGTTAGTCGCAGCTACTGCACCCGTAGGGGCCGCAGCTCACGCACCTTTTGTCACGACGAGCAGCACGCAGTACTTCCATCGCATCAACAACGGGCTAGCAGCGTATATCGCCGCTCCTGTCGCGTACATCGCTCCCGCCGCAGCTTCATATGTTGCCGCTGCTGCTCCGTACGTCGCTACTGGCGCTCTCTACGTCATACGAGTACCACCCGCCGCGGACATCGTTGCCGTTTAAATCTGAACTTATATACTCGTAAGTCAATGTGATAATAAAATAGCCATTACATAATAGAGCTCATTAGTAGGTATTTTTGCATTTACCTGGAACCGTGCCTCGTGCTATAATCCACACATGATTATTTATAATAGTTACGAGTATTCTGTTGTGTAACCGTCATCTTGGTAGCCTTCTGCTAATATAGTAGAGAATAAGAAACTAAAAATTCATAAGGAACTTTCATAAGATTTTAGTGAAGTCTTAAAAAAGGACATTTTTTTTTATTATGTACTTTAACTTGAAAATTCAAATATTACAGCAAGTTTCTATTTAAACAGAATCTTGAAACAATGAAATTTTAAGTTCGAAAACTTAGTCAATGTCAATAAGTTTATTCCGACAACAAGGTACCTTGGTTCAGATGAAGGCAAAATTTATCAAATTGTAATTCATTAAATAATTGCAAAAAAGTAAAACATAGATTACGATTAGATTACGTTACGTACGTATATAGGTCTAATAATTTCTATGACACCTATTCAGTTATCTATTCAGTAGTGTCCTGTCTCCTTTTTTTGAAGAACAATACAACTAACTACTCCTGTTCCATATCTGATTCACATTGATTGTGATGCTATAGTGGAGAACGGCATCGAAGAGTCGTTGTATTGCAGAACGCGAGTCCCTCCGGCTCTCAGAAGCTTTGCCGTAACTCCATCATCACCCGAGGCTTCGCCGTTCTGGAGCTATCCAAGGGCAATCCTAATCTCGCCAATGTTGATGTAATTTACGCCCGGCGTCCCTGGTGCCCCGTCTCCGGTACCGGGCCGGATGGGAAAACAGTGCCGTCATCCCCTTTTCATGGCACAATACAATTCCCATCATCCCCGGAACATAATTAACGAAACATATTTAAATTGACTGTACATTACACCTTTTTGTTTAATTCGTCTTTCTGCATAAATATGCATAAATTTTAAAATGAGATATGTTATAAATAACAAAATACTTAATCAGAAAAAGAAATGATTACAGTTCGTTTTCCTTAAAACGGTAGGGGAACCTGTTGTACCTTGACACCCTTTGTACCTAGAGCCACTTATTTTTTTGAAATGTTCGCGCCTTTTTTCCGTCTCTTTGTCTATGGTATAGTGAACTTTGACAAGACTAATCAACATGAAGTTAGTTGCAGGCGGCCATTGCATCGAGTTTGCATGGGAGATCACTTTAACGTTTTCGCTGCAAAAAAGTAAGATATTCAATATTTTTCATTTCTTTCATTACTTCTGTTATTTACTACATAAATTTTTAAAACCATTTGATTTAAACAAGTACTTTAGCCAAGTTTAGAATGTAGTATGCTTATTTGAGTTAATCATAACCTCCATATTTACATGTGCGAATAAACATAAAAGGGTAGGGGTGTTGTACTTTGACCATAGTAAAACAGTTGTACCTTGGTCATATGGTCAAGGTACCTACATTCAAATGTATTCTTGTTAATTCTGTTTAGGAACGCACATACTTATTATTTTGTTGTTTTTTATACAGGTAAAATGCCTCGTAGCAAAAACAACATCAAACGGACTCCTATTGCTAAAACAGCACTTTCTAGTGCTATTAAACTAGTTAAAGAAAAAAAATTCTCATTAAGAGGGGCTGCCAAACATTTTAACTTGTCAAGATGTACTTTAAAGAGGCATTATGAACACTTCTTGAAGACTGGTAAAGATGCGAGCGACCTTCATGATAATTTAGCCGTGAAAAAAGTTTTTACAGGTGACGAAGAGCTCTTGCTTGTGGATTACATACAAGAAGCAGCAAAGTTACAGTATGGACTCACTTTAAAGGACGTTAAGAGGTTGGCATATGAGTTCGCGACGAAAAACAATAAAAAATATCCAGCTCAATGGGACAAAGACCAAATGGCTGGGGAGTACTGGTTACGTCTTTTCCGTAAACGACATCAAAAGCAATTAGCTTTACGCAAGCCTGAAGCCACTAGCCTTGCCCGTTTTACAGCATTTAATAAACAAAATGTGCAATTGACTTTTGAAAATTACAAAAAAGCTTTGTCCAAATGCCCACAATTAAGAGCGATTGATATTTGGAATGTGGATGAAAGTGGCATTTCAACAGTCCATGTTCCACCAACAATATTAGCACCCAAAGGTGTCAAACAAGTTGGTGCAATGACGAGCGGAGAAAAAGGAAATACAGTCACAATGATAGCTGCAATAAATGCAGGAGGTGGATTCATTCCTCCTATGCTCATATTTCCGCGTGTAAATTTCAAGGATTTTATGCTTGTTGGAGCTCCTGATGGAACTACTGGTGGAGCTAATCCTTCTGGATGGTCTAATGAAGCATTGTTTCTACAATTTTTCAAACACTTTATTCAATATGTAAAACCATCAAAGGATTATCCAACCATTTTACTACTTGACAATCATGAAAGTCACATTCAAATACCAGTTATAGAATTGGCCAGAGAAAATAGCGTCATCCTTGTAACTTTCCATCCACACACGAGTCATAAATTTCAACCTTTGGATAAGACTGTATTCGGTCCTTTTAAGAAATACTATAACACTGCAGCAAATGAATTAATGTTGACACCCGGTCATGTGGGTAAACCACTGACAATTTATGATATTGCCGGTCTTGTTGGAAAAGCTTTTCCACAATCTTTTACTCCCTCAAATATTATTCAGGGTTTTAGGAGTACAGGATTACACCCACTAAATGAAAATATATTTGGAGAACATGAGTTTATGCCATCAAACGTAACTGACCGACCCTTCCCTGTATGTGAAAACGAGCCTCATGCTGGGACCTCATCTGAAGAAACGAATGAAATTCTTGAACAGCCAGGTTGTAACGAACAGCATCTTCCTGGAGAATCCACTCAAAAATGCAAAGAAGTTCTTGAAACCTCGTTGCAAGAAAACACACCAGGATGTTCCAATGTTGTAACGCCATCAATCATTAGACCGCACCCAAAAGCTGAACCAAGAAAAGAAGTTCGAAAAGGCAGACAGAAAGGAAAGTCAAGGATACTAACTGACACTCCGGAAAAAAATGAAATAGAAAGAATAAAGGCAGCAAGACAAAATAAAAAACTTAAAATAGATAAGAAGGTAAAAGTACAGAAACTAAAAGAAGTTAAGAAAAAAAATTAAGAAAAAAGGAAAAAATAAAAAGTCCAAAAAAAACTAATTCCAAGAGGGAATATTACTCAGTTCCTGAAATGAATAAATACTCGGAGTTTATTGATTAATTAAGAAACGCTTAGTCCAAATATTAGTCAGTACGAAGTGAATAAAGACTTGTTGCTAATGTGATTAAAATGTTTAAGTTAGGTGTTACGAAAAATACTGATTTTATTCATATAAATTCTGTTAATTGATATGTCATAGATATTAGATAAGCTTATAAAGATATTTATAGACGTGTTGAAGCTGGAAATAATAAAAATATTTGCTATTTGTCGAGAAATATGGATTTTATTTGATGAGTTCTAACTATGACCAAGGTACAACATAGGCGGATCTAGGTACATCACCACTGTTGTACCTTGATCAACATTCCAAACTTTTTTTAGTTTATGTAAAACCTGTAAAAAGGATGATCTATGCTTTTGTATAATTTATATTATGAACCACATTAGTTCGTCTAACAGCTAAAATTTGTTTAATCGCAATAGTTATAACCGCTTTTTTTTCAAAAAATCGTTGAATGAAAAAGTGACCAAGGTACAATAGGTTCCCCTACCTTTTTAGCTCTATGAGTATAATAATAGACATTTGTATGGAATTACAGTAACATGATTACAGCTGTTCGGAGTTATACTCGTAAAGACACAAACAACAAGATACTTATTGTATTTTTGTATTCAATTGGATATCTAAATGGAATACAATGTGTAATTTTATTCGTAGGTGTACCTAATGTTTGAGGATTGGATTTTTTTATTATTTTCATGTAAGAAATCAATATATTTCAAATATTTTCAGTAAACATCACTATAATCTGGTGACACTGGAACAGCTGATTCTTCTGTTTATTAGGTAGTTTCATGATGAGTTTTAAAACTTATAAATTTATAGCGCCTGTAGACTAAGAATAGCAAGAAGTCACAGTAAAACACTAAAGGCATATGAAGTAGGCATAAAACGACAATTAGAAGTCCTAAAACCTTCTACCTTTGTATTTTTGAAATTAATAAGAATTCAAATACACAATTTACAATAACTGATGTCTAGTGGTAATTCGAGATACAGTAAAGAAAGAAATAGTGCTCGATTATCTGAAAGTGAAACTATAGTAGATTTATTTGAAAATTAGCATTCAATGTATGAAAGTTGTTTTGGAAACCCTCATAATGGAAATAAGTTAAAATATCCATTCTATAATGCATATTATAACCCTAGCATTTTATCTCTCTAACACCTAAGATAAAAAATAATGTAGAAAAAAGAGTATTTAGAACATTTTATAAAATATAATGATATTACCTATACTTACATAATATGTTGTATGTACCTACTTAATTATGTAGGTACATATGTTGTAATCCAGTACCTATACAAGCAAATGCACTCCTACCATTCAGTCAGATGCTGTAATTAATTAGCACTCTTGTGAACACTTCACGACGTACCGACAGGCGGCGTAATAGCCTGTTAAGATTTCATTTCTATACCAAATGTCTTTAACCTTAATCGCAATGTTCCTCACGCAAACCTTTGAGCTTTGAATGCGTCCCATGCAAAGTTCCTAACATACAATGTATCACCAAAAGATCTTAGATTATATTAAAAATGAAGGTCTTGAAGAATAGTACAACTAGGCTGAGTGTAACTATTTAACGTTCCAATATAAAGAAGAGGCTAGTTGCACTAGAAAAGGATCAGCTTTTAGACACTTGTGGCTTAGAACATTTAACAGACTATTACGCAATTTATTTATCTACACTACATTCTTTAGAATTTGCCTAAATTGTTAAATTACTGCAAGTGGCTACGACATAATAATGTAGATATCTCGTATCGCAAATTCCTGTAACCTTTTATACCTACCAAGTTCTATGGCACTACTATTAAGGATAAATGTAATAGCGTGTTGTACATATGTTATCGAAAGATAATTAGACGTTGGCGACAATTATCGAATGATAGTGGTACTTTCTCAATAGCCCAGCGCGTCTATTATTATTCCTTCGACGTTTTTCAATACGATTTTCGTAGCCATCAAGGTCCGCGTCCTTACCCATTGAACCATTAGGTATTCCGAGGCACCCGCTACGTTGCCTCACTACAATGCAAAATTTGTTACACCTATATAAAAGCGAAGGTCCCATTTTCTAGTGCCCGCATTATAATTTCAAAAGCGGCCATGCGAGGGGTCGTCACCAATATGCTGCGATTGGTATATTATTTTAACCTTATCAAGTAATAATAATAAAGTCTAAATATTTATAAATTTTACAACTACATTTGTTTCAGGCTTTAATATTGTCAGCAATATGTGGACTTGTTCAAAGCTCTGGATTCGGTCACGTGCTTCCAGCAGCGCCGATCGCGTCAGCAGCTGGATTAGTTCCTGTGACAGCATTGGCTCCCGTGCAGCCAGTGATTCAGCGCACCCCTCTTGCTCAAATTGCTCCAGTGCCGGCAGTAGCCCCTGTGGTTCCAGCTCCCCCACCTGTGGTCACGGCCGCTAGCTCACAGTATTTTGAGAGAACCTTCAACCGACTAGTCGCAGTGCCGCCAGCGTTGCAGCCGGTCATCCCAATCGCACCCGCGCCACCAGTGTTTGTTGATGCAGTAACTAAAACAGTGCCAGTGGTATCGGTAGCTCCCGTGGCCCCGCCGCAGAATGTTCCCGTTGAACCAAATATTGCTATAGCTATCGCTACAGCTCACGCAGCCGCACCAGTCGCTACTATACTTCTTCCGCCGTATCCATTTGGCCCACCGCCATCACTTGGATTTGTTCCATCATCGCCACCTGTTTTCGTACCAGACGTGCCTAAGAACGAACCTACTACACCACCGCTAACACAGATCGACGTTAATGCCCGAGAACCGGAACCAACAACTCCTCAGCCCTCGAATACTGACAATAGTTTCGTTCAAGCACTTCCTTCTAATGAGAATGTGAATTTCAAACAATACGGCCCACCGTTCCCGCCCCTGCCGCCACCACAAGCTAACCCTTCAAATAGTGGAAACAGTTTCAATCAAGCTCTGCCTTCTAATCAGAATGTGAACTTCAAACAATATGGGTTGCCGCTACAACTACCATTAGCAAAACCACAAAAATTAAAAACAACCGTGGAAATCGTTCCTGTACCTTTGGCGTACATGGCACCGCCCCCCATAAGTCATGCGCCCATGAAAACGGCTCATTACCACACTTTTGTGCCGGCGAGAACTAAAGTCATCATCAGGCCTGTGTTAGACGTGCCTCTGAGGATACGTACTGTTAAAGTTCCTGCACGATTGGTAATACATGGAGCGCCTGTTCCCGCTAGAACTGTGGGCCCGCGATACAATAACGCACTAAGAAGACCCATCAACACTAGGGATATCGAGCCCACTACACGTAGATCTTTTAATAGGCCTAATACTAAACCACCAAGACTGTAATGTAGAAATTAGGAATGTTAAGTAGATACCAATAAATTACACTTGTTATTAATTCCACACTTTTGTAAATAAAGCAAATATATTTATACACTTATAGTTTTTTTATTATTTTTTATAGAAACAAAGCGGCAGACGAGCATACAGTCCACCTGACGGTAAGTGGATACTGTCGCCCATAGATATCCGCGATACATGCCAACATTAGTCCAGATTGACAAATGTGGGCACGCCCCCGGATTTATTTTACCTTTGCAGATTAAGGAGTGGATTGGGAGTAAGGAATGGATAAGGAATGGGAAAATGGGGAGGAATAGGATAGGATGGGATGGGAATGGGTTTATGGGCTCTTTCTGTTTATATTTTTTCCTGTATATAATGCAATACATAAAAGTGATATGAGTTTTAATAAATAGAAATATTAAATTTAAAAAGAGGCCAGTATAGTTTCCAATACACATTTTTCACTATGTTCAGATTAACTTTCCAGTAGTAAAATAATATGCTCATACGTGTAATAATATTCTAAAATCACTATCACAATCCATAATGGGCATATCTCATATATATGTTGTAACTAAATGCATAGTCGTAAGGGCTTGCCAAGATATTGGAAAATCTGGATAAAAAAAGGTTTCTTGGGTGTTTTTATAAATATTGTGGCTTGCAGCTTATTAGACTGAACTAAGGATTATTTTTAAAATTATCACCCTCTCAGTGGTGAAGAAAAACATCATTAGGAAATCCACATCGTCGAGAATTGAAATTAAAAACTTATAAAATAAAAAATCGTTATCGTGTGACGATTTACTAGTGGAAACCTGCGTCCTCATAACCTTACTGTCATTCAGAGGTTATAGATGAAAGAAGGCCACTTGTTCAGGGTTGCTCAAATAAATGATAAAATAAAGATTTATGTGTTTTCATTTAAATATACTATATAATAAAATATTTTAACCCTCCCCTCAATCCAATACAACTAATATGCCACCCCACCTGATTTGAACTGTGCACAATTTCTAAATTCACTATATTCTCCTCGCGCTTCAGCGACCATGTGTAACTGTGACTGTAAGTACGAGCCTCCTCAAGTACATTGTCTTGTGAATGAGACACATATGGTCCTAAAATGTCACGCTAGCCAAGCGGGTTGTCGAGTTCTCTGTTTAAGAGGTGGTGTAGTTCTTCATGGCTTGTGGTAGCAGCTTTGTTATCCCTTAGTCGCATTTTAAGACTAACGGATAACTAAGACATGGGCTGGTGCTGCTGGTGATATTCTAAAGCCGGCCGACACCACATGCCACTATATTAACCACACACTATTATAAATAACAAGATAAAAACCCAGGCTCACCCCTGCTAAAAGTTCAAGGGTAAGGCCATAAAACGCCATGCTGACCATTACATGCCATGCTAGCTTGTAGTAGTCGCCCTGATAATCCGCAGGAAGCAGGGTTATCGCTGCTCGGTATTCGGCTCTGTGTTATTTCCCATTTACCTTCATCCACAGGACACCGTGTAGGATACTGTGATCCTAGCCAGCAACTCGTACTTAACCCACGTATGCGAACAAAATACAATATAGGCGTAAGCAACAGAACTCCCGAACTAATACAAGTTGCTAGAACTAATATGAGTATTTTTCTTTCTTGCTTATGTAAGTTTATGTAATCGGGAAAGAAAGTAAGATTTCTAAAAAATGTAATACAGTTATCTATCTAAACTACTGGCTCCTTTAAATCACAAGGAGCGACGTGATAAAAGAAAGTGATATTAATTCAATCGGGCCAATTATTTCAACAATCTAGTCATGAAGAATTATTTCACAAACACTCTACTTTCTTTGACTCTAAGTTTATATAAAAACTTCAAACAAAATACTTTGTGAAAATAATATGTAACTACAAGTTGTACGTTCTTGTTACCGCTAACAAACTTTTTGAATACACTTATAGGGGCCGGTTTGGTATTGTTACATATATTTGGGTGTCGGTTAAACAACATCCTTTCCCTATCTTTATATACCAATAAAAAATTGTAATGTTTGTTTGTATATACAGTCAGCAAAACGCATATATATGTATACGTACAAAAGCCATTCGATTCTAGCTACAATGACGTCTTGTTCCCAGAATAAACATTTCCCAAAATCCCACTTCCCACTTTCCCATTTCTTGGATGATAAATTGATGATCAATCGATCGATTCATCGAAGCGAACTAATAAATTAGTCAAGGGATTCCACCAAAGAGATCCTTGTATATAATGTTTGATACTTGATACAAAATATACAGTGCTCCTGGCGAAACTTGAAGAAAATAAGCTGATGAGTCTCGGTTTTTTGAATAAAACTGAAGCATAATTTAAGGATTCCTATTCTCAAAGCATCCTCATGCTATCAAACAAATCATATCCATTAAGCCGTTTTAAGAAGATTCTTTTTAAGTTTTCGTTTTAAGAGTCGGAACCAATTAAGATATGCATTTTTATTCGTTTTAGCTTAAGAATAGCTCAATAAGAGCATCTTAAGCAAATCAAAGTAAATGTCTGATTTTTTCATTTAATGTATTTTTATTATTTAACCTAGTCTAGCCATAAATATTGTTATAGAGAAAACATTGATATTTTCATTTTAAATTATCATTTTATTAGGATTTGTGTTATTTTAGAAATGAATAGGTAAAATTTTTAAATATATAACGTTTATTCAAAATAGTCTCCATTTGCTTTTATACGATCTTTCAAACGTTGTCGCCAACTTTCAATTAAAACACGCAACCTTTCCATGGGAAAATTGGCAATTGCCACCCTTATGAATTGTTTTGGAGATTCAATATTATCATGGCGTTTGGAGCATGCCATTCTCTCTTAAACAGACCACAAATCATAATCGAACGGATTAAGATCGGGACTAGATGATGGCCAGTCTTCAGCTCTAATGAAGTCGAGAATATTCCATTCTAGCCACGCCTGTATTGAGCGAGTCTTATGACCTGGTGCTGAACCTTGCTGAAAGGACCATTCTTGGCTATAGAACAGGGTGTTGTTAAGAGGCTTTATGACCTTCTCAAGAATCGTATCTTGATACACTTGAGCCGACGTATTAATATCGTTTTCATAAAAATATGGTTCAGTCACTCCTCAATAGCTAACACCCCACCAAACCATAACCGAAGCTGGATAATGGCCACTTTGCACCCTATTGACAAATTGATCAGCTTTTCTAAAGTAATGAGCATGAACTCGATCATTCTGCTTGTTAAAATGTTTCTCAGTTGTGAACTTGTTCTCGTCCGTAAATAAAATTTGTCTGTGAGATCCCTTTGCATACCGCCAAAGAAGTTGTTTTGATTTATTAACCCTATTTAAATTATCAGTTAAGAAATGACCAGTACGTCTTTTGAAGCATCAAGTCCTAAATCATCTTTTAAAATATGTGACATGGTTCCGGGCGCTTTATTTATGTTTATAGATAAAATCTTTTGCTTCCGAATGGGATTTCTTCGGATTCTCTCCTTCACAGCTTGAATCATCTGAATCGACACAGCTTGAGTATGAATAGTGCGTGAACGGCCAGACCTTTTTCTGTCCCAAACAAAGGACGTTTCAATGTGCCTATCAATAGCTTGGTACACAAACATTCGGCTAATAACAAGCGGATGGAGAGTTTTAAAAATTGCATTTCACTCCATGGCTAATTTGTGTAATGCAATTACAGCAAAACGGTTTTCCTTATCACCCCACTCAATTTTAATATTAGTACAATATTTAATATTGAATGGCGGTAAAATAAGAAAAAAATTTCATAGGTCATCTTCCTATTTAATTTATACCATAAAAAAGTGTAATTTATTTTAACGATCTTCGTTTTTCCATTAATTTGTAGTGGAGTGCAATCACCCACATATTGTACTTATTTATTCCATATCGGAAAAGTGATGTAGTTTGTTTATAGTACGTATTTGCAAAAAACGTTTCTCTTAAAAATTCCGAATACGTCCGAAATTCTCTCAAAATTAATCCCTGAGACAGACTTGAAGCTTGTTATCATGGTTGGTGTAACCCATGTGAAACGTCGTCGATAAAATAAAAAAGTATAAGACCTGATTGATAGTTAAAAGTGATTAAAAAAACGCGATAATTTCAAAGTTATTATAACTTTAGGAAAATTATAAAGAAAAATCTTATAACATGCGTTTTACTAGTACATACTTATACTAGTTTTACACGTATTTTAAGACTCGACACAAAAACAAGGGTTATAAGGGTTATAATGTTATAAGTTTAACACGTATGTTTATCCGTGTGACTGTGGCCTCGTACCTCTTTAAAGGATGGTCTCTAAGGACTTTAAGGGGTGTTCTTTAAGGATACTCTTTAAGGGAATTTTTGTTGGAAAAAGTATTTTGTCTAGGGATGTCTTTTGTGTATCTATAAGACATTCCGCTACAATTTTAGGATGCTGAGTAGTAATTTAACATTTTCTGAATCAGAAAAATATTGTAAATTTAAAATGATGTTTTCGACTCTTTTATGAGATCGATTGCTTCAAAAATTAATGTTGCTTCTTGTTGAATTAATGTTGCTCCTGCCAGTTTATAAGATGATTTAGAATTTATTTCTCACAGGTGGTTTAGAATCACTCAGCATCTGTAGAGATGTAGCATCTCTCTGCCTTTTCTACCGCCTTTGTAAAGAGCTGTTCAATTTCATACCAACTTCGGGTTTTAGCCATCACACTGCTCGTCATCGTCGTGCAGTACATCCGCACATCCTTGACCTAGAGTCTCTGCGTACTGTACGGTCAAAAAGACACTTTATACCGCGAATCCGAAAGTTGTGGAATGAACTGCCAGCTGAGGTAACTGCCGTTATGCTACGATGTGGGGCTCTTCAAAAGAGCTGTGAACAGGTTTCTGCAAAATCGGCAGCGCAGCCGTAAGCCCCCTGGTGTTGCAGGTGTCCATGGGCGGCGGTGACCACTTGCCATCACGTGGCCCCACAGCTCGTCTGCTATCCATACTATAAAAAAAATAAGAAAACTACACATATATGACAATAGATATATGACTATATATAGGTATTGGTATAGGTACCTATATTACATAGATAATGTATATTACTCAGTGTTAAAGTGTCTTGATTGTGTTAAAGTCGGGTTACATATTTTATTTCCCACTTTTTATACTCAGTATGGAATAAACGTCAGTATTTTTATGTTAGTGGTATTTTAAAATTATATTTAGAAAACAAGTAACGATGCCAGTGATTCTAAACAATGTTACAGTGTAAATTTGTTAATCGCTATATTTTTCGCTGTTCTCACACCGCGCGTTCTCCAAATGCTTCAGTGAAAACTAATTAAAATGTGCAGCAGTACCGATGGAGAGGTATTCAAATGAATTGCCTAATAGGCCGCATAAAATCGCATATATCAAAGGTGTCAACATTGTGATTATGGAAGAAGATTATGTTTATAACTAGCTAACTGGTCCAATATAGAGTTATCAGTCAACACAGCTTTGTTGTCGTAACAATGCGTGCCCACTGCCCCCGTTGCGTGCCCGGGGTCTAACGAGTCAGTGCAACAGTGACGAAACAGAATTACAAGGTGAATCTTACCACCAACTGTATAAAAGGTAATGTCACCAAGTTAACGACATCACATTCGCATTTCTGCACATCAGACAGAAACATCAAACGAGCAAAATGAATAAAATTGTAAGTGCTTTAAAAAGCTAAAGTGAAAAGCTGCAAAAAGATCGCTGCAAACCAGTGAATATTAATTGAAATAATTTCTAAGTAATATGGAAATGAGAATAAGAATAAACCTTTTCTACCCGTAATTGAAAGACATCTTCAATGAAATATTAAAAACAGTTATCTAAACACAATTATTTTATTTCAGGTGCTCTTCCTCGCCACTGTTGCTGTTGCTGCAGCTAAGCCCAGCGTCGGTCCTGCTGCTTTACTGGCCCCTGCACCTCTGGTCGCCGCACCTGCGCCCCTTGTTGCAGCTCCAGCGCCTTTTGTTACTGCCTCCAGTTCCCAATATGTAGCGAGGAATTACAATGGCATCGTAGCAGCGGCGGCTCCTCTGGTGGCTGCTCCTTACGTCGCTCCAGCAGCTAGGATTGTTGCTCCTGCTGCTCCTCTAGTGGCTGCTCCTTACGTCGCTCCAGCAGCTAGGATTGTTGCTCCTGCTGCTCCTCTAGTTGCTGCGCCAGCTCCGTACATCGCACCAGCAGCAAGATTTGTCGCTGCTCCAGCTCTCCCAGCGTACGCCCGCTACGCTGCACCCTACGCTACGCCCTACACTGCGCCCTACGCTGCGCCCTACGCTGCGCCCTACGCTGCGCCCTACGCTACGCCCTACGCTGCGCCCTACGCTGCGCCCTACACTGCGCCCTCACCCTACTTCGCTCCTTCTGCCCCTCTAGTCGCCCTGAAGTAGAACAAGACTGATAGTAACCTAGCGCTTTTTTACAACAATAAATAAAATTTAGCAAATTGTAATTACGTTTTTCTATTACTAAAGTGAGATATTTTACTAACAACATAACTACATATGTATGTGAAAATATGTGGCCTCGTAACAATCACGTTGAGGAATATAATGGAAAACAAACCCATACAAAGAATTATATTACATATGCGGTTGTTGTTCACAATAAGCGCCTGTCGTAACCGACGAGTGTTCAGTGAAGTTTCAAGGAAGTCGGCCCCCAATCCTTGGCAAAAGTATGTAGGTTTCGAGAAAACATCCTTCGGACCGTTTTACGTAGAGAAGCCTTGTGACAACAAAAGGCACGATGGAAAACAATTTGCCCTATTTCAGTATTGAAATGTACCTATATATCGAAATAGAATTAATATTATTTATTTTCTCCACAGATAATTTTCTCAGTTTTACTCCATATGCCATATTCTACATCACACGTGATCATCATCATGTATATACGTGTATTTGTGTGTTCTCTTTGAAATTGCTTTATAGGTACTTATTTATTCATTAAATTATATATTATTTTAAGAAATATAATTATAGATAAGAAATCTATGTCGTAAACATATGAAAGAAAATTTAGAAAAGCACGCACTGTGTAGTAAATTCATAACAACATTTAAGTTGTCATTATTCCAATTGTTATAATATTTCTAATAATTTTCATAAACTTATGAGTATATCATAGAGTGTTGCATTTCATAAAAGACTCTATTTTTAACATTAAAATCTATAAACTTTCTATCATATGTAGATCGGTTCAAAGAAAAAAAATGCACCTATGCACCTATAAAACAGGTAATAAATAACATAGGATATTATTTTAGGTCAAGTGGACCGAGAGAACATTAGGAAATGTATACTGAGTTACACTAACGGTTCTATAATTATATTGTAAACTAGCGGTGCTAGCGACTTCTTTCGCGTGAACATCAGAGTGATTCCCCTAGGAACTCTATAACCGGTCAAAAGATATGTGCCCTAAATGTTAGCTCAGGTCATAAACCATAATTTTGATAGGTTTTATTAAATTCTGACCAGTGACTTTTGCGCGATGCGCATTCAGACAGCCAGACAATATTTTTTTTAAAAAAGGCTTTGTTGAGTCTGGTACGATTTTATTATACATATGTACCTATACATGTTATAAAACATTAATCTGCACGTAGCTCCGGAAGACTAATCTGGTTTTTATGATTAAAAAAGACTACAAATTTATATAGTTTTTATTACAAATGTTCATGTTTATATTGCTGTACAAGCATTGCATACTATCAGCCTATATCTCTCCACGAAAGTCGAAAGTCTTCAATCAGTGCGTTCTGCCAGTTATATTATGACGTAGGGTACTGAAACGTGATCTCTAACTTCCCTAAAAACCGACCGTCTGCTCTATAAGTTTAAAGTAGCTATCCATGAGTTTTTAGGTGATCTATGGAGAAAGCTGTGCTCGGAGTTTCATTGTGGGTTGAGATCCGAAACGAAGAGATTGGCCAAACAACGAAAATCACCGTGATAGTTCACAAAATTAGCAGACTGAGGTGGCAAAATAGGCAGGTGCTGCAGGACCGACAGCCGTTAAAGTAGAAGCGTCCTTAAATGGTGACTGTGAACCGGGCGGGAACACAGCAATGTGGGAAGCCTTCCACCACTAGGATCGACTACAGTACAGGACTACTGTCCTGATGCATAGTCAAAGATAAGAGGACTATGCTTATAATCATTCCTAGGGAAAATTTTCAGAATCTGTTTAGAAAATTCAGACTAGTTAATTTTTGAAACCTTAATTTGCACTTAAAATATTAAAGTTCTCTCTTTCAGTGAATTAAATCGATTGATTTATTGACTGTGTTACTCTAATTTACCTTTTAATTTAGTTATCGCTATTGTTTAACATTTAATATGAAAAATGTAATTTGGTCACGTGATCCGTCAATTTAGAATTTGGAATCTTTACGTCCGTCCGGTTGCATACAGCAGGGAATTTATCTAATCAAGCTCCAAGTCTCTTCAAACTCAAAATTATATTGATTTGTACTCACATGTCTAGTTAGATTTCATTCCTCACGTCCACTCCACACTGAATAGTGCTTTATAATGGAGATGAAAGAGATTTTACAACCGATTCGGATTCTTTTACGTTCTTTTACTCTACTATAGAGTGCAGCAGACTCGTATCTCGATTTTTCTGCAATTTCCCCATTTCTGCGCGTAATCGATAGGTATACTGCGGTGGCGTGAAGATCTTTTGTGTTTTGCTTTATGATCTTTTATTTAAGGGGTGAACCTAAAAGCAATATTATTTTATGTTCTACCATATAGTATAGTAACACAGCAATTATCAACATTTCATTCTACAGTGAAGATCATTTTTTCTCTTTTATTGAATATCGATACACGATGTAAAAAAAAATTGGCAAAATTGACACAATTTTTCTTGATACAGTCAGCCTGTAAAGCATGTACTATGTATGTATGTATCCATGTATTTACATACAGACATTATTTTTTTATAGCACAATCTACCTGTATTCGCCTACAGACTTCCTCTTACCACCCAAAAGTTTCCTGGAAGCCTTATCGCTTTAGCGATATGGCCGCCGATTGTACTTTTAATTTCTTGTATTTTTTTGTTTTTCTATGTTTGTGAACGTGCGTCAGGCCATTTCTTCGTGCTGACCGAGTCGCGTCCATTTTGAATACAAATGAATCTGAACTACAATGCTTGTACTACGTGCTTTATTAGAATTCGGTGTAAATGTAACTTATTCTGAACATTTTTGTTGAGTATGAGGACATTTTTTGTCCGTGAATAAATTTACAATATTAGAACTAAGCTCTGTGTAAATTTATCGAAGAAAGGAGGATGGATTAGTGTCCCAAAAAAATCATTAATTTAGGTATACCTTGTGATATACCTAAATTTAAAGCTTTTATTTCATAGATCTTTTAATGTTTTAAGGGACCTAATCTTTTGTTTGTTAAAATCTTTTATATATTTTTTCCGTAAAAAATAAATCATTTGCTTTAGCAGTTACAATAGCTTATATAACGAACACATTGCCTAAATTTTAAAATTAATATGTGTATATTAATAATATGTTTCCTAAATTTTAATTACATTTTAGAATTTGTTATTGGCAATAACTGGCAATAAATCCCTATCCTATAATATCCCTAAATAATAAGTTTGTTTTGTAATTTGTAACTCTACACACGGTGCAATATTAAATAAATATATACATACTTCAGTTTCTTATTTCATTGTTTTGCTGTAGATTCATGTTCCCAAATAAATACACAATCATCATTGTAGATCATAACAAATAAATTGCCCCTAATTTTATGTCTATTTAGAATACGGGTTGGGATGACATCCATACATTTTTTTTTATCATCCTTTATCCCTAATCTTCACTTCACATGTCATACAAATATATATAATTGAGCGTGTGGTGTGGGTCAGCAATAGAATAGCAGTGGCCCGTCTCTTGCCGGGGGTGTCGTAAGAGGCGACTAAGGGATAACAAAGTGGCTACCAAAAGCCCTGTGGAACAACACCACATCTAAAAGAGTGGACTCGCCAACCCGCTTGGCCAGCGTCGCGTTTTAAGGCCTTACATCCGTCATGCACGAGACAATGCGCATGAGGAGGCCCATATCCAGTAGTGGATACTAACAGGGCTAGTTGCATTGCATTGACAAACCCGGAAGTGCAGTGTGCGTCACCGTTCGGTCACGTGGTCACGTGGAACGACTACTTGAAGTTCATCGGTAGCGGCTGTATGAGAAAAACTGAGAAATATGATAAGATTGTGTATAGGCACCTTTGGGAAGGCCTATATTGAGCAGTAAAGAGACATAGGCAGATGGTGTGACATATAAAAATATCTAACAGGAACAAGATAATAATATCCAGTTTGTTGTAGCTACTCGTATCTATCAGACCTTTGCGAAAGTTCTTACTTTCCATAGTAAGGTAGCCAAGACGTTTCCACCCAAAACCATTCTTTTTACATTTTATTCATGTCAAATCAAATCATTTATTTGGCAAAACATAAGTATAATTAATATGGAAAGTGAAATAAAGTTTCCCAGTATGGGTCTGCCTTAATAGGCGTGCAAAATTGTGTCGTCGAACTTAAACTATGTCAAATAATAATTAATTACAAATTATGAAATATTACAAGAAGATTACTATAAAGATGTCATTACATATTTAAATGTACAGAGAAAAGAAAAAAAAATCACTTCCCGGGACTCGCGGCTCCCTGAATAGTGCTATTGGATATAATTGTATTATGATATTCATAAACATACATAACCATGAAGTTATTTTCAAAACAACGGGATCAGAAATCGGTCCTATCTTTTGAATACAAAATAATTCGATTGTAAGCCATTTTATTCAAACAACCATTATTCAAATGTTGCATCCACTAGAATTCCCATTAATAAAATCATTAGTCTTGTAAAAACACTTAGACTTAAGGCCATGTCAATAATCGTTTTTTTAAATAATGTCAAATTAAGTTTTTAACTGATTTTGCAATATTATTTTTATAAAATGCCATATAGTATGAATTTTTGTTAGAGTAAGTTTTATTATAACTACCCAGTATTAGATTAACTCAAACTAGTATTAACTGATTCACTAGTATTTACTTCTGTCTGCCGTCTTGTATGCTTTACCAAATCAAACCCACCTTTACAGGAAATAAAAACCCCCTTCCACAATTCCATATTTTATACAAGAATTCGCGATGGCTCTAATTTTATTTGAAATTAGATAATTATTTTTTTGTAGTACTATCATTGTTATTTAATTCGATCTTTTGAGGGTGCAAGTGAAGTTAGGATGCAATCAAAGTCAATGGTGAATCACTACCAACATAAATTACATTACATACCACATTTACGATGACTGATTACAAAATGTTCCCTACAAACCTCTTTAATAAGTTATATAACGCACCTATCGATAGTTAGTCGCGACCGATTTGGTAGCGGAGGGTGTTCCAACGGCGTCTAATTGCGCATGCGCATGTCCTGCCGAAGGAAAGTGAAACCAATCACGACCAACAAAATGTAATGCTTGCAACAGTATTGAACTATATAACGACATGTGACACATCCATCAATACATATTCACGTTTGCATTTGACTAATCAAGTCGTGATACTATTCAATATGTCGTTACTCAGATTAGTAAGTAGCTTTCAGTTTTACTCTAAGCTCCTCAAACATCTAAGGTTTTAGATAACTTGTAGGTACATAGAGATTAAAACTCATTGTCATTGCTTCACTTCTTGTGTATGACAAGCATCGGTGTGCGTTGCTTGTAATAAAATTAAATACAGTCCATTTAAAAAACTAAGCGGGAGTTTAAATTGATAGAAGATAAAGATTTAATTAAATAGTTTAATTGATTGAGAGAACTAGAGTCTCATTCTGCTTCAATTAGTTTTTAATCAAAAATCTTTCTTCTAATTTCGAAAATGTATAAAGTCAAGTAAATATTAAAAAGTTAGTCTTCTTTTACAGGTAATTTCTATCATCGCCATCATAGCTAGCTGCAACGCTAGCGGGTTTCATCATATTGAACCAACAGTCAGATCGTTTCCAATTGTGCGTTATGCTCCATTCTACAACTTCCCGACTGGTGCGCGGTCAATTCACGCCGTGGCACCCATTGCCGCAGCGGGACCAACGTCACTTTTACCATCGCCGTTTGCAGCCCCAGTTCTTCCTGCACCAGCGTTACCCCCTCCTGTATTGCCTGCACCAGCATTTCCAGCTCCTGTGTTACCCGCGCCCGCTTTCCCGTTTCCAGCACCATTATCGCATTCTTTTCATGCGGTTGCGCCCGCAGCGCTGCCTGCCTTCGCACCTGCGCCAATAGCACCTGCCCCACTTTTCGCTCCGTTCCTGCCTAGGCTTGCACCGGCACCGCTTGCATTACCCGCGTTATCTGCAGCAGTGCCTGCTTTGCCCGCTCTAGCGCCATCACCTTTTATCGGACGAGCACTGCCCGCTTTACCAACTGCTCCGTTCGCTCCCATTATACGAACTGTGGCACCTGCTCCTCTATTCGCCCCAGCACCCCTACCAGTAGCCAAATCTGCACCATTATCTCCTTATGCGGGTCATTTACATCTTTACAATAAATTTTTAGCCCCAGCGCCTTTAGCGCCTGCGCCTTTTATCAAGCAAATAGCGTGGAAGTGAATCTAGTCCTGTAATGATACATAATTACCTCTAGTTAATATAATATGAGTTGTTAATTGTTGTAAATAGTTAATTGTTGTACGATAGATATGTTATGGCTGTTTTTATACCATTTTGTTAATAAATATTTAAATTAATATTAAGCGATTTTATTAATATTGCTACAAACATATTCCAATTTTTAAAATGCTTGTATTCACAACCAACAACAATAGAATACTAAATGACCAGCAAATCGTGATTAACAATATAACCCATTTTTGAATGACTAAAGTACAAATACATTTCGAAAACATTGGCCATTGGCTAATCCGGAAACACCCGAACGCGTCATCCACGTCTATGCAATAAAGTATTCAATAAATTAATAAAATATGCAATTAGAGGTACAGCAATTCATAGACGTCGATGACGCATTCGGGCGTTTCTGGATTAGCCGATGACCAATGTTTTCGTAATGTATATGTAAATATTTTTAAATTACTATTAATATCGTCGACAAGTTGACGTATTTCTTTATTGTCACGAGAGAACCTAAACCTAACCCATCTTTAAATTTATTATCATCCATTTGCTGCTTATTCAGTATTTTCTGCAGTTCATGTAATTATTTCTCTTTAAAAAAATAAAATTTTAAATGTATCTACCTAAAAATGTTACTGTTTTTGACATAGATCATAGGATCAAAGAAATAGTCCTTGTTGATACCGTATTATAACTTACAAAACACCTGTAAGCTAACGTCATAAAACGGTGATAGTCAGCTACATAGGTACACATACCTATGAGGCATTACGATGTAGACATGTCGTAGTCGTAGTCCCGTATTGAACAATTATCTGTTTGCTTTCTGCTTGCTTATACCAATGTGGCTTTCTCGATTCCCATTGAAATGAGTCATAAGTTTGCTTATAAATGCATGTAATCGTACCACGTTACGAACAGGTGGGCGGCCGGTGGGCGGTCGCTAACGCTAACGCCTGTAGCTGCACATGTGCAATAAGAATCACGAACACGTGATAGCTTGACGCATTTCAGGAATAAGTAAAAGAAAATAATTATACAGAGCTGTTACACTGTGCAGTTAAAAATTATTATTTTGGCGATAAAATTATTGATTGGTCGGTTAAATAAATAGCTCATCAGTTCAGTTCGGTAAAAATCGAACGACATTTGGTTGAAAAGTCTTTCCTACCCAGAAACGATTCGGCTTGATTAGATTAGAAGGCTTTACGACAACTTTATTAGGACATCTAGAAAAAAGTTTTTAAAATATGTAATAATTATAATTTTATACCGACTTAAATAATATGAATATTGACATTGGAGTTATATTAAACTCTAGTAATATTTGTAGAGTAAGTTTAAAAAGTAATATTTGTTTGATCCGTTTACTTAAAATATAGTGATATAAAATCGGAAAGTATGGCGATAAAATTTTAGTAGCTAATTGAGATATAGTTAAACGATAATATTTTATTAGGTTTAGTATCAGTTCACGCATAACGCTAAGCTGTGGATTAAAAGGGTCGGGTTCGATGTCCTGGCTAAGACCATGCACCTAACCACGGTAATTTAGGTAAACTCCTGCCACAGCGGAGATTATTTCAATGATATAAACCTTTATTTATCAAACAAAGAATAACGTATCGATAAATCATAGGTTCCTCTTTTTATCTAACGTAAAAATTAACGATAAACGTTTGCTGGACAAACATTTGTTGTAGGTTATTGTATACAAAATAAGTAAATTAACTGATACTGGCAACTAACTGATTAGAATTGACAAGTAAATTAACTAACAGATAACAAAAAGTAAATAACAGGCATTTTGTATCAAAAAATATATTTTATTTAAAAATAATAGTATACAAGAAAATATCCCTATGGTCTTTTAATCAAGTCTTTTGACAAGGAAGGTCAGTCAGTTGTCTTCTTAAATCTATCGCCACAGTGCTGGGGCAACGCTAAGTGGAGCGCGGACCAGAGGAGCAGCAGAAGCATAGGGGTAAGAAGCAGCGTACGCAGCGGGAGCAGCAGCGTACGCAGCGGGAGCAGCAGCATATGCTCCAGGGGCAGCATATGCTGCGTATGCAGCAGGATCTGGCAGGGCATATGGAGCTGCGTATGGTGTTGAGAGAAGTGGTGCGGGACCGGCAATGTAAGGAGCAGCTGCTAGAGGAGCAAATGGAGCGGCTACTGGAGCTGCCAAACGAGCAGCTAGTGGTGCAGCAATAGGCGCAGCCAAAGCAGGAGCGGCAATCAGAGGACTTGCCAAGGCCTTGCTAAAAACATTGATCTGTGACGCGAAAGGTGGAACGTTCTGTGGTACGGCTTGGGCGTATCCAATGTGTGCAGGTGCAAATAGAGGGGCTGCTGCGACCGCTGGTATTGCTGGAACTCCACTGCATTCAACACCGATGGCAAAAGCCGCAGCGATGAGGACGATCTGAAAGAAATCAATGGTTTATTATTAACTTTCATGATTTTTATTTTAAACCAACTGTGTGGTCGTTTAATAAAGAATAGAGACTTACAGATTTGAAAGAAGACATTTTACTTGTTTTGGTTGTAGACCTTCCTTATCGAAAAGAATATGTGTTATGTGTCTAACAAGAAAAAGTCGATCCTTTTTATACGGTGATTATTGTGATTCAGGAAACGTGCTGCAAAATAAACATTTGACGTATTGCGGCGGTCATTTGGGATTCATTGGGTGCGTGTGGGGAAATGGAGCACATTGAGAAATGTTCTTGTGAAATGTTTGGTGGTTTTCTGTTAGCAATTTTCAAAAGCGAAGTTATCGTTTTATTATAATGGTCAACGAAAGTAACAATCGATTAAGAAATACAAAAATACTTCCTTTCCTTCCATTCTACAATATTTTTAGCAAATATTCACTTAGATATTTTTTTTGCAAATATTAATGATTATATGAAGTATATACTAATATATACTAATATACGAATATGAAGTATATACTAATACTAGAAGTAATTATATATATCTAATATATCTGAATAATAATATTTATTTTATGAAGTAATAAAATCAATGTCCAAAACCAACTTATACTCGTAAAATAATATTAGTTGGCACATCCAGCAAAGAGACTTATTGTTAGACTAATGTTAAAATATAGACCAATATGGTCTAATACTATTAAAATATGTACAGGTATTGACATACCTATACATAATAATAGTGTTAATAGATAACAATAACTTAGAAACGAAAAGACATGGATTAATGCCTTATTAAAACTTTAATATGGAATCTTGTTCTCCGTTATCAATGTTAAGCATCATGTATGACTTCTATTAGATTTCTCTAAAAGACCTTGACCTGGTTTATAACTAAAAACACAATAAAACTTCATTTACATACAAGAGTTTCTAAGCAATATATAAAATAGGAGCACCTTCAAATTTTCTTTTGGCAGTTACATAACCTGCAGTGAAATTGATGTGCAGAGAGTTCAAATTAGAATGCATTGCTTGTCAACGCAGTCTGGGTCAAAAATCGTGGCGCGGATCCAACCGCGATGTCCTACGCATTATTTAGCCACACGTATGTAGTAGTCGTGGTTGTTGCTCAATTAAATGGACACATCGTATAAAACGTGACGATGCCCTGGAGACGGCACAGTCCATCGGATTCTTGTTTAGCATCCTCACCCGTGAGCAGTCACACAACCCAAGCATAATGATCGCCAAATTCGTTGTGAGTTATTTCACATAATATTATAGCAAAATTTTAAAAGTAATACTCACCTACAAAATGTTGGAACGTATCGTGAGATAAAAAAAATGTTGAAAAGAAGATACAAGATACAAACGACTAGTATCTAATAACGACTGTTATTTTCAGGTTATCTTCGCTCTGGCTATGGCCATCACAAACGCTGCACCCAGCGTACCTTGGGCTGCGGCACCAGCAGCTCTAGTTGCGCCTGCCGTTGCTCCAGCTGCGTATGCCGTCGCTCCATATGCTAGCTCATACTCCGCTCACGCTGTGAACCACGCCATAGCCTCACCGGTCATAGCACCGGCCCCAGTGATCGCTGCTGCCGCTCCCTTAGTCGCTGCTCCCGGCGCGCCTTTCCTCTCTGCCGCCAGATACCTCTCAGCTCCCTACTTATTATAAACGAATTTGGTGATATCATTGCCTAGTGACTTGCTCAAACGTGTACCTATACCTACTATATTTTATAAATATGAGTCATAATATAATATAAAAATTAAATTGTTTTAAATACACATAATGTTTTTAATTAGGTTTCCGCAAAATAATTCTGTTTACCATGAACCATAAACCTTTAACCAATGTAATATTCGGCTGCATTCCAATATGGATCTATCATAGCTACTTTTTATCATTTTCACACTACGATTTTGAAAAATAACTCATAGTTTATATTAGCAACTGAATTGTACAACATTTCGTTTTAGTTTTCAATCTTAAGTTCATAGCTAATACTCACAGCAGTTAGTGACACATTTACTGGCCACGAGACACGAGTAAATAATGAATATATGCCAAATTAAATTATACATAGATACGTTTAGGTGGTAGCGTAGGTACCTAGGTACATAAAAGTAGGTTAAATAACTCCATTTATATGTTTCTATAAAAGGCTTATAAATATCTATAAAATATCCTTTCTATAAAAAGGCTATGCAAATAACTATTGGAAACTATATTTATAACCAAATTTAACATTTAACATGCAGTAGTATCCGGTATTGATGGAGATTTATTTACTTCGTTCCTATTCCTGTACTTCGGCATTCCTGTAGAATTTAAATTACGCACGTACACGTATATCTATGTAAATAGCTTAGCTGATATTGGCATATGTTACAGACAAAGACCAAACTCAGTCTTTCTGTGAAATAAGTAGTTGTCAAACATAACAGCCTTGGCTAAACGCTTAAAGTTGATTCTACAAAATTTTGTCATTGTCTTCCATAATAATTAGTCATTTCTAGGAGTGACTAAAACGGCCAGTGAAAGGTCGTAACAAAACTATTTGCTTCAGGCAATGACTACCGAAACTTAAATATAAGATGTGTTTTTTTTTCTTCAATAAAGCCCTTTTTATTTATATATGCTAATGAACCTACATCCTACAAACAATTTTATAATAGTTTAATAAAATCAAACTTTAACTTTCGACTTCAAAAGAATAATTTTAATTTTAATACTTATCTATTTGTTTTATTGAAAAACTAAAATTTTTAACTGAAAAAAATATAAAGATACAATCAGATTTTTTTTTTCATTTACACAAGTAAACAAAAATATTATCTTATTATAAGTAACCAAATATCAAATAACATTAATGTTGTCGCGCCGATTTAGGCTTCTAAGCAAAGACTAAAAACTAATTTAACTAAAACTGGTAAATTAATATCGGGCTAACTTAGCTTAACTTAAATGAATGTCTAGTCAATCTTAAAAAATTATTAGTTTAATCTAAGATTGGCTGGGCGTCGGTTTTTACCCATTAAATTATCATTTTTTTTTATTGTAACTCGGGCCTGTACGCGTATAATTAAAGGTTTCTGTTTACCTTTTATTTTATTCGACGTTTGAGCATAACTCGTGCCCATTGCGCATTAATGAAAACGTTTAATTTTACGCATTCAGACCAGATTTACAATATAAAATGTATGCAGAACGCAAAAGTTTAAAATGCTATCTATCATTTTCCAAATGTTGAAGGTTGAACAACTCTACTGACTCTTTCAAAAACTTTTCGTAATTTGTCGTGAAATAAATAGGTACGTTTATTTTAAATAATTATGTGTCATATATATTCACTACTTATTTTACATATAACGCAATATAAATATATTATTTTTTATTTAAGTTATTTGGAAGAGAAGGTTGCACGCTGAATTCCACAGCTGCTGAGCGCATTCGTCTGGCCACTTCACCCCTCTCTCACATAAGACCACCGTACAATATACTGTAGTTCCTACTTTATCCTATTCCCTTAATGTATGTAATTGTTTCAGTAATGAGTGAGATGTGTCAGAGCCAATCCGCATATTATTTTTAACAAATCTTAAATCTCTAATAACAGGTACATTTCTTGAAAATCTCCATAAAAAATGTATATAATACAATCGCAAGATTTTCTATAAGTTTCACAATGTTGTAGTTTAAATTTAAATAATGTTGTATCAAATCAAATGCTACAGTTATGTATGTACCTACAGTGAAAATTATTACCAAGTTGCGCATGTAGGACATATTGTAATTATAGGCAAATTACAAAGAGATAAAGAGTGTGGGCAAGGCTAGCTCAATTAATTCAAATCTTAACTATGTCTAGGGCAAAAAACGTACCAAGTATAAAATAGTGATGGTTCGTTAAAATCAAAATTTTTGTTATTTATTGTTTCCTTGTATAACCTAATTTACGCAAATAAATATACATATATATATATATATATTAATTAGTACGTACTAAATTAGTTATTTATGCTGATGGTGCTTAAAATAGGTTACTTAAACTTAGGTTTTAACAGTGATTAAAAAAAAAATTGAAGCCTGCATCTACTCCTAGTTTTGTTTATCGTTCTAATCGCTATTATTATGACACGGTGACTTTTGTTAGAATGCTTTTGACTTAGCATTTGTAATGGTTAGCGAATTTTACTAACAAACAAAGAGCATGATACACAGGTATATAGAATAAGATTTTTCACGCGGCTTCGTCTATTTGGATACCGTAACCCATAATCTAAACTTATTTATTTATCTAGATAGTTTCATTATAAGATAACATTCTACAATAACATTAACACCATCATCTAGATTATTCTAGATTCTATGATAACCCCTGTCTATTATTTTCAAAAAAACAATACGAGTTTTTCATAAAACTATCTGGTTACAGTGCAAACAGTGGGACAGTTACAGTGGGATTAGTGCTAACAAACAGCAGAGGGCCAAAAGTTGTTCTTTATAATTGTAAGTACTTTTTTAGCCTGGATTTGCGACCAACGGTTTAGCAAAGGTGTTCTCCTGTGCCAGACCGTCCTGTTTATATGCTTCGCCAAGTTTTATCATCTAGGTTTTTTTGACATCTTCTCGGTCTGCTTCTAAAGGCCAATCGATCATTACAACTCTTTTTGCGGTCGTAAACTTACGGCTATTTTAAACTTCGTATTCGTTGCTATATCGGAATGAATAGGATTGTTCTACAACATTATATTTGAGGTTGGCGCAACGTAATTGTTTATAGAATACTAACAGTGCCAGCGACTTCGCGTGAACTTTAGAGTAATTCCCGCGGGAACTCTATAACATAGCTGGATAAAAAGGATTTATTGAATTAATAAAAATAATCTGGATTAACCCTAAATGTTAATTCGGCACATGAGCCAAGTTTTATTAAAATCCGTCCAGTAGTTTCTGAGTGTGAGTGATACTCTTTCAGACAGACAGACGGACGGACATACAGATATGGAAAAAATCTAAAAATTGTTATTGTGGTACATAATGTACATCTCGATGAGTTTTTTCAAAAAAATATTTAATGTATAAGACTACTCTGTTATGATTATATATATATATATATATATATATATATATATATATGTCTATATATTGATAATCAACTGCAAAGGAGTTTATATTTTCCCATACTTTACGTCGATGTTCCTCCTATGGCTATGATGTTCAGTCCTTGACTATTTTCACCCACCTGTACATGTGGCAGACGCCTCCAGTAGAGGTAAATATTACCCATAACAAATACAAATGTTTTTTTTTTTAATTTTAATCTTTTATACTTAATTTAGAAGGTAAATACAACTTAGTGCGCGCAAAACCATTATGCGTTTTGCGCGCAATAAGTTTCTACAAAAAACATATTAATTATAAATATAATAAACTTATATGAAACGACTTGTGCACAGCCGCGATGTAGAATGATAACAAGTCAGCTGACCGTGTGATATTGATAAATAGAATAGTGTCATTGAAAACTCCCTGCCCTCCTTTGCACCAGCTGCCTCCGACAAGCGTCGGCAATTTTCATGTATGGACAGATAAATTTTAGTCAACCTATAATCAACAACGCTTTACTATATTGAACTGAGAGTCTTGATACTTTTAGTTTAAAAGAAAACGAAATTTTAATATTCAAAAACTAGATGTTCAGAACCTTTTAAATTTCAAGATCATTAGCTCTACATCGTCTTAATCCAGCCACTTCCAAAGGAGCCTACCACGGTTATGACGTCCCTCAGGTCCAAACAAAGATATGTAGGTAGTATTAGGGTGCGAGTGGCTTGGTTTGGTATTGCTAAAGAATACCGAGTTAGCTTAATTCCAAAGTCTTCTTTATTTATGAATGTACAGATAATATAGCATACATTCGTTACAAGTATTACCTAAGTATAGCGCACTATTTCTGCAATAGACAGAATAAATAAATAAATTCAGTAGAGACATAAAAAGATTTTGAGAAGTGCAGTGGGCACGTCCTTCCGGATCAAACAATATACAAAATAGCGATGTTTGAGGTGAAATAGAAGTTTTGAAAAACTATAGAACCTGGAAATTTAAACAAAGAATCTTTTTTGAGGTTAATGGTTATGGTCATTAAGGGTTAAGAATAGAGAAGCAAAGAGAATAGCAATGTACAATTCCGAATTCGACTGCGGACCGCAAACCATGGGCGATAATACCGGTTTCTATAGTTTTATATAAACCGTATTTGAAACGCATCGTCACTGTGGCCCACCGCCGCGTTCCACACGCACGTTCAGACATAAAAATTTCAAAAACGTCGTTTTAATATTTATATCATTTACATTATACACGGATTTTATCAAAATATGTTTCATATACAGATAAATAAATAACGCCACATTCAATGGGCCACACAAGGATTCCCTGTGTAGTGGGTCCAAAGACATATACAAACACAAACACAAACACGCAGACCCGACATACCATTTGTCTTTTTTTTTAAACAAATGTATGTCCGACCGGGAATCGAACCCCGTGACCTTTTGCACAGCAAGCAGGGTCACTACCAACTACGCCAATCGGTCGGTCCTATTTTATTAGCAAGATATGTATTTGCTTCCATTTTATTTATATTGATATCAGCTTATACCACTCCCTTGCGGTGTCAAGTGCTCCCCTTGCAATCACCAGGGGATTTTAGGTCGTAAAGGACAAAGTGTCCAGTGCGGATTGGTGTACTATTGATTATTAGATATATCTACCTATATCGTATTAAATTATACCCTCCTTACAAAGAAGACCCCTTTTGTAAATACTTTTTACATTCATTGAATAAAGTGGTAGGTTAACTAATTATTATTGACCTTTAAACCCAGTGAAATAAGTAATAAATATTGTATAAATAATGGTAACTTTTTAACTAATAACATATAGTCTATAATAATAGTCTACCAAGCTACATAATAATATAATGCTAATAATAATAAAAATAGGTATTTCTATTTATCTGTGATCCCATTATACAAGCTTTCCCCATTATACCTTTCCCAAATGTTTTTTAGTTTTATTTTATTACATTTATTTGAGTTTATCAATGTTTTTAGACAAATTTGATAAATATAAATTTCTAAAATTTATCCGTTTTTTCAAACTATAACCTTTTCATTTATAAATTTCAAAGTATCAAAACTGTGACCAACCTTTGAGTGGTACATTTATTATCGTACGCGCAGAATTAAAAGTACATCAACTAAACAACCAAGTGTTCAATGTACCGTTGGATTAGAAATGATTAAGAAATAAAATAGATAATAAGCGTGAGATTTAGAAATCCTGTTAAAATCTTAATTAAACCTACAATTGATTATTAAAAAGAAATGTCTTATGAAGATGCTTGAAAACATGAACCCGACAATAACGAATACTGAGTCAGATGCAAAATTAGATTTATATATTTTTATATTAATATTTTTTTCATTATCATGATTCGATAATGAAAAAAATATAATGTAGGCTTTTGTTCTGGAGTTGGACAGCATAATTTTATACATTACACACGAGTATATGATGCAATTGAGAAACATGGTTGGAGAAATTATATTCTTAGGTAAAAGAAACAAAATATATTTGTAATTTGTGCCAAGAATTTATATGATGTTATCTGACCAATAAAATATTGACGGTATGGACTAATTGATTTTGGTTATGATTAAAATTCATTAAACTAAACTAACTTAAAATTTCGTTGTTTCAAGATTATGATTAAATAGAGAATAAAGCAATGAAACAAATATATAATTATTTTAATGTAGATATTTCACTAAAGCCTCAATACGTGGGTAAATAGACCCCAAAGTCTGTACAATAAATGCAACAGGTTTTCTCAGATAATGTCATATATGGATATAGTAGGAATCACTAGCATAGTTTGAATTTAACACAGGTATCTTTATAGATACCTTATTATTATTATTATATATGTTATTATGAACAGAATTCGAAGGTGAAAAGCAGCCTTTCAACCTAATACCTTCGTAAAGGTACTCAAAACCAGATGACAATGATGTAATAGTGGCTTGATATTACTAGTATTTCCCGTAAATATTTAAACACGACCGAGAAACTTGCGGCCCACTCTATAGAATGCGGTTTTGAAAGCTTTTGCTATGAAATCTTTGGCAACAATAAACATAACTTACTCATATTATGCAGATGGCAACTACATAGCTAGGAAAGAGATTGATGTGATCACATTAATATCATTACACGTTATTGACTAATAATATTTAGTCAATAATAATATATGACTAAAAATCAATAATTCAGCTACCAATTTGAACTGAAATTGTCATTGGTAGTTGAGAAAATCAGAACGTAATTTTATTTTTAAGAAAGTTCCTATAAATCATGTTTATATAATAAAACGTAGTTGCAAATATTACTGAAATGGAAAAGATTAACAAATGAAAATTTACAAACAAAATTATATTGTCCCAAACTTCAAAAGCTCCTTTTAAATATGACTTACCAAAATGTTCAAAGTGATAAATTATATAAAGTTGTAATTTGATAACCCTTTTTGCTAACGCTACGTATCCACATGAACGCTGATACGAATGACCTAGGCCCAGCTGGAGTAGGGTTAGACGGATTTGGCGAGCTATGTGTCTAAAGGTATAAAAGCGTGCCTGCATGGGCCCTTACCACATTCGCCACCATATCTCCCTTCTTCACTTCAAGCCACTTCCACCTTCAACCCTTCAAAATGTACAAGCTGGTAAGAGCGCATACAAACACATTTTTTGCACTCTAAAATTAAAAAGTTCATATATAAAAATATTCAAATAATTTGCTTCCATTTTCTAATTACATATTTATTTATGACTGTACTGTATTCTCTAAAAACCCACTATATTTTTGTAACGAGTTATTACAGTTATTACAAAACAAATACTAATTAATGTTTAGCAAAATATATAATAATGGAAACTGATAAACTAAAACCTTATATTAATTCGAAAAAAGAGAACTATGTCTTCTGAAGAACACGATACTTTCATTAACAATTTATACATATTTCTGCCACAAGCACCACAGAAATGCTGAACAAAGATAGCATTTATGAAAAAAATTGTTTTTTTTTTTCATAATTGCCCGTTGTCTATTCTTTTGGGCTAATCTTCGCCAATATAGACCAAATTTGGGGCAGTTTTTACATGCAGTATTTCCGCATTTACAGTATACCTATAGAGTATTTATCAGGGAAGACGTTCGGTATATTTATTGATTTCGAAGTTTTTAAAATATAACAAGTTTTGAAAATATAACGAAGTGGCCGGAAAAGCTTAATATAGCTACAATAAACGTGGTATTAGTATATTAATATGTAACAGTATATGCACAGATAGTAAACCTATGTATATTATTAATATACTATTTGTACCCAACTAAACTAAAATATATCTTTGAGTTATGGGCTATTAACAACTCAGACCAACTTTGTGAACAATGTATTACTTATTACTTATTATCATTTTCTATTACAATACCCACAGTTTATGACTAAAGTACTTCATTATAAATAGCTGCATATTTTTGTGCTGTGGCGCTCGAACTTGTTTCCTTGTTAAGTTAATTTATTACGCAGTAAAAAAATAATAAAACGACATTGCTACGAACAAAAAAGATTGACAAAAAAACTCCGACGATTAATAAATTATTCGGTGGGTTACTTTTATAAAACACACAACCGACCAATTAAAAAGAAGTATAACACCTATTATACGTATTATAATAATGAAATACCTATTTTTGAATATGACTTAATAATGACAATCGATTCACTCAAAAAATAATATGTCTGCCCGCTCTCCGAAAGATCCGGGATTCTACTCAAATTCGGACAAGTTGTTCGTTAATAATTCGTTACAAAATCTACAAGTATACTGTTTGTTTGTAGCATACATGTCATAACAAAAAAATAGACACCTACTTAAAAGCAACCTACTTACTTATTATATAGTAAGTAGATATTTAAATTATAACTGTCTATTATATAATTTAATAGAAAATAAAATCTAGTACAAAGCTATTGCCACAAATCTTCATAAAGTTCTATATTGAATTAAATAAGTATTTAATTATGCATATAACTTATTTTTTTATTTATTATATTACACCTTAAATAAAAGCTAAGTATGCGTGATCACGTGCTTCTTTGCTGACGCGTTTCCCCGCGCTGTTCACTTGTTTTCTCATGCAAGGGTTCCCTTGCGATGCTTTCCCTTATCGTCGAGCTGAAAATAATTTAAAAAATCCGTATTTAATGATAAACTCAGTGGTACGGGCCGAGGATTCGAATCCCTTGTCTATCACGTCCCAAATGACAATAACAATAATAAAACTTAAGATACTAAACATCAAACCGTGACATCAATATCAAAATATCTTGAAAAATAACAGAGCTTTAAGGCTTAAAAATTACAAATTGGAAAAGAATCGCACTATGACTGAACTGCCAAATTCTTACCAATTCTCAGTTCACCGTTTTTAGACTTTACCCAAAAAGAAGTTTGAAAATTTAAACCATCTCGTGAAAGAATGTTTACGATATCGTTCAAAATGATGAAGTTATAGCTTTCAATGTTGGATGTTGACAGATAAAGTACCGAGCAGCATGTGACGTCACGATACATTTACATACAAACGATATATCGTTGAACAGCTTTAGTTTGTTTAAATATTTCCTTTTCTATAATTTACGGAAAATAGCTATGTGTCCCTTTTAAAAATTGTAAGGTGAGGCCGAGCAGTAGCGCGACGGCGGAAGAATAGACAATTGTAGCGAAACTTTGAATAGCTATCAACGGACTTCAAAATATTTTTACCATAATTATTATTTCAGCGTAAATTATTGAAATACGAAAAATCTGCTCTTTCTAAACTTAATAAATTAATAAACCGATGTCGAAAAAGATAGAGCCTAATCAATATAACCATCTATCACAGTCTTCTAGGATTTAGTTCGTAGGATTATCCCGACCCGAAAACGAGATACGAGTATATGTCTCCAGAATAATCAATCAACGGAAGTATACATCATTCTTTGGAGGTTTATTTGATTCGAATTCGTAAGTCGATTTTATAAAATTCAAATCTTGTGTATTAATTTTGTACAAACTTTTCACTTACGGTAATAGCCGTTTAGATAAATCATTTCTTTGGTTTATTTTAAACTAGTTTTGTGCAGTCTGAAATCCCTTTTCGTTCAAGATAATATAAAATTTGATTTATTTTGTCGTTCAATAAATATTTTCTAAACTACTTCACCTTTTGGAATGCATTTAAAACAAAACACGTTAAAATCTTTGAGATTACATAATCACTAGAATTGGCTTAACCGTGCTCGAGATAATATGAACAAACAGACTAAAATAAAATAAAAAAAAATCGTGTTTGTCGATGTTAATTATTTGTTTATGGTAGAAAAAACCTACTTTCTATGTTTCTTAAAGATACATGCTATCGCTTATAATTTTATAAAAAATCTTCAAGAAAATTTTTAGAATCGTTTGCTGTGTCATCACTTTGTCGTGTAAAGAAAACACCTATTCTTAGATAACAAAAAAACACAAGTGTAAACCGCTAATCAATGGATTTGATCCTGAGTATAGCATGAACTAACAGACAGACAGATTTTTTTTCTTTTAAAGACACATTCAAAAACATCTGAATTTAAGTTCGTATTCAAAAATCTTGAAAAACGGCTATAGAAGGTTCTAATGATTCAATTCAGTAATTGATTTTACTGTATTAACCCATATTCCTTCAATAATTTAAGAGTATCGTTTTCACTCTTTGCATACTTTTCGATCACAAGACATACGTGGCTATGTACTGGGATACTGCTGCATACAGTACCGCAGAGTAAGATTTTTTGTTTTAGAATATTTATTTATTTATACTTTATTGGACATGAAATATTGTAAAAAAGACGGACTTAAAGCCGTATTCAATAAACATTGCGTATTCTAAATCTAAATAGATTTAAGCTGTTTGTAATATTCCAAAAATATCACAACATCGTTATCGCGATATTTATATATAGATAATCAAGCAAATTAAATAAAACAGTTGGACGCGACTCAATAATCAACATTCAATTCAATTCCTCTGACACAAACATTTGATGTACTTGAAACATTATTTATACGTTTGCTTGATTAAATATTGATCAATGAATTGTAACGTCACAACTCGCCTTATTTACAACAGGCAAAACGCGTTGTCATTATATGCAACAAACAACTTACATCAAATCGACTTAAAGAATACCCATGCTCTCCTTTGAAGTGAACTAAGTGATGACTGTTATACTAATGCGATTTGTATATCTCTTATTGAATATATTGTGTATTCTTGATCCACTCTAACCCAAAAATGGGTTGACTAATTTGGAAAGAAACTTTTTGAGCGGATTTTGTTTTTTTTTATATTCCTGCAACGGGGACTTGGGTCTTCATTAAGTAAACATGTCAGTCCCATCGTACCTTAAGCTAATTATATTCCCACAAATACAATTGTACTAAAAATAAATCATCAACGTTTAAGTTTTCAAAAGTCATTTGCAGTCATTTACTTTTCAAGACAATGCTCAATTTCATTTTGTTAATTTCGAAAATGCACAACTAAATAATTATTTAGATTTCTATGATTGTAATATTACAATTTACCAGAAAACTCTGGCTGCATAATGAAAAATCGTAACTACTCTCCTAGTCATTTTGCGGTTTAGTCAATATGCAACTCCATTTTGTCATTATGATCCGAACAATTAATTCAGCAACACTAAGATTTTCCCTTTATTAGTTAGCAAGAAACAATGAAAAAAATGTCAGTAGTAAAGATTGATTTGCGGCCTTATATACTTCCTGGATATCGGAAAAGAAATAAAGCTGCCGAAGCATGTTTCTACAGGATGATTGGCATCCATAATATCCATCAAACTTAAACATTAAATTCTGATTATTATATACCAAAGGATTTTTTCGGTAGTAGTTTCAAAATAAACGATAAAAAAACTAAAATTATAGAAAAGACAAAAAGGACACGCATCGTGTCACAGTCACAATTTATAATGCATCCCGATTCTATTTTGGTTGTTTGGATATTGATGGAATCCGTAATTTAGCATCGTGCAAATCTATTATTTTTTTTGGCTGTCCTCGAATCTTTATCTTTTTAATTAACTAATTACGTAAATTAATAACTTCATTTACACATGAAATTAGACCATATTAGTAGATTTTTTTATGTAAATGAATCATTCAAATATTTTTAGTTTAAGAGTTTTTGTCCACTTGACATTCTCTGCAACGACAACGACCTCCCGAGGTCAGCTCCAGTTACCACTGGGAACGCGATAAGTTACGCTTTTTATAAGTCAAATACTCATACATATCAATCCGACAAATAAAACGTATCAACTCAATAATCTATTAAGTTAATAACACATAGACACCGGCAAATTTAAAAAGGAAATCAATAGAAATTGCTTGTGCTATAAAATTAAAAAAAAACATTATTTATCACTAGTCACGTGTGAGGTATAGTAAATGCTTGCAGAATGTGGACAGCGTTTTATTTATTTGCACAAAATTTAAGCGTAACTCATTTCGAACGGAACGTCTAATGAACTTGACATTTAAAATGAAATTGGATACTTAGACGCTAATACCAGATTAATTGTCTTTAATGTCAGGTTCAATATCTCGGTAGCATTTAAATTAACGACCGCCAAATTGCCGAATTGCCAACCGCCAGTTTATGCCCATAATAAAGTGCCTTTTCTGAAATAAAGAAGATTATTTTCATACTATGCATGTGCCGAAATCTAAATTAAACCGTAAGTTTAAAAAAGTTTTAGTACAAATTATTAAGAAAAATAAAATTTGTTAAATATATATATAAAAATTGTTTAAATAAAATCATTGTTTACAATCTTTGAAAAGTAGCTATAACTTTTATTTTATGAGTCCTTACTCATAATATTAAAAGTGAACGAATCCCCTTGAAAAAATAAAATTGAGTAAATATAGATTAGGGAAAATCCTAATCTAAAGTATCCTAATTAATATGTCTGATTGTTCATTGGTTTGTTTGAAATATTTCACGTATCAACGGATGGACGAATCAAGCTGAACTTTCTTGGTAATCACAAAAAGGCTATAAAACTAAGATTCCCTGGTATAGTGAGTGGCACGCAAGTGAAGCCGCAAGTAAAAGCTAGTATAGAATATAGCATTCCCAAACATTTATTTACAAGTAAACAATAACATTACAGTTGTAGTCTGCTATTAAGAAATTTATTTGTAGGTATCTACATAAACTGTCAGAAAGATAAGCATTTAAAAAATATCTGATTAAATAGGTTGAATGCTAGACTAAGTAGGCGGGTAGATAGAGCAAACAAAGCGACTGTAGGACAACTGGTAGTACGGAATCGATGTCAAGTACCACGCACGCGACGGTGACGTGATTGTTAAGACCGGTCTAGTTAGAAAGGAATCGATCTGGATTCAGATTGCTTTAAACCCACGCCGACAATTATTGTCCTACAAGTGTCCTTTAAGGATGACGATAAGTAACAACTCAGTAAAAAAACTTATTCAAAGTACACTGTGGAACTATTAAAAAATTGCTAATTGCACTCCTTAAAAATTTGTTCGAGTTTACCACTGATTACCAGTACTACTGATTACTTTACCAGTGATGACACTGATTATTCCGGGTAAACTCGAAAAAAATTTGTCATAGATTTAAATGTTTAAGTGCCGTATAATTAGTTTCAATATATGGTATTGTCTTATAAAAGAGACCTTATTGTCGAATCTAGTTTCCCAGATATTGAAACCATAATAAATTCCTATAAAATAACATATTTTTAAAGTTTTATGGAAATAAATATGTTGTTAGAACATTTTCTTATTTGAAATTTGAAACAACGAAATATTAAGTTTAAACATCCCTACCAAACTTAGTAAATCCATACCGACAACAAAGTTTAGATAGCCAATATTTAATTTTCTGATAATAGAATCGAGGAGAAACTCTTTCGTATTTTGTATATATGAAGTTGTAATCAAATCTCGTTGGCTGTACTATTTGTACCTGGCTGGTTGTAATACCATTAAAAGATGACATTCCAAAAAAAATATTTAAAAAAATCTATTTTTCGCCATTTTTCCATTGTTTTCCAGTGTGTGAAAATGAGTGAAAGTAACGAACAAATTCGCTATTTTATTACAAAAAAGTCAAAAATGCGACACAAGCCGCAAAAAAAATTATGCCGTTTATGAATCTAATGCGGTATCGGTAAGGGTAGCACAAAGTTGGTTCAAGCTTTTTCAGTCTAGAAATTTTAACGTGAAAGATGCAGCTCGCTCTGGTCGCCCAGTTCCAGATAAAGGCTGTGAAAAAGTGGAGCAAGATCGACACATCAGTCACTGAGGAACTGAATATTGATCACAAAACGGTTTTAAGTCATTTGAAAAAGTCTGGGTACCAGAAAAAGCTCGATATTTGGGTGCCACATGATCTTACGGAAAGAAACCTCATAAACCGTGTTTCCATTTGCGATTCTCTGTAAAAACTAAACGAAACCGAACCATTTTTGAAACGATTGATCACGGATGACGAGAAGTAGGTCACGACAAGAACGTGCGAAAAAGGTCGTGGTCAAAGCACGGACAGGCTCCACAAACAGTGGCAAAACCCGGCTTAACGCGACACAAGGTGATGTTGTGTATAGGAAAGGTATCGTTCATTATGAGCTTTTACCGCCGGGGAAACTATTAATTCTGACCTATACTGTCAACAACTGATGAGATTAAAGCAAGCAATTGAGGCAAAACGGCCTGAGCTGATAAACAGAAAGGTTTCACCATGATAACGCCAGACCACACACATCTTTAGCCACTTAGCAAAAAATGAGAGAGCTTGGCTGGGAAGTGTTGATGCATCCACCGTATAGCCCTGATCTTGCCCCCTCAGATTTCCACCCGTTTCGGTCACTACAGAACTCTTTAAGTAGCGTAAGGTTGACATCAAAAGAGGACTGTCAAAAATTAATTATTTGTTAATTAATTATTAATTAATTATTAATTTTCATCAAAAATTATTTGTTGCAATTTTTTGGCCAAAAACCAGAAATTCTACAGCAATGGGATCATGACACTATCTACAAGATGGTAACAAGTTATCGATCAAAACCGACACATATTTATTAGAAGTACCTAAATGTTAAAGTTAAAGTTTTAAAGAAATTGTCTTTAATTTCTATAGAAAATACGAAGAATTTCTATAGAACTCGTCATGTTCCGTCACCGCTCATGATTTTCCATGCTCTTCGTTCACTCTCCACTACCTGCGAACTTCTTCAAATCACCAGAACCTAAGACGCGTCCATCCTAAAACTATTTTTCTCGTAATTACGATACTTCTATTTGAAAAATAAGTCTGTTAGAAGAGACGTACTTAAAACATCCTATTTTACACATAATTACATAAATATACACAGAATTACATAAATATAATCCTATTTACACAGTATAACATAAATCATATAAGCTCCTTACGAATTCCAGCAATTTAGTACGTAACTAAAATCCACAAGATCCAAATAATTATGTAACCTTTCCTAGAAAAAGTTACAAGAAAATTCTGTATAGACTTGTTGAGGGTCACGAGACGTAGCCTTGGTGGTCTTACGCATTTATTAGTGGACTTAGCTTACAAATATTAGTTTCAAAGGCAAAGGAAGCCCCTCAGTACGAAGGACGTTTGTTTTCCTTCTAGAAATAATCATAACAAAAACAAATAAGAACATAAATGTAATTACCTAATACTGGTAATAGTTTAATTATAAATATTTAATTGGACGTTTTGTATAAATACACATATGCATCTTTGCAGTTATGCAGTTATAATGCAGTTATACTTATGCAGTTATGCAGTTATACTTGCAGTTAAACTTTTCCGGGTAAATAACCTTTTCATTCATTGCTGAAAGGTCCATTAAAATCTGCGCAATATGTTTTGTGTGAATAGAACGACATCTCGTTTCATTAGAAATATAATGTTTTCGGCTATAAAACTTATTGACACCACTAACTTGCCAATAGAATTAACAGCAATAATCCAATGACTATAAAAAGTAGCTTGAGTAGCCGGTAGTAAAAATGCCACGCACCTTTGAAAATCGGTAAAATAACGTCAAAACGAACACGGCAGTCGAATAACGAAAAGGCAGAAATGCTTTTTAAAAGGATATATTTACCCTTGCATTATAATGTGATCACGAACAATCAGTTTAACCCTATAAATTGTATCCAGATGCCGTTGGGCCAAGGAATAATATTAAAAACCACCGATCAAAGTAATAATACAAGTAGCAATGTTATTGTTTACACTTTATGTAGTGGTTACACTTTATAAAAACAATGCAATAGTTTCATGTTGGATATGCCGAAGTCAGTCTGTATGAGTCAGCCTGTATGAGTCACTCCATCTGTGCAACTCTCTCTCTCAAGTTATCCATTCTTAACAGACTGGTTGTAGTCTTAAATTATGTTGGTTGCTGCAGCCTTTGCGGTAGTCTTCCATTGTTTATCAATGGTTTATTAATTGTTATGAGAGAATAAGGGTCTGAAAACATACTTCAAAGCTCCGGTCAGCGCCTCGGAGAACAACCACGTGATCTCTCATTTTTGTTCAAACCTAGTATTTAATTTTTGTTTAAACCTATTTTTTGTAGCAATAGTTATACTATATAACAATTTGAGTACTACTAATAAATATTTTAATTTTATCTCCTCCAGGTCGTCTTCTCCGCCCTTCTGGCCGTTGCCACCGCTGGTCTGATCGGCGCGCCGTATGCTGCTTCTCTTGCATCCCCCTATGCTGCTCCTCTTGCATCTCCCTATGCTGCTTCTCTTGCATCGCCCTATGCTGCGCCTATTGCGGCGCCCTGGGGACACGGCTTAGTTGGCGCCCCACTAGTCAGTGCAGGTGTCGTAAAGACCGCCTTGCCCGTTGCCACTTCCTATGCTAACACCGTTAGGGTAAGAACAGCACTTAATCATTACCATTTACGTTTATATTTTTATGCAAAACTCATGCGATTTATTGGAGCCAGTTCACGACTTCCGTTTCAGACATGGAACGGTATTCCGCTACCCTTTTATTATCCACTACTGGACATCCTTATGCACATTGGTCCTGTGCATGAGGGATAGAACAAGCCAAGCCAAGCGTGTTGGCGAGTTCAGTTATTTACAGGTGGTGTAGTTCGTCGGGTCTTATGGTAGCGATTTTATTATTAAAGCCGGCCGACTCCAAACAAAAAATTTTAAATAAAAATAAGTAAAATACAAAGAAGATAAGAAACGACCAGACAATCTGCCTGATAGTCAGTGGCTACTATCTCCCATAGACATTTGAGACATATGTCTTCAGCAGTTGATAAACGTTATCACATTCGCAGAAGGCGCTCCCTTCATTTGAACATCTAGAAATTAGGATTTGGAAAAATGTTTGGGAAAGATGGAAAATAGGAAGTATGGTTATCCAATCTCAAAGTGTATATTGCACTTCATCATGGACTATTATCATAAATCTATATTGCATCTTCATAACTCTGCTCATATTCCTCAATGCTCTTACTCAATAATTCCTGGAAATATGTCTCCTGTCCGAATTCAGATTGGAATGTGAAGCATGCGAAAAAATACAGAGAGTCTCGCACCTGTGTTTCGGCTAATTGCCTATATTGGAATGTTTCAGATCGCCTCCCCGGCCGTAGTAGCAGCGCCCGCGCCTCTTGTCGCCTCTCCTATTGCCCACGCTGGCCTAGTTGCCCACGGCTGGTGAGCGACCAGCTTACCTGAGCCCTACTAACAACCAGGGCCTACACACAACTAGGCCTATCACACCCTGGCCTGGTCACTGGTCCCGGACAGAGCAACAGTCATACGTATAATTTATATTTATTTTCATAATGTTAAGTTCAATTAAATTGTTAAATTGTAGCAAAATCTAGCTCACTCTAGAATTAGAATGTTGTACCCTTGAGTTTTGGAATCATGAAACACTGGAATAAAATTATCTTCACGTTTACTTTACTTTTTATTTTTTTCATCTCTGAAATCTGTAGAGACAAAAACATATTTTACTAATAAATACTTAACTTTTTGTTAAACGAAAATAGATGACAGTATAATATCATTATGTCAACACAACCTTAAAACGTTAGAGCCTTTACCGCGTAAAAAGTATTATTCGAATTTAAATTGTGCTGTATTTTTCACACATCTTCATTTTCGTAACTTATGCCTTATCTTTAGCATAATAATAATAACCTACACTTTATATACCGTATTCGACAATTTAATAAAGCCGCTTTATTCGCCGCTATTGAATGAAACAAGTAGATATTTGGTTTGTTTTTATTGTAACGATTTATGGATGAATTAAAGACAGTAAACAGTGGACTGGATATGGCAGTGTTCGTATAAGGAGCTACGGATTCCGCATGCCTCTCAATGCAGTAGACACAAGTTTATGTCGCTGTTATTCATATGAGTACATGTACAAGGAGTTGTTTTTACATGCGACATTATTCCATGTCCAACCTGTTTTATTTCAATTCTCTACTAAAGTAGCTACCAATGTACTTGTGGTTTAAAATGAGAGAGTGTTTATTTATATAATATATCTATACATATAATAAAATCGTAACAGAGCCGTGTCTGTAAATAAAATATTTTTTGAAAAAATCGTTACAATGTACTCTCTACGAACGTTACAGAACCCAATCCAGCCATTTTTAGAATTTTTGTCTGTCTGTCTGAAGACACATCACGCAAAAGCCACTAAACAGAATTTAATGAAACTTAAATAGAGTGAAATACAGTAGTTGAACATTTAAATCGAGTTATTACAACGTAACGGTGTATATTATAAAAACAAATACGTTTATATACCGATGAAAATATATCAAAAAAATAAAAAGAAGAAGGAAAAAAGTGAATTGTTCAAAAACATTTGAAAATAGTGGGAAAGCATACAATATATAAAAAAGAGGAATCGTCAGCGGAAATTGAGGGAAAATAATAGAAGCCGAAACCTACAATGAGGTGTAACGCGGCACGAAGCAAGAAGTAAGTAATAAAAATATACTCTTAACTATTGCAAATTCTTTAATTTTTAAATTTAAATGTGCCATCATAACATAACCGCATATAAGGTGAACAAATTTTATGTTGTTATTGCATTAAAACTGTTATACTTGTATATCAATTTGATAGATTATTATCTAACGAACAATAAATATATTTATTTAATTTTATTCGTTAGTTTGGTAACTAATACTAAAGTATGTTTTGTAATTTGTTCTAGGTCTATAGGTTATAACAACTCTGTATAGATAATATCGGGTACAGCCTACGCCCAGTTGATGACGCGGCGTGGACACAGCGTGAAAGCAAACTCAAGGCCGATCCTCGAGTAAACCTTAACATTTTGTCTTATCGTAGTACTGCGGTAAAAAATATAATCCCTAATGACAGCTAGCAGCTTCGAATTACTTCAACAACTCATGCAGTTTATTTAACATTTACCGGTCTATTTTTAACTCTTATTATTTTTTCCACGCTGTTTTGGTCAAGTTATCGGCGAAATAAAGGGCAGTGACTCGCATTTTAAGTCACAACGAGGAAATGTAAATGATATCAAAAAAATCCAACTAATTAAACAAAGAAATCTAATTTATTATGACGCGTTGTTTCATATCTATACATGTTATACGTACATTATTTTTGTTAGGGCTATTAGCTTGATCAACCGACTACCGGCAGTGGCCAGTATGTGGACAACTGAGAAGAGTATAATATAGTATGTATAAGTAGTGGTGAGTCTTAGAGAATAAATAATAAATATACTATAAATAAATTTGTGAAAATTTTACGATTTTAGAAACTTTATTGGAATGGTTAGTTGCCTAATAACCTCAGATAATTTTGTTCTATTTTAGACATATTTTAGATTGACGCCGTTGAGAGTAGAGATGAGGCCTTTATGATCCTGTCAAAATAAAGGCTTTTGAGCGGATTTTCAATACATTCAACCATAATGTTCCATACAAATTAATGTGATTTATTATTGTATCAAAATTAGTAGTAATGCTTAGAGATATCACATACAAACTGATGAACACTATATCTAATAAGAAAACTAGTATGACTGATTACTTACCATTAAGTAAAAGTTCATTTACGCAAAGTAATTTTAATGTACATACGAGTATAAGAGATGTTGATTTACGCGTATAGTTTTATTTTATGGACGAAGTCAGCAGACGAGCATACAATCCACCTAATGGTAAGTGCATACTGTCGCCCATAGCCATCCGCGATACATGCCAACATTAATCCAAAATAGCAAACGTTGGCACGTCCACGGATGCGCTGCTATCTACCCTTGGAGATATGGCAATAGATTTGGAGAAAGTATTGCGAAAATGGGGAGGGATAGGATGGGTATGGACTCTGGCACAAGAGAATAATAGTTAAAAGAATCTTAACATTTAATTCAAAGTAATGTTAGGCGGACAAGTAAGGTCTAAATGGCGGACAATGGGGGAGGCCTATGTCCAGCAGTGGACGTCCAAGGGCTGAGATGATGATGATGATGAATGTTATTTTGTTAACAGAAATACTGTAGTCGATTTTGAGTCAAAAAATTGAAGTTGGTTAAACAATTTACTAAATAAAGGTGTTTTATTATTTCGAATTATATAATTTTAAAAACCTATGCACTATCCCGCGGGATTGACTCCAAATCTCGCAAATTTATTGCGGAATTGAGAACACTGTGGGATTGCATTCCCTACTCACGTCGTAAAACCTATGCAATTCAATCAGCCCTTTCAGTATCCACTGCTGGACATGGGCCTACTCATACACATTGTCTGGTGCATGAGGGATGTAATGCCTTAAAACGCCACACAGGCCAAGCGGGTTGGGCGAGTTCACTTATTTAGAGGTGGTGTAGTTCCTCGGCGCTTGTGCAGCGCAGTATGTTTGGGTTGTGGTAAAAGGCGAGGGATAACAAAGCTGCTACAACAATCCCTGAGAAACTATACCACCAATAAAAGAGTAGACTTGTCAACCCAATTGGCGTAGTGTTTTAAGGCTACACATTCCTCATGCACAAGGGCAATACAGTAATACACTATATTTACAGTAATACAATACGGCAATACACTTGTACAGTGTACAAGGGCTACTTACGCTTAATGTAAAAGACGTGCCAACCTATAAATTAAGTGCATTCATATAAATATTTCACTGAATTATATTGTACTTACGTTCCTGTTTGTACTCAAGTTTGTATACCTATAAACCCGGAAGTTGTGTAATGAACTTTCAATGAGATTTGTTCATAAATTATGACATGAAGCTCTTCAAAAGAGATGTGGACAGTATTGCGTAAAGTCGACAGCGGACCGCTCCGTCCTTTGCTGGTACACGTGTCCGTGGGCGGCAGTGACCACTTACAATCGGATGAGCCTGCTGTCTGCTACTTCTTCTCTAGAAAAAATAATGATATCTGTATATATTATTATGGTAAATTAAAATAAGAATTATACAAGAAAAACTGCGTTTACATGGCGTACAAGAATCCAACAGATCTTCCTTGTTCTAAATTTTATTTTGTGCTTCGGAAATGGCTAATCCATTGTAAACGCTTGTACTCGATTGAGGAGTTTCTTAGATAACACCCGTGTTGTGGCTTTTATGGATGAACCATTTCCATCTGGTGGTAAGTGGATTCTGTTGCCCATAGACATCTACGACACATGCCAACATCAGTCCAGAATGACAAATGTTGGCACGTCCCCGGATGCTCGACCTAGCATTGTCGTAATGGAAAACTACACCTTTCTTATTCACTAATTCTTGTCGTTTTTCTTCAAGTGCTTGTTTCAATTTTTTTAATTGCTGACAGTAGATATTAGAATTAATGGTTTGGCCATGTGGCAAAAGCTCGTAATACACAATGCCTTTCCAGTCCCACCATACAAATAACATGACTTTGTTCCGAGTTAGGCCTGACTTTGGAAATATTTGTGATGATTCACCTCCCATAGACCAAGATTGTTTCAGAACATTGTTATCGTAGGTAATCCACTTCTCATCGCCTGTTAGTGATATCTTCAGAAATGGATCGATTACATTTCGTTTTAGCAACATATGGAAATTCTATTTATCATGTTTCTATCATTTAAATAATGCGGCACCCAAACATCTAGTTTTTTACAAAATTCAGTTTATGCAGGTGATCCAAACCTGTTGCGTGGTGAATGAGCTCTTTCTCAATTTGATGATTGCTTATGTGTCGATCTGCTTCAATTTTTTCAATGATAACATCAACATTTGTCTTAATAGGACGACCACAGCGAGAATTATCATTCACTTCAAAATTACCATACCTGAATCAACTGAACCATTTTTTGCAGTAGTTTTAGACAAAGCATCGTCTCCGTAAACACCACAAATCTCTTTTCGAGCACTAGAAGCATTCATGTCCTTATCGGAACAAAAATTTAAAACCTATCTAATTTTCTCGTTATTAACATCCATTATAAAATTGTTAAAAAATATGAAAGATAGAACTTTTAACTTGTAATTTCAATTTGGCGCCATTACAAAAAAATCAGCTGTCAAACGGTACTGTACAATAATGCACTCAAGAGTCTCGAGGGAAGCAAGAATTGAAACAGAGCCATTGATCACAATACGACACTTGTTTAATCTTACTGATAACTCCACACGATACAAAAATTCGATTTTTGTACTTCGATACACATTTCGATACAAAAAAAATGTTTGAACTAGATATTTTTTTGATCATAGCCATCTAGATTTACTTAGTCAACTAGATTTCCAGCCAACTAGATCGCCATCTAGTTGGTTTGGTGAACTAACATCGTTTTGAACGGGTACATCACTTTCTCAGAACAGGTACATCATCGCCAGTGATCAGTGTTACCAGAAATATAGCACGCTAAAATCGTTCAAGAAGGCCGCGAACTTTTCCGACTACCTATTAAGTTATAAGAAATGCATGCTTTAAGTTTCCTTTTATTTTTTCTCGAAACTTGTGAGGGTATTATAACAGCTGTGCTTGACTGACATCTATAATTACCTGTTTTCCACAAATAAAATATAATACCCATGCTTATTAGAGGAATGAGTTCGATAAAAGACCAAGTGAATCTTTATGTCTGAGATAGGTGTGTAAAATACGACATTGTTGTTGTTGTTGATGTTCTTTGTTGTACTTATAATGAATTGATAAAATAAGACATTACGATATTAACGTAAGTACAAAGGCGAACTTATTCCTAGAAGGAATCTCTTCCGGTCAACCTTGAAATAACCGAGAGGAGTTAAGCCAATAAAAAGCAGAATACAACATATAATAAGAAATAGGAGATAAATTTGTTTAACGAAACTAACACAATGATTGATGAAAACAACATTAACTAATATTATATGTTCACAATCTCCATTTTTGTTTTAGTATGCAATAAAACGGACTTTATCTGTCAAGTCTATCTATTTACTTAATTAAGATAAAACTGTAAAAAAAACAGATTTCACTAGCGTTGTCACTAGGATCACTAGCGTTGTCTATCCTATGTGTTCATCTGTCTCACAAACTATATGTACAGCCAAATGTGGTAGCGATTCGCTGATTTATTGCCTAGTTACTAGGTAACAAACAAATTAACTTTTCAATAACATCAAGAATTAACTAAATTAATACGGGCAAACTTACTGACTCGAAATTTAAAAAAAAATAAAAAAGAATCAATCACATGTCTATCATATTATTAACTACCCATACCTAATTAATTAATTATGTGCCCAGAATATCTATATATTATAATAAATACGAGTTCATAAAATACCAAACTCAAAGATACTCGCAATAGGTATTTACGAGTACAATGTACTTAGAGGTACATAAAAATATATCAAATCTATGTATTTTTAAGGAGATATTACAAAATATTTACTCCTGATGCAATATAAGCCTTCTTTACGTTTATTCTTTTGATAGGACGATGACTTTGCAAACTTGTTGAACTTGACTTTCCTTTTATCTGCATTGACCAGTATAAATACATAAGCTCAGTAAAAGAAAGTATCAGTCAATCTTCCTCCCTCGTCGTTCGCACCTGAACTAACACAGACCACGATGAATTCGCTGGTGGTGTTGTTTTCCGTGGTGGCGTTGGCCACCGCCAAGCCTTCGGGGCTCCTGAACCCCGATCTGCTTTCATATGCGGCGCCATCTATTCTCGCCGCTCCAGCAGCTGTCTCCTCACAATCCCGTATTGACATCAAATCGTCACCGGCCGTTATAGCTACCGCTGCTATTGCGCCTATCGCCAAAACCATCATCGCCGAGCCGACGCTTGTTGCAGCGCCCGCTGCTGTTGTCGCCCCTGCTGCAGTTTCCTCTCAGTCGCGCATCGACATTAAATCTTCGCCTGGAATCATCAGCACCATCTCTACGGCGCCCCTGACCACCGCTGCTATCACCCCTGCGATCGCCGCTCCAGCTCTGATTAAAAGTGCAATTGCTCCTGGTATCATCGCTCCTTCTCTGGTGAATACTATAGCTATCGCGCCTGCAATCGGCGCTCCAGGTCTGCTTAGAACGTCGGCTTTTGCTCCAGCCATCGCTGCGCCTGGTTTGATCAAATCCACCGTCATCGGACCGGTAGTTCCTCTCGACACTCCTGAAGTGATCGCGGCGCGTGCTGCTCACCTTCAGGCTAAAGCGCTCGCTGGCGCGCACTTGATCCGCAAGCGCTCTGCTCCACTCTTATCGACTCCCCTCGTGACATCTTTAGCTGCAGCTCCCATTGTACCTATCGCGTCTGTTTCTTCGATCGCTCCCTTAGCGCCTGTCGCGCTCTCCGCACCCGTGATCACCAAGACTTACGGCGTGCACCCCTGGTGAGCACCGTCACGGGAACGAGGAAATTCATTCCTCGGTTCAGGTCTGACGAACGACTGGTTAAATATACTTACTTATAACATAAAAGGCTTGTAAATACATTAAACAAATTTTAAAGATAAAATTCTTTAACATTTTATTAAATTATACTACTATCCCTCAAGAAGTTACTCATATAATTTAGTTTGATGTCACTTAAATATATTTTTAAGCAACTCAAGAAACCAATTGCATAAAAAATACATATAACGCGAACAAGAATTAAACCTACCCCCTCTGCTATCGGGTATAGTCGAATTTGTAGCTGTATAAAGACCTACATTTGTGTCCTGTTCCAAATATTGACGATTATGCCACTAAATATTTACGTATGGACAGATAATATTTACAAGAGACAAAGATACGAGAACAGGTCCTATATATATGAGTAACTTCCCAAATCAGGAAAGATAATTTAATTATATTTACCTATGTAAATAAAATAAATAAAAGCAAGTTAAGAAAAAAGCACATACGTTAAAAAACAGTAAATTCATTATTTTTTTAAATTACATTCTTACAGAATTCCTGATATTTTGTGCGTAAACAAAATAATGTTTTTAATGTTCTATAGTAATAAAACGTTTCAATTTCATCAAATCTCTTAATTAGTCTGTTAGGTGTCACAGGCCCGTAACTCTTTAATTTTCAATATATTTATAGGTAGAGTAGATTTCTCATTATCGCAAATGGCAACATTAAATATTTGAGTTGAATCCTATATAGAACGCAGAGATGATGACAATAGAAACGCAAAGATCATGACCAAATGGAATCCGCAACAGGAAAGACTAAGAGGAAGACCCATGAAACAGTGGGTTAGTAGTATTGAAGAAGATTTGAAAGCGATCAGAAAATATGTAATTTTGAAAAGGGCAGCAAGGGATAGATGCATTTGGAAGTAAATAGTTTTGGAAACTAAGATCTAGAAAGGGTTGTAGCGAGTTAGATGTAAAATAAGTATTTTTTTTATCATGTACTTAATCAAAAATCAATCTTGATCATTTGACAAAATCCTGTTCCAACATATGGCATGCCAAGATGGCATTTTAAGCAGTCAATTTATCATTTGACCCTATTTGTTATTGTCGTTTATTTTTGAAAAGTACTAATCATTTTTTCCACAGGGTTTTTAATCAAACAATATGACGTTTAGCATTCAATTGTTCTCTTTTGTATCAGTGGCCCTCTTGGGTAGCCTCGCTTAACTGGTCAAAGAAGTGCCCCAAAAACCTTTTTTTTGTAAAATATAATGATGGCGAAGAGTTCAAAACAGGGATCTTCTTAAAAATTAGATGTTTGCAGAGAGTTCCCCAGTTCCCCAGAGTTTAACGGTTATAATTATTATATTATTAGGTCCTTTGAAAATTAAAATTAAAAATGTTTTTTTTAAATTAAAAGTAAACTAAAATTAAAATTAATCTCCTTAAAATTAGATTTTTATTATTAGGTCTTTTGAAACTCGTCACAAAGCTACTTTTTAAATGGAATGACAGTGAAGAGTTCCCCACAGGGATCTTTTTAGAAATTTGATGTTAGAAGAGAGTTCCTTTCTTTTAAAGGTATACGTAAGAGTTCCCTTTTTAAAGCCGTTTTACAAGGGCCTTTTGAAATATGATAATGGAAAAGAATTGCGACAGAGGGTCTTTTCTTTTTAAAAATGTATTGAAAAGAACCTGTCTAGTATCGTCTAGTAGTAATGTACCTGTCTAGTTATTTTTAAATGTGTATTTACAAAAACAAACTCTACAAAACAAGGGTATTGTTTCATGTACTGTTAAGTATATGTTTTAATTGATTTTTTGTCCAGCTAATACTACTGATTTATTTTAATTGTTAATAGCTTGTCATTACTTTATCCAATATTGCACATACAGAATTGCACCTGTATTTGTATAGGTATTAATAAATATGATATTATTATCTCGTATTATGTACACTCTATTGCAGGCACAGCATATTTAATCGACACTTCAGCATGCTGATTCTATGAGTTATCTCATAGATGACTTTTCTGTAGCGAATCTCTTTGCTCGGATTTTAAACTTTTTATATCAGGCCTACCGTCCGAATCCACGTCCAATATAGGTTTAGGACGCCTTATTGGATATTTTAAATACTGAAATTCCGGGTTGTCCGTCCGTCCTGCGGCAGATATGACTGACCATTGACACTTCGGCATGCTGATTATATGAGTTATGTCTACGACTATCGTTCTGGGCAAATCTTTCCGATCGAATCTTATCCGAGAACTTGGACCGAAAACGATGGCGTGTTTAGCGATCAACTAGTAAGTAAGTATAGACATTTTATGGAACTTGCAATAAAAGCTAGAATCGCATTATTATTATGGATACAACGTGTTGCCATCTGTATCTCAAATACATTAGAAAATTCGAGAATATAACGTTAACAAGAGGAGAGTTACTTCGGGGTCCGTGTGGAAGTTTTATAATTTTCTTTACTTTCACCGAAACTAAACAAAATTTGCTCTTGAACCCCTAGCTAGACAACATCTTTAAATCTCATGCATTTAAATTTTGTTTGTAAGGAAAAAAGTAAGAAAGGGAATAAATAACTATAGAAAAACTCCGGGACAAGGAGCAAACGAGAGCAATGATAAATCAGTTAGCAATAATCTCTGAAATCTAATATACTAATGACGGTAGCTCTATAGTTAGGTACTTCGACTCATAAAACCATAAAACCCCGTGCACACCAGAGTACAAATCGCAATATATATCGTGCAACTCGTACCGGGCACATGTATAAGCATGGCATGGCACATGTAACTTACCATTCATATAGAACAAGTTGCGACTTAAGTCAAAACATAATATGTGCCTAATGTGAACCAAGGTGGCTACTAATCGAGACACATGTATTGGAACTTGTCTTGATGTATATAGCCTTTATAAAACTCATTCAAACCCGGCTCGCCACCCTAAGTAAGCCGCTTAAAATACAGATTATTTATAAGTGCTCGTCTTTATTATTTATTTATTACAGATTATTATTTATATGCTCGTTTGCCGCCTTCGAACATAAAAAAAAGTTATCAGGACTCAAAAAGTCACTCGGTACTAAGGCTAACTTCCATTTATGTATACTATTTTGATTATGTCACTTTAAAGCTAAGAGAGACGTCATTTAGGAACAATTACATCACATAAAATATATCGCATTTCATCTTAAGATATGACATAACCGGTGAACGTAAAAAGCATGGAAACATTCCTACCGCTCGATTATGGCGCAACGAAAAGTGTTCCGCGGTGGGCGGGGCTTAAAAACTGTACCGAGGTGGGCGGGGCTTAAAACAAGCTTAAAACGCGACGGCAAGTGAGTAAGAACGATTTACCGATACTGTTTTTCGATTAAAATGCCTTCTTGTGTGGTAAAGTGGTGTAAGAGTCATCCAGATAATCATCCCAAGGATAGTGGGATCACTTTCCACATGTAATTACATCCAAGCACGCGGCGCCCAATGGCAGAGCTGTTTGCAACTTATTAACAAAAGGACGTAACTATTATAGCGTAGAAGCTAGTAACAACCTCGAATTGTTGCTCATAAGGTTGATTTTTGTGCGCATGATAGTATGCGCATGCGCATTCAGTGTAGTATTACTTTGGTTCTGCGTGCGTACTTTGTATTTGTGTGACTTGTAGGGCCGATAATCAACCATGGCTAGTATAAGAGGACTGCTTCCATGTTTTTTACGTTCACCGGACATAACTATTGTGCTTCACACAGGCTAGCAGAGAGGGAACAGGGGAATCTACCTTTCTACCTAGGAATGACCAAAGTGTATGTATCTATTTTTTTATTGTATACAATGTATAGGTATTTACCTGTGAACAGACTTTTTCATCGACGATTACAAAGAAATTAAGTGAAATTAAATGAAACGTGAAATTAAGTGTTATTATATAATTTATTTGATAATAAATCTCTCAACGAATATAATCGTTCATCAGTTCCGAACAGAGGAATTAAGTTCCTTGTCACCGTGGTGGGATTCACCAGGCTTGAAGGCCAGTAGTTTTGGTAACGACAGGAGCGGAGAGTGCAACGGGCGCGATAGGTGAGATTGAAGCCAAGGGGCCGATAGACGCGATCGGAGCAGTGGCCCAAGGAGACACCAGGGGAATCGACAATCCAAGAGGGATAGAGCGCTTCCCAATCAGGTGCCCACCAGCTATAGAAGGCCCGATGAGAGCGGACTTGACCGAGCCCTGTGCGACGAGACCAGGACCAATAGCACCAGCTCCTAGTAGACCAGGAGCAATAGCACCAGCTCCGAGCAGACCAGGAGCAATAGCACCAGCTCCGAGCAGACCAGGAATAATAGGACCAGCTCCGAGCAGACCAGGAGCAGTGATAGCCGTGGATAGAAGTCCAGGCGCAACAACGCCGGGAGCAATAACAGAGCCTCCGAGCACACCAGGAGCAACAGCTGCAGCTCTAAGCAGTCCAGGAGCGCCGATGGCGGGAGCAATTATTCCACTTTTGATCACAGCTGGAGCGATGGGCGCTGCGCCTATTGTGCTGATAACAGCAGGCGATGTTCTGACGTCAATACGGGACTGGCTGGAAACTGCGACAGGAGCGATAACGGGCGCGGGCGCAGCGATTATGGTTTTAGCAATAGGCGCGATAGCAGCACTCGGCACCAAAAGTCCAGCATTCAGAAGCCCCGAAGGCTTGGAGGTGGCCAGCGCCACCACGGACAAAAACACCACCAGCGAGTTCATCGTGGTCTGTGTTAGTTCAGGTATGAATAGCGAACGAAAGGAATTGACTGATGTTTTCTTTTAGTTGTACATTGTATTTATATAAAAATGATAGGGGTCGAAGCGTGGGGGGATTGGGGAACTCATTGACACGATCATAGTCTAGACATATTCTGATGCAATTTTGCTTAAATTGCGAGTCATAATTTCCTGTTATATGAAAGTAAATGGCCATGATAATGACGAATGAAGAAATTTAGGTATTCTAGGCCCACATTACTTATATTACCTACGTATGCATTTCTCTTAAAAAACATATTCCTTGACACTTCTCAGTTAGCAGATGAGTAAAACATATCTCTTCAGCTGAACGCACATCATCGAGACTAAAAACGATATCTATATGATGTCGTATGACGTACAGTGGTGTATACTGATGAACTTTAATGTGGAAACTTGTAGAACGAACATTGACCGTGCTGCATCCTTGACCGTGACAGTGTAAAGCTAATTTAGACAGTAATCGCACCTTGAATGTGTTTCAGTAGAAAGTTTGCAACATATCATATCTAACAGCTAGTTTTGCTCTAAGCTGTAACTCTTGTATACAGATTAGGGCATTACATATGAAATTGCCGTTTGTTCGTAGTGGACACTTTGAATTTAATTATCTTGCTTTTGGCTTGGAATTCCCAATTTAAAATAAATCTGTCAAATTCAAGTGTCAATTTAAATCTATGACATTATTTTTTAAAATCAACTTTTCATTTGTTTTTCCTGAAACTACTTTTTGCTTTCATATCGTTGTGTTTGCGACCATGAAAGTTAAAGCAATTTAGGGGCTGCTAATTCTTGTTTGTAATACGCGTGTTCTACGATCATCACCGTTGAAGGTTATTTAATCGCAGTTTTCCTAGATCCACAGGACGCGCCAAAATTTCCAAAATAGATGCGTTCAAAGCTATAACACTAATGCGATAAAGGACAGCAAATATATTCGAATGATTTTACAAATTGGAGAACACTGTCCTCTCCACATTGTAAGAAGCACATGAACCTATTCCACAGGAGTGGATTGACCTTCATAAATGCACATTTAAATCTTTATGTTGTATCGATATGAATTTATTTTCGCAAAATTCTTTGTTATTATAATAATAAACAACAAAATCTGTATTAAACCTAATAATGCAACAATGCAAGCGAACAACAAACAAATACAATATTATACATACTGTGGATTATATCTGGAATGAATTACATTTCTTTATTTATTATTATTATTTATTATTAACACATAGTACCTATATTCGTTAGTAGCTTTGGATTGCATTATCACCATATTCGAAATAACGCGAATTTTCAATTTACTCATAATAATGCATGTTAAAATTTCCAAACAGAAACAAAAGCAATAAAAAGAAATAAAAACTTAAACCGAAAAATAAAACAATCAAACAAAAATAATTTCGAAGACGAAAAACGAAAGCATATGTGTTCAGTTCTAACAATTGAGCGACTTTTTAGTCCCTATAAATATACTCCATACGGACATCGGCACCAAAAGAAACTTTTATTCCCTTTGATGTAGAAATCCTATGCCCGTAGGACCCCAGTGTGGATCATCTTTTTAGAGACATAGCGAAGTGCCTGATCGACACCGCCGGTGACCACAGGGGCGGGGCGGCAATTACCTCGCTCAGCTCATAAGCTTAGTCATTCCGCGGGACAATGCCGCCAGCACGCTAGGTATCTTGCCACTTGATCCCCATCTGTATAATGTATATAATATATAGGTATAAACATTTATTTAATTAGTAAGTATATAGATTTATCTCGTTAGAATTTAAGTATTATATAAGTATATTATTATGAAAATAGTATAAATATATTTTTATCTAAGAACAATCACCTAATTTACGATTGTTATAGTAAATAATGGATAATGGCCAAGTTACTTATGTGCAGTCTTGCTATCAGAGGTCATCTTACTGTATATCGATTAATAACTGATCAATCAGTAAGAAAAGAAATAAATCCCAATAATAAAAATAAAAATAATAATTATATTCGTAGATTCCATTTTCACTGCTATAAAATCAACATAGGAGAACTTGGAACTTAGGAAACTGCAACCACAAGGTTTCCTATGTTATTTTCGTGCAGATTTGCTATCAGAGGCCATCTGGCTCTCTGACGATTAATAACTTAACAGTAAGTAAAGAAATAAATCCTAATATTCAAAATCTAAATCATCAAACGTACGTGTATATTCATAATTCCTAAATGATTACCTAATTACCGTTTGTGAACTGGCCAATATTGTTTCTTAAGTAACATCATCGTGGACTTTTTGGCGGAAACTCAAGTGAGTGTAGTTGAGTTTTTGTTTGATTAATTGTAAAAATTGTGTACTGTACGTTTTGTGGTTTAATAGTGATAGTTTATTAAACTTAAAGTATTTTTTGTGCGTAATGTTTGTGATATTCAAATAAAAAGCATTGGACTGCGTTTTTCTTGTGCTTCCAAAGGGTCCTCTTTTGTCCTTAGTAAACCTACTATCACTTTACTGAGCCACTCCTGACTTCGACGGGACTGGACATTGATAGGATACGTTTTAGACTTTAGAATTGTTTATTACGACGAAAAACTTGACACTGGTTGATTGTGCTAACTGCACCTTTGCCGTATATGAAAAGAATAAAAAACATTAAGTATTGTAATATTGTAAATTGATATTGTAAAAATCTTTAGTCATAATTATAATGACATAATAATGCACAAACGGAAATAAGCATATGGCGAATGATAGCTAATTATGTTAATCTAATGGCGCAATTACCTTTATCTCTACACTCACATTATAGATAGACAGTTCGTTAATGAACAGCCAACCTTATGTTTAACAGCTACTTTAAAGTATTCCTGTCTCAAAAGTGAAGAATAAATCCTATTTAAATAGCAACTTTTCCGTCCAATTTTTAATTAATATGAACAAACATTCACATTTTGATGAATGATTTAAACAAATTAGGCTTATTATTCAAGTAATCATATATGCACACCTTGAAGCACCTGTTATAAATTGTAACAAAAGCTTCCGCGACAAAAAAATGTTTGTGTACGTACTAGGAGTGAACTATGTATAACAATAGTATTGGGAGTTCTCATATACCAACAAATCGTAATACAGAGGTTTGAAGGTGACTGTGTGGTATTTTATTGTTAATCGTTTGTCGAATTTGGTAAGTATATAAGCATCCATTAGCGTGAAATAGGCATCAGTCGATCCGATATCATCGATCAAACAACTCAACACAGACCACAATGTTCAAGCTGGTGGTGTTGTTCTCCGTGATGGCGTTGGCAGTAGCCAAACCTAGCTTAGTGGCTCCGTTGGCGTACAGCGCTGTAGTGCCAGCTGTCAGCTCGCTGTCTCAGTACAGCAGCAGCGTGGTACACGGAGCACCTGTAGTTGCGCCAGCCGTCTACAGCGCCCGCGCATTAGTCGCCCCTGGAGTGATTCCCGGTGTCGCCGCCCTCTCCCAGGCTCCGCACTCGCCTGCCGTGGTCTTGGATGCCGTGCATGGTGTTCCTCTCGACACACCTGAGGTCGTAGCTGCGCGTGCTGCCCACTATCAAGCTAAGGCTTTGTCCGGTCTGCATCACATCGGCAAGCGCTCCGTGGCTCCTTTGGGCTACAGCTCGCTCGTCGCACCTGTGGCTCATAGTGCGCTAGTTGGTCCCGCCGTGGCGCCTCTAACCTACTCCGCCGCCCCCGCCGTAGTGTCTGCGTACTCCGCCCCCGTTGCTTACTCCGCGTCCATCGGCTCCCCCCTCGCTTACTCCGCGGTCCTTCCTAGAGCCCTCAGCGTCCATCCCTGGTAGACGGGTCGACGTCTCGACTCCGTGACCAAATACTGTCTGATCAATTATAGTTTTTTAGTGTAATACACTGCCGAAATAAATAAATTGTAATTATTTGAATTCTCTGTGTTTTATCCACTCTTTATCTATTTTCTTCTTCTTGTAGTCTACTCTTCTCTACGCTCCCGTATCCTTCCTTTCTTCCCTCTTCTCACTTATTCACCTATCTACACATAATTTTGTAACTTGACAAAATCTGTAGATTGCCTTACAAAGCTTTCGATCAGACTACAATCAAAGGAAAGCAGCTCCCTGTAGAAGAGCTTCAAGCCATCTACGTGTCAGTGGTTAACTATAGGCTTACATCTATCTATCACCTTTTTTTTAAAAAGTATATACACATTTACGATTCTTGATTCTCTGTTTGCCAAAGGTTGACTGGTTGATAATGCCATAAAGCATTAAGTTCGATTTTTGTACATTGTACCTGTGTAATAAAATTTTATTAAATGAAATGTAATATACCTACTCGTAATTTGTGTTTATAGCTTACGACGAACGAGGCAATGTGTCAATACCATACCGTCAACCTATGTCTCTCCACTCTCCCAAAGCTCGCCACTACACAATGTCGACACAATATCGCAATACGTTTCAATTACCTAGAAGTTAGAAGTTTTATACAATAGACATTTTTTGAAATTATTAACATTTCTTTTCATAATTATATGTTGCAATTACTAAGTACCTCGACAGGTGAAAAAATATTGTGACATTATCTGAGAAAAGGGACTTTATTGTCGGTTTTAGTTTCCCTGATATTGAGAATTTAGTGAAATATTTAAAAAAATGACATTGTTTGTTCTATCTTAAAAATCAGAAATTGAACATAATATAGAAATAACTAAATTTTAAGTTAGAATTTCTTAACCAAAGTCATTAAGTTCGTACAGACCATAAGATCCTCGTGTTCACATTCTGTTATATCTAATGCGTGTCTAGTTAAATATAGTACGTAGATATCTATATAAATAGATATCTATATAAAGGTGTATCTAGGTAAATAACATGAATTACAAAATATAGATAACCGTCACAGTAGCAATGGTAAAGGGCGCAAGGTGATCTACTCGTAGGTACCTAAATACAAATATATCCATCCATTTGCATTTGTAATTTTTCGTCACTTGTTAAATTCAATCAAGATACAATAATTAAACACGAAAACATATATTCAATGACTTTATTTGCACTAAATACTAATTTTTACTTTGTACAACACTTTGTTATTTAAAACATAAGTATCTTAATCACAAATCCTATGTCGTTTTCAAATTCTAAATATTTATTAGGTTTAGGTAATTAATAATGTCCTAAATGGGAGTATGGTGCTCCATAATGTCCAGCTCCATAGTAACCACCTCCATAATGCCCAGACCCATAATGTCCAGCTCCATAATAATCAGCTCCATAATGCGTAGCAGGCAGTACAGGTGCGACTACAGGCAGGACAGGCGCTGCGACAACTGCTGGTGCTGAGTGAATGTCCACACGAGATTGATGAGACACCGCAACAGGTGCAACGTGTGCTACCGGAGCAACATGAGCCACGGGCGCTAACGGAGCCACATGGGCATAGGAAGCAGCGTGGGCCAGCGGCGCAATGAAGTGAGGAGACCGCTTCAGAAGATGATGACCTAAGGACTTAGCCCACAATCCGTGCCCAAGAAGACCGTGACCATATCCATGCGCATAAGGATAGGGAGCGACGATCGGAGCAACAACAGGAGTGACGTGGACCGCATGAGCTCCATATGGCAATACGGCGTGACCACGGCACAACGCAAGACCGGCGAACAGTAATACTAAACGGAACATTTTGATTCTTTATAATTACTGTAAGTAGCAAGTTCCGATCTTAACTGATACTCCGAAGCTGGAGGGCCACCTTCTTATACTATGAATGCTGAATCACAGTGACAGGATTGGACATACGCAATAATAATAGATTTGCTACGGTATTGGGCACTGTGATTGTAGAAGCAAAAAGTCGGAACTTAACATTGTGTCAAATTATTTCAATAAACTTATAGATATAAATAGTTCATTACGAATGTCTGGTAGTTATAATATATCATGAATATTTTGCATTTTCACTTTTACTGCGACAGTGGTTTGACATATACGGGAATTATAAAATTTATTCTAGAAAAACGGTAAAAAAATATATTTAAATATAATAAACAATAGATATAAACAAATATAAACAATAGATAATAATAAAATATACAGATGAATATGTGATGGAATAATCAATAACGCTGTTATGTCACTGAATATGAATGGTATTTTTATAACGGATGTATCTCAAACCGGCCAGTGCCCTGAGCGCCAGCAATGACGCAACGACTCGTCCGAGAACTTGAACCCGTTTCCTCTGTGCAATCGGTGCATCAACTACCGTTACACGGCTATAAAACTACAATACCTCCGCCTCCCGCACCATACCTCATTACGTAACGAGCTTAAAAATGATCTCAATTTATTTATTTATTTGCGTATTAAATCAAGCGCTCGGTCATCTCGTACCACTAATATACGCAGCACCGAGTGCTGTGTCTCATCAGTCGCGAATAGATGTCAAGCACACATCTGGATTCATATCAGCACCTTTAATCTACAGTCCAGCAACAACTATACACGCGAGTGTCCCGAAAACTAAAATATTAAGTGAAACAGTTGTAACACCAACGCTAACCGCCGACACGTTTCTAACACCAATTGCTCTAAGTTTCTACCACGATTTGCCTTTAGCACGAGCCTTGAAAGAACCAATTTCAATAGAAAAAGCGCAGCAAGAAGCAAGCGCACAAAATATTGCAGCGATAATAGAAAATGTGGATACCGTCAAGAAAATTGTAAAAGAGCAAAACGTTACAGAAGAATCACCGACAAAAGTCCTTGGGCAAGAAAACGAACCAAACATTGAAACCCTAATTATTGAAGTTGATAGAGTTACTTCCGAAAAATCAAAGTTCAATGATGTTGCTATAGAAAGTTCTACTGGAATATAATAAATGTAAAAAATGATCCCCTATTTTTGAAGTAAACGAATTATAAATTTATGAGGCTGAGGTATAAAGTAAATTATAAATGTATAAAAAAATCATGTGAGTTATAACGATGTATGCAAACGAGGTATTTATTTTCTATTAAGAACATGTGTACATGTCTTTTAATGGGTATTTGATATATTTATTAAAGTATAAATAATAAACTTACCTTCAAGCTCTATTATTTACTTTCTATTAACTTTAAGCTCTTAATTATACAATGTAAAGAACATACTTATACTTTGTGCCATTCTACATCAATAGTACAAGGTTATATATATATATATATATATATATATACATATATATATATGTGTATGACAACTTTTGAGCTGTAGTACAGGTTCGGCGCGTGCTAGGCTTTTGGCCGTGGGTACGCATGAGGCCGGCTACTGGCTTCACGCGTACCCTTCGTCAAATACAGGAACATTTCTTGAGCCTGACACGCTCCGAATCGCAACCTGTCTACGGCTTGGGGCTCCAGTCTGCGCTCCTCATAAATGTCCCTGTGGCAGTGATGTCGACAAGCTAGGACATCACGGACTGTCATGCCAAAAAAGTGCAGGCCGCTTCTCGAGACATGCCGCACTTAACGATATCATGCGCCGGTCCCTTGCCACCGTCAACGTGCCAAGTCTACTTGAGCCGACTGGTATTGCAAGAGGCGATGGCAGGAGACCGGACGGTATGAGTTTGATTCCATGGAAGATGGGCCGGGTGCTGGTATGGGATGCAACCTGTTCAGACACGCTGGCCCCTTCCCATCTACATGGAACCAACAATAGTGCTGGTGCGGCTTGTGAAGCGGCTGAAAAAGCTAAAGCATGCAAATACAGGGGTCTAGGCTCCGAATATGATTTTGTCCCATTCGGTGTCGAGACCCTTGGTCCGTGGGGTCCTAGCGCTATAAGGCTTTTTAAGGAAATAGCAAAAAGGTTAGTCGACATCACAGGAGACCGAAGAGCTGGCAGCTACCTCGGACAAGGAATTGGTCTAGCTATTCAAAGGGGGAACGCTGCCAGTATCTTCGGAACCTTGCCTAAAGGGACTCCTTTTAATAATATATTTTAGTTATTATATTATATTTTTTAAGGTTTTTAGTTTTAGGTTCATTGTTCTAGTATATATGTAACTATTTTTATTTAATATTGTATATAGGTACTGTTATATAATTAATACATTTGTAATATATATATATATATATATTACACATCGATTTGTAATACTAGATCACACATAGATTACGTACAGACATAGATGACATAGTAAGGTAGATGTTATTCCTACAACATAACAAGTACGAATGAAATATACATTAAACGTCAATATCAGTGAGATGAGAAGTCGATTTAAATCAAGGGCACTGTCACCGTGTATCATTCAATGAACTAATGGGTCACGAATTTAGTTCACGGCCTATCCTTGAATGACAGCTTGAGTGAATCAGTGTCAAGAAAAAGATATCGATATCAATTTATTTATTACCTGCGATCCTTTTTCAATTTAGAATAAGGCTCTAGGACTCTCATAAGCCCCCGCGTAATATCTTTATCCCATTCTAATTCCCTTCTTCAAAATGTAGGTCGTCGAAAAAACTGTATTCGTTAAAATATGCTACAACAAAAAAAGGTCTTTCGTTACCGTTTTTTGTATATTATAGGTAATTAAACTGTTAATTATTAACTAATTAGAATATTAACTACTTTACAATTAATTACAAGTAAATGTGTTTTCGTTTTAAAAAAGAAATTGAGTTTGAGTGCAAAATTTATGAACATCCTACTAATAATTGAATATCTCTGATCAGCCCAAAGATTGGCTGGTAGAGAATGCCATAAGGAATTAAGCTCGCCTTTTGTACGCTATTATGCAATGAAGTGTAAATAAATAAACGGCAATACGAGTATTCTCTTCTTACATAACATACATAACATCGTACTGTATGTAATTTATCTCCGATATTGAATTAAATAATGAATTTTTTTTTCGGTGTAACCGGCTGTGACGAATATACTAGAATAAGATTGTAGAACATACGTAAATGGAAAGTGACAAACTACAATGATAAAGTGACATAAACCTACAAAGTCGTTTTCAGTACATCTTCTGATTTAAAACCAATTGTTAAAATCTAAATAAACCCTCTCATTATTACAAAGAATGAATAATAGAATAATAGAAGGTATGTGTACTTTGAATAAGATGTTATGTAAAAAGTTTATATAAATATAGAATTTCATTAAAATATTTCGGTGTTTATTCAGCGTTAAAGGTTATTGTCAACATTCATCGGTGGATGTTGACAAACCAAGAACTTCGGACAATGACAGAAACATATACGTGTCATCTATACAGGGTACATCAGATTAACCAAAACATAAACGAGACTCTTCTTTATTATCGACATAAATCGAAAATATATGTACAATAATTAATACACATTAATACAATTAATACAATTAATACACATAATTAATAAACAATTTTGGATACAGTCTCATTGCATTGGGGATTCTGTTATCACGATCTTTCACAAAACATGAGAGACGGCTATAGGACTAGAGTAGGCAAAGGGTGTGGAATAAGAAGTTATGAATGGAGTAGAATGCAGGTCAACTCGGGACTGGTGCGAGAATGAGGAGGGAGCGAGCGTGTAAGTGCTCACGGCAAGAGGAGCTGAACGCTTTTTAATAAGGTGGGACGAGTATGCAATGGGAGCGGATGAGATTAGAGGAGTTGACGAAATGAAGGGCGTGGAAGCTGTGTATGTCGACGTCAACAATGGAGTAGTTGCAGCGTAGGTAGTGGGTGTAATGTAAGTTGTAGGCAACAGAGCAGCAGATCGCTTCTTGATCAAGTGCGCGGGAGCCGCGTACGTCAGAGATGCTGCCGATAAAATAGGTGCGCTGTGTATCAGAGGCGTGGTGAAGGCTGATGTCAGAACTGGAGTGGCAGCAGCATATGTCGTGGGCGTGATATAACTGCTCAATGCGATAGGAGCAGAGCGCTTCTTAATAAAGTGCGTGTATACCAAAGGAGCCGAATACTGAAGAGGTGAAGGGTGAACGACGCTGCTGGCCTGCTGGGTGATGGTTGTAGTTGCCGGTGATACGATCGCTGAAGAGTACGCAAGTGGCGCCCCGATCAATGTACCGGGCTTGGCGACCGCCACGGCGAGAGAAGCACACAACACCACCAGTTTAAACATCATGGTCTGTGTTGTTCGAATGAGGAACGACTGATGATCAACAATGCTTTGTATCGTATTTATATAAAAGCTATCACGAAATTGTTAAGGGCGATCATGTGTTGAAAACCGGTGCAAAGCTGTCATCCAGGAAGCTGGTATTTATACTTAGCGAGGCCGTCAAGAGGCTCGCACTAGGCGGGTCATCACCATCGTGACCAAGTCACTGACGTACAATGAAAGCAAAACAAATCCTCGATACGGTTCTTAATGAAATGTATTTCAAAATCTGTAATGTTATGTTAATTATACGTAAATAATGTGCGTAAATCCACTCAGCAAGTGGATGTAATAGATGCAAGAATCTGAGATGAGTCACACGTGTTGCTAACCTTGTTTCAGGTTTGTGTCTCTGTAGTTAGTTTAGTTAGTAGTAGTTAGTATGACGTAGTTAATAATAAGTGAGATTCTTCATGAATAATGTTAATGATGCTACCCAATAACTACTCGTACAATAAGTTGCTACCCAACTTTCTCAATACGAAAATAACTATTAATTACATATCTACATTTATAACGTTTGAAATATTTTTATTACCGATAAATTTGTATTTGTTATGTTTTTGGTTTTCTTACAAGAATCATAAATTCAATTTCGCCTATAATTATATCATATTATGAGTAGGTACTTGTTAGGTATGAGCTACATACATAATCGTATATGTAAGTATTGGGGGCATTATTAACTTCACATTAAAATGAAGTGAATGCAGTTAAAAATGAAATGAACCGTTTATTATATGCAATTATTGTGTCATATAAGTAATATAAAGAAACGAGATTTTTGAAATAATTCTTTAACTAGAAACTTAAGAAATAGAGGTAAAAATTTACAGTCCCATTAGTAGGAAATGCTAAGAAAAAATAATTATTCTCTATTGACAAAAAATATTTTAAAGGAAATTCAATTAAGATAATAATTTAATATATTCAACTCATTATGTATAATTCATAATTATTCATTATGTATAACTAGTATTACTTCACTTCTTAGATAAAAAATAACAATGATGTCGTACGAGTACCTACTCTTTAAAATACTCACTACCAATAAATATGGTATCAGCAAGTATGATAAAACAAAAAGAAAGAACGCATTGTCCAGTATACGAGTACTAACTTTTATTTCTCTGTAAAAGCAACTTTTTCATGGTCAACAACATCTTCCGGTGACGCCCATAATGTAAATCTTATCATATAGTGTAGGTATATAAGGCAATTGCAACGGTGCAATTGCATCAGTATTCCTCGGTACAGAAAACAACACAGACCACTTACAAAATGATGAAGCTGGTGGTGTTGTCATGCTTGTTGGCCGCGGCGTCCGCCAGCGTGCTCGCGGGGATCGGTGCACCCTTATTACTGAGTGCTCCCCTAATAGCGCCTACTAACTACAGAGGACCGCTCTCGTTGGCGCCCGGACAGCCCGCCAACATCCTGGCTGCGGATGGCAGGCCCCTTGACACGTTGGAGGTGAACTTGGACCGATCGGCTCACTTGACGGCGAAGGCTCTGGAAGGCGGTATTCATCTGTTGAAGAAACGCTCCGTGGCTCCCCTGATCGCGCCGATCTCTCCCATCGCTCCGATCAGCCGCATCACCCTCACCGGCACACCGCTGATCGCTTCCGGTCTCACCGGTGCACCGCTGATCGCTTCCGGTCTCACCGGCGCACCGCTGATCGCTTCCGGTCTCACCGGTGCTCCGCTGATCGCTCCCGGTCTCACCGTGCCCTCACCCTATGCCGCCCCCATTGCCCCCCTCGCCCTCGCCGGTGCACCCATCGCCCATGGCTGGTAAACTCTGTACTAAGGAAACCTGATGTAAAGATACAATACAAATTAAATTTGTAAATAATTATTTTATTTTATTGTACGCGTCACCCTTTTCATAATAAACCTAATAAGTTACAAATGCGAATAGTAACAACGACATTAGGAATTCGAAAACACCTAAAAACCCATTATTTAAAATCTATTTGTTTACTTCTAAAAAGGGCAAAGAGAAATTATTTAAATCTCCTAATTTTCAATTCATTTAATTTTATACATTTAACAACTGAGTGTTCGGTGGCCAAACGATTATAAATCTCTTTGCGACTCGTTATAAACTTATTCAATAGTCGACTTCGTAACGCCGACCGCAGTGTTCGGAGGTATATGAGTGAGAGTGATTTTTGCGCTCCCATATCAACCAATATAAACTTATTTTGTGGATATTTCTATTACATAAAGTCATAGATAGCAATTTGTCATTATTGTATCTAGAACTCTTTAGTTTAATTTTACTTTAGTTCTCTTTAGTTTTTTAGTATCTACTTTAGTTAGATCAACAATATCTAGATATTCCTGAATACTACTTGGTCTGAATAATTCTCTTTCAATACGGAGGAGGGCAATGACAAAGACAAATGCAAGGCTCGAATTTACAGTCATTTTCATGTGTTAAAAATGTCAATATGTATATTAGCCGAGCTCAACTAGTTATAGTGCTTAGATTTCGATCAGGAGCAGGACACATTCAATTGAATAAATTTGCTTACATGATGAAGAAAGTGTCAACCCCAAATCGCTCAATTTGCGGGATAATAGACGATCTGCAACATTTTCTAATGAAGTATGTCAATAACAAAGTCACAAGAAACACTTTAGTTGTCTTGAATATAGGTGTATGGTAAAGTATGTGTATGCACCAATCCTCACTGTACCCACGTGGTAGATTACGGCCTAATTCATTAATTTAATATATGAGTGTTTTATACATAAAAACAAAAGTTATGTTTATTCGAACAACGGGATTTTTAAATGTATTTTATCTGTTTAAAAGAAAGATATTACATTTTTAGTGTTCAGTAAAATTTGACTATATGGAGTTAGACGCTTTGCGAATTAAGTTATCGATTCCTTATATTTGAAGATGATATTGCACGTCGTAGCACATTCGTAGCTTGCGCTACGCCACTTACTCGTATGTTAGTTACGAGTACATGAGTTACTACAACGAAATCTTTGGTTGTCAACTTAAAAACAACCGTTGAAAACAGTTACCCGACTACTACTTAAAAAATGGTAATGATTTTACAGTTTATTGAGACAAAAATTATTTTGAAATACGTAAGTTAAGTACGAGTACAAATATCGTGATTACTCTTACTTATTAGTCAATCAGTGAATGTACTATTCCAACACCTTGTTATTGGTTCATTTATTCGTTATCACAAGCTGCTGTTCGAAACTTCTTTTCGAGACACTTAACGTCATCTACTGATTACAACAATCAGTAGCGGAGAGACGGGTACATTTTAGTCACATTTCTACTTGAAAGTCAATTAATTAAATCGTTAAGCTGAAACCAAATAAGTCTAAAATTGTATACTGTTGAAATAAAAAACATAATCTTGAAAAATAGATAGGTCTATCCTTTTTGTGGGAATTGCTAAATTCTTGTGGCTCTAATGGCCTTTCAAGGGTCATGCGACATATATAGTTTAGGGCGAGTGCAGAAGGCGCTCAGCCAGAAGCAAAGAGTGTGTGCGGCAACGAGCCTAAGGGCTCCCCTGCCGGTAGAGCAGCGGAAGGAACCGACCTAGGCTTAGGGCGTTGCTTTGGGAGGGTACCGCGGGGTCGCAAGTCGGTGACAAGTAGTATATGTCTATCTCTAACTGAACCTTACATATGAATTTCTGGTTCGATAAAAAAACGAATTATTCAACCATTTTCAACCATCCATATTGGTTGTCAACAAAAAAAAAACCATTGACTACCACCTGGTTGATAACCGACTTTCTATCTATAATCATAAGCAGCACCGTAACTGGGGGGGGGGGGGAGATCGTACATTTCGGGTTAGTCCATTTTCAACCCCCAAACGTTGTTCATATTCTACCCCCGACAGTGCCACATTTCGCCACCTTGAGCAAGATATTAAATTACGCCCCCTCCTTGTGTATGCACCTATTTTATTCAAGACGCCTGACTTAATCGATACTCGTAATTTTTCTTTCCTAAATTTTTTACTAAACACTTATTGATAGCAAAAAAAAGTCGATACCCCAAAATATTGATACCAAATTTACAGAAAAGTATTCCCTCCCTACCGACAACTATCCATACTTCTTCTGTGTCCGTAATTGCGCCCCCTCTTCTTGAAATTCCAACTATGGTCACAAGTTGACAACCATGGTCAGTCAACTCGTGACCATGGTTGGAGCAACCCAACCGAAACGTCGAGTAAAATAAATAAGGTAAACATTTGCCTTAAGACCCGTTTAAATAAATAAGTTAGTGAGATATCCTATTATTTCTATGCCATGGAATAAGGAAATAAAAGAAACTACTTATTCCATTATACTCTTAAGATTATTTTAATATGGTAATAATTATATTTGTCATAGTCACATCACTACTTAGTTACTTACTACTTAGTTACTAGTTAGCCATTTGCTTACGAATACTAAAAATAACTTCACCTTCAAGCACTACCTACTCAATTTATACATACCTACAATTTAAAACCGGTACTGAAAGTCCTTCAGAAGCTCTTTAATTTCGTCTTGCTCGAAGGTATTACGCCGGAGGCATGGAACGGAAGCGTGGTGGTGCTCTTCTTCAAGAAAGGTGACAAGACCTTGTTGAAGAACTATAGGCCCATCTCGCTTCTGCGCCATGTTTATAAGCTGTTTTCGAGGGTTTTTTTTTTTTTTTTTTTTTTATACATTAGTGGGCGGACATGCAAGCGGTCCCACGTGGTGATAAGTGTTACCGCCGCCCATGGGCACCTGCAACACCAGGGGGTATGCGGGTGCGCCGCCGACCTTGCAAAATCCTATTCACAGCTCTCTTGAAGAACCCCATATCGTAGCTCAATGGAAAGACCTCTTGAGGCAGTTCGTTCCACAACCTACGGGTTCGCGGTATAAAATAATTTTTGGACCGAACAGTGCGCGACACCTCCGTATCGAGGAAATGCGGATGGACCGCACTTCTGTGACGGGAGGTGCGGTTGTAGAAACCCGAGGTGGGAATTACATTAAACACAGAATTACAGGGAATTACAGAGCATTCCCCATTGTACTGGCGGTAGAACACACAGAGAGACGCAACGTCTCTCCGAATGCTGAGGGATTCTAAACCGCCCGTGAGAGTGGGATCGTCGACAATACGAACAGCACGTCGTTGGATGGAGTCAAATGGGTCCAATTGGTATTTCGGTGCGCCGGCCCAGAGATGAGAGCAGTACTCCATATGGGGCCTCACCTGAGCTTTGTAAAGCATAAGGAGTTGCCCAGGTTTGAAGTACCGCTTCGCTCTGTTCAGCACACCGAGCTTTTTGGAGGCCATTTTGGCCTTATTTTCCAGATGACCCCTGAATTCGACTTTGCTGGAGATGTCGATACCAAGGATCCCGATACTCTCCAAGATCTTAAGAGGTATGCTCTGAAAGCGAGGTGCTACAACAAAAGGGGCTTTTTTAGCGGTGAATGCACAGACTTGCGTCTTACTGGGGTTGAAATCCACTAGGTTTAGAGAACCCCAAATCGAGACTAGATCTAAAGAGTCTTCGATTTCAGACACAAGCCTGGCGCGACTCTCTTCCACTTCGACCCGAGGGATGTTGGCGCGGCCCTTGTACAAGGCGTCTCCAGTACTGTCATCTGCATAGCAACGTATGTCACCAATTTGCAACAGGTCGTTGATATGCAGAAGGAACAGAGTTGGAGACACCACGGAGCCTTGCGGGACGCCAGCGTTAATGGACATGGTGTCGGAGCAGCTACCATCGATAACGACTCTGATGCTCCGTCCAGTCAGGAAACTGGCAACCCATTCGCATAATCCCTCGGGTATCCCGAAAGATGGTAACTTGGAAAGCAGCGATTTGTGCCATACCCGGTCAAAAGCTTTCGCAATGTCTAGGCCTACAGCCAGAGCCTCGCCTCTACTCTCAATGGCGTCAGCCCAGCGGTGTGTTAAATACGCTAAAAGATCACCAGCCGAGCGATTATGGCGAAATCCATATTGACGGTCGCTAATCAGCTGGTGATCCTCTAGGTACCCAAGGAGCTGTGTGTTTATGACACGCTCCATCACCTTGGAGAGGAGGGAGGTGATCGCTATTGGCCTGTAGTTGGCCGGGTCTGTGCGGTCACCCTTTTTAGGTAAAGGGTGAACATGAGCTACCTTCCATGTTGACGGGAAGCTTTTTGTAGAGTATGAGAGCCTAAAGAGTCGCGTAAGCACCGGGGACAACTCGGGAGCGCAAACTTTAAGCACCACTGCAGGAATACCATCAGGCCCACTCGATTTTCGGACATCAAGAGATGCTAGAGCTCGCCGGACTTCACGCTGTGTGAAACAGATTTCCGGTATGGAGCTTGTGCACCTTGAGATAGACTGTGGTGAGGCACCTCTATCGTCCAGTGTCGAGTTTGAGGCAAAGAGATAGCCCAAGAGATCGGCTTTCTCCTTCGCCCCATGGGCCAGTGACTCATCGAGTTTCCGCAGTGGAGGGAGTGACGACTGACAGAAGTTACCTTCAGCAGCCTTAGCGAGCGACCAGAAAGCCCGGCTTCCAGAAGGATAGCTAGCTAGTCGGTCGCCAATTCTGCGGCTGTGCTCATTCTTTGCTCTGACAATGATCTTCTTGCTGCACCTCAAGGTAGCGTTAAATTTCTTCCTCAAGTCGGAGGTATTCGGATCTTCGGACACCTGTGCTCTGGCCCAGGCCCTGTATGCGGCCCGTTTATTACGACGGGCCTCTCTGCAGGACTGATTGAACCATGGTTGGCTCCGTCCGCCTACCGGTATCGCGGTGCAAGGAATATAACATTCCATGCCCTGCAACACCACGTCGGTAACGGAGTCTGCACAGGTATCCGGATCTCCCGACGAGAAACAAAGCTGCCTCCAGGGATAAGAGGCGTAAAATTCGCGCAACCCATCCCAATCTGCTGACTTGTAGTGCCAGACTTTGCGCGTTCCCTGTGAATGGGTCCGCACGGATTGCTTGGCTGGCACAGCAGTTCGAATGATACAATGGTCGGATGATCCTAACGGGGCATCAACAACAACATTGTAGTCATTCGGCCGCGTAGTCAGCAGGAGGTCCAGTAAGGAGGGAGTATGGCTCTCGATATCAGGTATCCTCGTAGGTGAGGACACCAACTGCGAGAAACCATAGGCCAGGGCAAAGTTATAGGCTGCTCTCCCTGCGCGGTCGGTAGTTCGGGATCCCAACCACTCTTCGTGGTGAGCGTTGAAATCACCAAGGATCACCACTTCCGCGCAAGGGAACTGCTCGAGCACTCTGTCAGTCGTTTCTTGTAGACGCTCAAAAAAACGAGTCGTCTCCGTATCACCGCTGTGGGACCTGTAAAGGCAAGCGTAGACTTTAGTGGAACGTCCGTAGTCAATACGCGCCCAGAGAATCGACAGGTCCCCGTCTTCAAAATGGCTGAGGCGGCGGCAACAAACATCCTCCCGGACGTACATGCATACCCCGGCACGTCGCACAAAACAGTGCTCCAGTTTGTAACCGGGGTAATGAAGATATGATGTATCGGCCGGGCAGGAAATCTGTGTCTCCGTCAAGAAAAGTAAGGCCGGCTTTGCCGTCTCAAGGTGGTAGTGGACGGCGTCGATGTTACTATGCATCCCTCTAATGTTGCAAAAGTCCACTTTAAATGTGGAACTTACAGGATGGGCCGCTGAGTGCACATTATACATTTTCTTGTTCCTGGCCATTGTGAGTGTGAATAGGAAAAATAAGAAGAGGGGGGACGGAGAGAGAAATGGTCGCATGTGGATCAAAGGACAAAGCACGGGGCGGAGAAAAAATCAGGTCACAAAGGTTGTGTGACTTGCTGGCGCGGGGTACGGAAGGGCCCCCGGTCCCCCCCCGGGGGCAGCAGTCGGGTTCCACTCCGGTCTCCTTCGGCACAACTGCTACCCCAAGGGATTTTTCACGTGCGGCGGGGCAGCCTCCTGGGGTGGAGATTAAAGTAAGATCCCCGGGTTCGGGCCCCCAACAACCCGCGGGCGGTCAGCGGACAACCGTTTCACCGGGTCTCCCTGATCCCCGCGCCACCATGTCACGCCCATGCGCGTCTGTAATTCCCCGCAACCGCCGGTCCTCATTTCCACACGCAACAATCCCTCTCTCGGGACGGCTTCTTCCGCTCACCGCCGGAACACGATGCGGGCCTCGCGGCTTATAAGGCATCGTTATGGCGGCGGACTCCGACGGAAGGGTGGTAGCAATGCCGACGGAGTAACTCTCCCACCGCAAAAAGGGAACGCCATTGCCTCGTCAGTTAACAGCAGGATGCACCACAAGCAGGTGAGGTTGGCTTAGGCTCCAAAGATGGTAGGTGAGCCTCTTACACCGAATCACGAATCGTCTCGAGCACAGGTTTGATGACTTCCAGCCTCCCGAACAAGCCGGTTTCCGAAAAGGCTATAGTACCATAGACCACATCCATACGCTGCGGCAAGCTATACAGAAGACCGAGGAGTATAACTTGCCATTATGCTTAGCGTTTGTGGACTATGAGAAAGCCTTTGATTCGATCGAGACTTGGGCAGTGCTACAGTCCCTCCAGCGGTGCCATATTGACTATCGGTATATCGAAGTGTTGAAGTGTTTGTATAACAACGCCACCATGTCAGTCCGAGTGCAGGAAGGGAGCACGGAGCCGATTCCATTGCAGAGGGGTGTGAGACAAGGAGATGTCATCTCTCCGAAGCTCTTCACCAATGCGATGGAAGACGCTTTCAAGCTCCTGGAATGGAAAGGACTCGGCATCAACGTTGATGGCGAATGCATCACTCACCTTCGATTTGCCGACGATATCGTGGTCATAGCAGAATCGCTGGAGGATCTTAGCACAATGCTCGGAGACCTCAATCGAGTTTCCCAACAGGTGGGCCTTAAAATGAACATGGACAAGACGAAAATCATGTCGAATGTCCATGTCGTGCCCACCCCAGTTTCAGTTGGGAGCTCGATTCTCGAAGTTGTTGACGAGTACGTCTACCTAGGCCAAACGGTCCAACTAGGTAGGTCCAACTTCGAGAAAGAGGTCAATCCACGAATCCAACTCTGCTGGGCAGCGTTCGAGAAGCCACGCAGCGTCTTCTCGACCAAAATACCTCAGTGCTTGAAGACGAAGGTCTTTGACCAGTGTGTGTTGCCAGTGATGACCTACGGCACCGAGACGTGGTCTCTGACTATGGGCCTCATAAATAAGCTCACTGTCGCACAGCGAGCTATGGAGAGGGCTATGCTCGGGGTTTCCCTACGTGATCGAATATTTTTCATATATTTCTGAGTAGATAGTCCAGTTTCTCAAAATATTGTTCGTTGTGACTAATGTGACTAAGTACCGTGCTAAGCCAAGTAGAGTCACCATCATAACTATGTTAACACTTTTTTATCATGTCGCACTAATATATTATTCTACACACTAGCAGGTGCCCGCTACTTCGTACGCGTAGACGTTAGAGTTTGTGTGGTCAACTTGATTCCCTTGGAGAAAGAGTACCCTAATTGTTAATCTAGGCACATACCCTTTAAACATGCCATGTTTCATTATAATCCGTCTCGTGGTGTTGCGGTGATGCGGATTAAGACAGACAGACAAAAATTGTTGTTTTTGGGCTCTATATCATTCGTACTTTACATTACAAAGACTTTTTAAAAAAAAATATTAAACGTACAGACACGGCTTTGTTACAGTTTTATTATATGTATAGATAGATTTGCATAGAATTTAGAAATTAATTTCCAAATAGTGAATGTGACAAGGTACCTACTAACGTGTTAACATATTTAATATGCTGACTGTACATACCAAGTTATCATAATAATAAAACATAGGTATTGTTTATAAATTATCATTTTTATTACATATTTACAACAGGTCAACGGGTTTTCCTAGTACAGGGCTTACCAGACCCGAGCGACGGGTGCACTGGCGAGGGCAAGGGGGGCGATGGGAGCGACGATGGGTGTGGGTACGGTGAGACCGGGAGCGATTAGTGGCGCGCCAGTGAGCGCGATGCGGCTGATAGAGGAGATGGGAGAGATTGGCGCGATGAGAGGAACCACGGAGCGTTTCTTTAGCAGGTGGATACCGCCTTCCAGAGCCTTTGCCGTTAAGTGAGCCGAGCGGTCCAAGTTCACGTCCAACGTGTCAAGGGGCCTGCCATCCGCAGCCAGGATGTTGGCGGGTTGTCCGGGTGCCAACGAGAGCGGGCCTCTGTAGTTAGTAGGCGCTATTAGGGGAGCACTCAGTAATAAGGGTGCGCCGATCCCCGCGAGCACGCTAGCGGACGCCGCGGCCAGCAAGCAAGACAACACCACCAGCTTCATCATCTTGTAAGTGGTCTGTGTTATATTCTGTACTGAAGAAAACTGATGCAATTGCACAATCGCGGTAGTCTTATATACTTACTTGCACTATGCTTGCACTTTACTCTTTATAGGAGCACCGGAAGACGTCGTTGACCGTGAGAAGGCTACTTTTATCTCACCATACAGAATGGAAAGTAAATATAGAACTTTTTCTTATTTACTTCAGCGGTCAGTAATTTGCGCCCTGTCTCATCAAGATTCATTACCTTATCACTATGTAACAAAGCGTTTCGTTTGTGTTCGTAAAACGTTCTCAATCTTTATCCAGCTTCAGAAGTCAACATACTAAACACTATTTAGCTTTGTAATCATTCATTCAATTACTGACATGTATATTATGTATATATGTATATGTACTTGTATATATATGTGTGTATGTGTGTACATGTATATTAATATATACGTATTGTATGTAATTTATGTATATTGTACCACCATCTATCCACCTGTGATTAAATTTTTTATGTCATCTCTACCCAAAGGTTGTCTGGTAGAGATCGCTAATAGCGATAAGACCGCCTTTTGTGCAATTGAATGTTTGAATCTCTGTTACTGTCTTGTTTTGTTTTGGTGTGCAATAAAGAGTTTTATCTATCCAATAATATAATATTATTTTCCAATAATGCGTTAAACTTTTACTTTTCATTATAGATATATGATATTTTAAAGTATGATAGAAGAATATAATGACGCTGAGTATATTTGATTCCGGATGCACTGTTAACATAGCCCCGAATTCGTCTGTCCTTCCATCTGAGCGATAAATCAATCTATTCAAAACACCTGTGGTCCAAAGATAAACTAATACTACAAAAAGAAAGCCATAAAACCAATTTCAACCGATAAGTTTCCAGGCTCCTGTGTACCTTCAGTCAGTATCGTGTATTATTTTACGAAAGAATTAGACATGTACAGTACAACATCTCGTACGAGTTTCATTTTTATTTTTTGAAAATAGCGAAAAATATGAAATATAAACGATGACGTCACAGTTAAAGGTGTACGGATTACTACTTTTGTCATAATGTACAATATTAAAAAATGTAATGTCACCATAGATCAAAATAAATTTCACTGTCACCTGTCATCTATATTAGTTAAACAAACTAAAACATAACCTCTATTTGCGGCAAAAATCTGTGATTGTTGTTTGTTTAACTGACTGCGGTTTGTTTTATTTTTTTCTGAGCTTGAATTTCTGGTTATTTACGACAATATTGCATTCGAAACTGCACAATGAATGTTGCTGCTCCATTTATCCGGGCAAATTTCACTAATTTGCCTAAAATTTATATCTACATATATGATTGAATAGTACATGAAAACCAGTGACAAACACGCACGCGCTACTGTGCGCTACTGTGACGTCACTTGTAATAAATGAAGACTTTGAAATGTTATAACTCTGCGATTATTATTTTCCTAACACTGCTACTTTGTGGTTGGTCTACTCTACATAAAAATACACAAAACTCAGGGAGTGAGAAAAATTTACCCATCTCCATAGTTGTAGAATTAGATGAAGCTTCAGCGGTTTTATCTGCGATAATCAATGACAATGACAAACCATGTAATCTACGTAATCTATATCCATCTAACATTTAAGAAAAAAATGTCGATGTCATTTATTTCTATTTGACTAAAGGGAAAGAACTTCAGGTCAATGGGCGTATGCTTATTGACCTACAATTCTTCTTAGATTGACCTATTCATTCGGAGGAGGAGGGTGTACGCAACAATTCAACAGCCTCTGGGCGCACTTCACTGGCATAGTTACCGTGAAGCTCACCGAAAACTACTCTAAAATGTACAATATTTTACATTTTATCCAATTTTCGCATGTACGTCTTTCGATAGTGAGTGAGTGCATTCCCATCCGATCCCTCCTCATTTTCTTAATCATTTCTCCAAATCTATCCGTAAATTTCCAAAGATAGACAGCGTATCCGAGAGCGTGCCAACGTTTGTCATTCTGGACTGATGTGGATATATATCTCGAATGTTCATGAGCGACAGTATTCATTCACCACCAGACGGACCGTCTGCTCGACCGTTGCTTTCTTTCTATAAAAAAGCTAAATCTGTGTATTAGCAGTTAATCTATTAGCAGATTGATTTTATATTCCATATAAGCCTATAAAGCTTCACCGCACGATTCAGCCTATAACTTGCAATGACGAGATAATTTCGCGCCATAACCGCAAGCGAACCTCATTCCGATTGACAGATATTGGTGATGATCATGAAAGGCATATTTGAAATTTGTACCTAATGTTTAAAATTAAAAAAATGTATATTTAATAGATAATTTCTTGTTATAATAGGACTACAATATTATACAGTATTATACTATATTATAGGACTGAGGAACTAAACCACCTCTAAAAGTGTGGAGGACTCGCCAATCTGCTGGGCCAGCGTGGCGTTTTAAGGCCTTATATCTCTCATGCACAAGACAATTTGCATGGGGAGACCTATGTCCAACAATGGACACTGAAAGGGCTGGTTGCATTGCATCGCATGCTATATCTACAGGATTATAGGCTTATTGTATCTGTTAAACTGAAACCTAAAGCAAAATTCCTGCATAAATCTACGTCTATCTCCCTCCGCCTTTGAGATAATTATAAATATTAACACTGCACTCCGTAGTCCACACTAAGTTACTCTGTATCGTGATACCAGAGCCAAGAAACACAAACTCACAACTCAGATCCTAAATAAATGTTTTAACCAAATGTTCGTCCGACCAGGTACCCAACCCGGAACCTTTTGTACAGCAGGCCGAGGCATCACCAATTTAGCCAATTGTTAGTGAAAAATAGAAAAAAAGTTTTTTTTTATTTTGACTGAACTGACTGATGGAACTAACATTTTTGTATATGTAAAATTGATAGGGGAAAATGAGAAACACCTAATAATGTACATACTTTTTTAATTATCACCAGAGCATTTTTTCATAAAAAGAAGATAACAGACGAACAGACAGTCCACCTGGTGGTAAGTGAGTACTGTTGCCCTGCGACATCCGCGATATGTAGTTAATCATATAGTTTATCAATAATAGGTATCGTTAGATTTGGTTCCTTTATAAGTTTACACTATCATAATTTTGAAACTACTGAACCCCTTTTTAGGCCATCTTTTGATATATTATATAAACCACGAAACTGATTAGTGTTTTAGAATCAGGTGGTGACCCTTTAGCGCGATGTAGCGATTTTTTTTTCGAAATTTGTATATTATGGTCTTTGCAATTGGTAGATTGGTTAATCAAACGTATGGGCCCTTAGAGAGAGGTACCCTAAATATTAAGGAAACTACTTTCATGGATTTTCAAAAGTCGTTTACCTGAGCAGCGAGCAGTACTTCTTATATTTAAAAATAAAATTAATTTTCGTCTCAGTAAAATTTGCTATATTTAATATTTAGAGTACTTTACATTCAACCTGTATATTACATTGAATTTAAACTACAATATATGTATATCACGCCACCGCCTTAGAATATGTAAATCATCTCATACAAAACTTAGATATATGGTAGACCCCGGACACAATTTTGAAAATAAAAGGTAAAATACGTTCTTAATTATTTATCCAATATTTATACCAAGTTTCAAGTTATAATAGGACCATTAAATATTATTCTATACAAACTTTGATACCTCGTTTCACCCCTTCAGATATTTAAGTTCGAGATATCCCTTCTTTGTATGTCTTTACATTTAATGAAGCTATTGTCCAAATTTCATGTTACTAGCTTCAGCGGTTTGTGCATTAACGACTTAATCAGTCAGTAAGTCCGGATATTTACTTACATTATTACTTTAATTAAACAAAAAAAGATGCCAATAATGTTTCAATTATTTATTTGCATTTTAAATTTACATCAGGTTTCCTTGGTACAGAATTTACCAGACACGGACGACGGGCGCACCGGCGAGGGCGAGAGGGGAGATGGGAGCCGCGTAAGGCCCGGGCACGGCGAGACCGGGAGCGATCAGCGGTGCGCCGGTGAGACCGGAAGCGATCAGTGGTGCACCGGTGAGACCGGAAGCGATCAGCGGTGCGCCGGTGAGGGTGATGCGGCTGATCGGAGCGATGGGAGAGATCGGCGCGATCAGGGGAGCCACGGAGCGTTTCTTCAACAGGTGAATGCCGCCTTCCAGAGCCTTCGCGGTCAAGTGAGCCGAACGGTCCAAATTCACGTCCAAAGTGTCAAGAGGCCTGCCGTCCGCAGCCAGAATGTTGGCGGGCTGTCCAGGCGCTAACGAGAGAGGACCTCTGTAATTAGTAGGCGCTATTAAGGGAGCGCCCAGTAATAAGGGTGCGCCGATCCCCGCGAGCACGCTGGCGGACGCCGCGGCCAGCAAGCAAGACAACACCACCAACTTTATCATTTTGTATGTGGTCTGTGTTGTTTTCTGTACTGAGAAAAACTGATGCAACTCCACAGTTGCGATTGCCTTATATACTTGCATTATATTCATAATATTAACTTTATAGGCGTCACCGGAAGACGTCGTTGACCGTGAATAGGCTACTTTCGTCCAACCATACAAAATATAGATTAGTTAAAGAACTTTTATCTGCTTCTGGTCAGTATCTATGTCCTGGTCTTATCTAGGTTGACAATGGAAAAGTTTTGGACAACAACTTTAGGATTGTTAATAAAACCATTGTGTTTCTTTTAATTCTGACAAACCAATTAGGCACTAAAGGAAGAAAAACCTTTCAGGCGTTGAGTATATGCCTCTGCTTAAAGGTAAATAACAGAAAGAAAATAATAACAATCAATAAGTGTCCTTATGTATGGAGCTCTGTAATACAAAGTGAAATAAAATTATCATTACCTACGGATAATTTGTGGATCGTGGCTTCTGACTGTAGAGTTGACCCATAAGTTCAACTCACTCAAAAAGCTATGCATAGAGCTATGCTTGGAGTTTCTGTGTGGGATGAGATACGAAAGCAAGAGATTCGAAAAAAACTAAATTTACTGACTAAGCTTATAGCATCGGCATGCTGAACTTTGGGGGAAGCCAATATCCAGCAATCGAAAGACATGAGCTGATGGTATGACATATACTGAATGTACAGATATATAAGGTCGAGGAAAAAGTTTCTTCGTATTTTATATACAAATTCAAGACATTTTTTTAAAAGGTTTAATTACATTTAATTATAATATATATGTGCCGTTTTGTTCTATAACTTGTTGCCATCTTGTAGGTAGTGACATGATCCCGTTGCTGTAGAAATTTTGGGATTTTTGGTCAATTTGACAATCCTCTCTTGATGTTAACCTTACACTACCTAAAGAATTCTGAACAGACCAAAACAAGTGGAAATCTGAGGGCGCACGGTCAGGGCTATATGGTTGGTGCATCAACACTTCCCAACCAAGCTCTCTCAATTTTTCCTGAGTGGCCAAAGATGTGTGTGGTCTGGCGTTACCATGATAAAAGACTACACCTTTCTGTTGATCAATTCCGGGCGTATTTTCTCACTTTCTTGCTTTAGTCTCATCAGCTGTTGGCAGTATAAATCCGAATCGATGGTCGGCTTGGCCGCACTTAGACCATGATCTTTTCCGCACGTTCTTGTCGTAAGTGATCCACTTATCATCACCAGTGATCAATCTTTTTAAAAATGGTTCGGTTTCATTGCGTTTTAATAGAGAATCGCAAACGAGTACACAGTTCATTAGGTTTCTTTCAGTGAGCTCGTGTGGTACCCAAATGTCGAGCTTTTTGTGAATCCAGACTTTTTCAAATGGGTCAAAACTGTGTCAATGCCCAGTTCATCACCAATGTTGTAACTACTTACATGCTGCACTTTTTCACAAATGGCATCAACTTTATTGGTAACAGGGCGACTGGAGCTAACTGCATCTTTAAAATGATTTCTTGATTGAAAACGCTTAAACCAACTTTGTGCTACTCTTACTGACACTGCATCAGGTCCATAAACGACACAAATTGTTTCCGCGGCTTTTGTCACATTTTTCCCTTTTTTGTAATAAAACTTTAAAATGTATCGAATTTCTTCGTTAGATTCACTCATTTTCTTGGACAGAAAAACAATTGAAAAATGACGAAAAAGGAATCAGTTTTTTATTTTTTTGTCTCTTTTTTTAAATGTTACCTTTTTAATGGTATCATAACCAGCCAGGTACAAATAGTTCAATCAAAGATATTGGATCACAACTTCATACATACAAAATACGAAAAGACTTTCTCCCCGACCTATTAGATATAAGCAAACAAATCTAAACATAAATGATAATTTTCATTCATTAACTATATGACAATAACGAAGTAAAAGCTATTTATAACGTTATAATTATATAAGAGAAGGGTTCTCTCGCAGAAGCTTGTTGTGAAATATACTAAACAACATTTTCGAGAATGAAAGAAATATATATGTCAGAGCCTATTCCTCATCCTATCCATCTCATTCCATAGAGTAGAGAGTATAATGATCTCATTAAGTATAATGATAAAGTTTAAGTATAATGACATTAAGTATAAGTATAATGTACTCATTAAGTATAAGGTATAATAATAAGGGAAGGGTTAAGTTACCTATACCCAATACCATCCCCATATGTCATTATTTAATGAGATAAAGAGATTCCTTTATCTTTGTTTACTCCTCGTCCTATTCTGTCCCCAATGAAGAATTAGGGGTGTAATGTTGTACCCTCGTTTTCCCCACCCTTCTCAACCACGTTTCTTGATTTGAATTGTTTAATATTCTGCGGTGCCTATAATTTCATGCCATAAACATCTTTTTATTTTAACGGAAATGTTTAGTGAAGTCGGTATGCCTAATCAATTATTGACAAAATTATGTTTTGGTATATAATTAATTCATACTTAACATTATGACATCAATACATCTACTACTAAATCATGGGTAACTTTTCACAATAAACCCAAATTGCCAAACTGAACTTTTAGATAAAGTTGTCGTTTTATATATTTATGTAGTATGTATATAAATGTATATATTTATATGTATAGTAATATTTGATTTTTTCGAATGATCTTTTTCTTACTTTGAATATTGTATATTCTTTCTCTGAATAATTCTTATCAAACCGTATTTATTTTAAATGATGTGGTCATACATCTATTCTAGTATCTGGCCATAATTCCCTTTTTGCTTGGACGCCCACATATTTTCTTATTTATGGACATATGAGGTACCTAATATTATTATTGAGAGAAACTTTGAAGTAGTTGAGAGAGAAATGGTGCGGTGCAAAATTGACATATTGGGTCTTAGTGAAGTTCATTGGAGGGGTAACGGACATTTTGTCACAGATAAGGGCACTATGGTTTACTTTTCGGGATCTGATAAGCACAGTCGTAATGGAGTGGCTTTCTTGGTAACCAAGAGACTCCAAGGTGCCATAAAAGGATACCAAACACCCAATGACAGGATGATCGCTATAAAACTAGACGCTAAACCCATTGCAATAAACATACTGCAAACTTATGCACCAACATCAGGATCGTCAGAGGAGGAATGTACAGAGTTCTACGTTGCCCTGGAATCCCTTCTGAACTCCATACCATCTAGGGAAATAACTATAATAGAGGGGGACTGGAATGCAAAGATTGGTGTGACAACCAATGATGTCTTCAATGGTGCGGTGGTCGGGAACTATGGCTTGGGAGTGAGAAATGACAGGGGTGAAAGGTTTCTGCACTTTTGTACAGAAAATGCGCTATCAATCATGAACACATGGTTCGAGCAGCACAGGAGGCGACTTTACACATGGACTTCACTGTGTGGGAAGTACAGAAACCAAATAGATTTCATCACAATTGGGTCGAGGTGGCGTTCATCAATCACTAACTGCAAGACTTTGCCGGGAGCAGACTGTGGGAGTGACCATCAGCTTTTGATTGCTGACCTGCGTGTGCGTCTCAAGGCAATCCACCCTAAGCTCAGGAATACCGTACCTCTCACTAAGCCCATTCTGGATCTCTTCAGAGAAACAATTGAACCAAAGCTGGCAATTTTGGAAACAGACCCCTTTGATGCTAGTGATGAGAACTGGACTAGATTAAAACGGGAAATAATCGCTACCACGGAGGAAATAAATAAGACCCACAACACTGCCAAAAGAAAAAAAGAATGGATTAGTGATGAGTCCTGGAAAATGATAGAGGAGAGAAGGGATTTAAAGCGGGGTGGTGTTTTATCTGATGGCGGGAGAGAGAGATACAGGGTTTTACACGCGACGGTTCAGAGGATGATAAGAAGGGACAAAGATACTTTCATAAATGGCATATGTGATGAAATTGATCAGCATGCTCAGAAATTCCGGAATAAAGACCTTTTCAAAAAAGTTAAACAACTATCCAAGCCCAACAAACCAAAGAATTGGATCATCGACGACAGTAAAGGTAACGCCTTGACAAACCTAGAAATGGTTCTGGAAAGATGGAGGACTTACTGTCGAGACTTATATAAAGATGATTCACGGTACGATATAAACAGAAGTTGGGATGGCTATGCAGAGGAACCTGGAGTTTTGCTTTCGGAAATAGAGAGTTCGGTAAAAAGGTTGAAGAACCATTGTTCTTCAATGGTGCGGTGGTGGTATTGGTGCTATTGGTCCTGACGGGATATCGGCCGCCATGCTACAGAATATCGGTAGTAATGGCATTGCAATCCTACACCAGATCTGCAACAAAATATGGAAGACTGCACAATGGCCTGAGGACTGGACACAATCAGCAATAATCCCTCTTCATAAAAAGGGATCGACGCGAAAATGTGAGAACTACCGTACGATATCTCTAATGTCTCATGCCAGTAAGATACTGCTTCGGATAATCAATAACCGGCTAGCTGCGTTCATCGACAGACAAATTCCGAGTGAACAAGCAAGCTTTGTCTCAGGAAAAGGCACTCGCGAACAAATCCTGAACATCAGGCTATTGATAGAAAAATGCAGAGAGTTCAACATCCCTATGGCCTTATGCTTCGTTGATTACGCTAAGGCTTTTGGCTGTGTCCAATGGAGCACCATGTTCGAAATACTGAGAGAAATGGGCGCCCCGGAACATCTTGTTATACTCATACAGAATCTCTATTTGGATGGCAGGTGTTTTGTTAGATTAGAAGATCAAGAATCTAAATCCTTCTCTACGGAAAGAGGCGTTCGGCAGGGATGCATTCTGTCACCAAAAATTTTCAACTTGTATGGAGAATACATTATGAGAAGAGCACTCCAGGGCTGGGAAGGTGGCATTGTTGTAGGGGGGCGTAAAATAAACAACTTGAGATATGCAGATGACACGACCGTAATTGCATCTAGTAAAGAGGAGTTAGCTGCCCTCCTTACAAGGATAGAAAAAGAAAGCGTCAGACTTGGTCTCAAAATCAACGTTTCAAAAACTAAAATAATGTTGGTAGATCGGGAACACAAACTCCATCCTTCACTGGCCCTCCAAGACTATGAAAAAGTAGAACAATTCGTTTACCTGGGTTCCCTCATTACGAAGGACGGCGGTTGTACTGATGAGCTGGGCCGTCGTATAGGAATGGCTAAAAGCGCAATGTCAAGCCTCGAGAAAATTTGGAGGAACAAGGGTATACGCCGAGCTACCAAAATACGTCTAGTGTATTCCTTGGTGTTTTCTATTTTTCTGTACGGAGCTGAAACCTGGTGCCTTAAAAGGCGAGACATAAGTAAAATAAGCGCTTTTGAAATGTGGTGCTGGAGACGAATGCTGAAGATACCATGGACAGCCATGAGGACAAACGAATCGAGTTTACAAGAGCTCCACATCAAAAAACGACTCACCTCTCTATGCAGAGAACGTCAACTAAGCTTCTTTGGACATATAATGCGATCACATATGCATGAATTGGAGAAGCAGTTGATCGTGGGACAGATGCAGGGGAAGCGATCCAGGGGCCGAATTCCAACACGATGGTGTAAAAGTATTGTAGAGGCAACAGGAGAAACTCTACAACGATCTATTGAACTGGCGAGGGACAGAAGCAGGTGGAGACGGGTCACATATGGTCACGATCCTCATTAGTGAGGGAACGATAAAAGAAAGAATGAAATATTATTATGAAACCAAGTCAGATTGATTAAGAAATTACGAAGATGATCAAATACTGAGTACACAAATCACAATACACAAGCCATAGGTAAACGTTATAACGAGTTTTTAATTAGTACTTAGTCTGGTTTTAGTTTTAAACCTATGGCCAGAAGGAATAGATATAGGGGGATAGATAACGCAAGCTGTCCCTGCTTTTAAATCACATAAAAACATTAACATAACGGGCTTAAGTATATACAATAATAGTAGTGACTTCTGTGTTTATTTCTTTCATTTTAGTGCATTTTAAAAAAGCTTGTTTTTGAAAAGTTTTTTAATGTTTCATTTATTTCCTCCTTTTTACTGTTCTAAGTTACAGAAACTTCTCAACCTATGCATTTCCAGTAACACTTATTTTGTTTAATTTTAATTTAGACTTTGATTTTGGAGTTTTCTTTCTCCTGGACAGACCAATGCTAACGACGCCTATCTCGCCGAACCAGACGGTCAAGCTCATATCACTAACTTTCTGTCATAAAAATTTCGCACCCATCAAAACAAGCCCAAACACGACATGTCTACTGTTCGCCGTTGAGAAGTTTCACAGTGTTCTGGCCTTCTGCATCACGTCAAGGTCATCAGATTATTTTATTGTCATCGGTTTTATATATATAATGCATTACGTTATATATATGCATCATTACATCATGCATTACACATGTGTAATGCAAGTGGATTAAAATTGACTTGCAAAATTTGACCTAAACAAACAAATATGTGAACCGAAAGTACCGACAAAATCGGTGTCAATTCTTTTCTGTGATGAATATATAATAACTCCATGGTGCGATAGCTCCTCTGAAGAGGAGGAAAAATTTACTGTAATATTATAGTCAGTGTTTCCTAATTATAGCAATGATAGAACAAACTAAATAGAGGCAACACCATTCTAGGATTTAAATTCGCCCGTAAACATGAAATACCATAGAATAGCGAGTCGTTATTCATTTGGGTAAACTCGTTTAACCATAAGATTCAACTTCATATTAATACAGTGGCATTTAACTTACAAGCAAACTATGACATCTTCAAACTATGTAAGGTTTTGTAACTGACATTTGCAATATCTTCAGACATATTGAGCTGAGTTGTTATGGAACGAAAATGTCATGAAATTCTTGTAAAATTAATTAGGGAACTATTTTTCTACAAATTAGGTGTTTTCACTTTTAACCAACCAGTATATATTTGGCAATATATACTGGTAAGTATATTCGTTACATATGTGTCCGAGGGCTGCAACCAAGTCTTCATCATTGTATGGTGCTTCAAACATAAAATTGATAATTTTGTTATTTATTACACTGCGTAAGTACACCTTATCTGCATATTCTGAGTAAATATATGTATTAGTTTAGTCTTTCAAATAAAAGAAATCATATACAGGTAACTCTCTTCATATATTACAGATACTTGGGCTGCAACCAAGTCTTCATCATTGTATGGTGCTTCAAACATAAAATTGATAATTTTGTTATTTATTACACTGCGTAAGTACACTTTATCTGCATATTCTGAGTAAATATATGTATTAGTTTAGTCTTTCAAATAAAAGAAATCATATACAGGTAACTCTCTTCATATATTACAGATTATATGTTGTTTAAGCTAATATTTGTTTACAATTTTCACCAAAGCAAGGGGCCTGCGTGACCCAAACGTCCCAAACCCAAGGGGCCGATGGGAGCAATGGGTGCTGCAAGGCCGAGGGGCGCACCGTGGAGACCGAGAGGAGCAGGTGCGATAACACGAGCAGCAGGCAAAATACCGGCACCGGGCAGACCCCAAGGTGCTCCGAGTAAGGTAGCTGAGCGCTTCTTCAGTATGTGCAATCCGGCGGGGTCGACGGCCCTCGCGGTGAGATGAGCAGCACGATCCAAGTTCACACTCAGGGTGTCAAGCGGCCTTCCGTCAATAGCAAGGATATTAGCGGGTTGTCCGGGAGCCAGAGACACTGGACCTCTGTAGTTGATACCACGCCCAAGCAGCGGGGCACCCACCGCGACGGCAGCGGGAGTACCAAGCGGTGCTAGATGAGCCGACAACGGAGAGACCAGCCCGGCTGCAAGCGGGGAGACCAGAGGACCAGCTAAGCCAAGAGAGGCTAAACCCAGCGGGCCAATGGCACTGGGCGCGGCAGCCGCCAACGCCATCACAGAAGACAACACCACCAGCTTGAACATTGTGGTCTGTGTTGTTTTGCAGTTCCGAGAGTAACTGTTGATTTTACCCTCTCAACTTCAGTTTATATACCGGTTCGATACGTAGGCGTATTCCAGATACCTTTGTGACGTAGAGAAATATGCAATAGGACGTTGACTATAGATTCGCAGAAAGAAAAGCACCTTGAGGGCGGCGGTGGCGACGCAGGCGCCGAAAGCTGCACCGCTCCACATCGCACTACCGATCATTGACTACATTCGACTTTATACTGTTAGGGATTAAAACTGAGAACACTGTAGACAGCAAACGGGATAATGTGTACAATTTCCGCGTTTGCCTTGAACACTATGATAAAGGGCCATTCACTTCTATTGATTACAGTACATGTTAAAAATGATTAAAATTTCATCATCTTTTACTAATATCACTTTTTATACTTCCCCAAACACACCTGCACCCATTAGTAATTCTATAAAGTGTAAACAAGTATTATGAACCAATTTTAATTGAATTGAGATATTTAGTTATGACTTTATTAGTTTTTGTAAGTAGCTTCGGCCGCGTGGATTTTCTTTTGACTAATTTGACTTTGACTATTGAAAGTAATTAAGTCTCCCTGGAAACATTAATCAACTTACAGATATAAAGACGGTTTTCTCCGAATCGCAGGCAAAATTTCATCGAAATCCGCAACAAACAGACTAACATCCTCTCGAATTTATAATATTAGTATTGATATATGTATATATGATGACGTGATGATGAGAGATGGTCGTCTCGTGATCACGGTTGATGTAAGCCAGAAGATACGCAAAGTGAAATAATAACGGTAAAAATTACGCATTAAGACCTCCTTGTATATGTGTTCCAGATTGAGCGCCGGATTTAAATTTCATGCATTTTTTTTGTTTGGCAGTTGGCAACTCTGGTTTGTTTATAGGTGTCACATATGACAGTTGCAATTAGTCAACATAGAACGCTACACGAAAGAGCAACGCAATATGAATTTTAGAGCAGTATGAAGTGGACCATCATTTTGACGAAAAAATCATCTTTTTGTGACTAGGTCTATTTCCACCTTGACAGATACGTCAATAAGCAAAATTGTCGTATCCGGGGCTTGGAGAATCCTCATGAGATTCATGAAAAACTGATGCATCCTCAAAGAGTTACAGTTTGGTGCGGCTTTTGGTTAGGTATCGGAACATGCTACACGAGTTTATTTGGCACCAATTGGAAGATATGGACCTCGATCGAGTAAATAAATAAATAAGTGGAAAAAATGCAATTTCAATTTAACTTGTAAGACCATCATTACTAACCTATTGAACTCTTGTAATTATCCAAAGTGTGAACATTACGATTCACTACAGAAAGCCTATTTTAATCGTCAATAGACATGTTAGATAAAAGACAAAGTAGTCAATTTCTTTGTTTTAAAAACTTTATTCTCAAGCGACTATGTTGGTGTTGTGTAACTTGCTGTCCTAACAGATGGCAGTAAACATTTCGCTTAAAATTCATAATTAGGATAAGGTGTTTATCTCATCTCAACAATTTTATTTAAATGCAACGCAAACGAATTTTTAGAATCAGTTCACGTTCTATAAATCTAGAAAGTAGGTAAGTATTTGTTTTTTTTAATTTTCTTTATATTCTAATATATTGTACATCATATTTTATATCATATTAATATACAATATTGTAATGTCTGTGTTGATATTATATTGTCAATAATAAAACGTTTTAATTTGTAACAAATTCTTTTATTGGTTCCTGAATAACATTTTGTTTTACTCGTATTTACAATAATTACTGCATGTTCCTATTCGTGTTTTCAATTTATTTATTAACAAATATACAAACGCAATCCTGCTTGTTTCGCACACTATTCAATTGTCATGCTTAAACATAATTTATAACACCTACTTTCAGTAGTAAATTAAATGTAGACTGGTGCAACTACGCCTGCAGAATACGAAACTGGTATGGCGTGAACAACCGGAGCGGAATGAACTAGTGGTACTGAGAACACAGGAGTGCCGTGAACTATGGAGCTGGAGTGTGCAGAGTAGCTAGTGACTGCTGGAGCAAGCACTGGACTTACAAGAGCTGGGGCCAATAAGCCACTCGGAGCAGGGGCCGAGGCGCACACGGCCAGAACAGCGCACAAAACAATCTGAAAAATATATAAAAAAATATGCACTCTTATTTTAACTTTTCTATGTGAGTATATAGAGTATATAGTATATTACAGAATATGAGTTTTAAAGGACTTTGTGCTCTTATTTCCTGTGCCCAAAATGGAGGGCATTGTGATTTAGAAGAAAACTATCCAACTATAACTATAACTATCCAAACAATAAATGACGTATGACTTTTGTGTGATTATTTGAAACACCAACTTTTGTGCACAAGAAATAGAAATTATTATTACATTGTAGCAACAAGATTAAAGGAATTTGACTGTGAATATGTTCATAATATGCCTTTTTTATCTTTATTTTTAATTCTACTACGTACTTGTGATTTAGAAACCAGTGGTGTCAATGTCCTTTCATTTCGCAGATTAAAAAGTCACCCAAACAAATTCACATTACCTCGTATAAAAAAGGGCATCTGGCTCGCTCGACTTCCCTTTATTATTTTAACTGAAACGTGGTGTTACCTTACGCAAAGCAAAATAAAATCCTGTAAGTAACCGCGACAGGGACGGTCGACGAACCCTGTAATTAAAGCCTTCTCAACCCCTGGATGTAATGTAGTGCCCGAAGTTATTAGGGTCCAGAAAAAATAAACTCCCGTGACCCATACAATTCACTTTACGAAGATTATGTGACATCACACACTTAATTATTTATCGGCTTATAGTTTGGTTTGAATTGTTATTCAATATTATTTAGAATGTATACGATGATATTAGGTAAAATCGCAGAACTGGGATTTCCTTCTACATTCATATATTCCGTACATGAAATGAACACGTACAGTTGCAAACTCTGTAATAGTTTTTTTCTAGATAATAATAATCATTTCATTTTAACACAATACATAACTGAGGAACAATAATAGAAAATAAGACCATCGGTTGGACAAGCCATATGCGAGGGAACTCAGCCTCATACGAACCAACTATTTATTGCATTGCTATGCTATTAAAAAAATTGAGACAAAAGATTTACTCTTTTCTCTTTTTACTCTGAAAAGACTCCATATGGCTTTATTAGTGCCTTTGACTCTCTATTACAATATAGATAAACCAAAAAATAAACTACAATACATACCAATTTATACATTTTGTTTTTGAGAATGGTCCCGTCTGACGAGCAAGCTGTCACTACAGGATGTCTGAGTTTAACTGATGGTATTAGTGGTAATGTACCGAGCTTTTATACACACAAACGCGAACTAAATGAGTACCTACCACCAAAAAGATGACACGGAAACAAATGATCTTGAACGATAACTGGTTATCGCAATATTATTAAACCATTAATTGGCAATATTATAATTACCTGTTTATAGCGTTTATTTAAATTGATTAGTAATTCGCAAACTCGTAATTCGTAAATACTAAGATTCACTTCCTGTTCAAAACACGTGCCCTTAAGTTTTATGGCACAATTTTTATATGAGTTTTTCTGTCGTGCTACACGAGTACTGTGACCTTTCTAGCGCCCGACGAAATTTTCATATATTTACATCCAATCAGGACGTAAAACTTTAGACAATCTAAACTTTTATACCCTTTATCTTTACTCTCGCATTCCAAGGCTCTGTATTATCAGTTTATTAATTAGTTTTCTGTAACCCTTATTAAGTGCCGAGGAAACTATCTAACAACAGTTTACCTAATAGACATTTTTAATTCAAATCGCAGTACTATTATATACTTAATTAAGTAATATACATATTTCAATAAATGGTACCATTTCCCAATCCTATATATAATGATAGGATATCTATGAATCAATAGAGAGTACAATGGAATAAAAGAAGCTCCTTATTCTGTTATACTCTTGACTTCCCATTCACTGCATCCCCCTCCCCCCCCAAGGAGGATGGGACACTTCCCAATGAGATTACACCTAACAGGATAAGAAAAACTCCTTGTCCCGTTATGTTCCTCATTTTTCCAAATCCGTTCCTAATATGGAGACATATTATCCTAAATTCCCGGCAGCGAATCCGGAGTCATGCCAACGCTTGTTATACTGGACTGATATCTATGGGCGACAATATCCACTTCCCATCAAGTGAACCGTCTGCTCATCTGCCAACTTCTTTCTATAAACTAAATGTACTATATTTTTATAAATAGACAAACATACGTATACATTGGTACATTATTTCACTCTCTATTCTTTGAATATTAATATTATTATTAATATATTTATTTTCACAAAAATTACTTCCCAAATGTTCCAAAAGATGATAGATGGATAAATATTGACTTAAAAAAAAGAACGGAATATTAGATAAGAATTTAAACATTTAATCAGAAAATTGTCACACGACAGAAAAGTTAGCTTGTTACTTACGAGTATAAACCCCATCCATACAAGCCCAATTTAGGTAGTATTCCGTAAAAAACTTATAAAATTTTGAGAAAAATTTGTATTTATTTTTCAAAACAAACAAAAACTCATCACAAAAAGTCTCGTAAAAAGTAAGTAACCTTATGCATCCGCTGACCTCAGTATGAGTAATTCAGTTACTAGACTGAACTTACTAGACGTAGATTAGTAGTTTAGTTTAATCCAGTGTTTTATTTTCAAATAGTTTTCAGTGTCTTTTAAAATGTAAATCTTATTGAAAAAAATCATCATAAACAGGCTGTGAAAAAATCAGGAGTGCATTGTTAGATAATTTCACAATAACAAGCCAGTATGTGCATTTTATACACTTTACATACCACTAGTTTTTACTGAAATACGGACTTTCCAAATGTCATTAACTGGTCGTTTAAGAAAAACATCGTAAGGAAACCTGTGTGACTGACATTTTAAAAAATATGTAGAGCATATGTAATAACCCAGTGAGCTTTCAATCTATGTCGTCTTATATGATCTAAAAGCCCCCCGTGATTGTAAAGAGATGTCTATGCCCTGCAGTCACATATTACAGGCTAATATAGATTATCCCGATTAGCGTGTAATAGGTCCCGGATTCGATTCCCAGTCGAACCCTCATTTATTTAAAAACAAACGTTGTTCGGGTCTGCGAGGTTTCTGCTCGTGTGTATCTCTGGAACACGGGAAATCCTGTGTTATTCTTATCATTTTTTGGCTAAGCGTTATTTTGAGTTATGTCATAAACGCACCATGAACTTGACAGCGGCAGCCCACACCCACGTTACCAACCAGCGTGTGCAACCGGTTACACACGCTCGCACATATTGCGTATCATAATACGTATGTACTAATTATGTCCTACCGTGATCAAGAACTTGTTCCATATGAGTACGTCATGATCACGATATCGCCCTTATAACCTTCCATAATTTGTGTTTGGATCACATTAGCAAGTATATTTTATATTCGATTTATTATTGTTATATCGTTATAATTATATATTAAATAAGTATATATAATTATATATACTTCTATATTATTATATAATTATAATTATTTTGGCGGTCGCTGGAAACTGATATGATATCAAATTTTAATATTTTAAATTCAAAATGGTTAAGTCAATATGGCTGGCTACGCGTATTATGAAAGAAATCGTTAAAAGTTTACGACTGGATTTGAGAGAATGCGTCGGCTCTATACCATGGCCTATAACACAATGCTTGAAGACGAAAGTTTTCAATCAGTACACCCTGCCAGTTATGACTCAAAGTGCCGAAACGTGGCTACTAACGATAGGTCTGTGCGAAGCGCGATAGGGAAGCTCAGTGTGGGAAGCTCTCCGGCCAGGTGGACCGACGACTTAAAGAAGTTCTCCGGTCGTGGTTGGATGAGAAGAGTTGAGGATCGTGTGTGATGGCGAGCCCTGGGAGGGGTATATATTCAGCAGTGGAGAGGCAGGCTGATGGATGGTATGGTATATATGAGTAACATTCACACGTATACTCTACACAAGCAAAAGTGCCTATAACTTACTCCGACTTACGAGCAGCACAGCTCCTCCGACCCGCTACGGCTGGCTGTTCCAAACGCCACGCAGATGTTCTTTTATCCTCTATCTCTCTTTAAGACCCATTCAAAACAAATCTTCACCATATTTTTGGTATATTTATTTAGAAAATAAGTATTTTCTCGATTTGTTGAAAAAAAAAAGTACTGTTTTTCAATTTTTGGTGAAAAACAATAATAAAAAATGTATCGCTGTGAATTTACCTACTTTGAAGTCCTAGTATAAATACGAGGTGAGAGCAAAGAAAAATTTATTTAAACAATTACAAACGCTTATTTATGATTAAATTTAACGTTTATGAATCGAGAATTTTAGTTTTTTTTTCGTTATTCATAAAAGTAAGCCTAACTGAAGTTAGGCGTTAGTAACAAAACTAATAATTTACTGAATACGTATTTCCAATATTTCCAAGTGTATTATATCTATGATATCTTTAAAAATAAATTTCATTTTTTTTAGATCACGCTTGTTTACGATATAGGTATCATTTCAAGGGTGAAATGTTAAAATTTAAAATTATCTTTTTTAAATTGTAGAAATGACAGGTCTTTAACCGAATTTATTGTGGTTTAACTTTATATATGGTAGACATTAAATAGTTTCATATACTCTTTTTCATCTCAAAATATGGGAATCCGTTAGCTGAACTGTTCTTCTTTTATGTCGATTTTGATTTGTTCGATTTCATTAATTAGTAATTACTTAGAAATTTCAAAGTAATGTAGTGCGGGCGCGTCCACGCGCGCTGCGGGCGCTGTATGCAGCAGGTACTTGCCACCGAACCATATTTTTGTGCGTTAAACAAAAAAATATTCCGTCTACAGTTATGTTTTTACAAAAAACTTTTATTAGCATTTTTCATGTGATATTTCACATATTTTTGAATGGCGTTATTAGTTTTTGTGAGAAATATAATTTGAAGAGTTATATGCCAAAAACTGATATGTTACAACTCTTTTGTTAAATAAAAAAAGGAATTTTTAGGGTACAATTTTTATATGAGTTTTTCTGTCGTGCTACACGAATACGGTGACCTTTCTAGGGACCGACGAAATTTTACTATATTTACATCCAATCGGGACGTAAAACTTTAGACAATCTAAATTTTTATATCCCTTATGTTTACTCTCGCATCTTAAGGCTCTGTATTACCAGTTTATTAATTAGTTTTCAGTAACCTTTATTAAGTGCCGAGGAAACTGTGTAACAACAGTTTACATAATAGACATTTTAATCGTTTAATTCAAATCGCAATACTTAATCAAGTAATATACATATTTTAATAAATGATACCACATCCCAATCCTATCCTATCACATCGAATGGAAAGTAAAATGGAATAGAAGAACTTGACTCCCCATTCCACTGCACCTTTAAACTTTAAACTTCCACTTACAACTTTTTTGTTAAATAAAAAAAGGAAGAGTAAACTTCATGGTGGTAAACATTTTGTGGTATGTTTAAAACATGCTCACGAAACTAACTTATCTATCTAACTTTGCTCCACTACATAGAATCTATAAATAATAACTTACATAAAAGTATAAAAGTAACATGAAAGTGTGAGTCGCGGAGCTTTACTAAAATTCTTTATTTTGCTTTACGCTGCAAAACTAGAAGTTTTTGGTACAATGATATATGGGTACAATTCTAAAAACTAACTACATTTACCTTAGGTTCTTGTGTATGAAATTGTCGTTTTCTCACACTGGCTACCGAGGTTGGTCAATTCTTCGTCACTGCTTCTGCACGACAACGCATAACCACACACTTCACAGAATACATTCACAAAATTGCAGAAGCTGCAACTGAAGACTTCATCCACCGCACTCGCTGGACCTCATTCTAACAGACTACAAGGAAAAAATATAACAACTCCAAAGAGGTAATGAAAAACGCAATCAAAGAATTTATTGATTTCCGTCCTTAAGATTTTTACAGCAGAGGGATCAATCAAATTACCATAAAATGTCAAATCTGTCTAGATAATATGGGTCAATATTTCGATTATATATATATATATATAGATAGATAGATATATCAAGTTTCTCTTGTTTCCTATAAAAATCAAATCAAATGAAGACGATGAATCAAATTGAGTCAAACAGTTGTTTTCAACAGTGTATAAAATCGAAGTGAAGTATATGTACCTACACACATCCAATGAATAAGTAACGTCATATGTAACATGCACATGTCAGAAACCTGTCTTCTAATCTCACACTGACCTTCATCTGACGTCACGTCATCACGTCATCCTCCATAAGTAAACTTACTTAGTGTAAGTGAGTGAGTGTGAGTAGTTATTGCACATAACTAACGCTTGTGACCAGTTATATAAATTTTGACGTTCTTACCCTCTTTAAAATGACTATATTGTATTAACTATAATAATAAATTGTATCTATTAAAAAAACAAAAAATGTAGGTACTACATTCCTCACTCTATCCTATGCCGCCATTGTATGTACGTGTTTGAGAAGTGAGTGATATACGCCAGAGCCCACCCCTATGGATACCATCGTATCATATACCTCCCTATTTTCCCAACCCTTCCTCCAAATCCAGTAATGAATTTCCAGTACATCCGGGGGCGTGCCAAGGTTTGTCATGTGCACTGATGTTGGCATGTATCGCGGATGTATTTCGCATCGGCGACAGTATTCACGTACCACCAAGTGAACCGACGAAATTTTAAGTTTAAAAAATCTTAACCAAAATTAATATCTATATATTGGCCTTAAAGTCCCTTTACCCAAATAACGTCACAGTTACGATAAACTTTTAACAAGTGTTAAAAGCTAAAAGTTAATTGTATTAATAATAATTAGTATTATTTTAGAATGATTGACTAAAAAGAATGTAGGTTATAATAAAATTTTGGGAGCATTGCCCGGAACTGTAACGTCATTCACAAAACTCCTAATCATCTCACAAAACGTGCCTGCTGCTGAACCTTGGATTAATCAAAAGTTTGTAGAGAAAATTTAATTCAAATTACAATATAATTTGACACCTTAAATGATCTACGTCATGTCTTCAACTTTTCTTTCTACATTTCTTCGATTAAAGTCAACGAACTTGAAGAAATCCTTTGTTTTAAGTAAAATAATATTCACTTAATGATAAGTCTAATAATAATGTAAAAGGGTGAATATTGAAATGCGAATACATTGACTCGTATTTCTATGAAAAATGTTAATATTCGTATGTTAATTCTTTGTACGTAAATTTAAAATGACTTCACCACGCGTCCATGTGACTTCCTCACTTTCACGAGCATGACTAAATGACAAAAATAACATAGAAGTATTTGGATGGAAGTAAAAATATCTTACAAAGTTGCTAAGATAATAACTTAGAAGTCACAAGTTCAGAAAAGGAACCTAATATAAACAATGACGTCATTCTTTAATACTGCCATTATAGTCACGCCTGAGTGATAGAGATAACAATAGTTCCCACCTATAAATATACGCATGAAACTATGGATACAATTGGACCTCTTATAGTGATTTACAACTTGCCTACATTCCTTTAGTATCGTAAAAAGAGTGATGATTTACAGCCTATAAGTCCTGTTTATCGGAACTAAAACACCCTTTCATCGTAAAATCTTCTACACTGATTCCCGAAAGGTTATTCACCTTTTTCCGCTGGTACTATAGAGTTTTTCTATTTTGTACTCTTCTTCAAAGTCAAAGTAACATAGATTAAATTTAAATCGTTAATAAAGAACAATATGTTTTCAAATGAACAAAGAAAAGTGTCTCGGAATTAACAGTCAAATTGACTAAACAAGGCTTTGGCCTCTCACAAAAACCTCTCTGTATGTACCTAAACTACGTGGTCCGCGTTGGTTTAGTTCCGCCCTCTGCCCACGCAGACAATGCATTCCACTCCAATTGACAAAAAAGTGTAAAAAATATATGTGTAGTTAGATAACAAATCTGAAACAGAAATAAGAACAAATAAAAACTTAGATATAATAAAAAGGACGTCTATCTGTGTCCGTATGTCTGTCCGTTCATAATAGGGTTAAAGTATGAAATTGCCGTTTTATAGTAATAGATAGGTACTTTGAATTGACATAAAACCTTCATGGTGTGAGTTTTTCCAGTGAAACTTTTTTCACATGATACCTATGAGGTTCTTGTTTTAAGAAATGTACAACATTCGATTTTCGACTGTCAATTGTTTGTTTTATTCAGCTGAGACGGGAAAGATGGATACTTCGAAAATCCGAGTAATCTTTGAATATGAGTTCCAACGCGGAACTAACGCGGCAGAAACGGCTCGCAATATCAATGCTGCGTTTGGAGAGGAGACTGCTAATGAACGAACTGTGCGTTTTTGGTTTAAACGCTTTCGTAATGGAAACTTCGACTTGAAGAACGAACCACGTGGAAGACCGCCCACACAGGTGAATAACGCTGAATTGAAGGAGATGGTGGAATCCGATCCGAGTCAAACTACTCAGGAATTAGCGGCATGGTTTAACGTTACCTACAATATTGACTCATTTGCATCAAATCAATAAGATAAAAAAATATTAAAAATGGGTGCCTCATGATTTGACTGATCTGCAGAAAGAAACGCGTGTTGAAACTTGCGTTGCCTTGTTGAATCGGTACAGAAATGAAGGGATATTGGATCGAATTGTGACATGTGACGAAAAGTGGATTCTTTACGATAACCGAAAGCGAAAAATGCAATGGCTGACCCCAGGTCAAACGCCGCAACAGTGTCCTAAGGCAAAGCTTACCAATAAAAAGTAATGGTAACTGTGTGGTGGTCTATTCATGGTGTTATTCACTATAGCTTTCTCAGGTCTGATCAAGCAATAACAGCAGATGTTTACTGTGCCGAACTTCGAACAATGATGGCGAAACTAGCAGTGAAACAGCCCCGACTCGTGAATCGATCTTCACCATTATTGCTCCATGATAACGCAAGACCTCACACTGCACGAGAAACCGTTGTAACTCTACAGGAGCTGCAGTTAGAAACCATACGTCATCCTCCGTACTCGCCACACCTTGCTCCAACGGACTACCATTTTTTTCGTGATTTGGACAATTTTCTACGTGGTAAAAAATTTTCTTCGCAAGAGGCAGTACAAAATGCTTTCACACAGTTTGTCGAATCTACATCCCCAGAGTTCTATCGCAAAGGCATAAATGAACTTCCGATTAGATGGCAACAATGATAATGAGGGTAAATATTTTGATTATATAAATATGTATGTTACATTTTAGAAAAAAACGAGTTTTAATTTTTCAGTACAAATCGGCAATTTCATACTTTAACCCCTAATATTAATCTCCGATTTTACTGCGGTTCTCTAGTTATTAATATGTTGAACTATTTATTATAGAGTGCTTTAATGTTTTTTTATTTAGTTTTATGGGAATTAACTTAAAAAGTTTTTGGCCGAACATTATGCGTCTAACACAAAGGGGACTAAAAATTATGTTTTGTGAAAAATACTGGTTTCTAATCGAACAACGTCGCAGACAATAGCTAGTAAGTAACAAACACACACGTGCAAATTATTATGCTGCAATTATTATGTTAATTAATTAAGTAATTAATTTTAATATGTTTATTCATAAGTTCTTAAAAATCTATAAAACTTCAAATAAGTCATCGTAAATATTAAAATACGAATATAATACCTACATGGCATAAAAATAACTGCGCGTTTAATTAATTAATATACCTCGTTTGAATTTATTGCGGTTTTAATTATCTACTCTATTGTAACACTGAAATAGCACAACGAAATACAACGAGATGCGCGAGATACAGACAGATTCAAAAATTACGCGGTAAGTTCATAGGGGGCGGAGGCGCACAATCGACCGCCATCGCCTCTAAAACAAGCCTTTTTCAATTCTTCCACCAACTCGCTCTTCAAAAATAATACTGACAGTTGCGCGCTCTCTAAGACCTCACCCAAGTGTCATCTGTCACCTGACGTAACGTTCAATGTTTTTTTTATATAAATCAAACAAAGTAGGTGGTAACTTATCGTAGGTCTATGCTCATTATGCCGTAGATATATAAAATAATAAGTACAATTTTACATCTCAGATCTAAAATCCAAGGCTTCATATTATTGAGTCAATCGTAAACAAAGTGCCTATATACTGGTCATCGAGTATATATTATTGAAATAAACATTCGTAATACATATTTGGGTTACAGTAGCATTCTTGTTCACGTATCTCATATAATCATCGGACGGTTAACCCAGTTTGTTGCTCACAAACCGTAATTTATTGAGTGATTAATTACAGCACTGTTCGGACTAATTTGCACAAATGTTTAACGAAGCTGAGTGTACTTCAAAGGTCGGCAACATACTTTAACTTTTTGTTCCGCAAACATGTTTTGTCGTATGTTAGTTAATACTAATTTCTTAGCATATCTAAATATATCTACTGATTATATTCGAAAGGGAAGACGATGCACATTCCACAACCATAATAAGTAAACTGAGCACACCCAAGAAGTCCAGTTATCAACGTCTCTTTGGTAACTACAGTGAAAATGTGCCAAAATGTTTCACCATTGTAATTGCCGATATCCTTCCCTCGGCTTGTGTTATAGTTCCTCATCCCCACCCTTTCCAATACTAAAATTTAAGTTTTCAAAGGTATTCACCATCCACGAACGTGCTTACGTTCCTTTTTTTTAGAAAGAAGGCAGTAAACGAGCGAACAGTCAGTCCATTTTGATCAAAGCTACGACCCATATCTGTAGGATCATGTGTAGAATGAGAAGTGCCCGTGCACTTCCGAGACATTTTTGCGAACCATCAACTATATGGAATATATTTTGGACCTTTAAAAATACTTTTATGTGAAATTTCCAGTTAGTCCAATTGCTCGTCCTCTCTAAACACAGACTTGATACCGCCGCATCGATGTCCTCCATCTTTTTATTAAAACTACGCTACAACGCGCGCTTTGCCTGGATCGCGCTTTACCACGCACTTTTTATCTTTAATAAAATCTCCGGAATCCGCACTCTCCTATAGGCGACGTTGGGCCCGTAACTTGTAGAATCATGTATGGAATTAGAAGTGCACGAATTTCGGCAGTTATGTAATTTATTAATATTATGTCTCGATTTATTCTGGATGCTCTCTATATCCTCTCTACAAATGCTGACACAATGCGCAATTTCTTTTTTGTGTTTACAAAAGAAATTGTCAGAAATGAGACCACGTACCGGGAAGCGCAGCGTGGGTCGCCCTCCGACCAAATGGATCGACGACTTGAACAGACATATAAAAGAAAAAATATGGACACATTAGTCATACAGTACGAAATATTTGACATTGATCTCCTAAGACGAACGATAACAGAGCATTTTCAATATAACTCTTTAAATAATAATTGTACTAATTTTGAAGTCAAACAGCTTATTAGTAATGGCAGGGAAGTGGCCAATCTGTATTTACTACCGAGCGTGGGTCGCCTTGATCTAGTAAAGCCTGTTGTCGCGAACTCGACCACCGCATTATTTCTGCACGCCAACAACTTGCCACAATAAAAAAACTGCATGTCTTTAAACCATAAACCCAGACAATATGCCTGAATTGTCATATTGTCAACAAGCCGATAAGCTCAACAAAAAATAATGAGGTGCAATTATATCGATACATTAGTAAGCAACTGACCGGTCGAACGTTTTAATAACCTATTTCCTAACGTTGTTAGAGATAGTATCAATAAAAAAAATTCACTTCAATAGTCTATCAGTGATAAACATTCTTACGAAATACAATTCAAGGTTAGGCTTAGAGGTTCTAATTGAGAGGGGATTGATAGGTATCAATCCCCAGTTCTTTCTCGGGCACGTGGTTTTCCTCACGAAGTTTTACTTCACCGCCGAGATAGGAATAATTTAATAATTCTTCGTGTAATTACGTTGAAAATTAATGGTGCGAGTCAGAGTTCGAATGTTAATGGAACTCTGACCACATAAGGCCCTGTTTCACGATCTCAGAATAAAGTTCTGTGTAAGCCAACCAACAATTAAAGTGACCGCTAATTGTAGTGTCACATTTTACCATGTCCGAGAATCGCTAATCGGAAAAATCGATTACAGATACTCGGCAGTCTTAATTGCTGATTAGTGATAATTATTATATGTACCTAACACATCGTAACCTTACTCAAAGGTCGTGACATAAGCCCTTACACTAAGTAAATTAACTCACCACCATTCTAAGTCAATAGACTGAAACTTTTCGTTGGAAAACAATATTTTTTAACAAAAGAGTAACAATTAAAATCCTTAATTATTTAATATATGTTTGGTACCTATATGTAATATACTCGTAAGCAAAATCGATCCAGCTGAATGATGCAGCCGCAAAGGCCTTGAGTCATGCTGGTGGAACGTATTCAGATATAAAAATAATAACCATATAAGAAAGGTTTTATCTGAAGCTTTATATATGTATATAGGCTTGATCTACATATCTGAGAAGCTATCTGAACTATATTTGTTCTCTGTACTAAAGTGATTTGGTAATTAAGGGAAATGCAGTTATAAAATCAATCGGCAAGTTACGTTCCTACGTATGAAAATTATTATATAGTCCTTATAGCAAGCAAGAAAGAAACATGCTTAATGACGTCGCAAACCACTTATTTGTCATTCCGTAAAGTGTTCTTATCTATTTCAAAGTACAACAATACAAAATAATGAGCCAAACCCATTTTTAGCAAACCAAAGCCGTATCGTTAGCAAATGCAATAAATAATAAACGAATTGCATATTTAATAGATAGATATAGACATGTCATCGGTAACTTTCAGATACATAGTACATAGTACGTGGGCATCCTCGTGGACATGTGGACATTTCGTGCATGAGGAATGTATGATCTCAGAACGCCACGTTAGCCAAGTTGCTTAGCCAGTTCACTCTTTTACAGGTGGTGTTATTCCTCAGAGCTGGTGGTAGCCGATTTGTTATACCGTAGTCGGCTTTTGCGATACCACAGGGATGGGATGGGGTGGTGCTATTCTAAAGCAGATCTACACCATATATATATATATATATATATATATATATACGGTAGGGTGTCCCTTATATGGGTGAAAAAAATATTTTTTCGGATATCGAAATGCATACCCCCTAATTCTTTTTAAACTACCCAGATTTACTCAAATACAAAATTTTATCTTCCTACGTCAACATTAACCCGTGCCGACAGGGCTCTGAAGATTTTGAAAATTGCTGTTTTTAACCCTTTCCGTTATGTAGCTAAATCAATTGAAATATTTATATTTTAGAAAAATAATAATCAAAAAGAAAGTTAGTAAATAGGTACTTATTTATTAAAAGAAGATGAAATTACAGATCAACCAGGATATTTTCTTTTGAGGGTCTCTTTATTACAGTCTGGATACAGATTTCTATGCTCTTGCACACAGCGTAGCAAAAATTGCTTTTGTTCTTCCTTTGCAGTGATCAAACCATGAAAATCTTGCATAAGTTTTACAGCTCTTTCAGCTGTATCATTAACTGACCTTAAAGAAATAACCTTTCTTTTTGCCTCTAAATAGGCAACATCTTCTTCCCACGTAGAAACGGGTTTCTAGAGGAAGTTCTCATCAATTTTTAATCGAGAAAATAAATTTGTGCTCTTGACAGACACAAAATCACTTAATAATTTTCCTGCAACAATAAATAAGGCAGTATTATTATCAGTTTAGTGAAAACAGTGTAAAAAATAATACTATGTATTCCCACTTACCATACAAATAATCAGACATATCTTCTTTCGATGGAATGTATCTCTTCCCAGAATCATATAAACTCTCTCTTTGTAAGTTCATTACAATGTTTCTCTTGGTTTGTTCATCAACTTAATCATCAAAGAGTGATAAAACGGCAATTTCTTCTGACAAGTACCAAAGATGTTGACTAAACTTGCTCAGAGCTGCTTTGGAAATCAATTTGTCAACGGTTTCATATTCCTTAAGCCTCTTTAAAAAGCACAAATCTTGATTTGGTGCCTTCACCGCCAGACTACATCCAAACCATGGTTTTACATATATAACCGCAATGAATAAACAAACGTCTTGAAGTGCTCGTTTATCCTCGTCGCTAATTTTGAGATGGGATTGGAACAAAACGATATTTTTAAAGAGTAAATACCTCTAGCCATCCACCTTGCTTGATGCATCGCTCCAGGAGGTCTGATTTTAATTTTGTTCTCATTATCTCCTTCTAAGAAAATAATAGATAGTTCAATCAGTTCCCGATAATCGTCACGTACAATGGATTTTTGCAGTTCTTCTTGATTATAAAATGTCAACAATTCTTCTATTGTTGTATTACAAAAATGTTGTGTGACGATATCGGTGTATGTTTCAATAGCAGCAGGATTAATAGTTTTCCAGTTATCTCTAAACTTTTTGAATATTGGGATATCAGGCCTACTTGTGATTTGGTGGATTTTTGTTTCGAACACACATTATAAACCAGTTCGTAAACGTAATGGCGGCAAGCAAAGAGTACTAATTCCCTGTCTAATTTTTGTTCCAAAAGTACACAAGCTCCTTTCAATCGCCCTGATTAGACGCAGTTGTATCACAGCATATTATTTGTACTTTGTAATCGAGATTGCAGTCATAAAGTACGTTTAACACAGCTTTAGCTTGATCTTGACCAGAAGAGCTCTCCAGTTTGGGCACAGCCAGAAGTTGTTCCTTTTCTCCAAATGAAATAAGAATTGGCAGGCGTTCTTCTTTAGAACTTCTCACGTCCAGTCCAGGTAATAATTTCCCATCCCAGTGAACGGTCACCATTTCAGGCATATTATTCTGAAAATCTGATTTTATAGATTCCGCTCTAACTTTTCTACTCTGTGTGCGAATGCGTTGAATGGACGATTTGTTTATCGGGAAATCATCACAGCTAAGATCTAGTGCTTCTACTATAGCCTGAAGTATATAGACAGAATCCCTTATGTTTAATTGACATCTATCTAAAGTTGCAACTAACTTAGGCGTGATAAAGTCTTTCCTTCCTCTTTTTGTAGTACTTCCAGAACTTACCGTTTGAGATGTTGATGGCAAGGGTTCCTCAAGGCTTTCATCAGAGCTGGTAGGTTGATCGTGATGTCCTTGCGTTTGTATAAAATCTTGTGTAGAAAGAGATGACGATAAACTCTGAGAACACATTTGCTCATGTCTTTTTTTCTCTTCTTTTAATTTTCTCTGTCTTGCCCTTTCTTCTTTCTCGGCTAACTTTTTGTCTACACCCGCTAAACATCCTGGACGCCCTGGTTCTCTTTGTTTTTGTAAAAAGATTTTATCTTCCGCTATTTTCATCCGTTCCAAAGCATCGGCGTGTGCTATATCGAATAAATTATCTAAATTGTTTTGAAAGTCCTCCTCACGGCGTTCGTAAACATCTTGTGTTTTTTTGGATTTTTTTTGCAACTCTCTCCAAGCATGGTGAAGATCCACAAGAATTTTTTACACAGTTTGGTATAGCTCTGGTAGGGATTCTAGCCTTTTCCCAAAATATAATACACTCTCAAATGACGAGATTTGCGCTTTCGCTAACAGTCAATTTAACTTCGCGAATGTTAAAAAAAGTACTGCAAGAACTTGACGTTTAGACCGTAACTTTGCGCCTGTTATTTGATAATTTACCTCACCAACTAATAAAATACTTTTTTTATTGCTTCTTAATTCCACTGTCATCTTCTAAATGTAAAACAATGCGTGTTAATCACGAGAATAACTGAGAACAAATGACAAATACTGCGAGTACGCGCTGCTACTTCCGCGCAACTTGTATGAACATGATTCGATGCAAGTCGGCACGGGTTATCGTACTCCAAATAAGGTTAAAATTTATTTCCGAGTGTTTTAAGAGCAAATGAACAAAACTAAGACCTATGCGTTAGAAAATAAAAACTTTGAAAAATAAGGGACACCCTAATATACGGTCTATTCCAAATATTATATTCTAATCTATTCCAAATAGATAATAATTTCTTCATTAAAAGTTATATGTATCACATTTTGTCCTACAAGTATATATTAGATTTCCTATATATTTCCCGGACATAAGTTTGTCTTCAATTTGTATGACATTAAATGTGTGAATGTGAAAATGCACCGTTGTTTGTATTGCGTAGTGACGTCATACATCGCTTTTCTAGCCCCCACTAATTTCCGTCGTCAGCCCCCGTTGGAATCGGCCTATCAGATCGTTCCAGTTTACCACAAAGGAATTCATTGTATGAACACCCCCGTACTTTACGCCAACATATTTACTATTCAATTGTTATGTAGGACATTTCGATTGAATATCAACATCAGTTGTTTTTGATGTCTTCTTATTATCCTCATTCTCTATGTCCCAATTTATTAATATATTCGAATTCTTTTAACATAACATGTGTATTTGAGATCTTTCTTCAATAACAAATATTAATTACTGGTAGTCTCCGCGATAACTGTGTGGATAACCTAATTCCCGTGAGAACTAATTGCCATGAATGTTAACTTGGAAGATAAGTTATAACTATGCCAAGTTTCGTTAACATCCGCCCAACGGCTTTTGCGTGATACACGTTCCAACAGACGGACAGACAAACAGACAAAAATTCTAAAAATTGTTGTTTTCTGTAACGTTCGTACTTTGCACTGCAATTATTTTATTATACGAGTATGTATAGACTGTATATGTATGCATCACCGTATACATCGCGTTGCTGCAAATACAAGTACCTATGACCTGTCAGCAGAATGTTAGTTGAATGATTTAAAGCAGTTGAAAGGTGTGAAATTGTGAGTGTGAATTTGTATGGGGAAAGCATTCTGAATGCCGCGCAGCACATGTTTTAAAGGTAAATTTTACAATAAAAGGAAATTTAAGTTAATAAACAATGATTTGTCACCATGTCGCCATAGAGAAAGGGTGCAAACTATAAACGGTTTGATTTGATTAACAACTGATTGCGCAGTCTGGGATGACGTAATGCACCTCGGACTTGCATCAGGAACATGTCAAATGCAACTTTTAAGGACACCCTGACACAGGACATGTTTCCTGTTGAAATTGTATCATGTTACCAACCAAGGTTATCTTTCATAAGTATTGATTAATTAATTACATTGTTGTAGAGTTTTTTGACGATCATAATGTGCGCAGAATCTATTATAGCGTTACGACCTTGTTGTTGTTACACTGGGACACTTCGTTGTGTTCTTGCCATATGATAGTTTTTTTAACTTAAAATGGCAATAGAACTCTACTTGATGAACTGGATGTTCTAACAAATCATAGAACTGGTTATTGTTGTACTTAGTAAACAAGTACCTATGTAATAAGAATCTAGTTAATAAAAGTACGTAGCAATAACCGCTGTCCAGTATTAATAAAGCAAAACCAAAAAGAACAATGTTATTGTGGTTCATCGCACAACAACATCATCGCGATGGAACGAAATATTAAAATAAAGTTATAAATAAGTATTATTTTCGTTAATTATATAATCCCTAAAGCAAAATGCATGGAAAGTACAGTAAAGTAGAAAAATAGAAAAGAACAAGACTGGAATGAAACGGCGACGAGTCAAATTCAAATTCGTTACACTTTTTCTGTTATATAAGGTCGGGGAAACAGTTTCTTCGTATTTTATATACAAATTGAAGACATTTTTTTTTAAAGTTTAATTACATTTAATTATAATATGTATGTGCCGTTTTGTTCTATAACTTGTTGCCATCTTGTAGGTAGTGACATGATCCCGTTGCTGTAGAAATTTTGGGATTTTTGGTCAAAATATTGCGACAAGTAGTTTTGATATTCCCCTCTTGATGTTAACCCTACACTACCTAAAGAATTCTGAAGAGACCGAAACAAGTGGAAATCTGAGGGCGCAAGGTCAGGGCTATATGGTGGGTGCATCAACACTTCCCAACCAAGCTCTCTCAATTTTTGCTGAGTGGCCAAAGATGTGTGTGGTCTGGCGTTATCATGATGAAAGACCCTTTCTGTTGATCAATTCCGGGCGGTTTTTCTTAATTTCTTGCTTTAGTCTCATCAGCTGTTGGCGGTAGAGATCCGAATCAATGGTTTTGCCCGGCGGTAAAAGCACATAATGAACGATGCTCTTCCAATTCCACCACACACACAACATCATCTTATTGCACGTTAATCCGGGTTTCGCCACAGTCTGTGGAGCTTGGCCGCACTTAGACCATGATCTTTTCCGCACGTTCTTGTCGTAAGTGATCCATTTCTCATCAACACTGCTCAATCTTTTCAAAAATGGTTCGGTTTCATTGCGTTTTAATAGAGAATCGCAAACGAGTACACGGTTCATTAGGTTTCTTTCAGTGAGCTCGTGTGGTACCCAAATATCGAACTTTTTTTGGGAATCCAGACTTTTTCAAATGAGTCAAAACTGTTTTGTGGTCAATGCCCAGTTCATCAGCAATATCGTAACTACTTCTGCATCTTCACCATTAAGATTTTCTGACTGAAAACGCTTAAATCAACTTTGTGCTACTCTTACTGACACTGCATTAGGTCCATAAACGGCACAAATTGTTTTCCCTTTTTTGTAATAAAACTTTAAAATGTATCGAATTTCTTCGTTAGATTCACTCGTTTTCTTGGACAGAAAAACAATTTAAAAATGGCGGAAGCAGTTTTTTATTTTTTTATTTCTTTTTTTTTAATTTCACCTTTTTAATGGTATCATAACCAGCCAGGTACCAACAGTTCAATCAAAGATATTGGATCACAACTTCATACATACAAATTGCGAAAAGACTTTCTCCCCGACCTATTATTTCTGTTATGAGTATGTGAATGTATATTTGACTTTATATTGTATTAATTTGATGGATAAATGTAATATATTAATTTGTGTGATATATATGTGTAATGTTTATGCTCAAACTTTGTAACATAATAACTACGAGTATGTGACATATTTGTACGGTTTGCGGCAAAATTAATACATTCACAACTAAACGGATTTGATTTGATTAAATTTCAACTTTATACAGACAACGTAATTCTATCCCAAATAGGGTTTTGACATAATCTTTTATATCATAACTGCTACCTAATATAATGCTAAGCTTAATTTCGCAAGTGGCATTTTTAGATGTAGGGCGTGATAGGCCAGAACGTCAACACAATACCGTTTTGGGTGCCTCGCTGACATTTCATCAGTCGCTAAGCTTGAAATTAGACTTATCTTAACAACTGACTAATTCTACAAATTTAGAAATTTTTACACAGGCACTAATTCAAGAGATTATGGACCTTTATTGTATCATCATAAGATACATAAGAATGGCAGTGGTCTGTATAAATAAAGTATGCTAGCTATCAGTCACGTGCTGTCCGTTAACAACGTTTATTACTAAGATAAGTGCATTAGACTTTAAATAAAACTTCCTCTTAAGGTGCTCATACATTATCATGTCCTACTTCAGTCGTGTCTATGTCTTACGTCACCTTTTTAAAGAGAGTGTAACCGAAACTTTCTCTTCTGTAAACATTGAACCTTTCCCGAAGCTTGAAATCATGGATTTTGTTAGGAGAACAACAGGAGAACAGTGATAAGTTTATTTATTTATCTTTACTGGTAACCCAACAGGGATACAACAGAATATTTTGTTGTATCCCTGTTGTAAACTTATATAGACTTAAAAAAAGAAAAATCTCTAAGGCCAATACAGGATTTCACTAAAAAGTTATTAACCATAATATAATATTAATATATATATATATATATATATACCACATGTTTACTAATATATATATATATTAGTAAACATGTGGTGACAGCCAATTACATTTGGTCATACCTACCTGCGTATTACAATACAATACCATAACACCAATTGTACACGAATGTACTCAGGTATTCAAAATTAAATCCAAGTGTAACTGATTGTATAACCATTTATTTCTTCACTAAAACAAAATTCTTTCAAATATCGCGACCAACGTGAAATTTAGGAAAAACAAAGCCATCGCGATGTAGAAAATATTGCTTGCCGACGTAGCCTAACTTGCCTAACTAAATCTATTGGCACATTTCAACACTTTTTGCCTTACACAATAATTTTAACGACTTAAACACCAATGTATCAATGTTACTATGTCGTATATTCTATGTTAAAACTAAAATTAGTATAAAACGATTTTTTGAAAAAAAAAAATGAGTTTGTAGGACAAATTTGAAGAAAACTCAATAAAAAATATTATATGCAAAAAGATTCTATATTTTTCATGGTGTCAGGTTTCGGGACCGCCGAAGCTAGAAACATGAAATTTAAACAGTAGCTTCCTTTTATAATATAAACACTTACGACGAAAGGATTTCTGTAAATTCGACTGGTAGAGAGGGGTTCTATTACACTTTTACACGGCTATTCTAAGTTCGTATGAAAAAAGTGATTCCTTTTAAGTTTAAACTTGCAAGATCTAAAATAATCTAAATACACTAAAATACAAGTTCATATCAATTAAACAACTTTGAACGGCTTAAATCGCAAGTTTAATACAAGTTCATTTTATATCTAATTAAAGTCACTATTATCCCAGGATTGTACGTGAAGCAGTTGAAATTAAGAAATATAAAAATTTCAATTGGAAAGATGGATATAAACTGTCATCGGTGTAGAGTCCAGTGATTAATAAATTCAACCTGACGATTTATCTTCGAATAAGTCCGCGGACATTGTTAGCGTAGTGACCACGGCTGATGTAAAGCATGCCGAAATATCGAGCAGAAATAACAGGTAAACAAAAGCTTTTAATTTTTACTTTTAATTACAAATAATTGATCGTACAAAATTGATTTGTACGATAAAATGTGTACAAAACCTGAAAGTTTAAAAAGTTATATACGAGTATAATACCTTAATTACATTACAAAGATTACTTTACCAACAAGATAATACTACCAGCTTCGTAGGTAGTATCCACAGGGACCAAAGTACAATGTTTTTAATATGTAGATATTGTTAACCTATATACTGTATATCTAAATTAGCAGTAAATCTAGTTTATTTGTAAATTTTAGGCTCCATTTTATACATTATTATTTATTACCTAATCACAAGTATAAGAATGTATATGTATAATACTAATATCAGTATTTAAGTATTTTATTGTTATCGGTATTAAATAATTGTAATTATAAAATTGTACCTTAACCAAAAGATATGAAAATAATAAAATGAAATAACTTTACTAAACGTTTCATGTAAATCTGTTCATAACTGTTCTAGAAAAACGAGAACTTACGTACGAAAGTCAAAAGAAGTTGATTTAAAAACATTTCAATCCTTAACATTAATATACTTTTTTAGACCTACTGATAACAAATCAATCTCATCCAATACTCATATTCCATTCACATGTACCTACCCGAGGTCCCTAATCAACTCAAGTGCATATCCTAGTTGTAGAGAACTTTGAGACGGGGCGAGGTCAAAGCCCTGCCAAAACGTCCGCAGGCCAATCATCGTACACATTGTGTTCTATATTGTGCACAAACTTCATTTTGGTACAATAAAAATAAAAATAACTGGACAAATGAGAGTAGTGATCATTTGAATGTTGTACAAAATTTTAATTCCACGTCGGGTAAATGGAAGTCAAAAGTGATATATGGACGTTTATTCAAATAATATGTTTTATGTTTTATTATACTTGGATGATACTTTATTATACTTTTATTATTATTTTCCAAGTACTTATTCACAGTTAAACTACAGCATGCATTGGACAATTGAGCGTTCGCACAAATACAAACTCTTTTGCAGATTCTTCATTAACTTTCAATAAACGGTTAGGCAGTGCCGACCGAGAATGTAACGTTGTAGTAAAAACTAATTACTAAGTTAGAACAACGAAAATGAACTTTAAAATAACCGTAATAAGCTGTTTACGAACGCAAATAGACCAATTATAAGTACGTCTTTAGTTTACTTTACATTTTCTCCCTTTGAAGGGAGAAAAATCGTAGAGCCAAAGAGACATAAAACACTTCAACACATAACATGTAACAACGGAATTGTACCAAAGAAAACAATTAAAATAAATTACCCATATATTTTTTTTTGGGAGAGTAAGTTTTTAATGCTAAATTTAAATCTACATGAAACAGGTCTATAATAAAATGTTACGATATGTATACTATTTCCTCGCACTGATGAGAATGATGAGTGGCGACGATAGATATGAAATGACAGTTATTTGTTTATGGCTGATATGTGTGATTCTGATTAATTATTGTGTAGTGACGACGCAGACTAAATATACCTCTTTGTAATTAGTTACTACGTAACTACGTAATTTGTAATGAGACTAAATATACGTAAATTAGTGGTAACAACTTCCATTTACAAGCGTATGGTTATGTTCACAGTTCTATTTTAGCACTATGTTTATTATTGTAGTTCATGAATGTATTTTTTACTCAAATGAAATCGAGTTCCTGGGTATTCACGACTGATTTTACGTTAAATATTTATATAACATATATTTATAATATAATTATTTAACCAATACGGTGGCGTTAGATTTCTGCATCCCAGCAAACAATAAAAAGTCAAAGGTCATCGCTCGATGTGGTTAAACAGAGCAGAAGGTACATTACAGTTTATAAAAATAAATGTGTACATCCGTCCATTATTTTTCACTAAGCGAAGTAATAGCCTTGAATAGAGTTGATATCCAATAAAGAAAAGACTTGAAGGTCAACATATATGGAGTAGTATATATATGGAGTAATGTATATACATACATTGTTCTTTCCATGGTATATTTATTATAGTCCCAATAATTTTGGCCAATTTTGGAAGACATTGGCGAAAACATCCGGAAACATCCCAACGCGTCATCCACGTCTATGCATAAAGTATCTCATAATAAAGTATTCAATTAGAGGTACGGTAATTCATAGACGTGGATGACGTGTTCAAGTGATTCTGGATTAGCCGATGGCCATTCTCTACCAGCCAACCTTTGGGTTGATCAGAGAAGTTAAATTGGGAGATGCATGAACAACACAATTTAGATGGTGGGGTAAAATAAGTGTACTTCATGGTAAATTGTATAAATTTAAGCAAAAATCTCCTTCAAATTGCTGAAGTACCTACCTCTTATAAATTTTCCTTTTTTTATAACTATTTTTTAATTATTTCTTTTTCTAAATGAACTCCTTTTCTTAAATATAATAAAATGTACCTACTTATTTTGTTTGGGCCTACTATGATTGTAATTTAAATCAAATGTAATGATAACCTGTTTACAGTGAAAACAATTATAATATAACCACTATTTGTTTATACTTGTTGCGTTTTATCTCTATTGGTTATCCAAATTAAATATGTATATAAATAAATATAGTTTTTATTTTAAAAAGGTGCTAGACTGGCTGACAGTCCACCTGGTGCTAAATGGCTACTGTCGTAATTACTTTGGAGATTTAAGAATGGATTTGGAGACAGGGTTGAGAAAATGGGGTGAAATAGGATGGTATGGAAATGGGCTCTGGCATATCTCACTAAGCTACCGAAGCATATACTTACGTACATTAGGTAAATAGGATAAAGTGGTGAATGCACACATTTTACGGTAGTCATCTGGGGGCGAGTGCCCAGCGGCTGTGGGATTGCAGCGTACACATAGTGTAAATAGATAAGTGAGTAGAGAATAGATTAGATGAGGTAGTAATGTACTGAATATATATATTTACAACACCCTATTTCTTATGATACCATTGTAGAAAGTACCGCTAGTAATAGTAAAAGTGAATTAATTTCAACGCTGCCCCGAGAAAAGGAACGAACCCAAAAATATAGAACCAGCGCCGAGCCGCTTATTTTGTATTGCGTAGGGTCGCTTCGTTAAGAGTTAGGAAAGTTAAGAGTGTCTGTTATTTAAATGACAACCCCTAGGGATCTCACCGACAGGTCACCGACGCGGGAAAAGAGTATTGTAAACTTCTGAAATGTAGGCCTATAGAAGTATGTAGTTCTTCTGCGGACCAAGAACCTGTAATTGTTAAGGAACTCTTATTGCCTTCAAATATTTATGACAACTTTAAAATATTTAGGTATATTATAAAGTTATTATATAGGTATTTTGTAAATTTTTTCTTCATACGAGTACCCATGTGGCAATGGTGCAATTCTGCCGGTGTCAAGTTTTCTTAGTAATAATCAGCTTCAAAGTCTAAAACGTATCCTATCAATGTCCAGTCGAACCGACCATCTTTTGTCTCTTCCATAAAAAATGCAGCATATGATGTAATGTTTCATTTGATTTTACAGGTAATCAAAATAAATAAAAAAAATATTTGTGTTAATTTATTTAACTTTAGTTTAAATACTTCACAATATACAATTGGCTTCCTTTCATTATAAATTGTTTTATGTATAACAGTATATTATTATTTGCTAATTCTTTGTTAACTTCACATTTAATTCAAGACAACTACGACAATAATTAATTAACGTGTCTGCCCTAGAGTGCTTGCATAACATATCTAGTATGTATTCTCAAATCGATGATCGGCTGCCATGGATGTACCGAATGCCATCCCATTTCATATACCGGCACGGGACCAATATATTTTCATATAGGTGAACTTCTTTTCAGGCCTAATCTCAGTCCTTCGCCTGAGTTCAGCCATGTCGTAAAAATACACTTTTAGTCAAAAGTACCAAACCGAACAAGCTTTCAGTAAAACAAATAACCCTCTCAACAAATAGTAATAATAATAACCCTTCGGGAGTTAAAAAAAATGAAAAAATATAGTTACAAATAAATGACGTTAAGTACTGGTTAGTCTCGATATAAGTAATAATATCCTTTTGTAACACTACATCCGCAAATCGCACTACCTATACGTATAAACTACGCCCGATAAATAAATGTGCGTCAAAATTCTCATACTTTTCTTATGATGAGTATGACATTAACAGTCACTATAGTTTTTTTTTCTTCATATATGGCAATGGTGCAATTAGCACATTCTGCCAGTGTCAAGTTTTCTTCGAGATAAACTAATTTCAAAGTCTAAAACGTATCCTGTCAGTGTTCAGTCCACAGATCTAATATTTCTGCTACCGTCTAGTCACGTCAAAGTGCTAGTCAAAATGAGTCGGTCATTAAAGCGATAGCAGGTTTACTGAGGACAGAAGAGGACTCCTTGTGAGCAAACGAAGCAGTCTCACACTTTTATTTCATTAACACAAATACCACGCACGAAAAATACTTTGAGTTTAAAAAACTATCAATATTTAACCACAAAACGCCTAAATACACAATTTTTACCATAATTAAACAAAAACTCAACTTTACTTCTCGAGTTCCCACCAAAATGTCCACATAGATATTAACTAATTATATTATATTAACTAATTAACTAATTCGTTATTATATATAACGCTTAGGACCCGTTTAATTTAATATATAAATAAATCAGACCAAAATATAAAAACGCCCAGAGATGCCTGAGAAGGAATTCTATTTGGAAAGAATACAACAGGAAACTCCAGAAGTATTCAAGATATTCCATATAAATAATTTCATACACAGACAGATAAAAAATTTAAAATATGGTATAATACTACCTCCTTCATCGTTAAGCTAAATTAAGCCTTCATCGTTCCGACTATGACCGAACACTGGGAGATGTATATAACATAGAGTGGTTACAACGGTTACGTTAATAATGAACTCTGACATTGTGTTTAGATGTTTCTTTCTTTTCTTGCTGGCCATCTCTTCGTGTTGGTTCGGAATACGAAGATGCCCGACCGGTATTATTTAATTATTGTACAAGTTACAGTGTAATTACAAGTTACAGTGTAAGTTACAGTGTTAATTATTGTCTTCAGGTATTTTCTGGAACAAACTGCTTAAACAAAAATAGATTAACTCAAATATTCAAAAATCAAAAGCTGATCCTATAACTTTCTTTATCTGTATAAATGTATGATATCCTATAGCTTTCCTGAACATTCTAAATTGTACTAAAATTTAAAGATCAGAAAACAGACAGTCAATCAAAAGGTCATTTAAACTTGTGATATTTATAAGAATTAAATAACGCAACTTGCTAACGTTAACTTGCTAAAACATTTCTCTTTTTGTAGAAAATAGGCGGCCGACGAGCATACAGTCCACCTGATGGTAAGTGGATACTGTCGTCCATAGACATCCGCGATACATGCCAACATCAGTTCAGAATGACAAACGTCGGCACGCCCCCGGATGCGCTGCCTACCTTTTCAGATTAAGGAATGGATTGGGAAAATGGAGAGGGATAGAATGGGATGGGAATGGGCTCTGGTATATCTCATTCGCTACCGAAACACGTACTTATATTGGGGAAATACGATAAAGTAGGAAATGTAGTACATTTCAAGGTAGTCTTCTGTGAGGGAGGGGTAAAAGTGGCCAGTCGAATGCGCCCAGCGGCTGTGGGAATGCAGCATGCACTCTCCCTCTACAAAATTTTGCGCCTATCATGTTCTTGAATCCATCATTGTTCTTGTTAAATTAAATTTAATAAAAAATCAGGTACTACTATACCCTAATTTTACGCCAAACAAGTATTTAAACTAAAATATTACAAACAGACAAAGTATAGAACACAAACAATAGAATACATAATTCTATGTCCTTTCTTATCTAAACTTTGAATTGACCATTCCGAATGATTTTCCAAATGACATTTGACATATCCAAATATCCAAATGATATGACATACCAACTAATATTCAGTTCTAATAAAGTTAAGTTGATTTCATACGGTGCAAATTAATGACAACGCTTCTAATGCTTGATACACTTGAATATTAACACCTTCATTTTCGGAACGCGCTATACCGACACCTACCCGGAACCGTTGAACGTATCTAAGTATGTACAACTTATCGAATAATTCCTCGTACTCGTGGACACCTCTCGCTTGACTGCGCGCGCGCCGCAGTGTTTAAAGTAAAGGCTTCTTTGTCCGATGCCGCGCAGAGCCGCCGTCGGCGCGTGCGCTACCGCCTCCAGACAAGGCTGCGCTTGCGTTCACATTTACGCTTATATGCATGTATTTAGGGCTTTCAATGTTGAATTTGCGATCCTTTTTATGCAATTTTTTATTGTTTTATTTGGTCGTTATTGTTGCTGTGCTTCTAGAATTTGAATTTGAATAACCGAATGCTCCTTTATTAACAGGACTGACTAGCCATTACTGAAACATAACTATGTATGGCTTATTAATAAACTATTTTCAACCCATATAAATGAAATAGAAATGAAATATTTAAGTATTAGATTTTCATTTTATTTATTTTGGTACAATTATACTTACTTGCTGTACTTGTTGTACAATTTACACTAATGTTCACGTATTGTTCAAAATTTATAAATATGGAAAAAATCAAGTAACAGATCTATCTATAGACATCGCAAACTATCTTTAACTATGACCTCCACACACGCATTCACCGAGGTCACTGAGTTTTAATATTGGTAACTGATATTGTTCTAACAGATATTACTTTACCTTTGAATTATATCCGGTCAGTATAAATAGAGCAGAGGGCAACTCGAATTTATCAGTCGACCGTGCACGGTTTGAAGTGATCTAGTTCGTCAGAAAAAACACAGACCACGTTCATAATGAAACCGTTGGTGGTGTTGTTCGCTCTCACCGCTGTGGCCTGCGGCTACCTACTGCCCGCCGCACAGCCCCCGCACCACCCCGCGCTAGTGCTGGACCCGCACGGCCGCCCTCTCGACACTGCTGAAGTTATCCACGCACGCGCCATCCACCTTCAGGCCAAGGCTCTGGATGGACACTACGCTCCCCTGGTGCATGCTGCTGTTGCTCCCGTCGCCGCGCCAATCGCCCATTCGGTCGTCGCTCCCGCCGCTGCAATCTCCCACCAGTCTCGTGTCGACGTGCGCACCAGTCCCGCCCTCGTCGCCGCCGCTCCCGTCGTGACCGCTCACGCTGCTCCTCTTTTGGGTGCACATGCCACTCTCGCATCTCCCCTCCTGGGTCACTCCGGTCTCGGCCTTGGACACGGTCTAGGACATTTATTGAAGAAACGCTCTCTTGGTCACCTTACCTACGGTGCTCCTCTCGCTCACTCTGTGTTCGCCCCTGCTGTGGTTGCCGCTCCCGCCGCCGCAGTCTCCCACCAATCTCGCATAGACCTCGTGTCTAGCCCTGCTGTGGTGTCGCACGCCGTAGCTGCCCCCGTGGTCGCGTACGCCGCTCCCGTGATCCCCGCTGCCGTATCCCACCAGTCCCGCGTGGACGTGCGCACCAGCCCTGCTGTGGTCACCCACGCCGCCGTGAGCCCCGTCGCGCACGGTATCGTAGCCGCGCCCCTCGCGCATGCGGGTCTACTACATTCTGCTCATTTAGCCCATGGCTGGTAAAAAACGAAACTGACGGACACCTAAGAATAAATTATAAGAAAAAACGTTATGTATAAAAATAATTTATAAAAAACAAATATACTTAAATCCATTTTATTATATATATTGTAATATATTTTCTTAAACAGCGATGCCTGATAAATACCTTCGCATATCTATTTTCATTTAAATAATACCTCCTGAGAACTGTGGGAATTATTTATTGTACATATCATCAATGGAAATACGAATCCATCTGAGACGATTCACGTACCGAATGAATTCACGACCTCATTTACTTGAATCGACATTTACAAACACTAATTTCTCTGCTCTTTAATTACAAGTAAGTTGTAAGTACGTAATTTACTTTCATTGTACAAAAAATATTTTAGTATACTACATACTATTAATGGAGACTGGTACTCGACCAGAAATTGCATTGAAAGGCAAAATGTATAAAACCCATAGTTATAGTTTGCCAAGATAGCAAATATACATAATGCAGTTAAATACTGAATCGTAGCTCAGACCGAGTTCTCGAGTGGAGGCCACGTACCGAGAAGAGCAATGTGGGACGCCCTCCGGCCAGGTGGTCCGACAACTTGAAGAAGTTCGCCAGTGATGGTTGGATGAGAAGAGCCGAGGATTGTGTGTAGTGGCGAGCCTTGGGAGAGGCCTATATCCAGCCACTGCTGGTCTCCGCTGAGAAACATAGGCTGATAGTATGGTATAATAACTCACACCGACATTCAGTTTAGATAAGTACCGGTAAGTACGTGTACAAACACTAACCTCAGAGGCCCTGCAACAGTCACAGCACATACACATCCCAACCGAAAGTAATACACATCGACTGTGATCGGCTAGCTTCTATTTTGTAGAGATTCGTCTCTGTCGTAACGGCACACGACAGAAAAGGCCGATGTGTATTACTTTCGGCCGTTAAATGTAATACATTCACATTTAATAAATACCCAAAGTTTGACTATGCCACTGACTTCTTGTTTCTCTTTATTATTAAATTGTCTACTCACGCAATCAATAAATGTATCTTGTAATAATGGAGTATCTAAGCTAGTGCTTCCTAAAAAGTGAACGATACCGCTCGCTCCCCAGGTGGTGCTGCAAATATCTAAGAAGGCTACAGTCCTGTTAGATATATCCCGTCCTCTTGGATAACGCACATAAGCTATAACTATACCTGTTTAATTAAAATCCGTCCAGCAGATTTCGCGTGATGCGCGTTCAGACAGACAAAAATCTAGAAAAGGTTGTTTTGGGTTCTGTATCGTTCGTAGAATACACACTGCATCGATTTTTATCAAAAAATATTTCATGTACAGACACGGCTCTGTTACGATTTTTATTGTATGCATAGATAAGCTGTTGATTCAAATAAATAAAGGAATAAGACGGCGAGATGGTATTACCTTTCAATGAAGAAGACAAGACGAGAGAATATTGAAAACCTTATAGATAGTAAGTATACTAATTTTACAACTAATGGAATAGTTCTTCGTGTTCGTGGACGCCTCTCACTTTACTAGTAACGCGCGTGCCGCAGTATTTTTTTAGATAAACTGCTTTGTTTGCTTCGGCTAATATTAGGATATGACGAAGTATTAATTCCAATTTTAAGTAGTTTTCAGAATTATAACGAGTAAATTAATCTAGTAGTTATTAAAATATAGTAGATATTGAGAAAGAAAACTTAACAAAATTAACTAAACTTTCTGAGGAGAAACGGGGTATATACGAGTAGGTACTAAATACCAGTTAACATACAATAGCACAGTCATTGCAATGTCCCGTTCGTCCACTTAAAGATTTTCAAGCATTAAATTTAAACTTTGAAACCTTAAACTAATGCCGCGTGCACAAGCTGGACGCAAATGCATTACCTTACCTAAACCTTACCTTAAAGGATATTCCTTAAACCATTGTTTTTTATATACTTAACAAATTTAACCTTGAAACCAGCGTAGAACGCCCGATTAAAGACACATACCTTCCGTTGCGAATTCACGAAAGTTTTAGTCATAGCTTTCAAACAAATTTGATATTTGCTCTTAGTTCATATAGAAAAAAATCAGAAATATTCCATAACAATATTTATTTATATATCGTCTATTCCTTTCGATCGAATAAATCAAAACGAAAACTACACTGTTCGTCGAATCCAATTTTCGTTTTATCAATGAGTGGCATGCAGTAATCCCGGATGGGACAAATGTGAGGCAGGCATAGTCCACACGGCGGAATATGAGACTGGAGCGATGTGCTCGACAGACGATAGCACAGGTGCGGCAACAGAAGGAATGTCGTGCGTCGCAGGCGCCAAAATATGGCTCAGTGAACGCTTCTTGAGCAGGTGAGCGCGTGAAATACCAACACTATCGTGAATACCGAGAACAGAATGAGCACCAATAATTGAGTGTGCCCCGTGAATAGAAGCCGCCAACACAGGCGCGGCAATGGTATGCGAAACAATGGGTGCAGCAATTGCAGGAGTGGAGATCACATCCACACGTGACTGTTGAGAAACAGCTGAAGGAGCATATCCAACAATTGGAGCGTTTAAAGCTATATGACCCAAGGAACGCTTTTTAAGGAAATGTCCGTGACCAGCGAGTCCAAAAGCAGAGTGTCCAATGATAGAATCATGAGAGCCAAGAGGTGTGGCGATGGCGTGAGACACCACAGCAGGGCTGGAGATCACATCCACACGTGACTGATGAGAGACTGCAGCAGGAGCATGAGTAATGATGGGAGCGCTCAGCGCGATGTGACCCAAGGAACGCTTCTTAAGGTGTCCGTGTCCAGCAAGTCCGAGAGCAGAGTGCCCGATGATAGAATTGTGAACACCAAGAGGAGTGACAATAGCATGTGATACCACTGCAGGACTAGAGATCACATCTACACGAGACTGTTGAGAGAGGGCAGCGGGAGCGTGAGCAATAATGGGAGCGGTCAATGTGATGTGACTCAAAGAACGCTTCTTAAGGAGATGTCCGTGTCCAGCAAGTCCGAGAGCAGAGTGTCCGAGGATAGAAGCGTGCGCACCGAGGAGAGGAGCGGCATGAGCAGCTACCAAGGGCGCGGCCAACACAGCAGGAGCCACCGTCGCGTGCACCAGAGGAGTGTAGTGTCCCTCCAGTGTATTGGCCTGAAGATGGATAGCACGAGCATTGATAACTTCAGCAGTGTCTAGAGGGCGGCCGTGCGTGTCCAGCACCACTGCAGGATGGTGGGGGGGGCTGCGCCAAGATCAGCGAACCGCAAGCCACAGAGGTAAGAGCGAACAACACCACCAGCGACTTCATGTTGACGTGGTCTGTGTTGTGATCCGACAAACTACAAGATCACTTCTAACCGAATGACGGTTGACTGATAATATTTACATCCAATCTTGACTTTTTATACCTACTCCACAGAAAATAAAAATAATCGATTTTATTATACTGGAATATGACTGTTTACCAAAACAGCAATGCCAAAAATCATGAAAGTAATCGGCCTCGCCCCTTTCGTACTCCGAACTTTTCCACTCTGTTCTCTGCCCGATGGCAGCCCTTTGCAAAATATATTACCAAAATAAATAATAATAAATAAGAAAATATCACATTATAAGAAAGTAAATCCTGTGTAATTTAGTTAATGCCCATAAAATTAAACGGCTATTCTTGTTACACATACAATTATTAAGAAATATGTGTTCGATCACGTATTTTATAAAACCAAATACAATGTACTAAAACAACATATCAAAAGTAATGCTATTCAACTTTTTGTCGACGCCACAAAGTTTATTATTATTTAATATTTTATGCACCAGCTTCGATAAAAATCAGAATGAGATTTATTTATTGTAGATTTATTGTATTTATGTACCCGTTAGTACTTATCCAATCTCTCTTTATAGGTCTCTTTCCTATCTCTATACAGCAATGTAGGGAGAGAGTGCACGCTGCATTCCCACAGCCGCTACGCGCACTCGACTGGTCACGTTACCCTTCTCTCACAGAAGACTACCTTGAAAGGTACTGCATTACCTACTTTATCGTATTGCCCTAATGTACGTACTGGTTTCGGTAGTGAGTGATATATGCCTGAGCCCGTTCCCATCCCATCATATCCTATCCCTCCCCATTTTCCCAACCTTTTCTCCCAATCCATTCTTTAATTCGCAAAGATAGGCAGCGCATCCGGGGGAGTGCCACCGTTTGTAATTCTGGACTGAAGTTGGCATGTATCGCGGATGTCCATAGGTTACAGTATCCACTAACTATAAAAAAAAAATCTCCGGATCACGCGTTATTAGGTCTAGGATTCTATTTTTAGAATTCAAGATTCGTTGATTGCTGCAACAATCTCATTCATTCATCCATTTACTCACTTACTGCAACAATCTCAGCGTCACATGTTATTAGGTCTAGGATTCTATTTTTAGAATTCAAGATTCGTTGATTGCTGCAACAATCTCATTCATTCATCCATTTACTCACTTACTGCAACAATCTCAGCGTCACATGTTATTAGGTCTAGGATTCTATTTTTAGAATTCAAGATTCGTTGATTGCTGCAACAATCTCATTCATTCATCCATTTACTCACTTACTGCAACAATCTCAGCGTCACATGTTATTAGGTCTAGGATTCTATTTTTAGAATTCAAGATTCGTTGATTGCTGCAACAATCTCATTCATTCATCCATTTACTCACTTACTGCAACAATCTCAGCGTCACATGTTATTAGGTCTAGGATTCTATTTTTAGAATTCAAGATTCGTTGATTGCTGCAACAATCTCATTCATTCATCCATTTACTGATTTACTGCAACAATCTCAGCGTCACGTGTTATTAGGTCTAGGATTCTATTTTTAGAATTCAGAATTCATTTATTACTGCAACAACCTCATTCATTCATCCATTTACTCATTTACTGCAACAATCTCAGCGTCACATGTTATTAGGTCTAGAATTCTATTTTTAGAATTCAAGATTCGTTGATTGCTGCAACAATCTCATTCATCCATCCATTTACTCACTGCAACAACCTCAGCGTCACATGTTATTAGGTCTAGGATTCTATTTTTAGAATTCAAGATTCGTTTATAACTGCAACAATCTCATTCATTCATCCATTTACTCACTTACTGCAACAATCTCAGCGTCACATGTTATTAGGTCTAGGGTGCTATTTTTAGAATTCAAGATTCGTTGATTGCTGCAACAATCTCATTCATTCATCCATTTACTCACTTACTGCAACAATCTCAGCGTCACATGTTATTAGGTCTAGGATTCTATTTTTAGAATTCAAGATTCGTTGATTGCTGCAACAAATTTCATTCATTCATCCATCTACTCACTTACTGCAACAATCTCAGCATCACATGTTATTAGGTCTAGAATTCTATTTTTAGAATTCAAGATTCGTTGATTGCTGCAACAATCTCATTCATTCATCCATTTACTCACTGCAACAACCTCAGCGTCACATGTTATTAGGTCTAGGATTCTATTTTTAGAATTCAAGATTCGTTTATAACTGCAACAATCTCATTCATTCATCCATTTACTCACTTACTGCAACAATCTCAGCGTCACATGTTATTAGGTCTAGGGTGCTATTTTTAGAATTCAAGATTCGTTGATTGCTGCAACAATCTCATTCATTCATCCATTTACTCACTTACTGCAACAATCTCAGCGTCACATGTTATTAAGTCTAGGATTCTATTTTTAGAATTCAAGATTCGTTGATTGCTGCAACAAATTTCATTCATTCATCCATCTACTCACTTACTGCAACAATCTCAGCGTCACATGTTATTAGGTCTAGGATTCTATTTTTAGAATCCTCTTATCGACATCGTATGTATCTTATCGTTCCCTTGCCATCGTTAACATGCCTTACTAGAGACGAATGGTATCGTACGTGACGATGGCAAGAGACCTGACGGGATGTCACTGGTGCCATAAAAAATGGGTCGACCAGTAGCGTGGGATGCGACCTGCTTCAACACGTTGGCCCCATCCCACCTCTACGGTACTTGTATGAAGGCAGGCGTAGCGGCAGAAGAGTCTGAGAAGCGCAAGGCTTTCAAATACAGGGACATCAGCCCCAATACACTTTTATTCCATTCGGTGTCGAGACCCTGGCTCCGTGAACTCCTAGTGCGCATTTGTTTTTTAAGGATTTTTTTTTTCAAAGCGCTTGATCGAGAGTACTGGCGACCCTAGGGCTGGCCATTACCTCGCACAACGAATCAGCATCGCAATCCAGCGAGGTAACCAGTATGTTGGGTACTTACCACAAGGACCAAATTTATACAACATGCTCAATATATAGATTGATACATATTGAGCACCTTAATCTCAACTTCTTATTTTGATTATTTTTGTTTATTATTATAGTTATAGATTTTTATATTTAAGTTAGTCTTTAATATTCTAGTTTTAATAAGTTATTTTTAATAGATTTAGTTACTTAATTAATTTGTATTAAAATAATTATATTGTATACATCATATTAATATTTAAAATAATAGACTATTATATTATTATGTATGTAAGTAAGCAATATAGTAAGTAAACTGTCATAGTCAGCTGACATAATGTAATTTTATATGTTTTATTAGTATAGAGTTATCAAGTACTTAACAGAAAATTACATCTTTACGACACACTTTTAATGCAAAAAAGTAGAACAAATAGTTTATTGAAATAACTCTGTATATCTAATTTTTGTTATATATCTCAAGCATAGGTTTCAGAAAAGCCGGTATGGTTCCTACAAGAGCACGACTGTTTCCTAAAAAAGTGCAGCCCGCCCTGCAAAATTCTATTCACAACTTATTTGAAGAACCCCGTGAAAATTAATGATAAGCGGTAAGTTACATAGCGGTAAGTTATTACCGTTTCATTAATTTTCATCTCTACATATACCTCACCATACACTACATTACACTACATTGCTTTACATTACATTACACTGGAAATCCAACCTTTCCCGAGGCCTTAAAAAATGAATTCCATTAATGATTTTAAGTTCATTGAGATCATTTTACAAATCTTTCTTTGTAAATAATAAGTTTTTTCTTAGTTTTTACTATATTTTCCATATTAATTTGCTAAATAATAGGTCGGGGAGAAAGTCTTTTCGCATTTTGTATGTATGAAGTTGTGATCCAATATCTTTGATTGAACTGTTTGTACCTGGCTGATTATGATACCATTAAAAAGGTAACATTTAAAAAAAAAGAAATTAAAAAATAAAAAACTGGTTCCCACCATTTTTCAATTGTTTTTCTGTCCAAGAAAATGAGTGAATCTAACGAAGAAATTCGATACATTTTAAAATTTTATTACAAAAAAGGGATAAATGAGACACAAGCCGCGAAAAAATTTTGTTTCGTTTATGGACCTAATGCAATGTCAGTAACAGTAGCACAAAGTTGGTTTAAGCGTTTTCAGTCAGGAAATCTTAATATTAAAGATGCAGTTCGGTCCGGTCGCCCTGTTACCGATAAAGTTACCGTTACAGCAGAGGAGTAATGGAAGTTGATGGACTGTATAATACATCATACCTACTATTATTTTGTATACTAGGTAAATGGAAAATGGCAATTTTAATGTCAATTGACGACCAATTAGCCTAGTTGGTAGTGACCCTACTTGTTGTGCAAAAGGTCCTGGGTTTAATTCCCGATCGGGGACATTCTCATTTGTTTAAAGACAAATGTTTGTTCGAGTCTGGGTGGTGAATCTTTGTATCTCTGGATCTACGACACGGGTAATCCTAGCGTGCGCATTGAGTGTGGGGTTATTTATTTATTAAATTTTATCCAGGGTAACAGTAATCGTCCGTCGGTGGCACCGTCCGTAATTTCCAGGCACATGGAGCCTCGGCATAGTCTCCTGCCCCAAGTTATGCTGTACCACATCATTCAGCGCTTGAGAGTCAGCAGCGGTCCCCCGCAGAAGAAACAGAGTTTCTGGAAGAGATTCTTGGGAGATTGAAGCAATAATGAGCAAAATATTCAGGTTACAAAGTCGATTGTAATATGTTCAGGAGATATGTAATGTAAATAAATAAAAAGAACAAGTGGAATTCAACAAATACGCAACATTGTTAAAAATATGTCGAAAAGACCCTCCAATATACCGATATTTAATATAATATATATATATATATATATTATTGTATATTTTTTCATAAACTTGTTTCTATGGGTAAAATTTTGTAAGTAAAAAACGATATTCGCTTATGTTTGTGATACAAGTAAAGAGCAGCAGATAATTGACCATTAATTCATAATCTTAAAAAAATTAAAAACATGTAATATTTCATCTAATTCTACAAAAACATAAATAGGTACCTCGGAAATTACAGACAAGAAGCTCGGAAGCCCATATGTATATTATTATATTTTTAATATAATTACATATGCTCTCTATAGATCGAAAATAAGAATTAGTCGTTTTGACAAGCTCACATAAGAGAAACCTATAGTCGGATTTTTTATTCGAGTCAGGGATATGACAAATCCGACTTTAATTAAGACATTTAACTTTCTAAGGGCAGTGCCGGCTTTACCTATGGTGCAGGGTGTGCAGCGCACACGGGCGCAGGGTCTTAGGGAGCGCCGAGTGTCGCTGTGATTTACAATTAGTTTTTAAATTAAATAATTTTGAATAAACGATAAAGTTGTGCTTTTTTATTCTTGTAAGCCCTCCCTTCCTTAAAAATACTTTTTACTCTCAAGTCTACCCCACGGGTCCACGGGGGCGTACCGCAAGCGAAGTAAATGGGCTATTGCTTCCCAACATCATTTATAATTGCACCATTTGCACCCGAATCTCCGATCACTGGTGAAAATATAACTGTACGTATTCCATTTTTATCGCGAGCCTACTAGAGGACGCCAGGGTATTAGTTGCACCCGGGCGCTACATGGGCTAGAGCCGGCGCTGTCTAAGGGATTAATGAAAGACAAACACATTTTTAATTTATTCTTATTTATTTGTCTATTCGTCTTGATTGAGTAAATCAAAACGAAAACTACATTGTTCGTCGTATCTAAGTTTCGTTTTACCAATGCGCGCCGTGCAGTAAGCCCGAATGGGACAAATACGAGGCAGGCGCGGCCCACGCGGCCGAGTGCGCGATGGGAGCGATGTGTGCGCCGGAGGAGATCACATCCACACGGGACTGGTGGGAGACGGCGGGGGCGGCCTGGGCTATCAGAGCGGGAGCAGCATGAGCGATCACTGGCGCAGCTACAGCATGAGACACCACGGCAGGACTCGAGATCACATCAACACGGGCTTGGTGAGACACGGCCGCGGGAATGGAGTATGCCACGGGCGCCAAAATGTGGCCCAAAGAACGTTTTTTCAGCAGATGACCAAGGCCTAAACCGGCGTGAGCACCAAGAAGAGAATGGGCACCTAGGACGGAGTGAGCACCATAAGCAGGAGCTGCCAATACGGAGTGCGCAGGCGCGGCGATCACGGAGTGGGCCACCACAGACGGGCTGGTACGAACATCCACACGAGACTGATGAGACACGGCAGCGGGAGCATAGGCGTGAGAAACGACGGGCGCAGCGATAGCGTGAGAGATGAGGGGCGCAGCGACGGCGTGAGACACCACAGCAGGGTTGGAGATCACATCCACACGAGACTGGTGAGAGACGGCAGCGGGAGCGTGAGCAATAATGGGAGCGCTCAGAGCGTAGTGACCCAATGAACGCTTCTTAAGGAGATGTCCGTGTCCAGCAAGTCCGAGAGCAGAGTGTCCGAGGATAGAAGCGTGCGCACCGAGGAGAGGAGCAGCATGAGCAGATACCAAGGGCGCAGCCAACACAGCAGGAGCCACCGCGGCGTGCACCAGAGGAGCGTGGTGTCCCTCCAGTATTTTAGCCTGAAGATGGATGGCACGAGCATTGATAACTTCAGCAGTGTCTAGAGGGCGGCCGTGCGGGTCCAGCACCACTGCAGGGTGGTGGGGGGGCTGCGCCAAGATCAGCGAGCCGCAAGCCACCGAGGTAAGAGCGAACAACACCACCAGCGATTTCATGTTGACGTGGTCTGTGTTGTGATCCGACGAACTACAAGATCACTTCTAACCGAATGACGGTTGACTGATAATATTTATTTGCAGTCAATGGTTTTTATAGTGACACCGGTCAAATAATTAGCTTATTATTTTACCAACCTCAAATTAATGTTAGTGGAAAAGCAATGTCAAGTGTCACATGAAAGTAATCGACCTCGCTCCGAGGGCTTTTGCTGTGTCGGTTATACGAATACAAATATTAAACCATTTCTTGACTGGGACTGAAATTAAACACATCTTTCTGAAATCAGATTAACATTATATCTAATTAATTAATAAGACTAATTATTTATTTAAAATTGGGAAAACGTGTAGATTGATAATAGGGATTTCCTTAGTTCATTTGGGTAACAGAAGCACTATGTAGTCCTATATCAATATTATAAAAATATTCAGGTATTTTTTTTTTATAAAGACGAAACCTTTAATGAACTTCAATGTTTTTTTTGTAAAAGTGGGTATGTATTAAATAAATATATTATAATAATAAAAGTATATGTCTGTGCAATAACAATTTTTCTGTACATAATATGCTTAGTCTATGTACTCAGAAGGAATGCAACTTATTTGCATAAGCATTCTTTAAATACAGATGTTGCAATATGGTTAATTTACCAATAAATGGTGTAAACTTGTGTCAGGAAGCATAAATTTATTTCCGGCTCAACATATAACAATGGAATACGTGCAAGAGTTGCATAATGACTTGTGTAAATAAATAACGGCAAGCGCCCCAACCCCCAATCCCCGCGCCCACCCCTCTGCTGGTCTCCACTAAAGTCTAGGTCATGTCTGTGATAAACACAATTATGGTTACTAGTTTGTTATTGTCAGGTTTCATATAAACGATTAGTGTTGTAAAAAATAGCGTTGAACTCTCGAGCGGCGCTAAGTCAGCGCTAATAAACCTTAAGAAACTTAATCTTCATCGTTTTAGACTCAAGCTAAATCTCTGTCTGTCGCTAGAACATTATTCATCGTTGCCCTGCTTTACCCAGGACCTAACGATTTGACCCTTCCTTCCAGAATCGAAATATACTATCTAATCTGTGATACGATGGCCTACAAAAAGGGTGAAAATGAACGCAAGCCCCAGGCCGGGGGGTGTCCCACACTGCGGTGCGCAAAAGGTACCTACCAGCTATTCACTGACCTGATATTAAATAAGCGAAGATATAGAGAAATGACCTACGTATGGCCAAAACACAACTTACGTGCCAACCACCAAATTTCGAACCAATAACACTGATTATTTTATATGGGACAGATGTGAGATGCCCATAAAAAAAAGACAGAGTCACGTGCCGGAATAAAATGATGCACGGTTCACGACTCTCACTCCAAGCAGCATCAGTAATGAAGATTAGCTTGTTGCCATCCGCCCCGAGAAGAGAATCCTGGTTACCCAATGCTTTTACGATTCTCCTATACACAACCCCGTACATTTGGTAGGGGAGGGAGTGCATGTTGCATTCCCGCAGCCGCGGGGCGCACTCGACTGGCCAAGTTACCCCTCTCTCAAAGAAGACTACCTTAAAATGTACTGCAGTTCCTAGTCCTAGTTTATCGTATTTCTCCAATGTTAAGCACATTGGGGAAATACGATAAACTACGGTACTGAGTGAGATATGCCAGAGCCCATCCTATGCTATCCCTCCCCGTTTTCCCAATCCATTCCTTAATCTGCAAAGGTAGGCAGTGCATCCGAGGACGTGCCGTTTGTCTTTCTGGACTGATGTTGGCATGTAACGCGGATTGCTATGGACGACAGTATTCACTTACCATCAACTGTATGCTCGTCTGCCGCCCTTTGTCTAAAAGAAAATAATATGCGCATACTACAACGTAGTATTTACATTGGCTACTATCACAGAAAGTATCTGTACACACAAAGAATCCTTTAAACAAGACTGTACTAGTCTCAGACCCTAAACAACTCTGTAAAAAATACTATCGTTTAGTGTAGGAACGTATGGATACTAATTTATTATTAAGCCGGCAGTAAATCTTTTAGTCTTTATAGTAACCTGTATTAAAAAACTTGATGTAACACATATCAAATCTAAATAAAACACGTACCTAGATCGATTATTTGTTCTAAGAGTCTTTAGTTAAAGGCAGCGTTTGTTTTAATCACTAGACAATGTTTTCAATAATTTATTAGTTGTGACTAACTGCATTCCACGTTTATGTCCCGCAGATCTGGAACGTGCGCTTTAACAGTCAGCGCTTTTGAGCTTATCGATCAACGCTGTTACTGCCTCTAAATAGCTTATGTATTTGAAATTACGATATAATAAATAATTATATTATCAATACATAACCGTATATTCATATTTAGATCATACAAAGCGCGCGCCACAATCAGGAAGACTTTTAATCATTGACATAAGATCAGCCAATACTTATGTTTACGTAAGTGTACATAAGGGTCTACGGAGTAAAATAAGAGCGGTCTAGTAAAATAGTCGGTAATACACGATCTCATACAAATCTCTTTTCCGTCCAGTCTTGGCTGATCCCATGTCAATGACCTAAATTCTTCCTGCATTAATTCTTCATTAATAAACAAGTGAATGAAAAAAAAGTTTGTATAATTTTTAAGTTTTATTTATTTAATTTTTCGTCTTTTCAACTTTTTTTTAAATATAATACTTACATATTTACAGTTCTGCGCAAAAGTTGAAAACTACACAATATCGGATCCTTAACGCTGTGATCTTGTCGTTGTTTTTACCAGGAGGAAGCATAGACGGAAGGAGCCCACGCGGAGCGAGCCTCAACTACAGCGGGGGCTAAAACTTGCTCGGCCACCACAGCGGGAGAAGATTGAACATCCACGCGTGACTGGTGGGACACGGCTGACCCGCCAGCGTATACGGTGGCAGCGGGGGCGGCGTACACGGCCGCAGAGGGGGCGGCGTACACGGCCGCAGCGGGGGCGGCGTACACGGCGGGAGCGGAAGCGGAGTACACGGTGGCAGCAGGAGCGGCATATACGGCGGCAGATGGCGCGGAGTATACGGGGGCGGAGTATAAAGAGGCAGCGGGAACGGCGTTGACTGCACGAGCCTCAACCACAGTGGGGGCAGCCGCCACTACGGGCGCAGAGGCCACCACTGCAGGAGAGGTGCGCACATCCACACGTGACTGGTGGGACACGGCCGCGGGAGCAGCAACTACAGCGGGAGCAGCGAACACAGCTCGAGCCTCCACCACGGGTTCAGCCACAACGGGAGCGACACCTACAGTAGACGCCACTATAGCCGGAGAGGTACGGACATCCACACGAGACTGATGAGACACCGCCGCAGGCACAGAGTAAGCCACAGCGTGACCAACAGATCTCTTCTTCAATATGTGGCCTTCTAAAACTTTCGCCTGGTAATGTAGAGCTCTAGCTGAGGCAACTTCGGCGGTATCGAGAGGGCGACCCACAGCATCCAGCACTATGGCAGGAGTATTCGGAGGCTGCACTAGGAGCTGAGGAGCAGCCACAGCCGCGGCGATCACAGCGAACAACACCACCAATGATTTCATTTCAAACGAGGTCTGTGTTGGGATCTAAAGGAGGAAGATCACTTCGTACCGAGTACGGTCGACTGATGTCCAACTCAAATTCGTCTCGCTATTTATACAGATGATTATAATCTATGCATGACTCTATTTGAGATCGTTATTTGGGCGTCGGGGAATACAAAGTGAGCGTCCTTGCTCGTTGTCACCGAAATTCGTCGCTAAAGGTCGCACTTGTCGCGTTACACTTAGATAGCGAATACCAACTGCAATGGTAGCTAATGGACGGTTGGCATTTGGCTGATGATTGGTTGACGACATCGGAAGCCAAGCCCACGTGTAAAAACTCGTTGGGTATTTGTGATCTAGTAAAGTTTATTTTGCCAAGGGCGTACATATCCGCTTTATATCCGCAATTAATAATACCCAAGTATAATCTGTATGTGTATCGATAAACAGGATAGTGTTAAGATTGCAAAGTCAGTAATAAGTATTTTAGGAATTTGCATAACGAGCTTATCAAGTTTCTGTAGCTAGTTACTTACATTTGAACATTTATCAGTCGCAAAAACAAATCAATTGCTTTTCGCTACTTATAGCGTTCATAACACTATAGATTCGGATGTTCTTTTTATTGATCGAAATTCACCCAACCCACTAAAAAGCAATATGAAGCACATTCTCCGTTTCGGTAATAGATAAATATTAATTAATAAATCAACATCCAAACATTATTGCTAGAAATATCTGCGGTCCGAAAGTAGGGGAGTCAATTTATCTTTTTTTGTCAGATTACATACAATCAGTCGCATTTAACTGATGTTCGCTCAATATTAACTTTTTACGTCATACAAATAATGAATCCGTCTTTTCATGATTTTCGCAAACAGAACTTTAAATAATTCGATTGGGAATGGGCTCTGGCATATTTCACTCCGTACCGAAACACATACTTATATTGAAATACGATAAAGTAGGAAATGCAGTACATTTCAAGGTAGTATTCTGTGAGAGAGGGGTAATATGGCCAGTCGAGTGCGCTGTAGGAATGCACCATGCACGGAGAGTGCATGGTGCATTCCTACAGCCATTGGGCGCACTACCAAAATTATCTTTGTATAAATACAGTGAATAATCAGTATTTTCTGGTGCTCATTTAATTATATGAAAAGATCTTCGAATTTATTTTGCTCATTAAAAATAGCGCCATCTGTTATGAATAGGTACATTCAAATTCTTACTTCAGCCAACATGCCAGTAAACCTCAAAATTGAGTGTGGCCATTCGTTCTTCAACACCGTTCATAGCTGGCTATAGTTAAAGTTCCTCTCTAAATACACAGATGTCGCTTAGTACAAAAAATTTAGTAAAAGAAAACCAGCAATTATTTATTTATTTGGAGGATTAAAAGGTTGAAATTAATTAGTAATATGATATAAATCATACATACATATGAATACAATAAAAATAATATTTATGGTTTTACATACTTTTATTCTATTCTTCTATAGAGCATAGATTATTATTTAATTTCATTTATTTATATTCTGCTCAACAATTAAGTGGGTTGAGCAAAAAACCTCCCTCAAATTGATTAGTTCAATTATTAAAGTAACTGCCAGAAAATTAAGGAAAATATTAATTGCAACGTAATATTTATTTTTGGGCAGTTATGTCAACAAACCATTAAATTAATGTGTAAAGTTTATATATACCGACGTAGATAAGTGCAATGGAAGACTATTGCAGGTAGATGAATGAACAACTACATGCTTTCTCCCGGAGACGGTGACGTTATAGCGTCACACGTCGCTGACTGTGACGACGATGCGTTTAGTACAACCGAGACATACCACACGTTGCCTGCATACATTCTGACCAATTGCTTCGTCAGTTTAGTTTAGTTTTAGTTAATGGTTAATTAAACTGTTGACTTACTGTTAACTGTTAATCGACTGCAACAGTCTCACTATACAAGGTGTGTCTTATCCCGAAACCTGAAACTAATCCATAGCCTGAATTTTATAGGGATTTCGTTTAGGATTTTGAGTTCTTTGACATAAAAATTTCATGAGTACTTAAGCAAAAAATTTAATTAAGCAACCAACCATAAAACCTCAACCTTAACCAACCAACCAACCATAACCTTAAGCAGCCATTAATATTTTCAACGACCTAATCTAAGGTAGGTAACACACATTAATAATTTCAAACAAATGCGCTGACACAAGATACCTATGGTGAACATGTACCATAAACTCTCAGCGTGGATGGGATTCAGAAATACTATATTTGAGTATTTCCTTGAGGCACACTTGACGTTATTCTCTTTAAGTTGGATAATGACGAGCCCATAAAGAAAAATGCCTATGATTTAATACAGGTTTGATATAAAAAAAATCAGTATCGTTAAATAGATTTCTTTTTTGCAACAAGTACTTAATAAATTATGCAAATCTAAGAGTAAAAAAATATTAGCAGCAAAAATGCAGAATCTGGTAAAACGCACAATTATCAGGCCTGTACGATAATACCGTGTCTGAGATCGACAATAATGGTATTACTTCTAATTTTAAATTAAATTAGAAATGAAATTTTAAGAGAAAAAATAAGTTTATGATAAAAATAATAAGTCCTGAGATGCAACCTTTGCAACCGCAAAGTCATACGCCAGTTTTCGTAGCTATTGTTGGGTAATTCCATAAAATACTTTAGACAATAGAGCAACATGCTCACATAGATCCTGGAAGCAACTTTTTCTCTAGAACAAGAGAATAGTACGCATAATTGTCAAATTACGTTACTTTGTTTTGAAATCGAGAATAACTCGTGAAATTTGAATATAAAGATTAAGAAAGTATTTGCACACCGTTCTTTAATATTTTGTAACAATGATAAATAATGTATAATGAATTTGTATAATAAATGTATATAAATATATTGTATAATAAATTATAACTTACCTTATGATAGAAATCTACCTAAAATCATGAAAGCGCGGAAATTATTTTGACGTACACCGACCTCACATTATAGTTCGCGACGCACGGATCGTCGGTGCAGGGAGATTATTGCCTATTATACTATGATATAACGCACTCAGATGTCCTGTAATGTTATTGGTTTTTTTTATTGTTGGCACGGTATTTATAACCGCGCGCTATATCGTTATTTTGGATGTTTTTCCTTATACCTTAACGATTAATATCATTGCATAACAGCAGTAAAAACCCATGCAGCGTCCAGAACGATTTCTCAGGGAGTCCTTGACAGGAACTTTAGGGAAGCCCAGTGGTACGTGTTGACTCACACAATTGACCAAAAGTAGGTCATCGAATCAATTAGCACAAAGCTGGCGAAGGAGACTCAATGTGTTAGATATTTTTTAATAAAACTATTCAACCACTGCTATATTTTTCAATGTTTTTACATTTATCGAGTGGTTTGAGCGTGTTGTGTATTTTTGTACCTATTACATATGTTATGGGTGATGTACGAATCGTGATTACACCTGCCTTATTAATATTAATATACCTAACCCAAAATCTCTATATAAAATTGGAATAAACTGTCGTAGCCCTAAAAACATACAAAGCTAGCTGTACGCAACGCCGGCCGGCCGGCTGTCAATCCGCATGCATATTCTTGGGTTCTGTAATACGAAGTATAAAATATTTAAACTTAATTTCAGAATCCATAATGTTATGTATCATCATCGATTGTGATAATGCTCATTCTCAATAATTACGTTGTTCCATAATTCGGGTAGAAAGTACTTTCGAGTTGTTTAAAAACAAAGAAGTCTAAGAATTGAAGTATTCTAATTTAAACGAGCCGAATTATTATTGGATAAACAATATTTCTGCGCACACTAAATATAATATAATAAATGGATATTAGGATAATGTTTATGAAAAGTAAAATTAGTAGTTTTATCTAAAAATTATGTCACCTATATTTATGTCATTGGGATATAAAAACAATTATGACATAACATGTTTACTGAAGTCATCAACTGGACTTTACCCAGCTAGCGCTAGGTAGAGACAGGTTTACTGAAGTCATCAACTGGACTTTACACACCTAGCGCTAGGTGGAGATAGGTTTCCGCGAGTAAGGTTCGAACGACACTTTATTTCAGTTGTATTTCGATTTTCACACTGCGATTTTGACTAATATTAAGTTAACCCATTTAAACCCAGGCTTAGTGATGATTCATTACCCATTACATACAAGGATATGGGAGTGTGTCACGTGAGCGAGTGTTGTCGGAACTATTGCGCTTAAAGAAGCGTAATAGTTCCGACAACACTCGCTAATGTTACTTATAGAACACTCGCATTGATTATAAAATCTATCCGTTCAATAATCTGGGAATATTTTTGTGCAGTTTATGAAACCAATGGTAAACGTACAGGACAAAGGTGACAGACGAACAGAGATTCCGCTTAATGGTATGCTATTATCGATGCTGAAAGAAATCCGTATCATATTATGTCAATTCCCACCAAGGTAATCCGTTGTAACGATCATACGAGTATGTGGATGCCGCTTTCAATACAGAAAAGATAGGGGTTATAAAAGTGAATCTGGAAAAAGGACTGAGGAGTTAAGGGAATAGCGAGTATAATAAATTTGAAAAGGAAAACATAAGCAGAGATCTTTTATTCACTGCCCATACCAGCCTATATAAAGTCCTGGTACCATTTCGGGCAATAACCCACAAATCGAGTACAGCGCGGGTACCCATATTTATATATTAAAGTACTTTTCCGAAAGAGCAGAATAACTCGGTCAAACACACGCAACATCCAACTGACCGCAGCGCAACAGCAGCTATACTACAACAGCAGGTAGTATAAACGTACGATGATGCGATATCGTCCTCCCCCTCCAAACTGTGTCATTTATATAATATACATTCTTACTTTTGTCCAATGTCTTCTTCTTCTTTTCAGCCCTTGGACGTCCACTGCTGGACATAGGCCTCCCCCATTGTCCGCCATTTAGACCTATCGGCAGCGACCTGCATCCAGCGGGTGCCCGCAACCTTTATGAGGTCGTCTGTCCATCTAGCAGATGGACGTCCTCGGCTTCGTCCGCCGGTCTTTGTCCAATGTGTCTGCATATAAATCGCAAATGCTATAGAATATTTATTTAACTTTTATTTAAGTTTTAAAGAAGAATTAAAAGAATTAATTTCTTATTTTTAAGTTAGAAAAATATAATTCCTTACTAAATATTTACTAATTATCGTTTAAGTTATATTTATACATTTCATGGCACCTCCCAACGTGCGTCTCTGTTCAACCCAAAGGTTGACTGGTAGAGAATGCCTCCAGGCATTAAGCTCGCCTTTTGTAGGATTAAGTGAAATAAATTTATTTCAATAAATAAATAAATTTCAAATAGGAAATCACATTTATAAAATTTAACAGTGCAAAACATAATAGATACCATTAATGTTCTAAGACCTACTCCACAGTTTTATTGGTCCGTCAATAAGGTTGCATGGCCTCCGCGAAGCATGCAATAGGCGCAATTCGGAAAACCCCAACAGTTTGCAACATTATAATTCCTAGTAAGTTGCCAAAACAATACATGTTACACGAGTTAACGCAGTATTTCAAACTATTTTTAACTTTTGTTGTACGAGTACCTATACTTTTAATATAAAAAATACTAAGCATGCGTGTTAATTCAGTAACAGTAGCAGCTACATACGCAAGAGACCCAGATTCCATTTCTAGACGGAAAAATATTCAAAACACAAACACAATTATATGAATTCTTTATTCTTAGATCCATGACTCGTGGAATTCTGGAATGATATGTGGAAATATCTTTGTAATCTATCATTTACAACTAGTAATACTTTAGTCATTTAGTAATACTATTAAATCTTATTTGCAAACATTAGTTAAGAACCAAACTGAACCATTCTTCAGAAGTCCCTATAGAGTATACTATAGCGTACTATAGAGGTGACACAGTCAATCTACATAACGAAGCGGCTAATAATGTAAACAGCGGACCACCAGAAACGATAGCGGCGAGGTTACATCACAACACAGTGGCTATAGTGGTCAGCGCTCTATAGCCTTATGGCATAGAACCCGGTTGTGTAAAGTTCGATGCTCTCTCCTGGCACAGCCAACAACACTGCCTAGCTTCGTCTCAATTTTACATTAGAAATAATAAAAACAAAAATATTTTAATGCAAGTAACTTAAATAGATGTATGTAGTTTCGTGTTAAAAGCACATTATATACAAATGTACCGTCACAAAATATTATTGAGGCGTAACAAGCCTCTACAATGCAGTATAACTTTTGAGAGAAAACCTATAGATTAAAAAAAACTTGAGAATGCGAAGAAATGTTATGGCATTGAATGTTTGTGGTACAACTCGTAGTGGTAGATTTTTTAGTCCCTTTTGAGCACCACATTACACTGCGCTTAGAGCTATGCTACACCTCGCTACATATTTAATAGTAGGATTTCAAAGATAAAAAAATTATCGACAACAATAACTGTGCAAAATTACACAAACATTATGATTTAGTATTTAAAATACTTTTAAACAACATATTAAATGCTTAACATTCACTTAAAAGCTTGAAAATTATGTGAAAGTGCAATTATGACCACAACAAGTATTGAGATAAAGATGAGTAGCAAAAGTAGTGTTACAGAGCGAAACCTCCTTGAGTAGAAACCTTCTTCTTCTTTATGAGTAGAAAAAGCGTCTTGAAGAGAAAGAAAGCGACAATTTATTGTTTTCACTATAAGATTACACAATGGACCTAAGTTCAATTCTAAAATACGTAACCACTACATACCTAGATATTCTAAAATACGATTGAATTAGAAGATAATAAGTACACATACACATAAATATAATCCGTTATGTAATATACGTAATACATCCTGTGTCGCTAATCCTGCATCTCTACATCCACAATAATATCTTGCGTTCGTAGTATTTGAAAATTTTTGAGTTAAAATAACATAGACCTTAAAAGACTAATAGGGTTTTTCTTAATCGTATGTAAAAAAAACAGACCAAAATGAAATCAGAGTGCAGCTTGTAACTGCATTCTGCTTTTTACGTTCATTAAACAAGAAGGCCTAATTTCAACCCAGTATGTGGAATTCGATCATACAAAACATGTTATGGTACACGTAAAAACTTGATGGAATCAATAAAAAATAGTTCACCGAACTCTTGCGCAAAGTTAACGTCAGTACGTTGCGCTCGATGATTTCACGGCGCAGGTCCGGTTTGCGCAGCGCTGGAATACCCCTCTTGTGCAAGCTAAGGCAGCATAAGCCATAGTATGCAATGCCAAATTAAATCCTGGTTTACAAAAATCATAAGTAGTTCAAGGTCATTTGTGGCAGACAGCTAATGGACTGCTTCGGCAGTAGCGCTCTGGCAGCAACGTAGTGGCGCTTTACCTTTGTATACTTTATTTATACATATAATAAGAATGTTTCGTATTTGTATATGTACAGGTAATATTTATTGAAGACTCATTACTGTACACACTACGAACGATACAGAGCTCAAAAGTATTTTTTGGTATTATCGTCAGTTTGTGTGGGAACGCAGATCTCAAAAATCCAGTTGATTAATGTTAGTTATAGTTTATGTAATAAATTAACATTTATAGGAAATACTTATAGACGACATTCATTCTAAGATCCGACGGGACTCGTTAAAAAGTACACAGAAAAGTAAATGAAGTCGCGGGTACAACTAGTTTAAAATAAGCGATTAGTAAAAGAATTTTTAAAGTGAAACAATAAAAGTGTCTAAAATGTTATAGTCTAAAATATTTAGGTGGGTGTGATATGGTACATAATGTAATAGAATTAAGTTTTTCATTACGACGCGTTGAAGTCTTTTGTATGAAAGCGTTAAAGTTCAGATGCGTGTATTTTATGTATTTTTCTATTTCAGTAATAGAACATTTATTTGTCACAACAGATAGGTATTAAATTTTATTTTAAACTAGAAACCTCTCATCAACAATGTTAAAGAGCATTACTTACGATTCCTATAGTAATTGCAATTAAAACTATCAAATGTAAGCAACGCAGAAAATACATAATGTCGTGGTATAAAACATTTATCAGTCTCATTTAAAACATGGGGACAATTTATTGGCTAATTAGATAATTAAAAGACCTGAAACAGTTAAGATTGAGCAAAAATCGTTTTGAAAATCTTTTAATTAATTCTCATCTGTGTCAGATGTCCTTCTAGGAAATAATAGATTGCTCCAGAGAAAGCAACATATTGTCCTACTACGGCAGAACGCGGGCGTCTGGTCGCCGCCTCTGTTAGATAACGATATGTCGCAACGTTATCGCATATTATACTACAGATAGATAGAAACGTATGACAACAACATGCAATTCATGCAACAAATTATTATGTCTCAAGTGTTTTGTAGTTTGAGTTTCGTTCTATTAGCAAATACGTTGTTGCTGACCGTCCGACAGAAAAGTTGGATATCTCGAACAAATGCTTAAAGATAGCAACTGCTATTAATATTGGACAAAATAAGAGATAAACAATCTGATGGAAGAATAAACTATGAATAAAATGACGACGAACATCGTCAACTCAGAACATTTTTTTGCTTAACGAGAGACATGAAGATGTTTGCGAAGCAATAGTCAATCTCCAGTAGTAGGGGCTTTATTTAAGCACTATTAAATGCAGGCCGTATAACATCGGCTGTCTTTCATCTCTTCCCATGGGTGTCGTAAAATGCGACTAAGATATAAGAACGCAGCTACCACAAGCCCGGGGGGACTACACCACCTCTAGAAGAATGGACTCGCCAACCCGCTTGACGATATATGGCCTTATAACTGAACCGCTCGACGTAGCTTGGCTGAATAGTACAATTTTGACAGTTCCTTATTTATTTATTTGTTATTTATTAAAAGATAAAATGGAGCTAAAAATACTGAGTATTTTTAATTTATTAATTTAAATATGCCATTTATTAATTTATATATTAATTTAAATTAATGATATGTAAACTTTATAACGCTTTTATTATGTAATTTGTAATTTTATAATGCTTTTATTTATGCTTTTTGATACTAAATGTAAATTTTGCATGCCAGCTGTGGGTGAAGATTGCGAAACTATATTCATTTAATTAACAACATCTATAAGCTGCACCAAGTTTCATGCAAATAAAAATTATTATTATTAAAACGCCGTGCTGCGTTTGAAGGCCATATATCCCGCATGCATAAGACAATGCATGCATAAGTGGCTGGATATGGTTACGAGAGTAGCGTATTAAAGTATCCATGGGTACAGTTTGAGCTGTCAGTGACTGTACCTAGGTACTTTGCACTGTATACAGCATCCCTTGAAGTCACAGATGAATTTAATTACAGACATTATATATCAGCCGATAATATTTAGTAATTTAGTCGGCCGATTGGCATGTGGTCGGAGTCTCCTTTAACTTCATATTAAATGGTTTACTGGTCGAGCTATGTCACATATATACTGACACACATCTTGTGTAAATGGACAAGACTAGCTTACCACTTAACTGTTTCTTCGCTGAACCCGCGCCAGCGCGGGCGCGCCACAGAAATTCGCTAGTTTTTTTCTGCTCCTGACTATTTTCAGCCCCTTACCAAGACCCAACTAGATAAATCCATACTATCACACTGCTCTTTACTTAATTTTACAACCAATGCACGCCACTGCACATACAACTACTTTATTTATTACAACACTTAAAATCTAAATCTAAAATTGTTCATAAAGGTCACGATATAAGTACATAAATCACGATATCAGGAAAACATGAATATAAGATCAGAAAATGTTAATAAGAGAGCTCGTTTATAATTTCCCAAGTCTTGCAATTTAGTCCCCATGAATTAAATTCAATAGCATTATAATGCGAAACGACATTTGTTTGTTCGTTAGCTGATACTTTGCAACTAATGAACAAGTCGCTACCAAATTTGACATATGTAGTTAGTTGGATGGGATTAATGGGATGGGTTATCCTATTGGGTTAACATAGGATAGCTTTTATCCGATCAATGAGGCAAAACCCGCGTGCAACAATTAGTTAAATTATTATTAAACTTTTATTAAATACTAGCAATTTGCCCATGACTCCACTTGCGTGATATATGTATTTTAAACTAAAACCTTCTGGAATAATAACAAACACCATAGTGAAAATAGCATCATAATTCGTCCAGCAGAACAACAGTTATAAGCGAACAGACAGATAGAAGGTCAAACACACATTGCATTTTATAAATATATTTAGATATGTAGATTCGCCTAAATAACACATAAAACTTATTAATCAAATTTCTTATTCAGTTTTTCGATATTAGCCTATAACGTTCCGCTGCAGGACACGGGCAAAACAAGAAATTAAAATTCTAAATACGCATCCACATACTCGCAATAAAACAGTATCCGTATAAGCGACCTTATTGAAACCCCTATTGCGCAACAGCTATACTTGGAAGACATTCATGAATGAAATGAGCAAGGGTTGATCAATGAGCTCGCGCGTACGTCACTACCGGTACCAACTTACTCTATAGCAATAGAGATTGTCGGAAAAATGACTCGAAGATATAACTATTTTTGCAAGATAGATACCAAGTTTGTGCATCGTGGTAGGAGCCGCAGCCGGGCGTCTTACAAAATCGTACCGCAGACACCAATGCTCTGGTCGAAGTATAAAGCGTCGTGGTAGTAGATGTGGCAGTCATTCGAACGCAAACAGTGCGTCGGTGAAGTGGTGAAAACATCTTAAATTATACATAAGTGATAAACAAAGGAGTGGAAAAAGTAAGTTTACTTGAAAGTGGTTGTTTTGAAAAACGTTCGGATTTTATGACGGTGTTTTGATTGCGGACATAAAATTATTAGATTTGAGCGGAAAGTGTGCATAAACAATGAGACTCCTTATGTAATATATAAACCATTTTATATTTATTATTAAAAATGTAAATCAATTTTTAATTTGTTCTATGGCATAACAAATTAAGGACATACTCCAATCCAATAATTCATTCTAACTTTAACTCTGACTAAAACATATTGGAAAATGTTAGGTATAAAACGGGAAAAAGTGTAATTCAATTTACTTAGGTAGATACGTAAAAATATTATTACAAACTATATAAATATCTATATATGTATATATATATTATTGTACTGTACCTCTGCATCGGTCTATGCCATATTATTACTAACAATAAAAAAGACAATTTTTTGTTTGATCAATACACCTAATCTCATAAACTACTGAACCGATATTAATGAAACCTTCTGTAATATATGTATGCAATTGAGCTCCATGGAGTATGTTTGGAGTAGTAATAACATTTATTGGCAACATTTTGAGTACATGTCAGCGAAGTCTTGAGCGCCGCTAATAAAATATAGTTATATACATAGATTAAATTTCACCCACTAAATGAATACTGCATCCTTGCGTATGCATTTTACTTTCTCTTGCTGGCGGTCCTTATGTAAACACCTCGAATTACCTGACTGTATACAATCCAATGTACTTACTTTTCACTTTGTTCCCATAATATTTGAATTGGTAACTTTAAAAACAAAAGTATGCAACGCGCATACGATCACACGATTCTACAATCTTTCAATAAAAAACTCATTTCTCTTCTATTGTATTCTATCTCGATTCAGATCTTCCTTTGTAATGAGCAACACAATTAAAAATAAATTCACATATGAATCAATGTAGACTGCAATTTTGATTAGAACTGTATAAGCAGCTTATCGAATGTTGTAACGGGGTTGCGTAAAGTAAGTAAACAAGAATTAAGCATTTCGGAAGTTATGCAACAGTGTTACAGTGTATTACGACAATTATGACGCATCGATAAAGACGCGCGACGCTTACCAATGGACGCGCTTGTGCCGATTTTACGCGACATTGACACCAATAGCTTCCTCACTTTCTTTTATAACAAAAACAAAAGATGACACAGAGAGCTCATTAAATAAACATGAAATGCATTGCGTGTTTTTAATTTTCTTTGTAGGACTGTTTTCTTTTGATTAATCTTCTTTCCAATAACAAAAATGATTTGTTTGTTAATGTAAATAACCACAGTTAGACTTTAATAATAAAGTTAATTAAGAATTAAACTCTATATGTAGCACTACGCTCAATTTAAATGTGAGAGTGCTTTCTCGATCTCACGCCAAGTCGCAATTGCCGGCACTGCAATCGCACCGGGGCTCTGACATTATGGAAGCTTATATAACAACAGACTCAGTCCGCGAAAGTAAAAGTGAATCTCCGCCCGACGAGGTTTCGAAACAGCGACATGCTTTGCTAAACAAGGATCGCTCCACTTGTAAAGCCTCATTTTTTGAGATGTAAACATGGATTTTGTATCTTATTTCAGATCATGCGGTGGTTACCAATAAGCTGTTTGCTCTTATCATTAATAATAGTCGATACATCAGCTGATTGGTCTTGGGGTGAACAAAATAATGATAAGACTGCAGACCACATCGATGGGAATGCAACAGAACTGCTTCAAGGTGAACAGATAACAGAAGCCCAAGAAAAAAGTCTTGACACCAACGGCACGGTACTTGACGACATTGTCGATGAACTTGTAAGCAGGAAACAAGGCAGAAGCTTGGGCGGTTTTGACGATGATGTCTACAGCGATCCTACTATAAAGGAAGCCTTGGAGGCAGGAGACGATTCTGAAGCAAGAAATCTAATTAAAGGTCGTCTTTGTACACTAGGACTCGTTCAAGTAAGAACAATCTTTTTAATTTCAACATTGTCATTCCAAGGATAAGTGTATAAGATCCTTTATTTATATTTTTTAATTTTTTTAGTGTGATGATGAAGAAACACAAGAAAAACGCACGTACGTGTCTCCCGATGAATTGATATATGCACAACCCGTGGACATCAAGCCATTTGGAAAACCAATAGCATCTATCCCGATTCGTGGTCCACCCAGAGCTTATGGACCGCCCAAACCTATGCCATACCCTACACGCCCACAGAAGATTCCGCCTAAACGTGTGGGATATGGTGGAAACTTCCGTCCAGGATTCAATGATAAATATGGCTCTAGCAATTTCCAATTTTCTCAAAGTAGTGGATTATATAGTGGAAATGAAGCTAACTTTGTAACTAGGCCTCCAAGTTATGCTAGTGAAAGCCCTTATGCTTTTGAAAATTCTAAGCCAAGTTATAACAAAGTTCCCCTTGTTGGTACATTTCCGACCAAAACTGAATCTGTAGTACAGCAACATGTGCATCATCATTACGTCCATGGTGATGGCGACAAAGATCCTAAAGTTATTATTAAACCAGTAGCTATACCAGTAGGATCTGTGGGTCAACTGGCAACTCAGCCACAATTCCAACAATCATCTGACATCATAACTGCCGGAGGAGGTGACTACAGTGGCATTACGTCGGGAGGTTTCAAGCCTATGAGTGGAATCTATTCATTAGATAACAAGCCAGTATACGAAAGTGACACCATTTATGGTTCGCAATATGGTCACAATAGTATTAAGGGAGGTGTTAATCAATTAACTCAAGCTTTGCCAAATCAATTTCCCAGCAATACATTTGAAGATCAAAAGTACGGAAACTCATTAGGCGCTTACGGGGCACAAAATACAGGAAATCTACAGGGTAGTTACAATACGGGAAACCTTCAAGGCGCTTACGCTACCCATAATTCTGAATTTTATAAAAAGGAGCTTCATGTTGGTCCTGGAAATAATTTATATAACCAAGGTCCGGCTACCTTTGGACAGGGAAACGCTTACCAACAGAGTAATCATGAGGCCAAAGCGCAAGGATTTGATTGTGTTTGTGTAAATTATGATCAATGTCCTGCTCAAGAAATTATTGGCCGCCGAGATGATTTATACTTACCCATTGATCCCCGAAACAAAGGGAGCGACATTGCAGCTCTTACTGATGAACAATTAGACAACGTAACCAAAACACAAAATTTAAACATAAATGTGAATAACGCACAAAATAGTACTGAAACTGATGTGAAAAAGATTAGCAAACGAGAAGTGAAAGATGAAAAAACTGACGAATCTACTAAGGAAATTGAACCGGTACGTAATAATTTTTTCTTGAATATACTTCATACTTCATTATCACTTTTAAAAAACTAAAGCATTTTAATACCTATTTCATTTAACCTATGAACGAGTATATTCCTGCAACCCCCTTTCATTCCCTTTCATGCAATATTACTTTCATGAAAAATCCATCCACCAACCAATTTTATTACATAAATAAATATGACTGGGGTAACATCCATGTTGCATTCGGACTAGAATATACATATATTTAAAGTCCGATTGCAACAATTTACAAAAGAACGACTAAACAATGGGCACTGACACATATCTAACACCCATTCAAAGAAATTTAATTAAATAAACAAATATCACTTCAGCGCCTCATTGGATTGACCGGCTACGGCGGCAATGGCGGCAATAACAACAAACAAGTGCAGCCCACGTTTGGAGTCTCTTTTGGGTTGCCCCAGCCTTCCCACGGCGGATATCCTATAAATCCCTTTAATTCAAATCCCTTGCACAACCCTTACGGCCCCGCACTTAACGGAGGTGGTCTAAATTTAGGACTTCTTTCTGTGAATCCGTTACTTGCCGTCCAAGTAACAAAAAATGACTATGGGGAAAAAATAGTTAAACCTTTTGTTAATTTACACGTTACCCCCAATGAACATGTAGTAAACAAATTAGGTGACTTGTTCCACGAGAAAAAGCACTATCTACTGAATAAGCATGAACATTACCACCATCACAACCCTTATTCACACGGCTTTCATCACTATAAACCAATAAATAATCACCATCCTCACGTACATCACTATCCACCACATGGCGGACCTCCTATTTATTCTCCGCATTATACACAGTATGACACAGAATACTTGAAACAAACTCCATATAATATTCGCGAGCCAGCCATAGCTGGTGATGAAGATTATTATGATGAAGATAACGTTAATCATTATGACGATAATATCGATTACAATAGTCCCTACCAAGGCGGTTACTATAACCCAGGTTTTGAAAGATCAGCAAACACCAGTAAAAACCAAGGCAATTACGCCAACCGATATGCCTATTCCCGTTCCCTCACCCTTCCTTCTAAAAACTCTGGGGCAAACCGGGGAGGCCAAACCATCAGATTTCCTGACAGTAGAAAGAAGAGGGATGCCCCTATAGAGAAATCTATTACCGAAGCTATAGAAGAGGTAACCTATTCATAATAAATCTAAATTGTCAAATCTGAATGATTGCTAATGACCAATTTTATCAATTTCAGCGTCAAGGATATTTCGGTCGCCCTCCGGTTCAGCAATGCAAACCAAACCAAGTGTGCTGCCGTCGACCTTTAAAACCACAAGCTGCTAACAGAGGTCAATGTGGCATCAGACACTCGCAGGGAATCAATGGCAGAATCAAGACTCCGTCATACGTCGATGGTGACAGTGAATTCGGTGAATACCCATGGCAGGCAGCCATATTGAAAAAAGACCCTAAGGAATCTGTATACGTGTGCGGCGGAACACTCATCGACGGTCTTCACATCATGACTGCTGCTCACTGTGTCAAATCGTAAGTAACTCCATACTCCTAACAACTGTAACTTATTATCGTGAAGGAAGCGTTTGTGCACACTTGACAAGTTTACAATTAATTTTATTTCAAACTGATAATTTTATTTTATTTTCAGATACAAAGGATTCGAACTGAGAGTGCGTCTCGGTGAATGGGACGTTAACCACGATGTTGAATTCTACCCATACGTCGAAAGAAATGTTGTTTCGGTCCACGTGCACCCGCTGTATTATGCGGGAACCTTGGACAACGATCTCGCAATACTGAAACTCGAGCATCCTGTCGAATGGACAAACTATCCGCACATCAGCCCTGCTTGTCTGCCCGACAAGTACACAGATTATGCTGGACAACGGTGCTGGACTACCGGATGGGGGAAAGATGCTTTCGGTGATTATGGCAAATATCAAAATATTCTGAAAGAAGTCGACGTGCCAATTCTTCCACATGGACAATGTCAGCAGCAGCTAAAGCAAACAAGGTTGGGATACAACTATGAGCTGAATCCTGGTTTTGTGTGCGCCGGTGGCGAAGAAGGCAAGGACGCGTGCAAGGGAGACGGCGGCGGACCGCTGGTGTGTGAACGCGGCGGCACCTGGCAGCTAGTGGGTGTGGTGTCGTGGGGCATTGGCTGCGGGCAGCCCGGCGTACCCGGCGTCTATGTAAAAGTTGCTCACTATTTAGATTGGATCTCGCAGATTACCGGAAAGTTATCTCATTACTAAACTGATACCTAGAGATTTAACTGTAGGTACCTAATTTATAAGTAAACCTTTTAATCAAGTCACAATTTAGGACTGAATGGGTCATATTAATTTGATTTATTGTTAAAACGCCTACCTAGACGATTATTTAATATTTATAATTTATTATTATTATCTTTGGGTGGTAATATCCAGAGAAACCGAGTAATTGCGTATGCAGTTTTGTATCAAGTGAAATAAATACATTTTAAATATAAAAGTATGTTAGTTATTTTACGTTTCCTTATTGATCAGCATCCAGTACCGCGCCGACCATGGCTGGCGCCTGTGTGCGAAACCTATAAGGCGCCTCTCTGATTTTGCAAATGAGTGAAACACTTCGCTACCATTTGGAAAAAAATACAAAAGAAGACTCATATTACATAATATATTTATTAGGTACCTACTAGATATACGCCGAGTACTCGTTTATTACTCGGTACTCGGCATACTCGGCAATTTTTTTAGTACTCGTACTCGGCCGAATAACTCGGTTTAAGTGACGAATATTCGGTTAAAATACTATAGTGTAAAAAAACTCGATTGTCGGAGAGAGACGCGAGTGTCATCAAAATAAGCATATTTAATAAAGTAATGGGCATTCATTAATTTGAATTAAATGAAGCAAACAAGTAATCAATAATATACGAAAATTAACACAGGCAGGTTATGGTGCACCCGCCGCACGTCGCGATCATGTTTAAGCGTGTTTTCGCGCCCCATATCTGCGTAGACTGAACCGAGTAATTCGGCCGAGTACTCGGTTCGGCTAACATAAAACCGAGTAATAATCGGTACTCGGCTACTCGGTAAAACTTGTACTCGGCGCATCTCTAGTACCTACTAATTTAACTTAAATACAAATTATAAAAAATTAAAGATTATGATGTCCTTAAGCATAAGTAACTAATTGTTGCTCGCTACTTTTCTCGCCTTTTCTCGTTTTTTCTCTCCTCGCTTGTCGGTTATCGCTGTCTCAGTTTTGATATTTATAACATTAGTAAAAATTAAGATTAAAAAAACTCATGCTGTATAAAAATCTGAACAGAGTTATTATATTTCAACTTTTCTAGCTTTTCTATTTGAAAAATATTTAATAATATCTTGACTATCGATGTATTCTAAGATGTTCTCTTCTATTGCTATTACAGCCAAATTACATAATCTCTCCCGACTGAGTCCTGACTCATTGTTGAACGCAGGTATTTTTTATTAATTTTAATTTTGAAAAAGGTCTTTCTGCGCTTGCTACTGTGACTGGCATAGTTATCAAAATTCGTAATAGTATTGTGATATTAGGGCATATGGCTGTCAAATTATTTAAAAAATATAATTCCAGAATTTTTGTCACACCATTGTCAAAACCTTTAAAAAGAAACTGATATGATACGTAGGCGGGATGATAAGTATCTGGCCTAAACTATTTAAAAAGAATATATATTTAAAAGAATATCTCATTTTACAAAAGAGATTTCTAGCTATCCATAATCTAAATTTGAAATCGACGGCTCCAATACTTTTTAATAATCTGACATTTTAGAAAATCTTGTGTTGAATTTGTCACAAAATGGATAAAATTGAACAAAGAGCAGTGATAAAGTTTCTTCATATGAAGGGTTTAAAGGGATCAACAATTTTTGACGAGTTAAAAAATGTTTTAGGTGAAAGTGCTCTTTCATATGCCACAATCAAGAACTGGGTTGCCGAATTTAAGCGCGGCCGTACAAGCGTCCAAAATGAATCCCGATCCGGACGTCCAAAAAGCGTCACCACCTCAGAAATGATCTCCAAAGTCCATGAGATGGTCTTGGACGATCGAAGTTTGAAATTATCCGAAATAGCTGAAAGTGTAAGCATCTCGAAAGAACGGGTACATCACATCCTGAGTGAAGAATTGCATATGAAAAAGCTATCCGCCCGTTGGGTGCCGCGCTTGCTTAATCTCGATCAAAAACGAATTCGTATGCAAGATTCCCAACACTGTTTGAATCGTTTTAAGAGTAATAAGGTGGATTTTTTGCGAAGATTTGTAACAACAGATGAAACGTGGGTCCACCACTATACACCTGAATCCAAAATTCAATCAAAGCAGTGGACAGACGCTGGGTGTTCGGCTCCAAAGAAAGCCAAAGCTGTGAAATCGGCAGGGAAAGTGATGGCATCTGTATTTTGGGATGCGAAGGGAATTTTGATGACAGATTACCTTGCGAAGGGTCAAACTATTACCGGCGACTACTACGCTGATCTGTTACACAAGTTACAGGAATGTATTCAGCTAAAAAGACCAGGTTTGACTCGAAAAAAAATAATCTTTCACCAAGACAACGCAAGGGTTCACAAATGCGTTAAGGCAATGGCAAAAATCAACGAATTACACTACGAATTGTTGCCCCATCCACCTTATTCGCCTGACCTAGCACCGTCGGACTTCCACCTGTTTCCTAAGCTCAAAACTTTTTTAGGCAGACAGAAATTTGAGACGAATGATGCCGGTATAACTGCTGTAGAGGAGTATTTTGCCGGCCTTGAAGAAACGGATTTTATGGAGGGCATAACTGCTTTGGAGCGAAGATGGACTAAGTGCGTAGAGCTTAAAGGAGACTATGTCGAAAAATAAAAACCACTTCGTTACGTTAAACTGAGTATTTCTTTCCTAGGCCAGGTACTTATCATCCCGCCCTCGTATAATTTCTTCGCACAAATCATTAGTATTTGCTGCCAACGATTACAGTTAATGATATGTTGGCTTTTATCTTAAACGTTGTTGAGTTTAAACAGAGACTAAATACGTTTTCGTGGTTAAATAACAAATCAAACATTTCTTTCACTTTCAAAGTTAATATAGTTGTTTTTTAATAAATCCCATTTTATGGTAGACGATGAAAAATATATGTATAATTCTTGGACTATACTAAAAAAATCATTAGTATGGTATTTCAGAGTAGCTGCGTCCTTCAGTATTAAATTACTATAAGCAGCTAAATACTATAACAGGGTAAATAAAAAGCGCGGGGATTTAGCTCCAACAGTCTCGTTTGCAAACCAATGATTTTACCGCGCATGTTTGAACCATTGTCGTAGCCCTTCCTCCTTAAATTGTTTACGTCCAAAGTATGTTTTAGTAATTCTTCTGTGATAAAAGAAGTCAAACCAGCGTCAGTAGCATCAGTAATGGGACAAAAGCTAAAAAGTGCTCTCTTATTTCCGTCTTAAGTTTGTTGAAATTAACGAATCTAATAATTATACTAATTTGCTTTACATGTGAAACATCGGGAGTACAGTCGGGTATCACTGAAAATTATTTATTAGCTCGGCATAAATTTAAAATGTAGCTTTAGATTTGAGTTGCAAGTATAGAAACTATTTGAATTTGAATTTTGTCTCCAGATATGAGTTTTGAATCACTCGGCGCGCGTCTGTTTAGTAATAGTTGGATCGAATTTTCCTAACATTGCTATACATTTTAGAAAATTGCCATTGTTACGATCGTATAATTTGCTGCTCTTTCCACGAAAAGCCATATTTAGTTAATAAAGAATAGGGTGACGGCATTTACAAGCAGGACGCACGGCGCGCCCTCTAACATTTATTATGTATATTATTAACTATGTATTATTGGATAATACGTTTTGATTGACTATCAAAGCAGTGCGTAAATACCCGGCGACAACGCATGGGGATTCTCCATCTCTCATGCTGGCTCTCATTGCAAGATATGGGGAATTCCCTCAACCCCGTGCTCGCGCCGGCTTGCATTATCTCCTTGGCGCTTATGAAAACAGCGACAACCGCGGCTCCTTTGCCTGTCAGCTTCGATCAACTAAAAAGGTTGATATAACACTTATTATAACCAAACACCGTAGATGCTCTACGAGTGCATAGAGGGTATACCTATATATTGTAAAAGATAAAGTATTTTATCCGCGATACGCGGAGTCAATATTAAGGAAGAAAACAAAAGTCCTGACCTTGTAACTGCCTGCTCACCCACTCTCGATCTTCCTGGGGGCCCCGGAACTGCTGAACAGGGAGGCGTTTAACTGCGCCTTTGCAAGGTACACTACACTATTAAATGTAACATTAATCACGACACACGCGAACCCCAAGGTCTCCAAAAATGTGCAGCCTACTTGCACAACAAAAAAATTGCTATAGTACCGCACAAGGATCGATGGCCGACTCACGAGCGATCCGCGCCCGCGCAGCACGTGAACTCACCCCTCAGCCAGCGAACAATACCGAACATAAAGGAAGAACATTTCAGTGCTTCATGATTTTATTGTTATAATAGACAGACATGTAAAGAACGTAAAAAAAATTCAAAACAAAACTTTGATTAGTATCTATGCTTTTTTTATGTACGAAGGTGGCAGACGAGCATACAGTCCACCTGATGGTAAGTGGATACTGTCGTCCATACACATCCGCAATACATACCAACATTAATCCAAAATGACAAACGTTGGCACGCCCCCGGATGCATTAGAAATTCATTACTGGATTTAGAGAAAGGGTTGGGAAAATGGTGAGGTATATGATAGGATGGTATCCATAGGGATAGGCTCCAATATTTCAACATATCCCCCATCAAAGTCATCAAACCCATCATCAACACAACAGAATTTAAACTCAATACAACATAATTATTATAAACAATGAGCAAAAATATAGATAAATAATAAACAAACAAACTTATTAATTAACTTATACCTAATGCCACAATACAGTTATTGTTTCTCAACCGACCTAGTATATACTAGTCTATGACATTCGTTATAAGTATATAAAAAATATTCATCATCATCATCATCATCTCAGCCCTTGGACGTCCACTGCTGGACATAGGCCTCCCCCATTGTCCGCCATTTAGACCAATCGGCAGCGATCTGCATCCAACGGGTGTCCGCAACCTTTATGAGGTCGTCTGTCCATCTAGTAGATGGACGTCCTCGGCTTCGTCCGCCGGTACGTGGTCTCCATTCGAGAACCCTCAGTGCTTGAAGACGAAGGTCTTCGACCAGTGTGTGTTGCCAGTGATGACCTACGGCACCGAGACGTGGTCTCTGACTATGGGCCTCATAAATAAGCTCACTGTCGCACAGCGAGCTATGGAGAGGGCTATAAAAAATATTATCTGGCCTTAATTGTATTAAGGAGAATTCATTACTATACAATACTTTCTTCGATATAAAAATACTGGTTAGTATAAAAAAAAAACGTGTCAAAATATAATAAAAAAATATAAACTATCAATTCCATATCAAATAAGAATCATTGTGTTCTATTTATTGTATTAGTACAAAAGGCGTACACGTAAAGTTAAATATTATAAGGACGCATGGCTGGAAAATCGGAGCGCAAGGCAAAGATTAAAGATGTTAAATTAACAACAGGAACTGAGCTGGCTGACGCTCTAACGTCGTTTACACTACCAGACAGTTTGCCTTGCTCAGAGGTGAACTTCCCGATACTCTTAACAAAGATCAGGAAGGCAAATTGGCAACAAATAGTAGAGGAGCAAAACCAAAGACTAAAGGAAATAGAACTATATGTTGAAAGCAAGAAAGAACCAGTTCCTAAAGCTCCGTTTCTTAGTAAGTTGACATTATTATTCCTGTAAATGACTTGTGTATTTCACTACACAAGCAGTGCAGTACTATTCATTTCTCATTACGTCAAGGTCGATTTTCCACAACTCCTTTAGTCGATTCTCAAAAAATATTCTAAAATGACAAAGATATCTGCATAGCATTTCATAAGTGCGTATATAATTTACTTACTCTTAACTAACATGGTCCTATGCTATCTCCTATTTCCTACCAGTGAGGTCCAAAAGTTTCTGGCATGACATATTTCTAGATGTCTGAAGAAAACAAATTATACGTCATTGTACTCGTAAATGACATTTATCCTGCTAATTTGCGTATAATTTTTAGAGTTCAACCCTCGTTAGTTTTGATTCCTCGACACTTAGAACAAATGGAAGTCGCAAAATCTTTAAAATGTTTAAACCGAAATATCGTTCTGTGGTTGTTTCTTACCAAGTAGGGTGTTAGCCCATAGTCTAACCAATACTACGATGAGTGGAAGCTATTATGCTAACCTTATAGAGAAATTACGAGAAGCAATCAAGCGGAAACTTTTCGGAATCCACCCGCCCACGCCGCCGCAATTGCGAAAGCTGCTGTTTCAAAGTGTGGCTTCACGGAAATTCGCCACGCTCCCTATAGTCCTGACTTAGCTCCCAGTGATTACCATTCGCTCTCAAAACTCAAGGTGGACTTAAGATGTAGAAGATTTTCCACTGATGTTGAAGTGACCGCGGCGGTTTTCGCCGGAGACTATATTGAAAAATAAGAAAGTTTCATGGACTTGGACACTCAAGTCCTTTTTCTTTGTCAGGCTGGAAACTTTTAAACCTCCCCTCGTATAATATAAAAACAATAATGATATGTACTTAAGTATGTATGTGCGTATATGTGTATTATAATAGCTGAAATTATATTACATTAGTATTATAATCTATTATTATCTAGGTATAGATTAAGTTCACATTGCAATACTTACATAAATCATTTCACTACAAATGCATAAACTTTTGAAGTATGTATATAGTTCAAAAAAATATATAGTTTATTCTCAGAGACAAAATAGAAATAGGCAGATTGTTTCGTGTGGTATCTGCATGAGCATTCGGTTAATCACTGCGTTAAATTCTCCCCTCCCGCGCTGTGACTATTTTTTCTATAGAACTGCTTGTCTGGTAAAATACATAGAAATCATTGATTCCTGTATAGTACCTACTCGTATTATGTACTCGTACTACTCGTAAAATTTAAAAAGACCATGAAGAAATAGAACGGTGATAGCAAGGTATCCATTCTCGACTGGCATTTGTGACGTCGTGAGTTGAAACCCCTGCCCATACGACTGACGAATTTTTAATTCATCACTAACTCTGCGATGAATTAAAACATCATGAGGAAACCCACATGCTCAAGAATTGAAAATTATGCGGCATGTTTATCCACCAATCTACACTAGTCCCGCGTGGTGCTAAGGGAGGCCAGTGCCCTACAGTGGGACGTTATAGGCCGATGTCGATAAAGAAGTATAAAACATATCCCCATCTTCTTTATTTACAGCATCATTGCACACATACATAACTTTGTTCCAACGGCGTAACCTATTCGTTCTACTAAATATAAACGTAAGGTTTCTTTACAGGAACTGAATGCGATTACATAATCAATGAAGTTTTTGTTCATCTTTTACCTGCTCTGGAAGAAACCCTCAATAAAGCGAAAATGTGGGAAGCCCTCGTCAGGCAGAAATGTTTGTTCAATGGTATTGACCACATTGCTCAGGTGCTACTGCTTGATGTTATGGTTATCTATCACTTAGAAATCCATACCTACACGTGATTAAATTATCCTAGAATTTGTTTAAGGTCCAACTTTAATGAGACTTTATGTTAAAGGTGTTATGGAATAATAACCCACGTCATCCAAGTCGAAAAGACGGAAACTTACATTTATTCAACATGCCCTGGGTGCGCAATTACCTAAAAGAAAAGTACGTAAGAAATTAGTAAACCATACATACAATCGGCCTCACCACTGTTAGATATAGACTTCTGCCTGGGCTAACCACTGTTACATATACTTCTGCCTAGGCTCGCCCTAAAAACTATCTTTCTCTCATCCAGCCACATCCGCAACATTAAAGTTGCATACGCTCCGGTATATTGTCTCCATTCAAGGACTAATCTCATCGATTATTGATCTTATTACCTATCTATGGTTGAAATTATGGCTTACACATTCAGCTTCTTTATTCTATAAATATAAATATGGTCAATCGTAAACTCGACTGATACAAACCGCTGAGTGTGTAATATAACACCGCCACTAAAGCGCTGTCTGTGCATATGCCATACAATGATGTTTCCTTATTATACAATAAAATTAAAAGACAGTTGAGGATTCATCACCTGACTAGATATCAAACTAAAAACAAAATCAAAAACTGAGTATTATAACTTTTTATACTTTCGCGTTTTGTACATATTTTTTATATTCTAAATCGGGTCTGAATGCCTATAATAAAGGTACTTGTTTACATTTTATTCCTACTCGACATTTCGGCACGGGTTACACCAGCCGTGGTCACGAATTGACTGAAGAGGCGGGTAGTCCAAGATGGGAGCTGAGAGCAGTTTTATCAACTACCCACATTTCATATTCACATTCGCAAAGGCTGCGACACACTACACTAACAATGTCCGCAAACATATTCGATGGTAAATTGCAACGTTTAAATTTTGTTAATCACTGGATTCCACGTTGATGACAGTTTATATCCATCTTCCCGATTGAATTTTTTATATTTCTTAATTTCAATCGCTTCACGTACAATCCTGGAATAATAGTGACGTTCGGTAGAGAGGACTTTGAGAGTGCACAGTTCTATTTAGTGATTAATTATTATTGTACCTACCGAAAATTAATAAACCCAATGTTCCTTTGCGCCGGATAGTAAGTCAGATTGATTCAGCCACATATGACCTGGCCAAACACATTTCTTCAATATTACAACCATTGGTGGGTAGAATATCGTCCTTTGTGAAAGATTCTCGCCATTTCGTAAAAATTATAGACGAAATGAAACCGGAACCACACGAAGTCGCTGAGTTTTGACGTTAAGTCGATGTTTACCAATGTTCCTCTTAAGGAGTGTCTAGATGTCATAAAAGGTAGGCTGGCTTGTAATAACTTGTCAACTGATTATATTGCTTTGCTGGAACACTGTCTGGAGGGCAATTGCTTCCTATGTTAAGGTCAATACTATCCCCAGATAGATGGCGTCGCTGTGGGTAGTCCTGTAGCACCAGTAATTGCGAATATCTGGATGGAACACTTTGAAGAGGGAGCCCTCAGTCCCTACTTGATATTGAAAAAATGTTAAATGTTATATCAAAACCAAATTTTCAGGACCAGTGCGTTTACTATGTTTCTAGGCCTCGTCCTTACTATCCAAAATCTTGGTTATGGCCAGAGGACTATGCAGCTACATTAATCCAAAAGAGTGTGCGTCAATACTTCGTACAAAGAGAAGAAGAAGTACAAGAAATGCGCAATTTTTGGAAGGTATGTTTCTAGTTACCCCTATGGGTGGTAGATACCCCATAAAATTTTCTCATCTTGACGCAAAAAACAAACATAGCTTTGACAAAACATGAAATACCTACCTAAGAGGGGCGAATACTAGAGGGGGCGTAAAGTGCTGAAGTGTCATGAGTGTGCCATTCATGACACGCCCACAGCTATAACGTTATAGTCATGATACGACGTCTACGACGAGCATCAACAAACCTTCAATGCCATCATTAGCAGCCACTGGTCGCATTTGATGTCATCGTTGACAAAACAACAATAATTATGTTCAATAACTGAATAGCAACAATCAATAGATTGATAACATATTAAATACGAGTACATTCGCGATGCAATGGTCTCATATCAATGATAGGAAAGTAGAAACAAAGAAATACAAAATAGAAGAAAAGTGCACATAATTATATAAAATAAAATACAATTATTCGGGTGTTTCAACCCGAATAATTGAATAATTATTTTATCGTATATCATTTTTATAATAAATAGTAATATTTTTAAAACGGCAAACCTAAGACTTAAGTTAACTACACGTATTTTTAAATCTTGACGGCACTGTCAGCTAGTCTGGCAACTAAAACGTGTTACAAGAGATTGAAACTGTAATCCTTAACATGAATAAAAAATTAAAGTGAACAACATGCTGAAATAAAATGAAAATAACTTATTACAGTACTTTACATAAATCATAACATTAAGTTGATTTATTGACATAGTATTAATCTGATTCAGTGGTAAATAGAAATGAAGTTTTTCGTTCAATATGCTTTCCTATAAAATTACAATCACTATCTTATACATATGTCCGTTTTTACTTCGCTGCCCCTAGATAAAATTATATCGCTATCTTTACATAACCTGTATACAAACGATTACAATACAAGATTAATTAAATATAATAGCATCTCTATTATAATTACTTAAACAACGTCCCACTGCACCACTGCCGGGCCCTAGTAAATCACTAGCGGATTTCGAGCCATAATCCACCACGGGGACCCAGTGCCGATTGATGGATAAATAGTCTGATAATAAGCGTAATAAGCTGCTAATAGCGTAATAGCTTGTTAATAAGCGTAATGGCCCGCTAAGAGTAAATTCCTACGCCCGAGTGTCTAAAATATTCATTAGGCTCTTCGTGAAGTGCAAACATCCCTTGGCCTGATACTGCAACACCACTATCAGTCTAGTGACTAATGTATTAAGACATGTACAAAAGTTCGACTCTAGTGTACAATAAGTTCGATATATAGGTGCAATGAGTATGATGTAAAATAAGTATATTTTTAAGATCCTATTAAATTTTAGATTAAATTGCTTTTACTATACTTTTATACTTTATTGTAAAAGCTATACTTTTACATTTTACATACATACAAATTTTCCTTACGCACCATGCCTGCCTTTCTGTCTTGACCTATATTACAGTTTCTCAGGTCTGCTGGAAGAATTAACTTTTGTACATATATTCTTCGTGTTTCTTTTTATTTATTTCATGTTGTGTATACAAGAAAGTATATAAAAAATCAAATATTTTGTTTTCCGTCAATAAATTATCTTTAATTTAGACGATTCAGGAAATGACTTTAGTCTTTAGTCGGACAGCACGAATGGAGTCGCCAACTTTGTTTTATGATTCGTTACGACCATTTGTTTACGTTTTGTATTTGCATAAAGCACACTTGTGCCATCTACTATTGCAGAAGACCTCTTCTTATTCACACATCCCTTGCCACAGCGTCTTTAATACAAACACAAGTAAAATTAACGCACCAAATCCAACAAAACATAGTCTGCTGCTTCAGTTACGCTTTCCGCGTAAACAAATTTAATATGTACCTAATATGTAAATAATTAATTTGAAGTCTTAATATAACAGATTTTTAAAGTAATTGCTAGGCGTTACAGCAGGTAGAAACTTATAGGAGCTGTTTACACTTCATGAAGAAGCTAAAAATTTTAGTTAATAGATTTTTTAGGGGGAGAGTGCACACTGCATTCCCACAGCCGTTGGACGCACTCAACTGGCCACGTTACCCCTCTCTCAAAGAAGAGTACGTTGAAATGTACTGCATTTCCTACTTTATCGTATTTCCCTAATGTACGTATGTGTTTCGGTAGCGAGTGAAATATGCCAGAGTCCATTCCCATCCCATCCTATTTTCCCATTTTCCCATCCCTTTCTCTAAATCCATTCCTTAATCTGCAAAGGCGGGCAACGCTTCCGGGCGTGTGCCCACGTTTGTCATTCTGGACTGATGTTGGCATGTATCGCGGATGTCTATGGACGACAGTATCCACTTACTTGTACTCGTATAGCGTTATGGCCATACTTGTCTACTTCAGTCATCAACTCATCACGCATGCGCATGCGGTATACTATTGTGACGGACTTTGCGCATGCTATGGACATCACATTGCCATTTATCTATTTGGTTTATGTTTTTTTTCATTCATCATCATATGTATTGATTAACAAATTTAGTAAAAAAAACTATTAGCGCTAGTGTGTATTATTAGATTGTATTATATATTTATTTTATGTATTATTAGATTTATTAAATTAGTGTGTATTTATTAGATATAACATATCGTTTGTTACCAACGACACAATTAACGACACCACTAATGGTGTCGTTGGGAATTGTTTTGCTATCAACAACACCACCGAACCACACCGATATACACTGGTGGTATGTATCGTTAGGAAAGCAAATTTCTAACGAAACCACCAGTGGTATGGTTCAGTAGTGTCGTTGGTAAAAAAACAATTCCCAATGATGTTGGTAAAAAACGTAAGTTACAACGTACTTGACGACACTGAACCACACTGCTGCACATTGTTGGTGTTGTTGGAAAAGCAAATTCACAACGATATCACCAGTGGTGTTTTATTTTATTTGGAAAGGGCAGTATACAGAGTCCTTAAGCCTTCACCAGAAGTGTGATACGTCGTGTCGATAGTAAAAACCAATTCCCGACGACTTCGGTCATAAACGTAATATATACAGCTCGTGTTCAAGTACCTGACTACGCGCGCCGATAGAGGTAAGCGAGGAGGGGAAATTGTGTATTACACGGTAATGGTAATTCAAAGATGTATCTGAAGATATTATCTTCAATCGTTTTACTGTGACAATTAAAATAGAACAACAACAAGACACATAAAACATGTTATTAACACGTAAACTTGAGAACGCTCAATTGGATTCCCGACGCGTGGCCGCGGCGCACACAAAAACAATGTACATGTACGAGCACAACCACTACTAAGCGTAACCCGCTTTCGTGATATGAAAGAAATATATTTGAAGACAAGCTACATATAGCAGCAGCTTGAATTTGCATCAGCATTTTTGGCAGTTTATATACTATATATAGCCTAAATGCAAATATACTATATATAGCCTAAATGCAAATTGATTCTAATAACTGAATTTTGGTGATAATGCGTATTTTCGTTACATTTAGTGTAATTTTACGTTATCGCTTTATGAATTGAATCAATTTATTGTATTATTAATTTCAGAAACTGAAAGTTGAACGCAACTTACCGGAGATGTATACCAATCCAATGTTAGCCAAGAAATTTGCATCTATACGTGACTTTCATAAACCTTAATTTCATTAAATAAAAGATATTTTTATGGATTTGTTTTAATAAATTTTATTCTAATATCAAATTTTAATATTTTTACTAATAAATGTAAGGAGTTTATGCATTTAATTTAGTGGAACCCCCTCGTAGAGGGAAGGACTGGCTGGTTCGCCGAGAGACATAGTGAAATTAATGGTAGGTTTTTCATCACCTTGAGCAATCCGCTGCATTCTGTTAGGGCTCCGGTTGTAACTGAGAGGCAACATTAATTCCTTCAAGGGCTGAAAAGACAATACATGTGTAATTAGTATTGGACCAATACAAACATCATTGCTTTTGTAGTACCTACATAATTGTAATAGTCCCTTACTTGATGAATTATATTACAGGTAGTCCTCGCTTATACGGCAGGTTGCGTACTGTAAATGAGCTACGAAAAACTAAACGACGTAAACAGACAAATTTTTTCATACATTTCTATGTAAGAGCAAGTAGTTAGGTTATCAGACAATACAGCATGTAGCATGCAAATAGACACATATTTTTGGAAAATCCAGTTTTACTAATGAAAATGGAATAAACAAAATAATGCCACACATTAGTTACCGTAACATAAATATTAAAGGCATTTTTTTTTATACTATGTATATAAAAAGTCCTGTATAAGCTTTTGTATAGCTTCTATCTTTTTATTCTCAGGAATGTGACATTTATAGGGGAGAAAAATGTTATTATTTTCAAAGAACTCTACTCAAAGTTAGTAATTTAATTCAAAAATTTGCAATACAGCATGGATGTTAATGAAGTTTGAAATTAATTGTTTACATTCGAAGCTGGAGGAACCCGATCGCGCTGTTCCTCCAACTCAACTAAAGCCTTTAGATAATTTCTGTGAATTTGAAGTGATAATTCAGTGAAGAATCATTCAGTAAGGTCATTGGTGTCATCACTAACGATTTCAATCCCGAATCAAGAGCCGTTAATGCGAGAAATGGTATGTTTTACTTGCATTAACTGTTGTTTGACATAAAACGAGAACTGCCTGTATTTAATAGATTCCTATCAAACTTATTACTGGAAAGTAGAGAAGTAAAGATAATATGTAATATACTTATTATCTTTAATTACTTAAAACAGGGACTATTAGTCAGGGTCGGACTGGGCCGGAAGGGCCCGGGTGGCTCCGCGCGGGGCCCGAGACTGGATAATGGTAGATGGGATACTATCAGAAAATATCTATTTCATTTCTCTCTAATTGTATGAACGAACTATCTGATCTAGTTTACATTTAGGTTGCAAGAGCTGGGACCTAGCCTGCGCGGGCCTCCTATCCTACCTACCGCCTGGCTTGCGACAAGCCCCGCAAGCCAGGCCCGTGGGGGGGGGCCGCGCAGACTGGGGCCCGGCTGGCAAACGCCACCTCGACTATATGGCCAGTCGACGCTGCTATCAATAAAAACTATAGACAAGAACAGTGATACAACATATATTATAATGTACCTATTCAAAATAAAGAAAAAAATAAAGTTTGATTTATTGATAATTATAATATAAACATTGGATTAGGTTCTGTTAAGTGTTTGTTTACAGTTTTTAATTGATTTTTAACTTAGTATTGAACTAGATTGATTAGATAAACTCGTTTTATCTAAATTAACATTATTTAATTATGTACAAAATGCAACATCTATGATGTTACCGGATGTCATATGATCACATTTGCTCAGTAAGTTTGTCCGGAGTTCATATCTGCCATACACAGATCAGGCGACTTTAAAAAGATGTTATAATTTTAAAAAGGTGGCTCATGAGCAGGCCAGACTTATTAAACATTATTGGAGGAATTAAAACGTAAGATCAAAGTAAAAAAAGTGGTTCTTGGGGTGATTGATGTGTCAAGTCTAAGAACTAAGAAGTCTAAGAACGGATGTTAAAGAAAATGTGGGACATTTAACTAAAACTGTGTTTTTTTTATAGACTAGTGGGCAGACGAGCAAGCGGTCCCACGTGATGGTAGGTGATCGTGTGCTTGCCGGGCTTAGGGAGTGTGTAGCTGAAAGAAGTCATTCTCTTATTACACAATTAAATAAAATGTAGTGTTTTACTGTAGTGAATTATGTTTTATATAACTTTTATGTTTTTTCCCAACATCATTCTTAATTAAAGATGTTTCTTCTCCTATTAACCTACTACTAACAATATTTTTTCAATAACTAACAATGTGAGAAGCATGTAGGCACATGCCTATACCTAGTAAAAGTGTTGGCTGATGGGGGGTGTGTATTCACGGTGTAGCGAGGAGGATGTACTCGTCTCCGCCGGCAGACGATGTATATGTGTGTAGCCTGCCTGTGAGTGTAGTGAAAGAACTGCATTGGCAACATGTGTCGTCGGGGTCGTCTAGGACGTGCCGACGACGAGGACGACGACGGTAACGGGGGGGGGGGGGGGAGCATTCCTATCGGAGACATAGGGAACATACATAAATGACATTTTTCTAGTTGGAAGTTTGACGTTTAAGAAGTTTAAAGGATTCTTATATTTTCATATCATTAAACTCAGAATCATGAATGGTTTCAGGAAGGGTTCCGTTACACACACTGTATAAGGATCTATAGTAATGCAGACAATCAACTACTACAGAGTCGACAAATAAAAGTAATTAATAAAATTTTACATACAGGAAAATACCATACCTCTAAACCTTTTTTCTCATAATCTTTAATGATAAACCTTTTCATCAATGGTGGCATCTCAATACTGTTTGGTAAAATAACACTAGTCAAATCATGTACTCTGTCAACTGAACTTAACCATTTGGCTTCCTCATTTTTTGGTATCAGTTTGTAGTCAGTTTTATAAGATGTCTGATAAATTTCTGTTAGATTTGGCATTTTGCGGCCCCTGAAGGTCTTCTCCACCCACACTCTTACTCGTCTTCTCTCCTGAAATTGTAAATTGTACAAAACTCTACTAAATTTCCATATTTATAAAATATTATACAATATTATTATCAGCCTTATACAATATTATAAAATTATTTTTTAATCTAGAATTGTAAACTGAGTTTACGTATATACACTTGTAACTTTAATAACACTAGACAGATTCCTGATAGAACTATGAATAAACTTGTAATAATGGATTCAGGTATAATCATATAGTGCTCAATATAAGACACCATCCACACTCCACCCATGGCGCTACCTATCCCTATCGATAGTCAGGTCAGGAACTTGGGAATAAACTATCATGAATTGACATGATTGACAGAAATTATTATAGGGTCCACAGGTTGCTGAAATAAGCAAGAGAATGTTTGCTGCGGTGGAATCTTTGAGGAGACTAGGTAATTTCCTAACATATGACACCAGGATTATGCTTGAACAAAGTTTACTTCTACCCATCCTTGATTAAGGTGACCTGTGTTATATTAATCTGAATGGGGATCAACTAAATATATTTGAATGTCTTCAAAACATTCAAACAGACATCCACAATACATGCCAACATCAGTCCAGAATGGCAAATGTTGGTTCGCACCTGAATGCGCTGCCTACCTTTGCAGATTAAGGACTGGATTGGGAAAATGGGGAGGAACAGGATGGGATGGGAATGGGCTCTGGCATATCTCACTCACTACCGAAACACATACATACATTGGGGAAATATGATAAAGTAGAAAATGCAATACATTTCAAGGTAGTCTTCTGTGAGAGAGGGGTAACCTGGCCAGTTGAGTGCACCCACAGGTTGTGGGAATGCAACATGCAAGTTGTTAATACTTTCATAACTAATGAAATGAATTTGATAAAAAAGTACTCTATATCCTTCTGGGATAAATACCCCAGTACTGGCGTTGCAATAATTGCAATTGCACAGATTGCATATATAACAAACAAATAGAAAGATTGCATATATAACAGTAAATAGATAATTTTAAATTTTTGTAACAAATTGTTGAAGTTACTGAAGAAAAATGTTTATAAAACTTTGCATATCAACCCCATAGTGCAAAAAGTCATTAAGTAACAAAATGCTAGTTTCAGGTGTTAATTTTTTTAATCATAACTTGTGTCATTTTCGTATTACTTTAAAAAGTAATAGCATGGCATTATTGGGATCTTTTATACAATAGCATAAATGTTTCCGGAAAAGCTTTATTTTTGGAGAAAATAGAGAAAATATCACATACAGTGTAAACTCTATATAGCGACACTGAAGGGACTGCGCATTTTATGGCGTTATTGAGAGTTGTCGTTAAATGGAGAGAAGAAAAATCAATATTATTTTACTATTATATTATTTACTAATAAAGTATATATAACATTTACAAACAATAAACATTAATAGTGATACAAATAAACAATAAGTGATACAATAAACAAATAACTAAGAATATGGTAATGTACAGATAATGCATAACAACCTAACGACAGTCTAGTAGCCTAGTAGCCGAGTGCACGGAAACAAACAAAAGAACGGATTTCTTAGAATCTTCGATACGTATGATGCCGACAGTCGAGGTAAACACGGGCTGGACAATAAAGCAACAAAAAAACAAACAAAAGAACGTACACAGCTGCAGTTCTTATTTCGGCAACTTTATTGTATTATTTGTTTATTTAGTACTGTTTATTGTTTAATAATGACGTATTGTTGTCGTTATTTAGAGTGGGTGTGATGCTACATAGAGTGTATCATTATATGGACAACAAGGTAAACCAACCATAGTCAAGTAAGTTCGACGTTTTAGGGAGTTTGTCGTTAAATCGAGTGGCGTTAAATGGAGTTTACACTGTATTTATTTTTGGCTCTTCCAAATCTTCAAGAAATTTGTTAATTAATTACCTTTTCTATGCAGTTACGTGAGTATTTGGTGTTTCAATTTTGCAATTCAATAGTAGAGAAATAATACTCAAATGATTTTGATGATTATTTAGGGCAGTATTTGACTTTAAGTCCTAGAGTCATGAAGTCTTAGTTAAATTTCACTTTCATAAATTTGTATTTGTACACATTGCCAAAAATTGTTAAAACATATAGAAATTTTGTAATAAATAAGTTACCTCATCAGGACAGGTCTCAACCTTTACAATTTTCATGAAGCTTGGTTCAGGATATCTTTCGAATACAGATCGTACAACAATTCTTCCGACGCCGAAGTTTTTGAGACTTCCCAAAATTTCCCACAATGTCTTACCCTTAAAATCAGTCGTCCTACCTACATACTTTATAACAGTTGAAGTCATTTTCTAAATTATAAAATTAAAAAGTTAAAACACTACAGATAACCTAGTTCTTTTAGAAACAGTCAGATATTCTGTCATGAATCCGTTAGCTGTCAGTTAGGGTTTGTACGGTTTTTGAAATTAATGAAAACCGGTTAACCGAATAAAAATTAATTAAGACACAAAAGCAACACTTTTATCACTGCACACTGCACTGCATTTCTTTCAAAAATAGCTCCTTTTTTCTTTTATCATTTGATTGGACATTGGCATAGCCATTGGTGCACACACAGCAATTAATGAAACAGAATTGTTTTTGTCGTGTCATAGCCACCTATGTCCCAGATAGGAGTGCCCCTACCCGCTACCATCGTTTAGACGGTCGTTGCACGTTTTAGACGACCCTGACGACCCTATCACTGCTGCCAATGCAGTTCTTACATTACATTCACAGACTACACAGATACATTGTGCCCGCCGGCGGAGACGTGGACGTCCCCCTCGCTACACCGCCAACACACACCGGCCCTCAGCCAACACTTTTACCAGGTATCGGCACGTGTCTGGGCGCTTCTCACCGACTCGCGATCCCGCGGTATCCCCCCAATGTTTTTAATGCCTACCTTGTAATTGCCTATCGAGGTTCGTTCCTTCCGCCGGTTTACCGGCGGGGCAGCCCTTAGGCTCGTTGCAACATCGTTACACATTTTGTTCCTGGCTGAGCGCCTTCTGCGCTCACCCTAAATCAGACAAGTCCGGTGATTCTTGAAAGGACACTAGGTCCACAAGAATTTAGGCATTTCGAAAAAAAATCGTATCATTGTCCATTCCCGTCGAAGTAGGAGTTGCTCAGTAAAGTGATAGTGGGTTTACTGAGTATAGAGGTGCAGAACATAAAAATGCAGTCTCACGCTTTTATTGAATTATCATAAATAAAGGCTGTCCCGTAATGAGTCCAAGGTTTAATTTAGAAAAAAATTATGTCATAGTTTCTCCGGCTGTGTGACAGGTGGCACAGTCCTGTTGGAACAGGGAACTACAGTCGATCGAGGTCCATATCTTCCAATTGGTGCCAAAGAAACTTCTGTAGCATGTTCCGATACCTCTCTATGGCTACCCAAAAAAAATGACGCAGCGCTGTGATCCCGCCGAACCAAACTGTAACTCTTTGCGGATATATCCATTTTTCATGAATCTCATGAGCATTCTCCAAGCCCCAGATACGACAATTTTGCTTATTGACGTATCCGTCAAGGTGGAAATGAGCCTCGTCACTAAAGATGATTTTTCCCCCAAAATAATAGTCCACTGCTCATACTGCTCCAAAATTTATACTGCGTTGCTCTTTCGTGTAACTTTCCATGTTGACTATAAATGCAACTGTCAATATTGTAATATGTGAAAAAACTATATACAAACCAGAGTTGCCAACCGCCAAGCACTTTGAAGTTTAATAAACTATCACTATTAAACCACAAATCCCGCAATACACATTTTTTACAATAATTAAACAAAAACTGAACTTTACTTCTCGGATACCCGCCAAAAAGCTTAAAAAATTGACTTTCCAGTCTGCATTCCAAAACATACGATTATTGTCCTTTGACAAATTAAATTAAATGGTCAACTTTTGTTTTAGCCGCTCATTTGCGATGACAGATGACGTACCAACCTATTTGAGCTTCGTTTTAGGCAGAGACGTTCGAAATATAAAATTTCACTAATCGTGAACTTATGCGTTCAAACAAATAATAATTGTGATTGAACTACATCACCCAATACTGAAATATAGGTATTATTAGAAGCCCTATTATATATACCATACATTGATGGATGTAAATAAAGTTGGTACATTATTGTAAGATGTTCGAAAAATACTTAAATTTCCGAGAAATGATAACGTACGAGAAAAGAAACATTCATTTACAATTGATTTTTATCGTTGTGATTATTTTCCTTTCCTTTTTATTTTCAATATCATCAAATATCATCAATTAGGAAATTTTATTTCCTTTCAAATGAAGTATAACACAAATTCTTGTTGTCAACAAAAACTGCTGTGACGAAATGTAAACAAAGAGTCGAGTGTATCGTTATCGCTTCCTAGGACAAGCGAGGAATTAGTTCTGGTGCACACTAATATTATAAATGCGAATGTGATTTAGCCGAGGACTGCGGGTGGGGTATATATAGCCCATTGAGTACGGAGTTGAAAAACACGTCTGTCTCTTTATTAAACGCTCTAACCCATACGAAACGTTGTTTATTTCATTCTAAGATAAACAAGATTGCCGTTGAAGCACCAGTTGTTGATCCTAACTGATACAATACACACAAAAATAAAAAGAGAATTTTCGGTTAAAACTAGTTTGTTGATAATTGCAAACAAAATTCCCATGTGTCATGTTTACGACTTATTAAAATAAAAACAGTACCACTACAAACTTGTTTTGTTATACAATCGTAAAGCCCCTTTCAAACACTATACAAAGAACACAACTGAATGCACTTAAAAGGGTACGGGTGTTGTAAAATAGATGTTTTATTAATAGATATATATTATAAAGATTATAGATGAAGCAGCGGACATTCCCCAATTTATTAATAAATAAAACCACATTATGAATAAAAAAATATATTCTTAAAATAAAATGAAACAAAAAAAAAATACTATTTTACTAAAACTTAGCTAAATTAAAATGTACAAAATCAGAAAATCTTTATTTATCCAAACTAATATTATCCGAAGGTGTGTCTGTTTGTTACTTCTTCACGACTAAACTACTAAACCGATTTTAATGAAATTTGGCAAAATTAAATACGAATAATTGTAAATACTATCTGGTGTAATGTACCTAGCACATTACTCAACAAAGTAATATTCCTAAAGATCGTTATTATTCGATCGTTATTAATTGACATTCATTGCCTAATTGAAGTGATACCACTAAGTGTTTACGATGCGCACACTAGGCGCGCACCTGCCTCGCGTTACGCGAAAGCAGCCCGAGGAATGTGCACTCGGGCCCAAATGTAATAAACTTACTCAATAACCACCACAATGGCGGGCAAGCACAATAATAGGATATACAGGCCTCACTTACCCCAGGTGGCTCCGCCCACGCACAAATCTGGAAAGTGTTCCTACGCTAGTCCCTACTAGACGTGACCCATCTTAGTGTGATTGAATAAATAAACACATAAATTCCCAACAAATACTTGTGTAGTAATCCAAGTCTCGTCCCGTGGTGAGCCGGTGGCCGCTATCGTTCGGCAACTCACACCCGGCAGCAAATCACCTCGAGAAATCACTCCAAACCACAAGCACAATCACACCCAAACAATTCCAACCAAAACACTCGCGCGGCACAAGGATATCGCGAACAAGACCCATTAATAGGCGCGAATATCAACAATCAACTGTCCGAGACCGCGGTGTGAATTTAACTCAATTTAACTCCGCTCGCCGCCGAGCGCGCGTTACTACTCAAAAATATCAAATTCTCAAACCGCCTTCAATATGGCGGGGACAAAAAAATGTTGCTTCAAATAATCAATGTATGCGGGTATGCAAAGATGCTCGCGCCAATTCCAAACAATCCCCCGTCCCGAGCCGAAGTATTCGGGTCGCTAATCAATGGGTAGGCGGGATAATGTCGCGACGGCCCGCTTCAAAATAGAATCGCCCACCAAGACCTCGGCTAACCTGGGAACACCATCAGAGCCCGGAAAAAGGTTAACAATGCGCCCCCGGCGCCAACACAAGGGCGGTAGGTTAGCATCTTTAACCAACACGAGGTCCCCAACCTTCGGCGGATTCGTTTTGTCCGTCCACTTGACGCGCTGCTGCAGAGTGTGCAAATATTCAAGGTGCCAGCGTTTCCAGAAACTCTGAGTGAGCTGCTGGAGCAATTGAAAACGCGACAAACGAGAACTGGGCACATCAGTCCAAGGGTACTCTGGCAGAGCGACGAGTGGCTGACCAATCAAAAAATGGCCCGGCGCACAGTGGGACAGAACCGTGCGTACCGTCTCAAAAATAGCTTTTCGTAATGTTCTATATTGAATATTTTGTTAATGCATATGTCTAACTGAATGTTCAATGCATATTATATAGCAGTTGAAATACACTATTTCTCATTTTTTGTATTAGAATAAGGCTTGCAAGTTGACGCTCAAAATTATGTCAATTATGTAGAACACAATTCCACCAGTTTACATGGTCATATTTGCATTACTTTACCAGCAAATTTGTAAGTGTGATATATGGTTAGAATGGTGATGAAGTACTCTATTTAAAAATAATTTAAGTGAACCATTATGTGAAACCTGGGGAGGTAAAGAATTTTTATTTCAGGACCTAATATTCTATCCTTATTAGAAACTTTGCATAGACTTTTGACAGTTAGCGGTGTCTGCCCATGTCGTAATTTTGATAGCATCGTATAGAGCAGCTAATGTTAAAGGTAGGGCAAAAAAAATTGAGTGCCCGAATCTGCCCCCCTTGAAATGAAACTAAAAATGGCTAATGGGGAGAAAATACAAAATATTCCAAAAATTATTTTAGTTCTGATTAATGAGATTTTTGGATATTTAGATCACTTTTGACCTTTTTTTCTTAAACAATATTATCTATTTACTCAATCTTTAGGTAAAGTGGGAGTTTTGGGTAATGTATTAGTATGTAGTATATTTTTTTTATCGTGCGGTCAGATGTGGTTAATGTTTTGTTATCACTGTGTGAATTACATGTTTCTCATATAGTTTATGTATTTCTCTATCGCGGTGAAGGAAAAGGGAGCAAGTGGTATCTAGTTATAGTTGTTAGTGTACATTATCAGTACCTACCTACTACTAACCACCTTCATAGATAGTGGTTAGGAACTTGATAATGACACTAGATAGTAATATTTTTTCACACGAAATTTCAGTATAAAAGTTATTGATTTACGTTGTCATTTACCAGTACTTTAGTGTGCTTTAACATAATATAGTCTTCACCAACCTCGGTAAAAAAAAAGTAGTTAAAAATAAAAACAAAATGAGTGAATTTGTTGTGCCTCGACGAGTATTATGCGAATTTTTTATTGGCCATGGAACAAAATCAGAAGATATTCAAAAATACTTAGAACAACACCACCATTTGTCGTCTGAAAAAAGTGAATTAATTGTGAAACGTATTCAAAAAACGCTTATAACAGCGTTTAACGATCGGTGGACCAAATCTAACCGAACTAAAGAACGGTTCTTTAGTAATAATATATCGTGGTTAGACGGTGAATTTAAGGTACAATTCGAAGAAGCACCGATGGATATTACACCTACAACATCTGAAAAACGTGGACGTCCACCAAAGTCTTATGAAGATCTATCAGAGAAATCGAAAAAAAGAAAGAATATGGAATTGGTACAAGAATATGGACTCGAGTATATACATAATGCATACGTTCAAGGATTGCGGGCTGAAGGAGAAATCGAAGAAGCTACTGTTGTTTCAATGATGCGGAATTGTGAAAGAAATGAAAAAAGGATCATGAAGGAAAAATTATTGCATGAAAGTCGCAATGGAACAGATTTTACGGTGGATGAAGCTTTAAGTATGTTTGCAGATTTAGATCTTTCGAAATCACAATACGGATTTCTTCGAGCAAGTTTGATTAACAAAAACTTCGACATATTGCCATCATATAATATACTGACGAACGCCAAAAAACTGTGTTATCCTCCACTATCCAGCATTCAAATAACCGATATAAGTGCTAAAGTAAATCTACAAGATTTGCTGGATCACACTTGTGCTCGCATCTTAAAGATTGAAAATGTTTACAACCCAAGAAGAAAATCTCTTAAATTGTTTACCAAGTGGGGATGTGATGGTTCATCGGGGCAAAGCGAATATAAACAAGTTTTAACAGATGAGAGTGACTTAGTCTCAGATACAAACTTATTTATAGCGTCTTTGGTACCAATAAAGCTGACTGACACAGAAACACATGAGATAATTTGGCAAAATCCGGCTTGTTCTTCTATTCGTTATTGCCGACCAATCCTGATGGAACTTGCAAAAGAAACGCCCGAGAAAACCCGATCAGTGGTTGGTGATATTCGGGGTCAAATTAATAATTTGCAAACATCAAAGATACACAAGGAGACGCAGGTAATTGAAATAAGTCACGATCTATTTCTAACTATGGTGGATGGAAAAGTTACACAAGTTCTTACTGACACAAGTTCTGGAGCTGTATGTACAGTGTGTGGGGCTAAGCCAAGTGAAATGAATAATTTGGAGAAGATTGCATCAAAGCCAGATAATATAAATGCTTACGAATACGGTTTGTCTACGTTACACGCGTGGATCAGGTGCATGGAGCTAATTTTACATATTTCATATAACCTTTCATTTCAAAAATGGGCTGCGAGAACTTCGGAAGATAAAAAAAGTAAAGAAGACAAGAAAAAGCTTGTACAAAGTTTGTTTCGAAGCCGGATGGGATTGCACGTTGATAAGCCCCGACAAGGAAGTGGAAACAGTAATGACGGCAATACAGCTCGGCGTTTTTTTGAGAACTACTACTGCGCTTCAGAAATTACAGGGGTTGACGAGGAACTTATTAAAAGGTTCTATGTTATTCTGCAAACCATGGCATCCGGTATTGCTGTAAATCCAGAAAAAATTGGTGAATATACTCGTGCAACCGCACAACTGTACGTAACAAAATATATGTGGTATAATATGCCTTCTTCAGTACATAAAATCTTAATACATGGGGAAAGTATAATAAGACATTTTGCTGTTCTGCCCATTGGTCATTTATCTGAGGATGCCCAAGAATCGCGTAATAAAGATTACAAAAAATTCAGATTGCATCATGCTAGAAAATGCTCTAGGTCCGCAACAAACGAAGACGTATTTCATGGTCTTCTATTTACGTCAGATCCTTATATATCAAGTATCAGAAAACCATCAGTCACTATATCCAAGAAATTGTTAGAGGAAGCTAAGAACCTCTTAGCTATTTAAATCGAAATAATTTCGTACATTATTTGTAAAACATATTTTTGGAGTGGGTTATTATATATTTGTCATTTATTTAAATGTAAGATTCATATGTAATATAAAATAACATAAAATAGGTTTATTAATATCATAAAACTGTAAAATTATAATTCAATAAGTTAACCAAACCATGGTTTAATATTAAAATAATACATTTTTATTTTGTTTTATTTTATTTTATATTATTTATTAAACATTTGACAATGATACATTCATTATTGGATTGTATGTACTCTGGAGACACTACATACCAAATTTCAGCGATTTACTTCAATCAACAAAAAAGTTACAGATTTTTGAGACGGTACGCACGGTTCTGTCCCACTGTGCGGCGTTAGGGCTTCCAAATCATTCGGATCCGACGAAAGTGGGCATAGCGGTCGAGAGTTGAGGACGGCCTCAACTTTCGCAAACACGGTCGCGAGTTCCTCAAATGTGAGAATCGTCTCACCAATAACGCGCCTCAAATGGGTCTTTGCCGATTTAACTACGGCCTCAAAAATTCCACCCCAGTGCGGACAAACTGGCGGATCGAAGCGCCAGGTTATCCCACGGAGGGCCATCTCACGACCCAAATTCATTTTCTGCTCTTCAAGAAACTCATACACATCCCTTAAGTAGTTATTGGCCCCATGAAAATTAGTTCCGTTGTCGGACCTAATCAAGGTAGGAAGTCCCCTACGAGATACAAATCGGCTGAGGGCCGCTACGAAGGCTTCTGTGGAGAGAGCAGACACAACTTCCAAGTGTGTGGCCTTAGTAGACAGGCACACAAAAACACACAAATATGCCTTTACGGATTTGGCATTACGAAGCTAAGATGACTTCACCAAAAAAGGACCAGCAAAATCCGTACCAACTGTGGCAAAGGGTCTAGACTCAGAGACTCGGTCCGCGGGCAAATCGCCCATCTGGGGTTGCATGGTAGAAGCTTTAGTTCGGTAACAAGACATGCAACGAAAAATGACTCCCCGGACGAGTCGTCTAGCCGACAAAATCCAAAATTCGCGTTGCAAAATCGCCAACAGTGCGTTACAGCCTGCATGGGAGTTCTTGATGTGTCGATCAATCGCCAGCAACCGCACCAAATGTCCATCTTTCGGCAAGAGAAGAGGATGGCGGACACCATGAGGCAAATTGGCATGTCTAAGCCGACCTCCCACGCGCAGTAGACCCGAAGGATCCACAAAGGGATTCAATCGCACAATAGCGCCTTTCAATTTAGCGGGACCTTCCTTCATAGTTTTTAACTCTGAAGCGAAGCTAACAGACTGGACTACGCGAATCCAACTCAATAGCGCTTCTTGTCGTTCCTCAGACGAGATGAAGGCTGACAACAATTTATTCTGTGGGTTTTTAACATTGTGACGCCAACGTCTAACCCAAGCTGTCACATTCAAAAGTTTATCCAGTGAGCTGTACCTGGCTAGCAAAACATCGGGATCACATGATGATTCCGCTGCTTGGCTGCTCCCGGCACCATCGGCCACTGGTAAACTTACAAAGCCTATGGCAGGCTGAACTAGAGTGATCCGTGAGGCCGGCCAAATTGACACTGGTCCCTTCAGCCAGTCCGGACCCCACCACAACGGATGTCCAATAATCTCTAGGGCTGAGCATCCACGTGATGCACAATCAGCTGGGTTTATATCGCCAGGGACATGTCGCCAAATCAATCTAGCTTGCGACGCCTGGATCTGAGAAACACGGTTCGCCACAAACACCTCCAAGGTGTGAACAGAAGCTCGCAACCAACAAAGCACAATTTGACTGTCTGTCCATGCAAAGACGTCTACTAACTCTACGGAACGCCCTAGAGTAGCGACGACATGATTCAAGAGACGAGTCAAGAGAGTGGCGCCTGACAATTCTAGCTTCGGTATTGTCATACGCGAGCGAATAGGCGCAACCTTGCTCTTTGCTAGAACCGGCGAGACCAAAACATGTCCAGCAGCATCCACTGTGCGTAGATAAACAACCGCTGCATATCCTCGCTCGGAAGCATCACAAAAGCCATGAAGGCTAGCTCGATATTTTCCAGACGGAAGGAAACGTCTGGGCAAGGAAACCCGATTAAGAGCTGGGAGGGATGACACAAACTCAAGCCATTCCAACAATAACTCTCCATGAAGAGGCTCATCCCACGACAATTCAGCAGCCCATAATTTCTGCAAAAAACATTTCGCCCAAAAAATGACTGGACTGATCCAACCATTCGGATCATAAGTCCGAGCGACAGTGGACAACACCGATCGCTTCGACCAAGACTTCGGGGACTGTAGGTCCACATGATAAGTGAAGACATCCTGGACTGGTCTATACTGGACACCAAGGACAGCCAACATGTCAGGATTGTCTACATTCTGGAAGATGTGGGGATTCTGCTGGTGCTCCTCCGGCAAATCGGCAAGGAGCCGAGGTGAATTCGACAGCCACTTTCGCAATTCATAGCCACCAGCTTTCATGAGGTCAATCAATTCGTCCCGCAAGACGAGAGCCTCTTCTACAGTTGCTGCCCCACTACAGCAGTCGTCAACATAAATATCCTCCTTCAAAATGGCAGCCGCGCGAGGAAACCTTATCCGCTCTCTTTCAGCTAGCTCCAAGAGCGAGCGGATCGCAATGAAGGGACTAGAACGCAAACCATAGGTGTTGACACGAAGTTCATAGACAACCATGGGATCGTCAGGATGCTCTCGCCACAAAATCAGCTGGAATCGCCGGTCATCGCGATGAATTACCGTCTGTCTAAACATCTGACGTATGTCAGCGACGAACACAATTGCATGACGACGAAACCCAGTGAGGATATCTCCAATGTCTCGATGTAGCTTAGGTCCGGCATGGAGACACTGATTCAAAGATACACCAGAAGTAGTAGGCGCTGACCCATCAAAAACTACACGTATCTTGCCACCTGGCGTCTTCAAAACGGCATGATGAGGAAGGAAGTAATGCTCCACTGAGCGCCAACCAATATTCGACACAGACATGTGTCCCAAGTCCTCATATTCTCGCATGAACTCAATATATTTCCGGCGAAGCTCCGGATCCCGCTTCATGCGACGTTCCATGGAGACCAATCTTCGTTCAGCCAACTGCCGAGACTCGCCAAGCGGAGGCCTATTCGCCAAAAAGGGAAGACGGGTGACAAGCTGACCAGAGGCGAGGCGACCTGTGTTGCTCTGGTAGAAGCTTTCACACTCTTCGTCCTCTGGACACAATCTAGGCATAGAGGGAGGTTCCTCCACTTCCCAAAACTTCTGAACGGCGTCAGAAAGCGTGGATCCCACACGTAGCCCATCCTCAGCAAAAAACACGGTCGAAACCGGAAGGATAGGGCCCAACAATGCCGAACCAAAAATCGTGGGGACCACTACCAAACCACCAGGCTGCAAAGCTCTCCAACTCCCCGAACAAACCTGTCCCAAAATATTACTCCCCAACAATAGGTCAACAGGACCTGGAGTATGAAACATGGGGTCAGCTAAAACCAAACCCTTTGTCAAAGCTATGACAGGTGGAGGAAGCTTTATACGCGGGTGGTGACTCAATATATTCTCCAGCACAATAACCGGAATCTTGGTTTTCCTGGTTCCAAGTGGTACTGGAGAAAATTCGACAAAGGTGTGACCAACTCTATTGGTCACCTTAACGTTTCCTACTCCGTAGACTGGGAAAGGAGAAGGACCGACACAGAGGTCCAATTGGCTCACCAACCAAGCTGAGACTATACAACCCTGGGCACCCGAGTCCAAAAGGGCACGAACAACAATCGAGTTGCCCTTCGGGTCCCATACCCGCACAGAGACCGTAGGCAAGAGGATGGTCTCTGGGTTCTCAGCGTGGTGAGCTGCGAGTCCCTAGCGGGAGAAGTTACGGAGTGAGGGCTCCCTCCCCGAGTGCGGCAGGGGACGATAACTGTCTACCCTGCCCTCACCGCGACGACCCTGCACAACATGTGCGGATGAGAGGGGGGCTGCAGCCTGCCTTCCTAGGCGGGGTGGACACCGTTCCAACCTCGGTCGCTCCAACAGCGGGGGGGAGAATCTCCGGTTGCGGTAGACTGGTGAGTACTCCGCAAACCCAACAACACCTCTAGGGGGTGGCGAACGCCTACCCCCGCCCGTAAGGGCTCGATCCTGGGCGTTGGACCTGGCAGGACTGTCACCACCAGCGCGAGCAGCCAAATGTCGCTCAGCATCGCGAACACCAGCACCCTCCTGGTTGCGGTTCGCACACAAAATTACGTGGTGAGCACCACCACATTGTCCACATGGACGAGGCTGAGGACACTCTCGCTGGAAGTGACCCTCCAGACAATGATAACACAATCGCCTCTCCTTGGCGATGTGTCGACGCGCTGCTACGCGCAAAGCCACAAATTTGTGACAAGCAGTCATCCGGTGGCCGGAGCCCTTGCAGAATCTGCAAGCCACGGACTCCTCTTGGGAGACCCCATATCTCGGCCGTGACTGCTTATTCACCGGCGGACCCTGCGGTCGGGCCAGTGGTCGCTCTCGGCGAACGCTAGTCTGCGGCATCAAGAGAGTGGAACCCTCCACGGTATCCACCCTGCGACACTCGTCTTCGAGGAACCTTTCGAGTTCCTCATAGGAAGGCAAGTGAGTGGAGCTGTCCCCACCATATTGTCGCTCAAAGCGCAGCCGCATCTCCAAAGGCAGTTTCGCCAACACAATATGGAGCAGCAAAAAGGACCACTGGTCCACAGGTAAATCCAATCGCCTTAAGGCGTTAACAGCCACCAAAACCGGGTTAACAATATCTGTCCGTAAGGCTGACGCACAGGCAACCTTAGGCAGGTTCAAAATTTGCCCCACATGGGTGTCAGCCAAAAGGCGCACGTTGTGGTAACGGCGCTTCAACAAATCCATGGCTGTCGAGTAGGTGCTGTCATCGACCTTCAGGTGCTGTACCAGGCCTAGAGCCTCTCCCTGTAAGGAGGCCAACAGGTACGCCATTTTTTGAGCAGCTGACAGGTCGGTATGGGAGTCCACCAAACTGTTGAACATCCCATAGTAGCTCAACCACTGGTCCAAATCACCGTCAAAGGTGGGAAGGTTGAGCGTGGGGAGACGACCCAACAAGGCGTGGGGTGCAACAAGTGAATCCCCACCAGAGGGAGCTGAGATGTGGGAGACCGCCTCATTAATTGCGTCCACAAAATCGTAAATCTGGCCAAAGTCCGCTTCATAACGCTGCTTCTGCTCGTCCGGTACAGGCGTTTCCAAATTCGCCATAAATGTCAAGCCCTCAGCATAACTCCTATCTAACGCCACCAAACGGGCCGGCATTTCACTCGCCCGGGCGAGTAAGGCTTGCTTCCGGTCCGGGCGATTGACCATTGCAACCGCAGAAGAAAACCATCTCAGCTGCGCAGTCATTGCGGACTGATGTGTGGAAAAGGTCACCTTGACAGACATGTCTACACCTCAGGACGCACGCAATACAAAACAAAACCACAAATAAAACACAAAAATAAAAGTAAAAAAAAACAACAATAACAAAAAAAATAACAAAATAAAAAAAACAAAAAATGCAGTGGAGGCACAATAAAAAACAAAAGGGGTGCGTATGTGTCTTCAAGAAGGTATAACCGTCCAAAATATTAATTAAGACTACCTGACAAAATAACAACAAAAAAAAAACAAATTAAATTATCGAATTATCAAATTAAAATAAACGCAACCAAAAATGTACACGAGCGTGGACTCAATAAAACCACAATGTCCAGCTATCAAAACAAACGTGAAGCGTTATATCCAAAATAAATTATTAACGCGTGTGGGTAACTAGTCAGCTACTAAACGTCGCACGCGTGGATACAAAATATCCTCAGAATACAAATTATACTTAGGGCCTAGCCTTCAAACCGTGAACGTAAAATATAAAATCAAAACAAACTATTTAAATCAAATTACCAATATACAAACAATACAAAAGGTCATCAATATTAACTACCTAACGGTATTATCAATATCATCAATATCACGTAACGGTATCAAACCACGCTCTGCTACCAGATGTTTACGATGTAGCAGGAGCGTGGACCCAATATACGCAAGGCCCTTAACACGTGAATTTACAATTATCAAAAAAATGAATAATGACAAAAAACAAGAATGGTTGATAAAGGTATCAACCACGCTCTGCTACCAGGTGTTTACGATGCGCACACTAGGCGCGCACCTGCCTCGCGTTACGCGAAAGCAGCCCGAGGAATGTGCACTCGGGCCCAAATGTAATAAACTTACTCAATAACCACCACAATGGCGGGCAAGCACAATAATAGGATATACAGGCCTCACTTACCCCAGGTGGCTCCGCCCACGCACAAATCTGGAAAGTGTTCCTACGCTAGTCCCTACTAGACGTGACCCATCTTAGTGTGATTGAATAAATAAACACATAAATTCCCAACAAATACTTGTGTAGTAATCCAAGTCTCGTCCCGTGGTGAGCCGGTGGCCGCTATCGTTCGGCAACTCACACCCGGCAGCAAATCACCTCGAGAAATCACTCCAAACCACAAGCACAATCACACCCAAACAATTCCAACCAAAACACTCGCGTGGCACAAGGATATCGCGAACAAGACCCATTAATAGGCGCGAATATCAACAATCAACTGTCCGAGACCGCGGTGTGAATTTAACTCAATTTAACTCCGCTCGCCGCCGAGCGCGCGTTACTACTCAAAAATATCAAATTCTCAAACCGCCTTCAATATGGCGGGGACAAAAAAATGTTGCTTCAAATAATCAATGTATGCGGGTATGCAAAGATGCTCGCGCCAATTCCAAACACTAAGTATGTTGTTAATTGTCTCTAAACTGAAAGTTGTATTGTAATAACGCAAATGACTTATTTTCCTAAGATATTAAGAACACGGAAATCCAATATTAGTCACTTATATCTGTTCCAGAACTTTATTTTCTCGATGACAGTTCTAATTTGATAGTTGTAGTGTTGTGACCAAATAAGTAATGATATCGATCGCATATATTTATTATATTTTGAACAAAGACAAATACAACAAAAACATTCAAATATATTTTTTCAAGGTGGGAACACTCAATGGCCCACCGCCATTTTGTGTTTGTTTTAATCTGTCACTCGCAACAAGACGGTCGTGCTAGTCACTACATTTCTGTTCGCTGAGTTTTTTCACATTATCCATACGTTACGTTGTGTATTTTGTGTTCCTCCGTGTTGATTGCTGCCCAGCTGTCAAATATCAAAATGCCGAAAGAATCTGTTCTGAAAAGGCAGGCGAGAGAACTGGTGATCAAGGTTCGTAATTACTTTGAAGCAGAGTATCAAAATGGTGGCCCGCTATTACCACTGTCGCAAGTGCGAGAGCGTGTTGCCGCCGCATTAGGAATTAGTGGACCTACTGTTTCAAAAATTACTACCGAAGCTTACGGTACAAGCGGCATGCAGGAAAATAAGCTTCGTACGCAGAAGAAAAAACCCCAACCACGTCGTGTGACATCGGTTGACAACTTCGACGCTGACGCTATTCGCCGTCATATATATGACTATTACTTGCGCAAAGAAATTCCAACACTTAAAAAACTTGTTGTTTCTTTACGTGAATGTGGTTTGTTCCATGGCCAAAAATCGTCATTAAGCTTGGTTTTGAAAGAAATTGGATTTTGTTATAAAAAATCGGACAAACGTAAAATATTGATAGAGCGTCACGACGTTGCTATGGCTCGCTGCGAATTTTTGAGCGAAGCCAAAAAGATATCAGATTGGTCAAATGTTATTTTCACTGACGAGACTTGGTTAAATGCAAACCACACAGTATCTAAGAACTGGACTGACGACACCGTCGCTTCCACTAAAGTCGGAATTTTAATTCGATTCCAGATTTGACAATTTCAGTGTTGCAACGTTATGACAAGTACTAAATAGTAACGTTGCGAAATTATTCGATACGGAAATGGAATATTTCCGGATCGATTCTTCTCGTTTATAATTTTATTCTCGTAAATCAGTGCCAATGGGAAAAGGTGAACGCCTCATCATATGCCATGCAGGGTCTACGAAAGGATTCATGTCAGATGCTTTACTGGCCTTTAAATCCAAGAAAACAGTGGACTACCACGAAGAAATGAACGCGGAGATTTACGAAGGATGGTTTAAAGAAATGGTGCAATCTCTGGAAGAACCGTCGATAATTATTATGGACAACGCTACATATCACTCCAGACAAATTGATAAAATGCCGACGCAGGCCAATAAAAAACAAGAGAGATAATTGACTGGCTCCAACGTCATGGCGAAAATGTGGATAATACTTTATTAAAAGTACAATTAGTGAATATTTTAAAATCGAAAAAAAGCCTCCCTAAAAGATATGTTATCGACGAAATAGCTGCCGAATGTGGTCATTGGGTTCTTCGACTTCCGCCGTATCATTGTCAGTACAATGCTATAGAACTAATATGGGCACAAATCAAAGGACACGCCGCTCGAAACAATACCCATCCCCCTTTTACGGCAAACAAGATGTTAGATTTATTAAAAAATGCATGTGCGGAAGTAACTGCAGAAAACTGGGAAAAAATTGTGAGAAGAACCCAAAACATTATAGCGTCGGATTGGGAAATTCATGTGGCATTCGATAATATAGAAGTACAGGAACTTATAATAAATGTTGGGGAGAGCTCATCGAGTGACAGTGACGATTCATCAAATTTTGATTAAAATAAATAAATAAAGATTACCTGTCATTATAATTATTTCGTTTCATTGTCGAGTACCTACCTATACCTACTTATTTTACAACAGCTTCGAAAATTTTAAAGAAGTTGGCATTATCAATCAAGAATTAACACGTGTAATGAAATATAATATTAGTTAATAAATTTGTACAAAAGTATCCGGCAGTAGTTTAGTTTCTTACATTTTGTAAAAAAATATCGGATCTGTTATCGTGTTATGTTTATCGATAACTACATCCCTAAAATTGCTTTCTGTCTGACGTGACCTTGTTAATGAAATATGACGTCTTGGTGCCTAATTTTTGTTCGGAGTTTTATGCGTTGACGCTAGAACAAAGTTATATCGACAGCTGTGTGTCAGCTGTCATCGAGAAAGTAAAGTTCTGGAACAGATATAATATTTCACATTTAACATTTAACGTTGTAAGATTTAGCCGCTCATTTGCGGACTGGGACAAAATCGTCCCAAGTCACAGCTAACCAATGACAGCTGGCGAAAAATCCCCCCGATGTCTACGGAGTTGAAATACACGTCGCTCTCTTTTTAAAAAACGCTGAAAAGTTGTGTCTGAAATTTTCGACAGTTATGGCACAAGTCTATGTTGAAGTACCAGCTGTTTGATAATAATCGTGCTAATTATATAAATTAATGAAAGTTCTTGTGTTTTCGACGCCACAGTGTTTATTTTGGTACTGATAGTTTTATTTTTGTCCCTAGCTTGGACAACAAAAAGATGTGAAATACAAGTGAAAATACTTATTTTAAAAAGTGTATAAACAAGTACGAAAAGAATCAGTTACCGTAGATTTTAATATTTTTGTAACGAAATACGACATGCTCTAACTTTGATACTAACACGTAGTAAAAAGATGTTGTATTTTTAATTTATTCCGAGTGCTGTGTGCCTGTGAATGTAGAAAAGTGAGTAAAGTAATTATTTGCGAACATTTTCATGTATAGCGAAAACGGAGTACCTTTAGTTACCCTGTCTGTATGAGCCCTAAAGATGACGTCACAATGGCGTCGACAGATAGAGAAATTAGGTGATAATTTTTGAAAAATTATGATTTGTGAACTCGAAACATGATATTTCGTAATGATCGTTGTGAGAAGGATTGAAGTCAACCCCGAGAAAAGTGCAGCCATGTGCTTCCCTTTTCCCATGGGCGACACTCTTAGTTCTAGGCTTCGTCTTTCCCCACTCCCGATATCCCTTTTCGGTCAAACTATCCCTTGGTCTAAGGAGACCAAATATCTTGAAGTCTCCCTAGACCATCAGTTGACCTTCCGAGAACACATAAAAACTATCCGAAACCGAGCCGCCTTTGTACTCGGTCGTCTCAACCCTCTCATAGGCGGGAGAAGTAAAATGTCGCTTAGAAATAAGCTGACATTGTACAACCTGTGTACGTCCCATAATGACCTTCGATAGCGTTGTCTTTGCACACACAGCCTCTTACAACATTAAATTACTACAAACTCCTAAATAGATTCGTGCGTAAGGCCGTGGCTGCCCCATGTTACTACTCTCACAATGTCGACGTCCACAATGACTTGAACTTTTCTCCATCGTCTCGATACGTCTTAAGACGACTCCGAGGATCCAATTACTGCTGCCAACGCGGTTCTTACACTACACTCACAGGCTTCACACACATCGTCCTCGCCAGGGAAGACGAGGACGTCACCCTCGCACACCGTGCACCGTGAACACACATGAGGATTCAGCCAACACTTTTACCAGGTATCGTCAAGTGCCTGGGCGCTTCTCACCGACTCGCGATTCCGTGGTACCCTCCCAACCCCCTTCCGCTCTGCGTTCCCCTAAACCATACATGTCCAGTGACTCTTGAAAGGCCATTAGGGCCACAAGAATTTAGCCATACCGAAAAAAATAAAACATTCAGTTCAACCAGTACTGTCAACAGTAGCAACAAATGTAAGGAACAACATTGTAATCGCCCAATATAAGTCTCAAGAGTGGTTCCTGTATTTTCTTAACAACCCAGTGCATCCCCAGTAAGGCCAATACAGGGCCGTACAGATATCGAAAGTGCCAAATCAAAAAATCGTCTACTTCAGGAGATGTAGAACTGAGTACAAGCATGGGTGCAAAAAGAAAAAAATATGTAAAATTTTACAGAAAATAATGGGAAGAGGAATACCCAGGCTAGCTCCAAGAAAGTTGCAAAGGCGCAAACTATGTCTGCTGTAGAAGCTGTAATGAATACTGTAATCGATCACTGGTCTATTACATACAAAACGACAATTAAATGAAGCAAATTGTTGACTTCGAAATTAGTACAAAGATGACTGCGGCAATGTCCAAAGAATATTAGTACAATACTTAAAGACAATAACTACATAACGTACAATAACTAAATTTTATTATTGGATATAAGTTTGATTATGACTTTTATTATGACAATTTCATTTTATAAGAAAATGTTGACTTTCTAAGCGATTTTGGGTACAAAAATACAGATTTTAGAGCGGCAACTCTATCGATTTTGCATTTTGACATTTGAGACCACTGCAACCGACATACCGTCGTAGACTAAGGTGCCGCCCACACGAACGAGACTCGCCGGCGATATCCTCGCCCGAGTCGGTAATGTAACACGGATAACAAAAGAATCTTAAAGCCATGAAGTAAAATTTTTAAGTTATTATCAACTGAGAAGAAATGCTTCATATTTATAACACGTTAAGACTTCAAGGTTATTTATGCTGTTTTTTTTAATGTGTGTTTGAAGTGCTATCCTTACTTCCACATTACTTCGCATTATTTTAGCAGTACATATAAAATTTCGATTCAGTTTAAGTTTTTTCTTATTTAGTGTAGGTTTTCCTGTATTTAATCTATATGACCTTTGTCTCTTCAATCTGCCCTGCTAAGCTTAATACGCAAGCAAGCGATAAGAAAAAGGATTTTTATACGGACGTATTACTTATAAATTGATTTTTTCTGGAATTACGAATCTCACAAGTCTTAAAATATTCAGCTGATATGAAATAATAATTAATTATACAACTCAAAACGGTAAAAGTGTATAACTGTATTTTAAGCTGAACAGGGTAGAATTGTTCTCTTTTGTATAAACCCTATTAGTCCCAAGTCCCACTTAACTGGTCGAACCTTACTTTTCTGTTTTGACAGCTTTTGCCTGATTTTGTTATCATTTTATTAATTAAAATTTATATCACAATAGAAACCAGTTAGGTGAAAGTTGAAGTTGAATTAAAATTTATATAAGTAGATACCTTGTAATAGACACAATGTTAAAATGAAACAAAATATTAAAAATCAACTTCAATTTATTTTCAATTTCTTATTTTGTTACTTGGAATTTATGCAATACAAATGTTGTAAAATATAATAATCATAATAGTTAACAGTTATTAAATTTTAAATGCAGAATCATATTATTAACAATGTCATGGAGAAGTCTACTTACGCCGACATGGTGTGTCTCCTGTCCAAAATACATTTTACTAGTCTGTCGAATGAAACGAAGTGCAGGGAAAGAGGCGGCGGCAAATTCGCAAACTTTTTGGTTGAATTCACTTGTGTTTCAGTTCCATAGTAATTTTACAATAGAAAGTACCTATGAAGTATCAAATCGGTTATTTTTTTAAATTGTAAATTTGCCACACTTCTTGTTCCAGTTTTAAATGAGCGACTAGGTAACAAAACAGCTCTCCAATTCTAGTGATTGAGTTACTATATTCTAAATTTTTTACTAAATGAGGGTTGTAGTTTGAACTATGCATTAAATCTCATTTTATTACAATATAAGCCCTAAATTTACAATATTCCAGGCAAGTATTAGGCATTTTATTTAAATTATTACTATAAACAGACTAAATCTCTTTAAAACAAACTAGTGTGAGACTTAATGCCATGACATTGAACACTTCCAAACATTAAATACAAAACATAAAACACAAATTCGAAGTGATTGACTATCCTTTAAAGATTCTCAAATCTAAGAATCTCGAATCAAATTATCAAATATCTTGGGAATTATTTGAGTGCTTAATTAAAGCAATCTGATCACCTTTGGTGACAATATGCGTATACTTTTGCTAAATTAGAATTATAGTGTACATCATGACACGCTAAACAAGCATTGACACTCTCGACGATAATATGATCGGAGAGCAAATCAAAGCCTGAGAGACGAAGTGGGTTGAATGGCACACAAGTGGCACCGCATCGACCCAGCTTTGTCCTGTAAGAAGCTATCCTTCTGCGGTGCGGACGCTGCCATCGCACATCCCCTGCGCGCGTAGCCGTCGCTACTAGCGCATGTATAGTACAATATATGGTAACATACCAAATCATAATTTCCTACTGTTCTAACTGTACAGCAGTCACATTCCGTTGGCAAATCATTAAAATTAAAATAAATAATATTAATTTAGCTATAAATTGCCTAGTTACCAACCGGAATGGGCTTTGTGAACACGCGGGTGGCGAATAACAAGTCCATTCTTACAAGGAGCCCGTATACCTTAAAGTTATAACGGCCCATACTCATTATTACACTATATATATCTAAGCCATTGCAATAATAAATTAAGACAAATATTTACACATCATCATTAACTATCATTGTTTAAATAAGAGACTTAAATTAGGATAATAATTTAAGATCCACGCTAATAGGAATCAGTCATTCAGTATCGACAGTGAACAATCTCGTCGCCGACGTCGACACGTCTGTACGGGCTGTGCCGCGAGCGCTCGTCTGCGCTTGGGAACATATGTGGCGCGGCTCGCGGCTGCCAGCTCGGGTGCTGGCGCTCCACACTGGCCGATGCGAACTCCTCGCTTCGGTCGCATCGCTGTCAGACCTCGGCAACGAACCTGATGCAACCTGGTGGTACCTGATGCAAGTGTGGACTCGCCGTGCGGGGCGGGACTCGGCGCGGCGGCGGCGCGGACGCTACTCGTGGGCTGCGGCCGCGCCACCGCTTAAGTTGTGTCCCGCCCATAAGTACTGATGCGCACTTCGTTTATTACGCGCGCCCACTCCAGTGCATAAGATTCGGGGTCCTCTAAGTAGTATGTACGATTTGGCTGTAAATAAAAAAATATTATAATTACAAACAGGTTGCAAGTAGAGATACTAACAAAATATGTTTATTCTATATTTTTCGCCTTAAGGTTAATTTTATTAGGTTCATTTTATATTACACTCTTATCCTATTCCATTAAAGTAAGGCAATCATGCTCATTGCGTTTGAAACCACTCTGGGTACTTGCCACTCTGGTTTAAAAACAATCGATTTTAAGATTTTAATTTCTTGTTAACCAACAAATAAAAAAATGTGGTTTTTGTAGTGTACTTACCGTATGAACTAAAAAAATTCTGAAATTCTTTGCTTCAACTCTCAATTCTGGTGACCAAGGAATTTCGCCTTTGAGTACCATGTTGACGGGGTCGACATAGAACAGCCGTGGGCCCGTAGTCAGCAATAGCATACGACGACGCGCGAACAGTCCCTTTCTTTTATCGACTTGTCCTTGTTTCAAAACTAATTCTCCGTCCACAAATTGATGCCATTTATTTTCTCGAGCTTGTACTTCTAAACGGCGACGTTTCTCTTCAGGACTAATGTTTAGGATTCCTGAAACGATAACAAATTATGATTAAGATAACAGTTTCTAGTGGCTATAAAATTCTTTACCGATAATTTAAACTTCCTCGATAATTTAATCTTATAGATCAGCGTTCGCGTGCATCTGTGCAGCTGATTGAAGGCCAAAAAATAGGGACTATCCAGTCATTCTATTCGTTGGCGGTCGAGAGAGGACGCCGAGCGTCGGGAACGTGTCGGAAAGCTGACGTCATATCTGCTATAGAGCCGTATTCAACAACTGACAACGTTCCGAATGTAAGCTTCGCATCTTATGAGCACCGTGCATGTGCACCATATATATTAAATTACCCACAGCAGTTAATGTTTTCAGGTCCAAAGATGGACATTTAGTTTTAATCAACACAATTGTAATATCTTAACCGGCAGTATTACCATATCATATATGAAACGTAATAAGGAAAGATTGAAGATATAGATTAAAAAGGAACAAAATATAGAACTCAATATATGTAGTTATGAAATCGTGTTAACAAAGAATGACTCGTGTTAAAGAATTTAGGTCACGGACGCTTCAGTTGCCTTTTACTCGTCGCTTCATTGCATTCGCTAAAGTCTTGTAATTTTGTGCATCAATTTTACATTCGAGATTCCATTGCCTTTAATCAATACAATTCAACTCTCTTTTACATACCATACTTTATGGAAACGTTGAAAATGATTAAATTTCGAAGAAACTAAAACTGCGATTTGAAAGTTTAAAATTTGTAGTAACATCATTAATCAAATCACCAATCAAGGGTGTATCAAGGTGAATACGAATATGGCCAGATATTTTTTTAAAAAATCCGAGACTGCTCGTATCGCGAATAATGAGGGATGGCATAAATAAATTGAATTTCAAAGATGTTTAATTTAATTGACATAAATATTATTGTATATTTCCTATAAATGAGTTCCGAAAGGAAAAAAACCGAAAAGAATATAAAATTGTCGTAAAACCTTCCGTACCCTACCCCAACGCACCCTATGCTGATAATGTGCCCAAATGCAAAGACACCTATGGATTTAAAATCGTTGTCGACCGCACGTGAAAAGAAGATCTCTTAAATAGTACGTAGTTGTGATTAAATGAAGTTAAAGTACCTTTAGAAGTAGACAGATCGAATTCCCACAGCCTCACGAGTTGATTGTTCCCTAGTCCTGGTTCTAAATGGTCAGGCACAGTATACTCCTCCTCGAATGAACCACCCGGTAGGTAGGGACTGATAGTTGGAGGCGTTTGTTCCCATAAATTATCCCAATCGATACCGTCGAAAAATGAATGGTTGCGAATACTCTCATAAGTTTCACCGGTGTCATTAGCACCGATTCTCTTTGTATGATCCAAAACTAAAAGCTTCTCAACTAAATCCTTAGCGTCTGCTGGAAAGCCTTCTGGAAACTCATAATCAAGTTTAAATATTTTTTGGAAAGTTAAAAACTCATTGGCACCCCGAAACGGTGGAAGTCCCGATATCATTTGATATATAATACAACCCAACGCCCATAGATCAGAGGCTCGGGTGTCTACGCGATGACGTAAAAGTTCAGGGCTCACATATTGTGCTGTACCAACGAAACTTATCCTTCTTGGACGCTCATTTTCTACTTGGTCTTCATTTACATTGGCTTCAGGTTCGAGAATTTTAGCCGTACCAAAATCAGCGATTAGTAAGTGCATGTTTTCATCAAGTAAAATGTTCTCTGGTTTTAGGTCACGGTGAATAATTCCTTTAGCGTGCATTTTTTCTAATGCCCACAAAAGCTCAGCAGCGTAAAATTTAGCTACATTCAGCTCGAAAGAGCCAACTTTGTTAATATAAGGCAGTAGTTCGCCGTTCTTCGCATACGACAATACAAAGTACAATCTGTCTTCATCTTGGAAAGTACAATATAATTTTACAAAACCGTGCGGAATAGTATACAACATATTCAAAGCGTCTTTCTCGCGCTTTATATATTCCTTTTTCCTTTCTCGGATGATATGACGTTTTTCACATACTTTAACTGTAAAAGATAAACAGAATTAGATTTTAGGTACAAAAAAAACTTTGTAAATAATAGTATACAATAACAATATAAATACAATTAAAAACAAAAAGGAGAGGTATTTCTGAATTTAGCTATTTTTGGTCTTGAGATTCTCTCAGAACTTAATACATACTACGAAACTTATCTATAAACAAGATTTGACACTTACTTGCATATTCTCTACCGGTGTGGATATCTTTAGCAAGAAAGACAGTACTAAACATGCCATCGCCAATAAGTTTGCCAAATATATAGTCTCGCGCTGTCCGTCTGGGAGGAGCAACTGGAACCGACGCTGCTTGCATCTTCACTGGCGATTCAACAGCGGACTCAGCCGCCACAATGGGAGCCCGCACTTCACTTGTAGCTCGGCTGTTTGTCTGTAACAAAACAAACACTGTTGTTTACGGTGATAATAAAACTCGTTTACGGAAGGAACTAAAGGAGTCGCTGACACTAATTTGTGAATGGCAATGTCAGCAGCGCGACGCGTCAATGCTCCCTGACAGCGTGCACTTGTTTATCGGCAAAGGTATCAACGACGGCCGCGGCGACGGCAGTGATGGTGCTTACACGTCATACGCGGTGGGGGCCAGGGGGCAACGCGCCGTCTGCCGTACTCACTCCAATAAAATTAGGTGACCTCTAATGCAACTGTTGATACAATTGATGTTTTGTGTCCGATTTCGTAAGTAGTTATTGGTATTAGTTAATCCCTAATGATGAGGCTATTTGTTGTATTGATTATCTATTTCATAAACACGATAAAAGGAATTAAAGTTAAACAACTAACACTACTCGACTACTACACTACTCCGACAAACAAAATATGCTGTCAAAAAGACTAAGGGCCTATTTCACGATCACTGAATAAAGTTCTGAGTAAGCTAACCGACAATTAAAGTGTCAGGTAATTGTAGCATCATATTTCACCAGTTTCGCTAATCAGTAAAATCGATCAGAAATACTCGGTGGTCTTAATTGCCGATTAGCGATTGATGATCGTTAAGTAACAAATCCTAACTTTACTCGAAGGTTGTGATAGGCCCTTAGTATGCGATTCATAAGGATTCATACTTTTACGCATTATCTTTAAAATGAAAATTAGAAAGGACTGCAAAATGATTATTTTCACTTTGATAAATATAAACGTTATATTACTAAATAAACCTGTACATTTACTAAATAACTGGATAAATATATACTTTAATACGTATGAGCCAATCATTGCCTTATCGTTTCATAAGTTGTAGATTTTTTTTTATGGACGAAGGCGGTAGACGAGTATACCGTAGAGACATAGGGATGGATTTGGAGATAGGGATGGGAAAATGGGGAGGGATATGTTGGGAATGGGCTCTGGCACATCTCACTCAGTACCGAAACACGTACGTACATTAGGGTACATTCGAGCGCGCTCCGCGGCTGTTGGATTGCAACGTGCACTCTCCCCCTCATACTTACATGAGGAAACAAGATACAGTAAAACAAGAGGAAATACATGAAAATGAATTCCTGGCGAAATGTGAATAAAACATTTACTAAGGTCACTTTAGTAAAATCATCAGTCACCAGAGTCATCTCCTAAGTTCGATGAACCAACTTTATTTTTTGTTCGTTTCCTTTCGGAAATGTCCAGCGCAAAAAGCACCTACTTCTTTCATTCATCTCATCTACGTGAACTAATACAGAAAGAGAGCGCTGTACAACGCTGTCTCTCTTCGTCTATCTACGCTTTAAAGTCCGTCTAGGTTAACGGTTAATTTACCAAAAACAAACATAATAAAAAGCAAATGAAAGTACAAGGTACCGTTGCGCGATATCCGCTCACCGTTGTAAATTTTCTGCGTGTAAAATTTTCCGTGTGGTGTAGACAATATTGAAAATAGACTTATATAGTAAATTACGTGTACCTTGTAATTATTTTGGCAACGTCGGCTTCATTTTTCAATGAAAAAAAATTATATTTAAGAGCGGTGATGGCCATACGCATGCAGGTTATAATTACCACTAGGTCAAAGCTAGTCACTAATGTAAGTTCGTAAAAATTCACAACTATTACCTATAATTTGATTATAATAAGCGTATTACGGTTATGACAGCATTTAACGAGTGTTGTTATTTTCGGCTCAAAACTGACAACCTCTAAGTGTGAACTTATAAAAACGATAATCTGTGATGATGATGACCAATTTAGAGGCATCAGGTTGTTGTCAATGTAATCATTGTCCTTAATATTTTTGAAAACCAAACAAAACCCATTCTTGGAGAGGGACACAAATTTAAACAGACGTGTACAGAGTGTGGACGTGTGGAGAGAGACACAAATTTAAACAGACGTGTACAGAGTGTGGACGTGTGGAGAGGGACACAAACTGAAATGGTGCATGAGTCACTAATAATAATTACAATAACAAGAGACAGGCCGCAAGTGGGCCTCGCATTCCACGGCTGAACGGCGCAGTGCACACCAACAACGGTACTCGCAGGGCATTCCCACGCCGCAACGCATTCCGCGTACCGACTTCGTACTCGACCTCGATCCCCACCACAATAAACAAAAGACCCTCTTCAATACTAATCACACCTACACCCAATGAATTAAAATAAATGTCCATTAATTTCAATTCACAAACGTCACATTGTCGTTTTAACGACGAGAAAAATCTGATAACGCGTTTGATGATGCGCAATGCAGTACTGCGTTGGTTATGGACTCACTGTTGCGCAACACATTTTCTAATGTGCAGCGTCGTACCAGCACAGCAAACAATCATATTGTAGTCAAACACTAACCAAAATCTAACATTAGGTTGATATTGAGTTTATCGTGATCAATTGATCATAGGAGGGCGCATGATCGGGTAAAGAAAGGTAAACTTAAAAACAATTTAAATCATTATTATCTCAGATTTTAAACTTTTGTTATCGTGGTTGAACACTATTATTATCTGTTTTAAGTCAGATTAGTGGCAAATATGCCTCTTAATTTACATCTGTAACCCTTACTATAAGAAATATTTATAATTAGTTAACACAGGTAAATGTGAATAAATTTTGAAATGATATCTGTTTGTTTTGTTATTTCGTGGCGATAAACATCACGATGAATTGCTTCATCAACAGACGTACACTGAACGGCGTCCACGCATCATCTGAATGACCTTTTATTTAATGTTATGTTGTTGTGTAATCTGCTCTCTCAAAACAAGTACATTATCTATTACTCGGAATTCTATATTAAATCACAAAATCACGCACCAGAACGGTAATAAATAACATCTCAATAACTTCTTACTTTGAGACTCAATAACATACCCTAAAGGTCTATCTTCAATGTCTATGACTAGGAATGCTTTATTTATCTATTAAATTGAGTATAGATGATGGTTATATAAAATATAGAATCCACAAGATTAGCGTAGAATACTACATGCTAACTCTGTATGGATTATCTTGTTCACACACAAGAAACAACATAGAAGAAATTAGAGATAAGAAAGGTAGGTATAGTGTAGACTAGTGTAATGTAGAGGTACGATTCCTACGCAGTAAATTATGCCACTGCATCACTGGCGCGACTGGTGACGTACCGTCTAACAAACATATTTAGCTAACAAATACAGATCTAGCTATCGAAGATTATGTAGATAAGAAGTTATGTGAATGATACATTATTTTGAAATCTTTATTTATCAACTAGACTCATTTTTCGTAAGCTATACAATAGTATTCTTTATATTACGTGTTATTATATATTATTGATATTGTATTTCAATATGGTGCATTTATTTTATGTATTATGTGCCCATAGTTACAGAAAGCACTTGATCAATAAACATCAAATTATTTTTAGATAACATACGATACCGGTTTTGGCTTGAATTTGAACTGTAACGTCACCTGTTGATTTGAAAATGGTTGTTTTAAAACATTTACCGAACCAAGTCGTCACTATTATTCATTAGTTTAAACAATACCATGGTATTTTTTGATAAACAAAAATACCTGAAGAACAATATGACGTGTGTATAGGCATTTAGATTTAAAGATAAGGAAACAGCAGAATTGTATCTAGCACTTGGATGAATGCGGACTGTTCTTAGTTGTAAACAAGGTTCACGCTGGCGGCGCGTGAACAAACAAGTGCGGTACCAAGTGTCGAGCGCCGGCCACTCCGCCGAGTGGGTGCGTTCATTGTGCGCGTTCACCCAGAGGGGAGATAATACAAAATAAATAAATATATATATACGCAACTATTATGTATGAAAATTATCACAACAAATAGGCAACTTTCTAATAAAATTCTAAAATAAAATCTGCTTAGTACCTATCGATACATGTTTTGATGAAAATGTTTCATGTTTGATGAAATAGGTGAAAATGCAATTAATTACCTATAAAGAATAATTAAATCATTATTATGTGCAGAACAGTACTAATAAATAGATACCCATATAAATTATATAACATAAACACATTTTTTAATTGAAAAATATTTTTAAAGATATTAAAGAATGAACTCACTAGTTAGTTAACACGATCAAAGTTCTCGGCGCACTGTGGTGGGTATAGATAACTATGTATGTATTTTTTATTATTTACAAGTCAACAAAACACTAATAAAATAACGAACGAAGTAAACAGCAATGTGACAGCCGACAGCCCCACCCGTCACTTGACACGCTTACGTTAGTTCCCACCCTTTCACTTTCTGGATACCTACCTACATGTAACTACAATAAATTTTAAATTACTGGTTATCCATATACTTCTTATTTAGTAATTAATTAATTAAGTAATCGAGCTCAATTTTATACCAACATTTTATTTGTATCTTTTATAAAAAACTGTGACAAATATTCGCTAATAAATAATTAATAAACGTCTTTGAATATTATGTTAAAAGTCACATTGAGTTCAGACACAAGGTCGATCGGGTTGGTTTCGTTTTAATTGATACAGGGTACAATGAAATCTTATTTTATCAACAGAATAATAATAATAAAGAACTTTATTAGTAGACAGGATTGTCGCAAACAAGTGAGAAGCAGAGGCACGGAGTCGATGACCTTACCTTAGTTTTGGGTGAGGGCTGTTTCCCGCGCTTTGTGGAACTCACGCCGAATAATCGCAGAATTCTGTTGGCTGCCTCGAGAAGAGTATCACTACCCCTCGATCCTCTTTTAACCCTGATGGTCAATCCGCTCATTTCGACCCGTCACACACGTTATTAAAAACACCGTTTTATGAAAGTTCGAAACAGACCAAAACACTGTAAAAGTTCATGAATCTTGCTTGTTAGAAATTTTTAAAGTATGTATATTTAATTGAATAGCTTGATTAATAATGTAATCGAATTTACTAGCCAATGTTAAAAACGTTCTAAGTGAAATAATAAATAAATGTCACGTGTATTTAGACAGCGCGCGTACATGTAATACGTTGAAGAGCGCGTCGTGGACTGAACATTGAACAAACGAAACGATCCGTTCGCTAGACGGAATAATCGCACGGTATGAGGTACGGGGCGCGCGGTCGTCGCGGTGTAGTGCCCTCCACCCCGCACCGCATTCCGTGTCGTAGGACGATGCATCGCGTGGCAACCCCCCTTTCCTCCCACTCCATCACCCACCCGAATTACTATACGCTCTGATCGTATACGTATACACACATGCATAAATGGTACTGCAGTTTTTATGATGAATTGATGATGGCAGTTGTTATCCGGCTACATAGTACGGCTACGAAACCAGAGATGCCAAGTAACGTTTTTTGGAAAACATGTTAATTGTGCCGTTACACTAACTGTAAATATATTGTAAATAAGTGGAGTCTTATGAGTTATTTATTTTCAATAATCAATGTGTGTTCCAAACTCAAACAATCTACGTATACCAGTTTAGCAAAGGAATACAGATCTATTTATTACCTACTACTACTTTCGTACTTTATAGATCTATCTTTTATTCTGAAAGAGTAGATGATTTCTAGCAAGAAAGGATGGAAGCGAGTAAAACTATACCGATTACAATGATCTTTCCATAGCTTCGATAAGATTTGTAATATTCCATCCAACTAACAACACTAAACACCATCAAAAATAATGAATGGCAGCAAATCATAAGCAACTATTTGCCAGCCATACATGGTATTGGTCAAGGGCATAGTCAGGATTTTATCCAGGGTTGGGGCAAAGCAAACAATTTTCTTATAATTTAAATAGAGGTAGTGTTATGCAAACAGTCTGTTACTTATTTTTTCCTATGCGCAAGCGCCCCAACCTGCCACACCGTGGCTACGCCCATGGTATTGGTGGTAAATTACTGTAACAACCAACTGCTAAAATACTTTTGTCAACATAACTTAGTATGTGATATTAGGAAAAGGAAAAAAAAATATACTTATAAAAAATATATTTTTTGTACCTACGTATAAATAAATTTACATATTTTGATAAGCTGATAATGTAAAATTGCAGGTATAATGTGTAAGACTCAATGTACGAAAACGGTCCTGCAAATGAAAAAAATATAAAAATTAACACAGTAAAGATTAAAAAACTCCTACAGCTTACCCTTTCCCGGAAAAACGTTACAGTTTTCTAAAAAATAGACGAAGATAAAATCAAGACTTCAAACATGTTAAAACTTCGAGAATGTTTACGGGACACATGCGAAAAAACATGAAAAAAGGTACTCTGAAAAAGAAATAGTATTTTAGATTGACAATCATTTCCTAGCTGCAGTGAAAATTATTTCCCTCTCTTATATCAGAATCAGATATGCGTTTAGGTATATAATTAACTTCTCTTTTGTAATTTATTTATTTCGTACAAACTTTAAATTTTGGCCTACACGCAACAGCTGTAGCAAGTGGCACGTGTAGTGTCGCGTCGCGCATGTTAATCTCAGGCAAAGGAATGCGAATTATTATTATAAATAGTGACTATTAATAATTTGGCTCCGCAATTATAATTGTGAGTTTAATGCATAATAATGAATAATGATAGAATCAATCATAATTGATTTCATCATAGACGTAAAATATTACCAGAACACAGTGAAGTGGCGAAAGTTGCTAAAGTATTTATTACCTTGTGGATAGTCGTGAACGCACTTCGAGAATATTTATTTTTTTATTAAATTACAATATGTATTTATATTTTATTACATTGAAACATTTAAATCGTTTGAAGTTTATCTTTAGTGATTCAGTATTAATTTATAACTTATAATAACAAATTCCACATGCCGTCACTGGAAAACTTTTTATAGTTTGTAAATATTTTTTCTGTGATCGGTATGAAGATTTTTTGATTGTTAATACCGATCACTGTAATTTACATTTGATATTTTAATGTGAAACGTAAGTTTTAAGGATATTATAATAAATAGTTACTTAGTTATTATTTGTATTATTATTTCTCCGACATACGTTTTTTTCTATCTTTTTATTTACACAGGTAAAGAGCCAGGTGCGTTTCGTTATTTTTTGCTGTAAGATCGAGACGTCGCGCGTCGCCTGCTATCCCTTGAGCCATAAGACTACGCTTAAAAAAAAGGTACGTAGAACATTGAAATCGTCACCTGGCTACGATTATTTCATCGTAACCACCTGGTACATCACACTTAACATTTTTTTATGAAATGGAGTACGGTTTATTCTTAGAGAGCAATAGCAACGATTAGATATCTAAGTCGGTATCTACATAAACGCATCTATGATTGTGTATTGTGAAGCTTAATCCCCTAAACTCGTTAATAGTCTATAATACCATAACCAGTCCTTTTATCATCCACTGCTGCATATGGGCCACCTCATGCACATTGTCTTGTGCATGAGAAATGTATGGCCTTACAACGCGCAACGCCATGCTGGCCAAGAAGGGTTGGTGGGTCCACCTTTCCTCGGGGCTTGTGGCTAACTTTGTTATTTTTATAACACCCACGAAAAGAGATGGGATAATGCTATTCTAAAGGCGACCGACCCCACACGGTCAGGCCTGTAATACTAATTAAAAATAGTCAAATAATTTTCTTATCGAATAGAATCGAAATAGAAATGATTATATAATATTCTCTTATTTTTTATAGAAACGGAGGCAGACGGGCAAGTGGGCCACGTGATGGTGCTACCGCCGCCTATGAACAACACCTGCAACATCAGGGCGTGCTGCCAACCTTGTAAACCCTACTCACAGCTTTCTACTTACAGCTTCCATACGCATAAACAACAAAAAATATCATTAAATTAATATTCTAGTTAAAAAAAAACAAGCTATGCTAATCGACTAAGGACAACCGCAGATGTTTATAAGGCAGATGTTAACGGAGGAGGCATATGCATAAGGTAACAGGTGATTAGATAGATATTGTACGTTGCCCGCGACTCGTAGATTTAAAGTTTGCGTAGTAAGTAGACTTGCGTGGTCAGCTCACTGTATCATCAAATATTATTAACTAACAGGTGTTAGCTAGATGTGGTGCTATCTGTCAGTAAGTAAACACACCTATATATTTATAACAGCAATAAGCAACATGAAAGATGCGTGGATTTTATTCTGATTCGAGTGGAGGATTTTTTCGAAACTCCAATGGCACGCGACATTTCAAAAGGTAGATTCCGCTATTAACAGCATGTTTAAAAAAAATATACAAATTGTGGATTGCAGTTTTATATTTTTTACCGATATATATATCGATAATTTTTAGACGGAATAGTTTTGAAGTTTACTGGTTACAAAAGTTGTGATCTCAGCAATAGCATAATCATTTCTCAATCTTCCTTATTGCTTGCTCTCTGCAAAAGCTTTAAAGTCTACTTAAAACATTAGAACATTGCAGTTAGTAATGGATATATATTTTTTATTTAACTCATACAAATACCTATTTAATGATACACTGTAAGTACATAAAATACGTGTGATTATTTTTCTGTTGTTTGTAGCAAGGCTTCTCGGTGAATATTACGCGTACAAAATCAAGTACTCTTTACGGATGCGGTACAGCGAAGCATTAAGTTTTTTCTGCTATGACTGCTTAATAGGATGTAGGTACCTGTGTATATTGATAATGTTGAGGCGCCTCGTGAAGGTTGTCGAGGCTGCGAAAATGTCTTGGTCGCGGCCTTGAGTGAGTCCTTTGAACTTACACTGGGGGCATAGTCCGCGGTTTACGTGCCACCTGCTTCAGTGCCCCTCGCACAATATCTGGACAATTTTATTGAAACTCGTAACGGTCGTGATAGAATAGTAATAAATAAATAACAAAAATCAGTGTTAAAACTAAAACATTTAGCGTCATACAGAAATCAATATATTTAGTAGGTATAATTTTTAATTATGTCACATTTCAATCTACGATCTGTTCGATGTACGATTATTCACTTCCACCCATCTACCACTTCCACTTCATCTTTATAAAATTTTCTTGTTCATTACTTACAGAATAAAATAAAAAATATATTAAATAGATTTTTTTAATGTGTTCATGTTTCTTAGTTTTATTTTTCCCATAAAATTAGATTGTGTATAATACGATTTTAATATTAGAGAAAGTCTTAATAATCCATTTAACAGGCTGATCATTACGCTGTCGACATTCGATAGATCGAATCTAAAATAAAGGTGGCGGCGGTCTTTGAAAATACAAAATACAAGTATTACAATAATACAATAATTTTAAAATACAAGTTAGAGATAATTTAGAATTATTGTAATGTCATTAAAAAATAAGAAATGTTTCTGCTCGTTTTTCTTGGGCGAGACGTTTGAGACGTTGCATCGACGCGCCAAGGTAGGTGGGTGGAGTCGCCAGCGCGGGCGGTGCGACTTACTCGACTTACTCATTACTTCATTACTCAAACTACGTTACAAATATCCGGTATCGGTATTCAGTATCTTGAACTACATCACTATCTTTAAAAAAACAAAAAGTGACACTGGACGTAACATTGTAACAGCGCGTCACGGATTGAAAAAATAATAGTTTTCTTAGTTATTACAGAATATCTAGGGCTCTAAACAATTACGTTTAGTGTAAAATTGCCTAACTGTAATTTTCGGGTGAAATTTGTTTTGAGAGCGCGTATTAACGATGAAAATATATTTGTCGTAATTTGTACGCCACTACAAAGTTATCTCAACCAACTGTTTATGAACTGTCAAAGGGGTAGTCAAATGGTCGACGACGTAATTATAGTCTTATGAATTAACTGTAAATTACGTATTTAAACTGTGCTTAACTGATTTTTCTAACATTTTTAACGTTACCACAGTTGACCACGACATTCTCACCGCCATTCTTTCATAGCATACGTTTTGGATTCCTTTCGTCTGTCCGCCACTGGATCTCATCTTCGTGGGCGCAAGGAGGCCGGCCGTTCGTACTGGTCGGACTCCCTCTGATTGAGGCAACGTCCTGATTGTTGTACCTGTGGCGTCCCATAGGGTCTGTATTATCGCTAAATGTTTTGTGGTATTATCCTAATCGTCGCTCACATGCACTTACCAGCTGTAAATGAACGATATGCAATTATATACTCAAGCTCAAATTCAAGACTCAAATGAAAAAGTTCAATTGTTCAATTGTGACTAGTGTCACATATTTAAACAGGTTTAGAGTTGCCGCCAACCCAACCAAATTGCAATCCGATTATTGCAGTTCTCGTCGGACAGCCGAATTGGATCTGACCTCCGTTGCATCATTTTCATTCAATAGGTAAATATCCCCTACTGTTCGTAGGTTCAAATTGATTAGGATTAATTATTGACACTTCGTTCATGGATCCAGTAAACCAATGAAGTATGGCGAAAGGTAATACTCATTGCGTTTCCTATGCCCTCTCTTTTTCGATAGGCACGAAAATTCTCCTCATACAATCACTTGTTCTAGCGGTAATTGATTACGCTGACGTTTGTTATGTCGCTGTTAAAGATCTTTTCAACAAACTTACGAAGTTTTACGAATATCCCTCTAACTAGAAACTATCGCAACGAAACGTATATATAACTATAACTTAATAAAACGGAGCTTCCGTTTTATTAAAAAGTCTCTAAATAAAGGACGTCTGCCTGTTCGTGTAAATCTCATGATCTACCAGTTCACTTTTTTTCTAGTTTTCTTTATGGTACTGATAAGGGAATGAAACTGGTTCTTTAGTCCTACATATACTAAAGCGCTGTGAATTTATCATTTATGTAAATAAATGAATAAGAAATTAATTTAGCGCGACCTCATGCGAGGGTAGGCAGAGACTTCTCCCCATACCCTACAAATGACTGAACCCTAACCCAAAGAAAGAATAGTAAATAACCACGCGTTTAGGATTTAAAGTTCCCGATCATTTTAATAACACATTTTCATTTTACTTTAGTGTTGAAAACTTATCACATACCACAAATATTAGCATTTAACCACCAATTAAGCATTTAAGCACCAATTCAACAGGCACAAAAATATGTAATTAATGCAAAATGTATTATATGTTTAATTGGGAAGTGGTATAACACGTACTATTATTGAGCGAGTGATGAACGTAATGATCATTATGATGTTACTCCACATAAAACGTCGCATTTTCGCCATGTAATTATTACTAATGAATGAATTGGTTCAAGCGTGTGCCACCCCCCCCCCCCCCCCCCACGCGCGGGCAAAATCGATAAACTAATAAACAAGGCATGTGATTGTCTCATTGGAAAACAATTAACTCACCACAACAAACATTTCGATATCTAAGTAGTTCGTTTTTAGAATGTTGAGATAACTAAATGATTAAATAGGCCACTGCATTAATGTAAAATGAGTGACAGATTTGACATCATCAAATTCTCCGAAACAGACACAGATAACGTTAGTAGACAAAAAAACATATCAACTTTCTCTATTCACGAGCTTGAAATATAATAATAAAATATATACAATTACATGTAAATAGTTACATATTAGTATTTATATTATTGACTAGCTGTTGCCCGCGACTTCGTCCGCGTGGACTTTAGTTTATAAACACCGTCTTTAAATTGATATAACTTTATTATTTATGAACTGATTGAAATAAAACAAACACTAAATTTTAAGTGAAGCTTACCACAATACATTAGTGAAAACCGCACCCAAATCGGTTAAGCCGTTTCTAAGATTAGCGCACAGACAAAAAGATAAACAGACAAAAATTCTAACAATCATTGTTTTGGGTTCTATTGCGTTGATAAAGGCCCTCAATAATAGTTTTTCTCATATATCTTCCATGTACAGACAGCGATCAGTTACATTTTTATTATATGTATAGAATAGATAGATACTATTTTATCCTTTATACTAAAAATAGACAGGAATTGTAAAGGAAACTAGCAAGTCAGTGAATAGTGCGGGAGGGGGGGGGGGGGGGGGGCGAATAAGCTCAGAAACGCCACCTCACGCACATGGCATTCTGGCGGGCAGAATGTTTTACTCACTTCCCGCGCGTCTAGACATCGACTTTTAAGCATACCCTGCAAAATGCACTCTTAGAACCACCCCTTAAGATCTCTATTACACCGAAATCGGCCCATTTTTACCGCGTAATAAAAACGGGCTCACTGTCCTCGGAAAGTGCATTGATCTCCGGTCGCGTCCTTCTGTGGCACAAAAATCGCTGCACGGGAAATGGGCATCTCGTTCTAGTATAAGCTCGGCGAATGGGCATGAGTGAGATGGAATAAACGTAGAGCAGGCAGGATGCGCGTAGTGAGCCATGGGCGAAGCGCGGCCAATACACCCAAGCGAGCGCAATGAACACATACAGTCATTAATAATATAGAAGTACCGCGCACCATTTTGGCGCCAATGAATATTATGAAGGAAATAAACCTTCTGGAATATATGTAATAATTGCATTTTTGTAATATGTACCTAAAAGAAAGTGTAGTCTATTCTTTTAAAATTTTTTGACTGCAGATTACTATGCATTTTATGGAAGATTCGACAATTCCGACAATATTTAAAAGACCGCTAAAAACTCGAAATTCGGTGATCCGTCGTGATATTAATATGTCACCGTGATTATATATTTAATGTGACGAGTCACATTAAATATCCAAACTTGCACACACACCTACATACCCTTGCACATTGTCCCATCAATTCTCAATGAATGCACTCTTTTTTATAAAATGGACTGGTGTAGAGAAGACTCAATAGTCACTATACAGATTGGAATCACGTTTAATGGCGATGAGAGATTCCCGCCAAAAGCTCCATTCGCAAGATGGCGGCGAGCACGTGCTCTACTGGCTAACGTATTGAATTTTATTTATGTGCTAAGGAATTTAACAGTTCACTCACAACCATTACTAGATACTACAGACGGCACAATATTCACAAACCTCCTGAACGTGACGGCCTTGTCAATCATCATATACCCTATATCTTATCAAAATACATATGTATGTAGGTAGATATGTATGTAAATCTATTTACATCTTTATGTTAGTTACTTAATATCAATTATTATCAATAAACTATATAGAATACCGATTGACATTAACTGTTAAAAATATAGATGTTGACAATTATAATGTTGAAATCTTTTCTTCTTAGAAATTGTTTGCAGTTCGGAGAGAATGAAGTAAATATGTAGTTCGTACTGAATTCTTTAGATTGGTGTTTTTTCAAACAAAAATGGCAAAACTGCATAACGTTTGGGAGTGGTTCAATATGCAGTTCATGCGGTTGGGTGTATGTGGGTGCAAATTCCGAGAAGGTTATGATGCGCACGAGTGTAAACGAAGCCGCCGCAATTGGTTTGCGACCGGTGCTGGCGACCATTTTATTTAAAATTATGCCATATTTAAAATTAATAAACGTTGACTATTTATTCTATTTCGTTGTTACCAATTTTGTTACTACAATTTATCTTTTCGTATATAACTTTCATATAATACTTACATTAACATTCAAGATGACATTTATAGAATATTTCATTTTATAAAGTTACAATGCACAAGACTAATCTCAACCGTCTGGCTATTCACCTTTGAGGACGCGGGCGACAAAAAGCGTGATATACATCCAAATGAAAATCTCGAAAACTCAATTTATTATTTTAAAATATAATATTGAGATCAATTTGAATGTAGGTGATTTATGCAGCTTATGGCTGTGTTCACAAAATGAAACTTATACTATTATTATATGTTCACATAAGCTTCAAATTCTTTGTTTAAGATTTTCATAGAGCTAATCTAATTTATGCATTTATATTATATTATGTATGTATACGCAATCTACTAGTGGTGTACTATTTTCCATTTCTTCATTATATTAATTACATTGTAAGTAATTTTTACATTTGTTTCCTTTTTAACCAAATAGGTAGTCTGGCAGAGATCATTTTTAGTGATAAAAAAGCCTTTTTATACATAGATTATAAGTTTATTTTTAATTTGTCATATATTATATGCAATAGTCCGTCAGTTACCAACGTTAGAAGATTAAAAATTTACTAGGTATTGGTTTCCTAATTTCAAGAGATACAATTGATTTTCAAAGAACTTCAGAAAATAGTGAAAAAAAATCAAAAAGTGTCGTGATTTCTTAGTTGGCATAATTTTCTGTATTTTAATTTAAATAACTAATGCATGCTTTTACAAGATTATGGGGAATTGTTTCTACTAGTTTTAGGCTTAGGATTAAAATAACCTATGCATGTTTGAAGTAAATTATGTAAGATTTATCTGCAATTCAAAATAAATTTTACATACTTACTTCAAATGAATTAATCGTCAGTAGGTATAAAATAGTAATCCCCTTATTACACACTTTAGTATCCATAACCAAGCATACTCACAGAATCATTGAAATAAGTTTGTATTGAACCATACTTACAAGAAAATAAACTAAAAGTAAATGAAATAAAAAAATACGTAGGTACACATGTTAGTAAGAACTCCTAAAATATTAAGAACTTTAAATACTTTTGTGGCCTTGAAATGTACAAAAACACGTCAATTTGAAGGTGCACGACCTAGTCAGTTCATAGAACCGTAGTTACCTTCGAATTACACAAGCTTTTGTGTTTATTGCAAATCAGTGGTTTTTTATTTGTTGTTTACCTACTAGCTTTTGTCTGTACTTAGTCCTCGTGGACTTCCTGTTACATAAATTTTTCCTACGCGAAATGGATTTATTTACCCTCGACGCTTGAACTTTAATTATTTTTGGTTTAAATTACAATTTCGAATATAATTTACATTAAAGCACGTTGTAAGTTCCTATTTCTGTTTTTGTGTATTTTGCTTCAAATAATTACACTCCGTCCACTATGGTACTATTTGACTATGGTTATTCTATTGGACGTTTGCACGCCTATCAAGTTCCGCATTTCTTGACAGTCAAGTGTATTCGAAACAATGTCGTACTTTATTGTTGAGGGCTAAGAAATAGTGACGTTCTCTGAGTTATACAACAAACTATGATCACACGTAAAATAAATCGAAAATAATAGTTTTGAAATAAAAGTATATTCAAAAGAAAAACTTATTTGCAAATAAAACACCTAAAGTAATGTGTTATAGTTATTCATTATTCTGAACAGTCAGACAATTAGAATAAAAGAAATCTGCGTTTTATTACAAGTTTATTACTTACGATTTAATTGTTTACATATAATATAATCGATTTATTACATTGATTTCGTTTTAAATACATTTTTGCGATTATTAAATAAATAATTTAAGACAAATATTTTTAATGAATCAAATCTATAAAAGCGAATGCAATTTGTACTAGAATAGTATCGATAATTGAATCGGGAATCGGCATGAAGCAATTCGTACATCACTAAACCGATCTGTAATCGAGCAAATAACATAGTGGACGGAGAATATTGCGCTTCAAATGGTATAAGATCCGTACTGAAGCTACAAACTGACGTATGCACTACGTTTTGATTTTATCGCTTCCGTTCTAGAAATTTTGACCATAAGAACTAGTCCCGTGGATGTCCAAATACTAAGGATAATAATGAGGAATTGAATGCGATCGTGGAAGGTGATATCTCCCAACTGCGGCTGCATTAGAGGTAAGGTTTGATATCAATTGTTAATGTCAAAAGAATGGTGACCTATTTACTTCCAATTGACAAAGGATAGAGGCCAAAAAAATAGCGAACTGAACGAACACCATTGCGAACAACGTGCAGGAACGTTAAACTGTTAAACTGACACAGAAATGAAGAGATTTTTGAACTGCAGATTTGTACTCTCAAAAACTGCAAACGACGATGAAGAAGAACTCGCTATTAAATAATCGTTCTTCTTTCTAAACTTTTCTAATAATTAAATATTTCTTATTTCTACTACACCTATCCCCACTGCTTCAACAACAGTGTACAACTGCTAATTCATTATTTTTAAATTGCACAGTCTTAAGCTGCAGGTGGTCTTCGTTACCCACCGTACTCAAATGACATTGCACCAACTGACTTTCATTGTTTTTTTTTTAATTTGGACAGATTTTTACACTCAATTCTCAAGTTGCAGTCAAAAACGTTATTTACAACTTCTACTAATAGATTAATAACAATACTGTTTATTAATCAACTGCCATTAAAATGACGAAAGTGCGTCGCATTAGGTCAATACTTCGATTGATTATTCTCGTAAGTTATGGATGTTTTTAATAAATATGTTTCCAATCTGTGTTCGCTTAAAAATAGATTGAAATCATCTTAATTAATTTCAAGTTAATGTTTGAGTACAAACAACAAAACAGGAAAGACTTAATGTGGCTCTTATTTTTAATCTAAAATCTTAGGTTTGTTGATATTTACAAAACACCATTAAATATATTAAAATAATAATGATGTTTAATCCTATATATTCGTATTTGTATTGAAACCATGGATGGACATAATTCTAAATATTTTTTGTAAAAATATCGTTTATTTCGGTCTTTATATTTATCAAATTTGAGAAATTAAGAAAATCAATCAAGTTAAAACAGACGATTCGTTAAATTTTGACATCAATGAATTCAGAATTATGAACAGCTTCCATGGTTTTAGGCTTTGGGAAAAGTTCGGAAACACTCTTGTACACATTCCGGCTGAAAGTAATACACATCGACTATGATCGTCTACCTTCAGCTTTGTAGAGTCGAGCGTTGTCTATGTCGTAACGGCACGGCAGAAACGACGCTCTACAAAACTGAAACTAGCCGATAGTCTCTTTCTAAAGGCCGATGTGTATTATTTTCGGCCGGGAAGTGTACAATAAGTACGTTATCAATAAAAAAATAAATTAAAATGTACTTTATAACTACATATTTTTAACTTTTTGCACTGTTTCGTTGTTAGTTGTGTTTTTTTTTCAACGATGCTAAATATTGTTTGGATCAAAAGGCGAACGTCACTATATTTGGCGCCGAAACGAGCGTCAATGACCCGCGTGGCGAAGTCAATCCAAAAAATATATAAAAACAAGATCACGTGGACATTTTTTCTTTCGTTGATGTTTCGCCGTCCCGTAGGCCGCTGGTTATTGTGAAATTAAAACACAGGTCACCTCCATAGATAGATACCTCATACAAAGTTAGTGGACTGGGGGCAACAAAGAGCGATTCAAAGAGGCCCTGATTTAAAATGACCACAAACAATAGAGGTTCGATTTTTTCATAAAATAACTGCACTATATTAAAAAAAAATATGCATGAGAGTACTTAAATCAAAGCTAGATATAATCTAGATATAAAGTCCGGTATTATAGGCTAATTAATCACGATTTGAATAAATGTTTTTCATATTTTAGCGCATTTTTAGAGTAATAACAAACTTAATAAGATTATTTCAAATGCTGCTAAAATCATATGATTGTCAAGTTCATATCTTTCAATTCAAGCTTCTTGAAAATATCAACCAATTACCAAGGTTTTTGCCGCTTTGTTTATAAAACATGGCATTACGAAATAATTTGTTTTATAAATTGTTTCTATTGAAAAAAAAAACAGTGTGCGAGTTTGTAGGTCTAATCGCGTTGGTGGCTGCAATAGCATCCTGAGATTCTTGACGGAGTATGTCCCTCATGGCCCGAATTCTTGTCCCTGTAGCAACGTGGCCCGATATTTTTTATTTTTGGTTTCGACGTGTTCCAAATTGTCGTAATAGGTGTTATCGTTCCAAAAATATATATTTGATTTCCCTTCGTGGCCTTACTAATTTTTTACTTTAAATTTGTACACTCGACAATCACGTTTATGATTTTTACCCTATTGATTATTTATTTATCTTTGCCGCCATTTTCCCTTGCGGTCGGTCCCATATTTCAATTTACACTTATCTATTTTAATATGCATTAATATACACATCCTGGCCGGAAGTAATACGAATCGACTATGATCGGCTACCTTCGGTTTTGTAAAGCGTCTTCTCTGTCGTAACGGCACACGACAGAGACGACGCTCTACAAAACCATAGCTAACCGATGGTCTCTTTCTAAAGGCCGATGTGTATTACTTTGGGCTACGTACGTACGTTATCAATATTTTCAAATAGAACAATAGAAAAACTGGTTCAATTGTCAAATAGTAAATTAGAAAATATCTTTATAAACATTTAAACCTGTTTGTGATTAATGATTACTATTGCAAAATTATATTTTAATTATTAGTTTATATTTTGGTATCTTTTGGTATTCCAAATTCAATAAATACCAATGTTATTATTTATTTCTGTTGACTGTAGTTTATAACTTTGAAGTTGTACTCTAAACTTTAAAGTGAAACTGGTAGGTGGACTGGTTGCAACCAATTTTTACAGTCGGAACACGTTGACACTTAAAATAGTGCAACCAGTCCCACTACCAGTTTTATTTTAAAGTACGCGAATAATTCATCTTGACCTATATTTTATTAGGCGTGTAAATCGGTTAAGTTATTATCTATTACATTACCGTAATTGTTTTGTGAATTGAGATAATAACGACATAAATTACATAATCACATTAGTGACTAAAGCCTTTCAATAAAGAAAAAAATATTGACTCAACTAAATATGGAATTTCAAACAGGGCATTTTGTGATCGATGTTCCAATTATATTTTTTGAACAAAAGTTGCCTTCTATGCAGTATCTAAAGCAATGAGTAAGCAGCTATGCTATCTGTGAATCTAAATGAGCTACAATAAGTATATGGCAAAATTTACTATTCTACGTTATGTAAGAAGACCTTTAAAAATAGAAGTATAAATATAAAAGAAGTAAACTAGTGAGCATGTAAAAGGTAAATCTTGTTTCGGGTCTGAGTGTGTCTCTGGACCCACGACACGGGAATCCTAGTGTGTGCCATTGAGTGTGGCGTTATTATTATTATTATGCTTATATACCGAGCCACATATACTCGTACACGCTGTATCAATTCCAACAGTTTGTTCAATCGCTTAATTCTGAATTTAGTAACATTTTATAGCAGTGAAGTATTTTTGAACACGTGTTTTAGTGAAATCCTCGGGGAGTTAAATGTTCTTGAAATTTTATCTGTTTAAGTGACTAGACAACACTAGAGAACAGCTAAATAGTATATACAGCTAAATACCTATACCTATTTTAATCATTGAGACAGAGCCTGGCTCAAAATATAGAGTAATTTTGAATTCGACCGGAGTTCTATGAGATAAAAGAATATGCAAAAGAAGCTGCAAAAGAATATGCAAGAGTTAATTTTGTATAAACAAAAAAATGAATCAAGTAGAATCACAAGCGGAGTGGTGTGAATCAAGCACGAAGAATGTGAGTCGGTCTGTTGCACCGCGAAGCGGTCGTTCGCCGAAGTTGCATTGCATGCCGCTGCATCGTTTGCGAGACGAGACTACATTCCGGGCATTCCATGTCTCGCCAGCAAACGCCCCGCCCCGGTCGCCGCTGTTCAACGCCATTGGATTTCCTTGTGCTGTACAACTTTTTGTGGTGCGAAAATAGGTGCTACGATTGTTATTTGATTTTAAAACGATAACGTATTCAACGTTAATTCAACTATAAATTATTATCATTATTTATAATTGTTATACTTACAACAAATAAAAAAAATCAATTTACACGAAAATAAAAAAAATCTAAACTTGTAGTCAATTCAACAAAGGATAATTGTAACAATTATAATTGTTACATTGGATAATTGTAATTGTAACAGCGTCAAATTCTTTGTTAAAAAAACCTTAAAACCGATTTATGCTTTCCGATCTTTTGCATGGGTCTTCCAAGTTTAAAAACTTTAAAACTGAGACAAAAGTAAATAAAAATGCATGCCAACACTTATATTTGTTTAGACAAAATCGAAATTAGTGACTTGTACGAAGAGACTAAAATCCCGATCCTCTTTTGTAATCCCGGGATTCAGGGAGTCGTAGAAAAGGTGCAACATTAAAAAATATATTAGATTTTATAACTTTATATTTTTCATTAAATACTTAAATTGTGCGAAGACAATTGCAATCAATGCGTCCTGTCTCTTACACCATAAGATGCTGAAACGTGAACTTTGACGGTAAACCTGCTTCAAAAATTCGAAAGTCGCTTAGCAAGCGAAGGAAAAAGCGAAGAATTTGAGGACGAATTAAAGTTACCGACATAGCTCAAGCTCAGCATCTACGAGCTGAAGTGGGTGGGTCATATCTGTCGTAAGACCTATAATCGATGGGATGGAAGAATCCTCGAATGAAAATCACATACGAGAAGGCATAGTCTGCGACGCCTTTTTGTAATGTGGATCACATAAAGTCACTTGTAGTGGCTGAATGAGAAAAGTTTAGGCAACGGACACACGATGTCGGTGAACGTGATAGCTGGTCGCGTGACCACCGCGTGTATACTGTCAAGCTATCCCGTACAACTAACTCCTTTCGAGCTATTGGTTGCCGTTGACGCTTGAAGATTATATGTGGTGGCGGGCCTTGAAAAAGACCCATATCCAACAGTAGAGATTCACACTGAAGGTGCAGTATTTAAAAAATATAGCGGATAAAGATCGTTATGGTTTTATTACTAGATGATAGCATCTCATTTTAATATCTCTATTGACTAACTGATTTCGAAATCGAGTACCAACAGAGCGAAGCTGTGTTTATTCCAAACAGTGCAGCAAACCAGCAAGCAAAGCAAAGTTTAATAGTTTTAGAAATAACGTGCAACCGTTAACACGATTATGCTTCCAGATAATGGTATGATGCCGTAGCCGGTAATTTCATGAGCCTATTTAGCAACGCAAATTCATCCCAATTCATTTGGAAATCGGATACCAAGCGGGCGAAGCCGTGAGTAAATACTAGTGTGTTATCTAATAGACCTAATACCAAATTTCAATATATAATATAAATAATTAAAGTATTTGAATGTGTGTCATTTACAAACAATGTGTTGAATACGTGTGTCTGCTATGTCTGTTACTGAACTTAAATATACTTTGTGATTGCTTGAAAATCCCCGTATTGATGGATTTTCGGGACATTTGGAATTTCGGAGCCATAAATCCAGCGGTTCTGCATTCTCTACTTGCAGATTTTTCCATAAAAGTATAAATAAATATTTTTTTTAAATATAAGTACGGTGTGTAAGCTAATCTTTTCCGAAGCCTATTCGTGACCACGGATTGTGTTCATGATTATAAGTTTATTGATATGATAATTTTACGAATATTTACCAAATTTTTTCATTCAAATACTAAGTATTTAGCAAATTTGTACGAGTTTCAAAATCCAGTAGCTACTAAACTCGTGGCACTGTATCATGGTGCTTCTGACATTTACACGCCTATCAAGTTTCATAAATATTGATAGCGAACGTGTAAACAAATTATTACATACTTCATTGTTAATAGTGACGTTTGACGCGATTGTATCTTTGTTTTATCGATAGAGTATCGATACCTTTGAAACTAGTGCGATATTATATTTAAAAATATACATTTTAATTAATTTAATTTATTATATAACTCATGGAATATGAGATGTGACGCAGGTTTTTTTACTTATTCACATTTCTTAATATAGCTAATTGTTTTTGGGTTACTTATGACAATTTTGCTTTCCTACGTCAATGTATATTATAATGTACGGGATCACTCATAGAGTGATTAATGTTTAATTTTACCTCAACAATGTGCAATCGAAAAGTTACAATAGATGTACAGGTACGTACAGGGCTTATGTACAATTAGGATGTATAATTATTATGTAGGGACAGCAGTATAATTCTTTTGAGCTTTTTTTTGTCGCAAAGGCATTATACAGTCAGTCACGTTACTACGTAGGACTAGGTAAATTTTGAGATACAGAAAAATATTTGGGTTACAAGACTAATTTTTATTACAACAGCGATTGAAGCGATTAATTCGTATAAACCAAGATTTAAAGCACTAGCGATCCTCTTCTTTAGCGAGGTCAACAGCTGCCATAAAAGCATTCCGAGCGTCCTCAGGGCTGTCAAGAAGAAAGCCACGGAGTACAAGCTTCACTTTTGGAAAGAGAAAGAAATCGCATGGAGCTAAATCAGGGCTATAAAGGTGGCTCAATTCTTGAATATCTGTGCTTTACAAAAACTCTTGGGTAAATTTTGCTTTGTGAGATGATACATTCTCATGATGCAAGAAAAGCCCTCTCAAACTTGTTTTAGGACGTTTTTGATTTAACACATCGCATACAGTAGTATCTATTCTCAAAAAGCTTGTCGCGCGAATTGTAAATGGTACCTACTTTTATGAATAATCGCGACAAGCTTTTTGAGAAAAAATAATTCAATATAAACTTATTTTATTCGTTATAGTAGGTACATGACTTTCATAAAAGCTTGTTTTTAAAAAGCGTTTTTTTTTATATTATTTTACTTACACCTTTTTAGTTGGAAATATTTCTCAATCTATCCATTTCAAGTAACGCATCATTACGGTAGAAAGTCATGTTTTGTTTTGGAAAGTTTCATGTGTATGCTACTAACCGTTGAGGAGTGCCCCCATGGGGAGACAATCCTGGCTACAGCATCAGTTCATGGTGAAGATCATGTTTAGCTATCAAAATTAAACGTATATGCAAAGTTTCGTGTCGGTGCTACTAATCGTTGAGGAGTGCCCTCGTGGGGAGACAATCCTGGCTGCAGCATCAGGTTATTTCTATCATTTTAGTGTATTGTCATCAGAAACGAACAAGTATGCAAAATTTCAAAGTCGTAACTTTAGAGGAAGTGATTCAAATTTGGCTTGCTTGTAAACAGCAAAATAGTTACTTATCAAGGAACGATGGAACGGATTTTTATATTGATTTTTATTCAATATAAAAATACAAAAATTAAGAAGTGACAATATGCGAAACGAAAAAACGTAATAGATTTCTTACAGCATGCTCTAAGTTTAAAGTAGCATTGGGCTAGGCACATAGCGAGACTATACCGTAATACTAATAAAGTAGAATGGGCCAAGAGAACACATAGTGAATAGGATTCTGCAAGACCGGCAGCGCACACGCATACCCCCTGGTGTTGCAGGTGTCCATGGGCGGCAGTAGCCACTTACCATCATGTATGTTGGCCGCTTACCCGTCTGTCTCCATTAATATATAAAAAAAGAGAGGAAAACGAAAATTTTGTTATTTATAGCCCACGAAATTTATATTTTTTACAAAAAAATACATAACATGTGAAAATACGAGTATAATATGTCAATAACTCAGAATCATGAACAGAATCCATAGTTTAAGGTTCTGGGAAAGTTAGGTTATACTTACACTCCAAACAGGGTTCAGGATTCGGGAAACAGCCTGTGTTGTAGGTATATTATTTATTATGCAAAACCTACTACCCAAAAACGAAATTAATATTTACCTATACTTTTATTGAATTTATCTTTTAATGTTTCTAAAGCTGTTTCGCCATGTTTTATCAATAAATACGAAATTTATTTTATGAAATTAAACAAATTCTATATTGTAAATCGTCTTTGTATAAATAATCGTCTTTCTATATAGTCGTCTTTGTAAATCGTGGGTGGTCCGGGCGTGAGTCACCGGCGCATAACTGCGACGACGACGCACAGTGGACTGACTGTTTGACTAATGCAGTTGCGAAAAAATCCGATCCAAATAACAGTCTTTAATTTACTAATCATCTTTATAGCCATACTCCATTTACCATGACACAGTTGCATAATTACGTCTCTATACTTTACTAACAAAGTTTATACGCAGCTAATGCGAGTAAAATATCTATATTTAAAATTGCTGCTTGGCAAAACTAATTAATTTACGGATTTTTAAGTCAGTTTGTACTTCGACACGGGTGGGATTTTATAAAAAAAAAACAATAAAATACGGGCAATAGAATTACAATTAACTGTTACATGATTGACAAAAACACCTGCAAGGCTAGTAGACTTAAACTATCAGAATTTCTTGATCCCGAGATAACGCTGCTAAACGGCGATGTGTGTGGAACGAAACCCTACTAGTTAGTGAACTACTAATGATTATTCGGTACAATCACCGACCACGGGCCTTATTATTATATTTTGATAAACCCTCTGTTATGTGGGTATAAGAAGAATAATTATTTAGCAAGTTTACCTGCGCTAGTATGGTATGTCAGTCCACGATTACATAAGCACAACGCATAACGGTCTTTTATTTATTTATCATCCTCGTAGTTCCAAGCAAGTCAATTTACAGCTTATAAATTTCCTTGCTTTGTATCGTTCAATTCACAGCGTAAATTGACTGTGAATAAAAGCTCATAATAGGCCCCCAGGCTATTTATTTAAACTTTATTGCACAAACAAAATGTACAAAAGGTGGACTTAATGCCTGTGTTTCCTCTACGAGCCAACATTTTGGCCAAACTAATTGGTATCATTAAATTGGTATTATGAGAATTAGAAAATACATGAACATACATACACAACAAATAAATATAGTAGCTGTAAACCTTAATCACCAAGGTGAGTTTCCTGTCTGATTTCCGCCTATAATGTACATAAAAATTAAATTAATTTTGCCACCTTTAATATATATATAAAAAGCTCAATTAGATTGAACGCAGCGATGCAAAATCATCGTTACTATAATGTCTGTGTGAATTATTTTATTTTATTATTGTTATTTTTACTAGGCGACTGCCAAACTTTTAACGTTAAAACTAAGGCTCTAAATATAAAAAATATGACAAGAGGAGTTATTAACTTATTACTTCTGTTTGAATGGTGTCATCCACTGTGCAGTCGCGGGCGTTTGCTCGTGACCATAGCAAAGAAGACCCTCATTGTTCGCGCCCATTCAGGAAGCAAGCAAACGACTCTGGCGCCATCACGCTATATGTAACAGGACAATGACCAACGCATTAAGGTAACTCCGAACACGATCATGTCTATAAATGCATAAAATAATTAGATAATCAATACTGTTTCAACAATAACAAGTTTAGGTGTATTGGAATTGGGATAGGTGCGGGAAGTTTTTTGACGTGTTGATTAATAAATAGCCTTAACGTTTTTTCTGATTGCAAATAAGAATAACGTAATCGATTCATTCTATTTATGTATATCCTCATAATCGTAACAGTAGCTGAAATAAAAATAGGTATTCAAAAAAGATTTTATATTGTGAATCGGCTCTAAATGCTAGAGAGAGTAGAGAGTAGTAGAGATAACGAGTAGAGGCTTTAATTTTTATTACTACTCGCAGTTGAGCTCATTCACTAGGTACATAAAAAGTGTACAAAACGCGAAGTCCAAAAATTTGAAAAGTATACAAAAAAAATAACATGATTTGTTTAGGTACGATAGGTACGATATAAGCGCAAGATGGCAGGTTTAAAGGGGTTTACTTGTACCTAAAACCGCCTGTATTCTCTTAAAAATGAGTGTGAAATTCATACAGAATCATATCCCAAAGGTAAAGTTCCGGTTTCCGGAAATGTCTGAAAAACACAAAATTAGGTTCGTTACCTATGAAATAACCGATTTTATTACTAGCCACTTTGAGTTTCGATATCTTCTGTTCTAATTGGAATTTCAAAATAAATAAAATACATGTAATAGCTACGATGTTCTTATTCAATTATTCTCATTTCAAATATTTCAAAACCTTCATTCTATATAAAAAAAATCATATGCCCATTCATTCATTCTAGTGACTGTGTTTACAGGGCAATTTGGTACAAAAATGTCTCCTTTACAGATGACAATATAAAGTCTGTAAAGAGGAAAATAGTCCATAATGCGTCAGTACAATGCGAGTATGGGGGGTGCACATTGAGAAGCAGATTGAGACTTTTCAAAAATCACCTACACCGGCTGACTGACTGACATTTTGACGTATGTATATTGGATACCATCGTTAGAGACAAAAGTAGAAAATAGGGCTGAAATGGTTGGGAATTCAGAAGGATGAACACGCGTGGTAAGTGGGCTCGTCAATCGGCCCCTATAAAAACTAAGTCTAGTCGAGCTGTAATCGTATTAATGTCTATTTCGTGTGTTAGGTACCTATATGATGAAAATAATGATGTAAAATGAAAACCAATTATGTGACATAATATGAGAAAAGGGGATCTTAAGGACAAACACTACATATCCTAAGTCTTGCGCTAGAGTCCTGAGTCATGAACCTACCTAAGTTTATTTATATATTAATGTAAGTTCCGTCTTAGTTTGTTTCGCTGTGGATTTATCTTAATAAACAAAATAAAATAAATATTACTGGTTCTAGTTTCTCAGGTATTGAAATTTGTAGAAATAAATGATCTTTTAATTGAATAAATAATTTTTGCCAGAAATAAATTTTTGCCAAAAATCAAATGTTTCTATTTAAACAATGAAACTTTTAGTTAAAAAATCGCAACCAAAGTCAATAAGCTCATACCGACAATAATGTCCCTTTGCTCAGATAACGTCACAATATTATTTTCATAAAGAGTATTCCTTATTAAGACTTTTAATTATGGATCACATCCTAACACTTTAGCTTCAGTTCTGTAGCAAGCGGATGCGTTTTATCTTCGTATGGTTCAAACAGAGAGAAATTTTGACTCAAAAGTTTCATTCACCAGAAACTCTTATTTAAACAATAATCGTAATGTAATTTCACGGCAGTGTTATCCGTACTCTAGGGTTAGGGCACCGCAGGGAGTGCGGCGCGGCGCGAGTCCGACGCGCGTGGAGAGCCGAGGGCACAGGGATGGGGCAGGGCGATGAAGGTGAGAGGGTGTCTGGGGAACAGACGGCGCGTCCTCAGACGGCGTTAGTTCTATTTATTTATTTCACTTTGTTAAGTAGACAGGGTACCATATACATACTGGTACGTGTAAATTTGAAATCAGACGTTTCTTTGTAATGCTTACATAAGTTACTTTGATGTATTTTTCTCTAGGTACGGCTTTATGTACGTATGTGCCGTGCCTACTTGCCTAGTCTATCGAGTACGCAGTGTGTACAGATAACATTAGGAAAATATTGGCCATCGGCTAATCCGGAAACACCCGAACGCGTCATCCACGTCTATACAATAAAGTACCTCGTAATAAAGTATGCAATTAGAGGTACGGTAATTCATAGACGTGGATGACGCGTTCAGGGGTTTCCGGATTAGCCGATGACCAATGTTTTTGTAATGTATCTGTAACAATATGAGTAGGTACATACTTTCCATTCTCAAGAGAAAAGTGGACCAACTGTCAAATTTGCAAATTTCTACAAGTTAACGACTTGGCACATATGTGCATAAACCCCTAGCGGAAGATGGAGCAAAGAAGCGCGTCGTTCATTAATGCATTAGTGTACAATGCTTAAAACATATTATATTAATAATAAATATGCATAAGAAATAATTCAGAGTGTATTTTCTACAGGAAAATGATTTAAATCCCGCAAAATGTATTAATGAATTCACTGCTAAGACATTAATAAGTAGACCCTTCTCTATAACTTTATTTCTACCTATTATTGAATGAAACATTGAATTCAAACTTTTGTGCTTTTAACTTGTACCAATAACGTAATACAATCACACACAATATATACTTACATTAATAATAACGAAAGCTGTTCAACCTTTATATAAATTGTTTCCCATAATAACATGGTATCAATGTGTGAAGAATTAGTGTTAGAATATTTATTTAATTGTAACTAAAATTAATAAAAAGCAGGCCGTTTATATTATCCTGAATTGAGATCCAATATTCAACGCATTACGCCCGGTGTCACTAACCAAACCTTGGAATTAATTATGGATGGGAGTAGTACTAGTAACAAACTATTAATAGTATTATTAATTTAATACCTGAAGTCTTACATCTGATCCCAAATTATGAAAAATAATTCTGTGATGATAACTGTAGATAAATCTCGAAATTATGCATTTTATCAAAGGCTATAAAAATCTTATAACAAGTTTTAAACCTTCGTGTAAGGTTTAAAACAAGACCCGCCCTATAATACTGTGACCGCCTTTCAGTTGGAACAAGTCTGTCCAGACTGTATAGAGGTGGTGCGTAGCTTCGTGCGTTCACCCGATGCCCTTAGCCCCCCGAGGGCGAGGCCCGTTAAATACTTTAATTCTCCCTTATATATATTTTACTCCAGCATGAGAGGCGTCTGTCTAGACACCGAATGGGGAAGAGCCGACAACGTTAATCTTTCAAGCACCATAGAAAAAAGACTAATAAATGTAATAAAAGACTAATCGAGATTGTTATCATTTCATTTATTTATTATTACATTTATATTATATATTATTTTATTTATAATATTTATTTTTCCTTTATTATTATTTGCAATAAATAAGCTGAAAGGATTATCAATTAAATAGTTCTCAAATTGGTCTTTGATATTTGTACGAAACTTAATGCAACGACATCATAATTATAAACTTTTTCTATACAATACCCACATTAACCTATGAGCGATGTCCTCTTTTGAACAATCCCAAAGTTTTGAACAAAAAAATTGATAAAAAGATGCTATACCTGAAACCTAAATTTTTGCTATACCTACTCGTAAATGGCTGTTAACCGTAGTTGGTGTCATAACTCTCAACTTTCATGACATACGCCTTTAAACGTTAACAAAAATCTTATCGAGGTGTATAATAATGTAATAAAATTTTATGCATGAAGCAATTACTTCACCCCCATGTTGATCTCAGTGTCGACGTGATATCCGTTTTTTTGTTTTCGAGATTTACCTATGATTTTAAAATATATATTCGTAGAGGGTTGTTTATTTCTGCAAAATAGTTTTATATATATATATATATACTTGTGAAAATAATTACTACATAAAATGTTTGATGTAGTAAAATCGATATTATAAAACAAGTCAATAGTCCGCAGCTTCGCTCACTTGAAACCTGTTTTCATCCCGGAAATACGAGTATAAACCGAGCATTTTCATAACTACTGAACGGATGTTGATAAAAAGATCTACCAGGGAAATATACCATACAACAGCGAAGACACAAAAAAAATCGAACCAATAGATCCGAGACTAGTGCGAACAAACAGAAAAATCTGTCATAATAAACTGGATTATGATTAATCCAATTGTTTAACTGGTGTTTAATATAACATTTGTTTTAAGCATACACTCATAATATCACTCATTCATTATCTAATATTATATCATATTAGATAATGAATGAGAATTTGATGTGTGAATATACAATTTATATTCACAGATTGATCAAAAGAAACACTTCATTCTAATTTCAATACCCACGACATTTAAACTTGTTAAAAACATGCTCTTTATTGTGTTAACCAGACGGTATAGAATTTCTATAGTCACTATAGAAGACGTGATTTATTTAGAAAACCAGTAAGTCGAGCAAAAAGGTCGTCGTGCGTCTCGCCGCCGCGCCTCGCCGTCTGCTCACCTTGTGTGAACCCAGTTTGCGTACAGAGCCGAGCCCCGGGCTCTACCTAACACAACTACCATCTATGCATTTATAATAACCAGCATCTGCTTCGAATGTATACAAAAACGTAAACTTGACTCATTACTTTCACTAAGAATCCACATAAATTGACTTCGTAAACGAGTTTGTAACTTGCCTCGTGCGAGTAAACAACATACGATTTTTATATTAAATAGAACTACGTTATTAGAAATAACATCATGGGTACATTTACTTGTACCTATTGTAGACAGGCCCGGACTTTCACATTGACAGCTGAACAACGATTCCATGCGGGTCGATTAGATACAATTAATTATTTAATCATATTTACCGATGTATCACCCAATGCTTTGATTTTTAAGAGCCCGCATGTATTACAGTTGTGGGAAGACCTTTACATTACAATCTTCAATAAGTCAACAATTTCACTCATTTGCAAACATGCGTGAAGAAATTACTTACCCTACGTAAGTAATGTTTTTAATCGTTCTTAAAAACTGAAATTGCCAAAATTGCCGTGTCTTGTTTTTCGGAGCACATTATATTTCATTGCATCATATGATCAAGCAGCAGACGTTACATATTTATATATGTTGAACATAAAAAAGTAGGCGTGTAATACTTATATAATTTAAAAATTTACTCATAGTGGGGTGTGAAAGCTAGTTGAAGTTAAATTTAAAAATATATCTGTCTACAAGTTTTAAATTTGTAAAAATATACAATTTGTTTTTTTTTTTTTTATTTGATTTTATATTTGAGGCAGACGCGCAAGCGGGGCCGCTACAAAATTGCATGATGATAAGTGGGTACACTACAAGTAAGTACACTGTTTCTTCTACATATCAACGACTTGTTACAAGTCGGTAACATGCGTTGTTATGCTGACCACAGTACTGGGGAAGCTTTGTATAAAGGCCGTGCGAATATTCCTCGGGCAGAGATGGAAGAGAGTCGCGTAAGACTTGTGTTGAAAATCGAGAATTCTTTAGATCGAGTCTCAAATTGGGGTAAAGTTACGAGTAACTTGGTCCAATTTAACCCCAGCAAGACACAAAAGTCTGTGCATTCACCGCTAAGAAAGCCTAATTATCGTGGCATTCCGATTTCAGAACATTTCTCTCAAGATCTTTAATAGTTTTGGGAACCTTGGTGTCGACATTTCGAGCAAAGTCGAGTTTTGGAGTTATCTAGAGACCAAAACAAATTTACTATTATAAAGCTCGGTGTACTGTATTCAGTGCTCTATTGAGCAAAGCAGTACTTCTCTCCGGTTCTCGTTTCTCGCTTTAGAAAGCTCAAATTAGACCCCACATGGAGTACTGCTCACACCTCTGGGCCGGTGCAGTAAAGTACCAGTCAGACCCTCTTGACTCCGATCAACGTTGTGCTATCCAAATTGTCGATGATCACACTCTCACAGGTGGTTTAGAATCGCTCAGCATCCGTAGAGATGCTGCGTCTCTCTACGTTTTCTATCGCCTTTATAATGGGAAATGTTCTGAAGAGCTGTTCAATTTGAAACCAACTTCGGGTTCTTACCATGGCTCGTCATCGCCGTGCGGCTCATCCGCGCTTCCTTGACATAGAGTGGCTGCGTACAATGCGGTTATAAAAACACTTTATACCGCGAACCCGAAAGCTGTGGAATGAACTGCCAGTTGAGCTATTTCCGTTACGCTACGACATGGGGCTCTTTAAGAGAGCTGTGAACAGGATTCTGAAAAGTCGGCAGCGTACCCGCATGCTCCCTGGTGTTGCAAGTGTCCATGGGCAGCGGTGACCACTTACCATCATGTGCTTCGCCCGCTTGTCTGCCATCCATTCTATAAAAAAAAATCTCTAAAATCTTTGCTTATAACTATATTTCACAAAGCAATGATCAAAATATAAAAAAAAATAATGTCTAATTACATAATTATTATCATTATTACAGTATCATTTGTTCGGTATTTCGACATACCGAGATTCGACATAACATTTAATACGCGAGACCAATTCGTGATTGACTCCAATTTTATTCTGCATAGCTGTGGAGGTGAGAATAAACCGTGGCCGCGATTTCATTCACGTAGACTTCAGAGTAGATATGTGAATCTCGATGGTCCTACGAGTCAAATAAACAAATTGTATTGCATCGACCAACAGCTGTCAGCCAGTCGAACTGGGCGCAAATGTGGAGTTACCACAAGACTGCTGAAACACATCAGTATGTTCCGAGAGCGAGTGAGATAAGATTTACTAAAGCTTGTTTCCTATTCCATTCCATTCCGTTTTCTATCCGCCCATTCCATTCATTCCACCACACCTCATCCCATACAATCCCATTGCATTCAATTCAATCCCTTCCTATTTCATCACTTACAGTATAATGGAATGTGGTATTGTATTCCATATTAATGACATATAATCTCTGTAATTGTGTTAATTCAGGACATAGCTATTACTGTACTAAGTATAATTAAACTGCAACCAGTGTGGTTTTTGTATGATATCGCACTTGCGATCTCGATCATGACTCCAGCGGGAACTTTGTAATGAATGTAAAAAAAAACTATGCTGTTTTTTTTTATTATAGAAAACAGGAGGACAGGATATTATAATAAATTATATTAAAATTCATCCAGTGGTCTTCGCGTGATGCGCGTTCAAGTAGACAAAGCAGAAATTGTTGTTTTGGACTTTAAATTGGACTTCTTTCAGACATTATTTCATGTACAGACAAAACTTTTTACGAAACGCATGTACATAATACCATTGCATAGTAAATCAACGTCGCACGTGTACGGCGATAAGAATACTAGTATGTACTTAACTAGTAAATAGTACGTGTAGTGTACACACGAGGAGTTGATCGATACTCTTGATTATACACACTTTTTCAAAATAGTAAATCTAATCGATATTCATGGTGTACTATGGACTTATTTTTTTTTTAATTTTATTCGTGTGTTAATATAGAGATATCAAACGTCGCGCATGTGGTGCATACTGCATTACATTACACGTGCTGTATGCAGGTACGCTACACTGCACGCGTCGACATTACCTTGTTATCGGATTAAAAACAATATTGGTGAGCACGAAACGCCAATGATTTTTCAATATCGTCGTAAACTCGAATGAATACATGCGATTATAGCCGCACGTGAAACATTAATATTACTGCACATTTCCTCATAGATGTGGAAAGAAACGTAAATGCAGTGAAAACTCGTTAAAAGCAATCATTGAGTCTTGTATGATGGCTTACGGCAAAACGCAACGCAACCAGGCTTTTCACTATCCACTGCTGAATATGGGTCTCCTCATGCACGTTGACTTGTGCATGAGGGATGTACTCGTATGGCCTTCAAACGCCACGCTGGCCAAGCGGGTTGGCGAGTCCACTATTTTAAAGGTTGCTCAGAATTTGTGGTAGACGCTTTGTTATCCCTTAGTCGCCTTTTACGACACCCACGAGAGATTCCATGGGCGGCCCACACCACACGCCAAAATACCAGTACATAATTTGATTAAAAAAGAAGTTCGAATTACAGACAAGCAATAAAAGCAGACTCATAAATTAGACAGCAATCTACATACTCGTACATAGAAATACTCTCTGTTCTAGTCTACATGAAATACAGCCTACTTTCATTTAATCATTATTATGAAATCCTTAAAAAGTGGAAATTCTATTTAGAAGTATTTTAGACGTAAATTTTACATTGCTGGAATTTACAATTAAAGGAAGTAAATATGCGTAGGTACGCGTCAACATATGTATAGGAATTTAGGGGATTTTATTATTTTGCTATGTGAAAAAAGAGAAAAACAATAACATCTCAGTTATGTTATTATGATTGAATACGGTTTGTGCCAGCGTCCTGTTGTTGGGCGAGTTCGGAGTGGAAAACAGATCAGCAGGGCGCGGCGTCTGAAAGTTTTATTTATATATTTTCATTGAGTCGCACCGCCCGCGCCGGCGACACCCGCCACCTACCTTGGCGCGTCGATGCAACTTGACACGTCTCGCCCGAGAAAAACGAGCAGAAATATTTCTTATTTTTTAATAACATTTCACTAATTCAAAATTTTCCCTAACTTGTATTTTAAAATTATTGTATTATTGTAATACTTGTACTTTGTATTTTAAAAGACCGCCGCCACGTTAATTATAGGTTCGATCTATCTATCTAGTTAATGTCGACAGCGTAATGATCAGCCTGTTAAATGGATTAGACTTTCTCTAATATTAAAATGGTATTATACAGAATAAAATTTTATGGGAAAAATAAAACCAAGAAACATGAATACATTAAAAAAAAACGATTAAATGTGTTTTTATTAATAATTAAGATATTAAGAGGGTGAAAGTATACAATTTGTACACACTCGTACATCGAACAGATTTTTTTATGTGAGTTTTGTCACACTGCTCAATAGTCATTTGTGTCAAATTAAACTTCATTTTATTTTAAGTGCTTGGCTGTCCGTATTTTATATTTTAAGTATATTTCAATATTTAATGTTATTAATTTTATAATTTCCTTCAAATTCTAGGCTATTCTTTTATCTTATATTTGCATTCCTTTATTATCAAAGTACGCTTTTGTCCACTAAAGGTAAAATGCTTTATAATCAACATTAGATGTCTGTTTTAGTTATTCTATTTTTTAATTCCTTAGTGTTCCTCTATGAACAAGCTCTTTAATTTTGCGTTGAACGCATTGGAATGTAAAGTGAAGAGAAGCGCCGTTGTCCTTCTATTGTTGGCGCGATGCATCGGGCTGCGCGCCGTGCGACTGCACGATCACGGTTCATGTTGCGGCTAAATGCGGCTGCAAAGCCGAGCAGAAATGAACGCAAATAAACAGCAGAAACCTTGTCTGTTTACTACAACATATTATTATTACTTATAACTTGCATACATAACATTGAAAATTGTCAATCAGGTCTGTAATCATAATAATCTACATACCGGATTAGCGGACATCTCATTAAGAGGTCATTTAGTATCGATACTTTGATATTCCACAATTTAACACTACCGGACACCTGAATCGAGCCACCCTGCATTTTCAGTTTTGATAGCATGAAGCTTAAAAAAATAGTTTGATCGATAAAAAATTTAGTTTAAATGTAACAAGTCGTGTGACCGCCTTTCTCATGGGGAAGACTTGTATTGGATTTTTGAAGAAAACAATGGTTTACCAAAAAAAAGCCTTTACTCAGTAACTTGTATTGAATCCCAAGAGCGTTTACGACGGCCGTCATGCGGTTTGGCATAGAATCAATCAACGTCACTATGACGTGTTGTGGAATGTTCTCCCATTCTTTCTCGATGGCAGTTTTCAGCTCCTGCGAGGTCTGCGGGGCTGGGTGGTGAGCTCGAACACGCCTGTTTAGCTCATCCCATAAATGCTCTATGAGATTCATATCTGGGTTTATTGCTGGCCATTCCATGACTGTGATACCGACGTTATGAAGGTATTCCCTGACGATTCCAGCAGTGTGCAATCTTGCATTATCATGCATAAAAATGAAATCTTGGCCAAGCCTGAAGTAGCTGCGCAAACTGTGGCACTTCTTTAGTCTGCTAAAGGAGTGCCACAGCTTGCGCAGCTACTTCAGGCGCAATATTCATAATTTTAAGGTCAAAATCGATTCCAATCTCAGAAAAACAAATTAACAAAACTTTTATTGAAAAACAACACCATTAAATAAAAAAAAACTGCTCCAATTCAAACTCTCTGCTTCCTTATTTTTTTTTTCAAAACAATGAACTGACTCTGTTTTTCTTCTGTGGTTCAAATTTGGAACAACAGCACACCAAAATGAATATGAATGTGCCAGCTTCAAAACTGCATAAAAACTTTTTCGTTGACCTAACATTATTTTTATTTTTCGGGTCTTTTTATACATAAAAATGCAGAGTGACTCGATTCAGGTGTCCAGGAGTGTATTTCGCATATTATCAATTCAATTTCTACAAATATTATGAATATGCATTAAAAGAATATTGTTTGTGTGTATGTCTGTTCGCGATCTAATTCGTGATCTACTTGGATAATGGATAATTGGATAGTTATACCTACAGCTATCATTGTATTATAGGATTTTTATTTTAATAGATTTTGACTCATGTTATGTTATTATGAGGTATAAAATATTCATCATAATTTATTGAGTCGAAGTTACCAATATAAAGACACTCGATTTTTTCTTTACATTTAATCGTTTAAAACAAAAGCCAAACGTCGATACTAACCAAATTAATATTATTTATTTATTTATTACCATAAAGATATAGCATCGAGTGACAAAAGGCGGACTTAATGTTTTAATATCTCCCATCCAAACTTTGGGCAATGCAAATATGGTGTGGTATATGTAAAAACAGTTCAAAATATCTAAAATTATAATACTAAATGAGGCGAACATATTTAATTTAATATAAATATATGAGTACATACATACAATACCTTAATCGACTTATGTTAAATCAATATTATCCGTTTTCTCTGTTCTATTTATTTATTTATTTACTAGGACGTACAAACAGAAGGTTACATTTTATAATAGTTACTTAATATTAGGTGCTTACCTATGAAATGACCGATTTCATTACTGGCTACTTTGAGTTTCGATATCATCTGTTCTAATTCGAATTTTATAATAAAACAAAATGCATCTAATAGCTACGACGTTCTTACCCTTAGTCTATTAATAATAATTATTATTAGGTATTTATTTCAGAAACTTTCCAATAATAAATATTTTATTTGTAATAATGTTAATTATTAAATTAGGTTAGTACATATTTACATATAAGTTCTTAATAATAAGTCCATCCAAAATTTTTGAATAGGAGAATCCGTCCTGTTGGCAAATAACCTTGAGAACTCTGCTATTGCTGCCCCATAGTCTATACCAGAGAGATGCTATTCTTTTTCGGCTGATCGCATAAAAGTCATCTATATGTATGTTCCTCGGCAAAGATCCCCGAAATACTATAGAAACTTGGCAACGCTAACAGAATTCTGAAGGGATTATTGTACTGTACCTACTTGTAGGGCGTTGTAGGCTCTCATAGTGTAATTCACCCACAGACTGCTTAATACACCGAACAGAAGGCCTTAAATAGGGTAATTTTTACTTGTTTAGAACAACGAGGAAACCTGCGGGCAAGCATATCGCTACGCACTGCCAATGCCCTACGTTCCCTCTGTATGTCCAAACTGTCGTGTCAAGTCGTCAGTAATAGTGTGCCAGAATTTTAAATTTGTTACTATACATAGCAAACTTCTGTTAAGAGTGGTTGGAGGTACCCAGTTGCGTGACTGGGACACCTGCCTCCCGACCTAAAGACCATAACCTAGCTTTTATTATACGCCTTTATTTAACTTGTATTATAGTTGCTTGGTATTATAAACCAATTCATGTCTATCTGCATATGACTGACACACCCTCAACAGTTTCCTCAGACCACTGATCGAGGGGCTCAGCAGCACCATATCCGTTCGGGTAACTGATGTTGTTAATATTAACTCCGTCTATGTAGCATCCCGCATGTATGCTGCTGAGTTCCTTGAACAAATCATTTACGTACAGGTTGAAAAGCTTAGGCGCTGAAAAAGCTTGATCTGTACGCGTCGAATTATTGTACCAATACTTAAGAATTTTCCCGTAGGACATCATAGGAAAGCTTCGAACGGTTCAAAAAAACAAGCGTATATCGTTTTTCAATCCGTATAATACTTGACAGTGTGCTTTAGAGTTAAAATAACAACATACATCGACAACCCTTTCCCGAATCCAAATTGCGCATAGTTCAAGTCTAAGTATTTGTCAAAGTGCGCCCCCGGCAGACCGTCAAGCACCTTAGGTATTATAGTGGCGAGTGATATGGGTCTATAGTTCCCCTTATCCGAAATATCACCGGTTTTATTATTAATTATTAGTACAACAATCGTTTTTATCACTTCACGAGGAAGATACGAATGTCTAATACGTAATGTAAAAAACATTGATAGTTTTCTAGGCAAATGTACACCCCGCGTTTTAAAGGTCTCTTTGCCTCTTCCTATATTACGTATAAAGTTATTCACGTCCTTGGCAGAAAACTTAACTGTCGATTATATAGAACGAATCTAACATCGCACATCTCTCTCGGAATATTCCCAGTGGTGACATTTTGAAAATTATTTTCAAATATATTTGCGACCTCTCTGGAATCAACTAATCCATTTACAGGTAAACTTGGCCTTACATTCATGTTTTTTGTAGCCTTTCAAAGTTTATTAAAATTATTATTATTTTTGGTACGATAAGATGCGATCAAGTCCAAACTAGTTTGGTCTTTTGGTTTTGACACCATCTAACCGGTCTTTAAAATGTTTTCGACTATCACACATCTCCCTGTACACGTTTCCCATCGATGGTTTACGACATAATAACCAAACATTGAACTTCAACCTGGCTAGCTTATGAGCTTCGCAAACATATTTATTCCATCCCGTGATGTATCGTTTTTTCCTATGCGATATCTTATTACTAGTATTATTAATAGTTATGGCCGCTTCTGTTAATATTAGGTAGTCGGGTAAGTTCGTAGCCTTTTTATAGTGAAAATAATAAAGACTTTTTTGTATTACAAAAATATTTATTGAATGGAATATTGTCCATTTAATTCGACGATTCTTGGGGTTTTTGAGCGAAAAATTGATTTAAATGGTGTATAGAAGCTTCTTTTAAATGTAATTTTACTCCATTTAGAAAATTTTGTAAAGAGCGGAATAAATGATAATCCGAAAGTGCTATATCTGGACTATATGGAGGATGCATTAAAACTTCCCAGCCAAGGTTCATTATCACATCAAAGATGTATGCGGTCGAAGATTGTCGTGGTGGAAAACTACACCTTTTATATTCATCAATTCTGGGCGTTTTTCTTCAAGTGTTTGTTACAATTTCACTAATTGTTGACAGTAGACATCAGAATTAATCGTTCAGCCATGTGGCAAAAGCTCGTAATACACAATGCCTTTCTAGTCCCACCATACACATAAAATGATTTTGTTCGGAGTGAGGCCTGGCTTTGGGACTATTTGTGCTAGCTCGGCTCATCTCGCTGAGACCAAGATCGTTTTCGAACATTGCTATCGTAGGTGATCCACTTCTCATCGCCTGTTACCAATCTCTTCAGAAATGGATCGATTTCATTTCGTTTTAGCAACATCTCGCATATCGAATCTATTCACCAAGTTTCTGTCATTTAAATCATGCGGCACCCAAACATCTAGCTTTTTTACAAAATTCAGTTTATGTAGGTGATCCAAAACTGTAGAGTGGTGAATGCTCTTCCGCAATTTGATGAATGCTTATGTGTCGATCTGCTTAATTTTTTAACAACATCAACATTTACCTTAATAGGACGACGACGACAGCGAAGAATATCATTCACATCAAAATTACCAGACCTGAATCGACTGAACCATTTGTTAGCAGTAGTTTTAGATAAAGCATGTTTTCCGTAAACACCACAAATCTCTTTTCAAGCACTAGAAAGCATTCATACCTTTGTCGAAAAAAAATTGTAAAACATAATCTAATTAAACCCTTCAAAACTTCCATTTTAAAATTGTTAAAAAATATGTAAGATAAAACTTTGAACTTGTAATTTCAATTTTCCGCCATTACAAAAAGTCACCTGCAAAACGGTATATCACTTCTGCGCCAGTGATCAGTGTTGCCAGAAATATAGCACGCTAAAGTCATAGGTTCAGAGGGCACGAACTTTTCCGACTACCTATTATACATATCACTCCTGTCAATCACTTTCCTATGTTCTATTATTGCCTCTATGTACTGTTATTCCACTACTATATTCTATTGATTCTTATTTATTATTAAAAGGTTATCTGAATAACGGTTATCTAATTAACCAATCAACAATATATTATTTAATTATTTTAGGGACAGTGACTAAATAACATCCAAAATAGACATTTGATTTGATTTGAAAATTATTAATTTGAAAAACCAATTTTTAGTCGACTTTACCACAACTTAAAAATGAGCAGGGGGACGACATAATGAACGAAGTGCATGTTATCCTAATGGAACTAAATTTTGTGGGACGAGCTGTGGAATTCGCCATAAAAATTAAATTTTTTTTTGCAAATGTGGTTCAAGCTAGAGATGTTATGGAGCTCCGTAACCATAACCGAAACTATCTGATATCCGAACTAAAAGATTATTCGAAACCGAAACCGAATCCGAAATAAAAGTTTCGGATGTTATTAGTATTACAAATAAATATATAAGTATAAATATATCGGTACATAAAATACATAATGAGAATATATATATAAAGTTATATAGTTTTTTTATCAGTTTTTTGTTGTGGCTTAAAACAACAACAATGAACGAAGAGCTTCAGCTATATTTAAAATTGCAGCTCCTTTTCGTGCTAAACAACTGGCATATGAATTTAACGTGGCCGTACCTAGCCCAGTGACGTAAAAGGTTTCCTTGCTTTTATCAATGCTGTACAGATAATGATTAAAGAAGATTAACGTACCAGTTGGCATAAAGACCGACGCCACTTTAATTTTTCCCATAAAATTTAGGTTGGATCTATCTATCGAATGTCGACAGCATAATGATCAGCCTGTTAAATTGATCATTCAGACTTTTCTCTAATATTAAAATGCTATTACAAAAAATCACATTAAAAATTCTATGAAATGTATTTTTTAATTTTATTCTGAAAAATAATGAACAAAATTTTAACAAATTCCATTCAATCATAAGTCAATTAAATGGTACATAATCACGTGCACCGCACAATAATCTTTTTGGTGAAAAAAAAATTAAGAGTATTTTAAAGATACAATTGTGTAAAAAAAAATTCGATATAGATTTTCGTCTATTTTCATATGCAGTCCTAAAATTACACATTTAAAAATTTCTCTAAAAATGGTCATAATTGCTCCAAATCGGAGAATCATCCTTGAAGACTTTCGTCTTCAAGCAGCGTGGTATAGGCGACGAGTAGAGCCTTCCCAAATGCTTCTTTGGCTGGCTAAAAAAAATAGAAAGAAGTATTGAATTGTTACTCATAGAAAGAAGTATTTTGGATGACCAATTTATTGTAATTATGTTTAAATTACTGTAGAAAACATACAATTACAAATTTTAATAAGAATTTCGCAAACATTCGTAAATTTTTAACGATTTATTGCGTAACCACCCATATTGGATAACTAATTTTGTATTTAAACTTTTGTTAACGTGTTTGTTTCCAGCGACCCTCAAAACCTATAATATGTAATTTTGAATACAATATCTTTGAAATTCACCAAATTATTAATTTTTTTATTCATTTGTTTATAAAAAGTCAACCATATTGGAACAGCCATTCTGAATTTTTGATACCGTTCTTTTTCAGCGACCCCCAAAACCTATAATACGTAGGTGCTTTGAGTTATTACGGTTTTGTTTGAATTATTAAAAAACAATGATCGTACAATTCTAAAAACTTAATGTTTAGGCTGCAGGGGCACATGCACGCTGTAATCCAACAGCCGCTGGGCGCGCTCGACTGGCCACGTTACCCCTCTCACACAGAAGACTACCTTGAAATGTACTGCATTTCCCATTTTATCTTATTTCCCTAATGTACGTACGTGAATCGGTAGTGAGTAAGATGTGTCAGAGCCCATTCCCATCCTATCCTTCCCCATTTTCCCAACTCTTTCTCCAAATCCATTCCTATATCTCCAAAGGTAGGCAGCGCATCCGGAGGCGTGCCAACGTTTATCATTTTGGGCTCATTTTTGTAATGTTAGCATGTATCGCGGATGTCTATGGGCGACAGTATCCACTTACCATAATCGAAATAATAAGTGTAAAGTATTTGGAAGCAGTTTAAGTGCTGGGATCTGGACAAACATTCATATCTTTGATAACATTTTGACGTAAATACAGAAAATCACTCTACCTATTCCCATCGCTGGTAATAGCAGAACACAATAATAACTATTCACTACCGAGTGATAATAGAGCCTGTCCCCAAAGAAATACACATGAAAAATATATTGAACGCTTATCCAACAAAGTATGGTTACATGTCTTTACAAAGAATTCGATCAACTTATCGATGAACATGTATCAACACGCAATACTTCTAGTACCTACTTCTAATCATCGTCTGTGGTATACGCGACCGTTGATAAAATTGCTAAGGGAAAAAAATACCACGTTAGACGGAAAAAAATATGAGAATCCCCTCGATTATCAAACATATTCAACTCGTCGTGCCAGAGCCATTAAAATGAAGAAGGGATGTTTTATTATTCTTATATAGACACAAATGAAAATCGCATCAAAAACGATCGTTCCTATTTTTGGAAATACATATGTTAACACTAAATGGCATTTCTTCTTCAGATGGTGCAGAGTCTTTTAGTGTCACCGCCGCCCATGTCTGTAGTATGTTTAATACTTATTTTAATTCAGTGTTTATTAATTCAGCCCGAAATCCTTTGCTATATAATAAGTTATGTTATGACTAAGTTCAGTGAATTTTAGTAGCATTTATATAAATAAGGAGGACATAGTGTTAAAAGAACTTGAATGTGTCAACATTATTAAAGGAGTCGGTCCAGACAATATACCTCCTATCTTGATACAAAATGTTATAATGAGTTAGCAACTCCGTTAACACTTATCTATAGACAATAAATCCTCACGGGCACCTTTCCCACAAAATGGAAGGAAGCACTTGTGACCCCGATTCCCAAAAATGAAAAGAAGTTTGATATAACACAATACCGGTCCACCTCTAAATAAAGTACTTTTGCTAGTGTTTGAAATAATTGTCACAAAAGAACTATCATTCGCTTTTAAAAACTATATTTCATCCAATCAACATGGTTTATTTAAAGGACGTAGCGTTGACACTAACATGTTGACTTTTATGGACTTCTTGGAATCAGTCATCGATGCCGGGTACCAAGTGGACGTCGTGTACACCGATTTCTCCAAGGCTTTCGATAAAATAAATCATGATTTACTCTTGATTAAACTTTGGAGAGCAGGTATGCATGGCAATCTCTTGAGGTGGGTCGATTCTTATATAAGCAACCGAAGCTAAGCAGTTGGATTGAGGGGTTACCGATCTAATTTCTTAAGTATTCTCCTCGGCGTGCCACAGGGCTCCCATCTTGGCCATTACTGTTTATATTATACATCAATGATATAGATAAATGTCTCCAAAACAATAGATGTCTTTTATACGCAGACGATACTAAATTATATGTATAAGAATTGGTTCATCGGTTCATGACTGTTCTCTGTTGTTAAATGATGTAGATGACTTTCGCAAATATTGCTTAAACAACCTACTATTTATTAATCCAGATAAGTGTTGTATTATTACTTACACAAGAAAGAAAAGCCCATATTCTTGCAATATAGTATGTGTAATATTGCACTAAAACGTGTATCACAGGTTCGAGACCTCGGCGTAATTATGGATGAAAAACTAACTTATAAAAAACATATAGGCCATATTCTCAGAATATCATTCAGACAATTAGGTTTCATTCTTAGAGTCCGTAAACTCTTCAGACAATCTCTCACCTACAAAATTCTGTATTTACCTTTGTGAGATCACACCTCGATTTCGTTAGTTCCGTTTGGTATATACGTATGCCATCCTGACCGTATCGAAAGAGTTCAAAAGCTGAAAGCACTGGACTTCAAGATTGCATATACTCGTACATTATAGGAGGTATGGAGTGTCTTTAAAATACCACCGTCTTCCCTCGTTACGCGAACGAAGAAAGAATTTCGATCCGATCGACTTATTCAACCTTACCTAACAAAATAAAGTTTAGTGTACCCAACTATATACGGCCCATCCGTCGCACTCAAACGAGACCTTTATTTCAAGCACCGATACATTCCAGCAGCTATGGTAAACAATCATTTATTCCGCGTAGTCTTGGTTGTTAACTTATAATATTAATAAAGAACTTTCACATATTCATATTTTTGAAAAAAAGGATCACAAAATTCAAATATTACTTAAACAACTTTTCTAATTAATAATAACATTTGCTTACTACGTTGCAATTCGCTCTTTTTACGCCCACCAATCATAAGATTGTTTATATTTAAAAATTAGGAAATGTAGGTTGATTAGTTTATAAGTACAATTTTGAATATTATAATTCTTTCTTGTGATGACCGTTTTTTTCCAAAAGAAAGAGAAAAAAAGGTAACAATAGATCCCAAAGTATCAATAAAGAACAAGAACGAGCCGTTTGCTAGAGGATACGCCACTTCGGCGCCGCATGAAGAAAGTAGTAGCACCTTTCATACCGCACGGTATGGCCTTGTTGTTAGCTAAGACTTACAATGTTTGTTACTTTCTTATCAAAGTTTCAGATACACCTACGTACCCAAAATACAAAACCATTTTTACGCGAAGTCACTGACAAATGCTAGTTTATATATTATAGCCTCGGGGGTCTTGTCTGTACAATCCATTTCAGTAACTTTGCAGCCTTTCTTCATCAATACGTTATACATGCATGCATACCAACTAGTGTATCGACATCGGGCTTAATATATCTTACGGCGCGCTGGTACATATACAAAGCTTTTCCCTTATAATCGCGCATACGCTGGCGTAATCCTCCTTTCTTCCCTACCAGTGGAGATAAGGGGATAGGGATACATGGAATAGCCCAACGTATGCACATAGGATGTTTTTTCAAGCTAACGTATAATGTCCTCTTGATTAAGTATCACACTGATAAAATTAATAATTGTTCTGAGCAATGATCTCAGCCTCGGTAATTTTCTTCGTACGTGATGAAAAGACACTAATGAGTCGCCCGTGTGATTATAGTAGAGTAAACAGTTGTTTCTGCAGCAATAGATTTTTATTTTTACCCGTGTAGGTAGGTAGGTAATACGTGAGTACGTATATTGTTGTATTTGTAAAGCACAAGAATAATGTCTAACGTAAGACTTCAGAAAAAACAAAAAGGTACATACTTAATTCATATATAATCATATATTATGGTATAATCAGGTTATGTGGATAGCGCATGCTAGTAACAACTTTTCTGTTTGTGACTCAAATTGCAAAAGTGTAAATGTAATTAGGGTACCTAATGTTTACCGTTGCGCTGCCACACGAATGAATCACCGAGGTGCGTGGGTGCAAGCACAGCGACGACGACCAAATCCGTCCCGCCGCGCACCGACTCGCTCCGTTTATAATCTGACCCTATAAATAATATTCTACTGACAAATGCCAATGACGCCAGCTTCCGAAAAAAAAAAAACGCGTCAGATGACTTGACGTCACATGAGAATTATTTTCCTAGCATCTCTCTTTTATAGAGCTGTCTCGATGAATAGAGACGTAGTCGAAATGGACGTAGTGGAGATATACTGAATTGTTGTCGAAATCTTTGTCATGCAATTCTGTTTAACCAAAGGTTGACTGGCAGAGAATGCCACTAGGCATTAACTCCGTTCTCTGCATAATTTATGTGCGATAAAGTTTAAATAAATAAATTTTAAAGTCGTGGTGTCCGCAACATTTCTTCGAAATAGGTAGATTCTTCACTAAAATATCACATATGGTTTTATGTATATATTTTAAAATGGTTGATATGTTTCCGGTTTTCCGTTATTTCGGTGACAAAGTGTTTATATAAGTATACATAACAAAACTTAGAATTAGCACACGTACCGTTTCTGTATCTGTAAAAATAAAGTTCATTCAGCATTATACCATCAGCATAAAATTACATCATCGGCACGCGACGCAAGCGTCATCTTGCTTTATGAGGTAGCCATATACCTACATAACGCGGTTGTAAATAAACACAGATGTATGTATAGATTGTGCGCCCTCGTGATCGCGCCGGCGCCGAGCCAAAGGCACGTTGCAGTAACGGCGTCGGCGAGGCCGCGTCATCCATCCATCACATAGCTCATCATTTGCTATGAATAGAACACAAACCTAATGTTTCATTCTCCGAATTCCACTCGTTGTAAACAACGCCGTCATACTAATGAAAACAAACAATTTGCCAAAATAAAATCTTTTCCAGGAATTGTCAAAAATTAATTTATATACCAATCATCGGGGTACAAATTCATTTGAAAACACCCAATCAAACCAATTCAAATTATTGATAGGTTTATTCACTTTTAACAATATTGATAAATATGTCCTAGCGCTTACCTTTTTAAAGGACTTGTCAAGGCGAATTTATGACACCACAAGAGACCCCAGAGCCGGCATCTCCTCAATTCTCCTCAACTACCTCGCACAATTCATTACTTTGGCGATTCAGCGAGGTAATGCCGTCAGCTGGGTTGCCACAAGGATCTTTGTACGTTTTCTATAATATGTAGGTATTATTAGTTTTATAATTTTAAATTAATAAAGACTAAATAAATAAAGAATAATTATTATACAATATAAAAAAAAATCAATAGTTTTCTAATCAAAAAAATTTCTCTCTACGGAATAGTAGATAAAGGTCTTTTGAAAATTTTCCAAGTTAAAATGAACCGCAGTTTTTGAGAGTTCCTACGCACCGAAGTATATTGCTGTTTAGCGACCTAGTTATTTTGGAATACTAACTAAAAGATGTTGATGCCAGTTAATCCAGTTGGGCTAGGCTCTGTGTGTACTTAGGGTGGCGTGGCCGGGAAACCTCCTCGTGGCCGGGCGGCCTGTCGCTGGTCCATTTGTCCCTCTGGATACGTCCGCAGGGAACGATGGCTCAACGACAGATCAGGGACGGTGCACCCTGGGCAACAGTCAGCAACTTTTCTTTGCTTCGGAGATCTTGGTGGCTGTTGGCTAATATCCTGGCGAGAGGTGGTGAAGCGGAGTCCAATTGATTGGTCTCTCGCCTCCAAGAAGGTGGCGTTACACTCTGTGTGCCCCGGGTGTTGTGGGGCGCATGGAGAGGCAGTGATGGTCTCCGCGTGTCCCTCTGTATGGAGGGCACAGCGGAGAACAGGGTGGTGGACCCTGGGGTGCCTCCCGGCATTCCGGGGTGGAGGATGGGGAGACGGAAACCAAATTGATGACATTTGTTCTCACATCTCCAGGAAGGTAGCGTTTCTCTGTGTGCTTCTGTTGGGGGGGCGCATGGAGAGAAAGGGACCGTCTCCGCGTGTCCCTCGGGTTCATGTTCTGAGGGCACAGCGGAGAACAAGGAGGTGGTATTACCCGGGAACAGGGGCTCTGCCTGGGTGGACGGTGTTCCCCCTTAGGTTTCTCTGCGTGTCCCTTTGAAGCTGGGGACATTCGAAGAAACATGGACGGTCCCCGCGTGTCCCTCTGTTTAGGTGGAGGGCACGGTGGAGAATCAGGGATCGTCTCTGTGTGTCCCTCTGTATGAGCAGAGGGTACGATGGAGAAAAAGTAGGTGAATGGTCCTGGGAATCCCAGTGAAAATAGGGTTACCCAGGTACAGGGGCACTGCCTGGGTGGACGGCGTTTCTTACCCCGTGGGCCGGCGAACATCAGTCCGGGGCCCGCACTGGCAGGCCGCCACCGCCGGGGTCGAGGACGAGTGCTGAAGCGTTCCCGTAATCTCGGCACTAGGTGGAGAGATGGTAGGGTTTTAGTTGGTAAGAGTCCGGCATACTTTCCCGCCAAGGTGTAGGCGGGGGCGTATCTCATGATGGATTTCCCCACGTTAAAAAAAAAGGCTCTGTGTGTACTTCATTATCAACCGTGATCGAGCGCTGAGAGATGTACCTATACAACATAGAGTGGTTATAATGTAACGTAATTAATTAACTCTGAAAGTGTGTTTAATAAATGTTTGTTTCTTTTTTACTCATCACATGTTCGTGTCTGTTCGGAATACGAAGAGGGAGAACCGGCATCATTATTTAGTAGTAGGTACTGTAACTATTTAGTATGAAATGCAATATAAGTCAAAGGCGATACATGCAGTGAGCTGGCATTCACCGTAAATGGTAAACATGTTACAGCGTCGGCGGCAAACAACTCCGAGAATATTCCACTGGACTCTGTTCTGACACAACGCCGGAAATAACCGGCTGCTCACTTACGAATCCACAAATACTAACTATCAGTAAACAAAAACAATTGAATAATATAACATATAACCATTATAATTATCAGCTATGTTAAATGACAGTCGTAGTAAAATATAATAAAAAAAAGTCTCAAATGTGTATACGAACACTTGGCGCAGATTCCATCAATGTCATCAATGAAATTAACTGGACCGGAAAATTCACTATTCATAGCAGGAAAACGGAAACAAAAGTATGTATATATGTCATACATAATATATCGAAATTTTTCGAAAACTTAAGCCAACAAACTTACCAGTGCAAGTGCAAAGCATTAAAAGAGACAATTCAAAAACCATGCTTTAAATCATTTATTTAGAGTTGCGTCTTTTTAAAAAAGTTTTACCTTAATAATAAATATTTTTCTAATTTCTAAGGTAAGCGTAAGGTAAAAAATTGCAGTTAATGAAGTTTTATATAAGACGAAGAAAAGTCGGCAAGAGTAAATTAATGCGACTAACAGTTTATTGACATACGAGTAAGTTTGATAAGTGATCAAGCAATCATTAAAGAAAGAGACAAATACACAGGTATTAATTTATTCTTCATGTTTTATAAAGAATGAATATATTATGTACATTTACGTGGTAACCTAGGGATGCACTAAATAACTGTGCACTAACTAAATGCTGTGTATGAATCATCGCCATGCTATCTACTACCTGAACAAAGTCAGGACAGCGCGTTAGTTTAATAAAAAGAGGGATTGGTTTCAAAAGTTTTTGCACAATGTCAGTAACCGGCATCGGTCAATCACCGGCATTAGTTAGTCGATTCAAGGTCCACATAAATATTGTGTGTTACTTATAACTATATTTAGCGGAGTTTACATTTTTAGGCTAAATTTGTAGCTCATCATCATCAATCAACATTTATCTAAGTTGGTTGTTTGCATTTCTCGCGACACTTGCAAACATACTCAGTACATAAAATAACTAAGTACGTCGTCATTTTGTAGTACGTCCCACCATACGGACTGATATAATCACAAATCAAATAATTTATTTATACGAAGCAATGCCGAGATATGCCAAATCAGGCAGCACTCATTTGCATCCGATTAAGAGAATAGTTATATTATCTAGAATCGCTGAAACGCAAATAGAAAACTGATTGGAGTAGAAGACTCACCTACATTCGTATATATATATATTAGCTAACCGAGCCGAAAGATATCTTTATAATTTCCGGTTAGGGTTGTCTGCACGCATGCCTCAATTGCCTCACAATTAGTTTCCTCAAGTCATTAGCGCCGCAGCAAGGAAGTCAATTGTCTCATCAGCTGAGTTTTCACATATTCACGTATTCGAGAGCCATGTCTGCATTAAGAACTGACTGAGAGCATAATTTACACATATACGCATATGCCATTTGCCTTTGAACTGTTAAATAAATGAATATTAAGTAAATAATTTAGTATTGAATATTCTTACTTTGTATACAAATTCTTTTCTATTTCTTGTTCGGCACCTAATTAGCTTTCTTTCACTACTTATCACCACGAACAAGTCTCATAGTTATTTTGATGTTGCTCGTTTCAAAATGTATGAGAACTTGTTTTGATCCAAAACGTGCAATAGGGTATCTGCTATTATATTATCTTTTATAAAAATAACAAGCACCTAATTAAGTAGGTAAACGAACATTTGTATCGGGTAATACATAAGTATTGATGTCATCAAATAACTCCAAACAGGACTTTGTAATGGAAAAATAAACATTTCTTCTATTTATTAACAATTTAACGTGTTAGCTTTTTGGCACAATCATATACTAATGTCAGTTAATTAAGTTAATTATCATTTACATTCTCATTTCCTTTTGCCACATTCCGTTACGCTGTAGTTTTCATAATTATGATACTTCATATATTTCATAACTTCTTCTAAAATGCCCATATTTATTATTATTATACTGACCTCGCATTATAGTGTTGATTGATCCTTGCGTAATAATAACTTTACCACTTGATTAGTTTAACTAAAAAAAATAAGGACTGTAAAATTCTTTATGATTTCGAGTTTCGACTAAACTATGTATACCGCTCCTAACAAGATAACTACCTAACTGTCTGAGTCACGCTTTGCACTTAACCGTACGTAGACGCAGAACTGTTTAATACTTTCACTAAAAGTAAAGTCAGTGTTACTATCAATAAGGAAGAATCTCTAGATTTCTTTTTAACATAGACTGTCACACAGCCAATTTGATTCGATAACAGTAAGGATTCTGCATAGAAGTATGAAAAATCGTTTAAATGCCATGCGAATAAATGGCCTCATGCAAAATCTTTTAAAAATAAGATTGATCTAGAACTATAGAATTAGTAGTAACAATCGCATTGTTTACCTTATCATATATACACTCAGCGTCTGAACGTTTGATTGATTGTTCAATGATCACTTGAGCAGTTACAATAAGCATTGAGGCCAAGCATTGTGGTACAGTCGCGTTTGGAGATTCACATACGTCAGCGACACACAAATATTGACAGGATCCTCGCCCATTGTCTGCCGCCATTTTGTTACACATTACAATGTGAAAATATACGCACGCAATCACAGGGTGTCGCAGACACTTTACGTCATGCATGTACCCACCCACCTACTTTTGTATACAAGTTAAAAGTTAGTTTATATAATATATATTTATATAAACTTTTTGTGATAACTTTAAACGGTGATGAATAAATTACAGCGAATATTGAAAAATAAAATGGAGATTTACAGAAATTGTCCCAAAGTAAGTGATCAGTTGATCACTGATCAGATCTTGATCAGAATCTAGAAACGTTTGCTTGCGTTTCGTCATCGAGAAAGGAATTTGCATCTATTTTATCCGCGTTTTTAACCCAATAACTGGGTATTATTATCATGATATGGTACTATATATACCATCAGCCCGCGTATTTCCACTATTGCATATAGGCCATAGGCCTCAACCAAACATCCACCGCCACACACAATCTTCCTTAACTAGCCACTACTGGCGACTTTCGTTAGTTTGTCAATCCACCACTAAGTAAATAATTCTCATCAGAAGATGTAAGACGTATTTTGTACCTTGTTTATGACTTTTTCCCGAGTCAAAAGTGCTCTGAATAGATGTTTCTTTCATAACGACAGCTGAAAAGATCCTGTACTATATTTTGACTAATTTAGTTAGTCAAAATGTAGCACTAGGTTGTGACTAGTTTGGACAAAACATAAATTACTTGTTGGGTCAGATTTCAAGTTTATATTGAAATAGCAAGAAAGATCATTTCAAAATTATAAGTTGGCAAACTGTTTTAGTGACAGCAATTAAACGCAGGTGAATAGTAACTGTAAAGACGCAGAATTACCTATGTATAAATCGAGATTTTTTGTTATCGCGTAAGTGGTAAATTCCTGCAAGATGAATTTAGTCGCAGATACCTGTACCTTGCACGATTGAGTCATGTCTTTGTCCAACATATAAAGTGCGTCACTGGCACAAAACAACAGAATTTGACATTAATTTGCTTTTAATTGCATTTATTTAAGTTAAACTATCTATAAAATGTAGAGTTAATTGTTTTGAAATTTCGCGTTGGCAAATACTTGTACGCGGTCGCAAGTAGTAGGTATTGTATTGTATTTTTCCACGGGCAACGGCAGGCGGCGCCTGCTGAAAGACGTAAATAGGTTCAATGACCCCGACCTTGGCGGCGCGGACACAAGTAATGTCGTCGCTTTGTAAATTGTAATATGTAACGGTCGTAAATATTATTAATTATTTACTATCATTCAGACAACCCGCGTGACAGTGGTATGATATCTATGTAACCGCCCTAAAATATATTGGCATGTAAATAAATGGACACTAACAGAAATTACAATAAGTTTATGTTTCGAAAAATGTAAATTTTGCAAGAAAATTGGAATGTTCTGTTATTGTAAGTTATAAATTAGGTATCGTTTTAAAAGGAAACTAGTGAATACCTAAGTGGATAACTGTGGATAATCAAGAAAAATTTATTATAGAAACAATAATCTCGTAAACTATAGCAAAATAAATAATAAATAAGATTGACATGTATCAGCTTTTAATGTACTAGGGGGTTTCTAGCCTTAGTACACCACGCGGGCCCAGTGCCAATTGGTGGATACACATAGGTAGACCAGATTTATTTTTTATTTCCGTAACAGCGGTGATAGCCTAGGGGCATCTACTCGTATACTCGACTCACATTCGTGTGATCGTGAGTACAAATCCTCGGCCCGTACCACTGAGTTTCTACTTTAAGTACGGATTTTAAAAAAATGTCAGTAGCTCGGTGGTGAGAGGAAAACATCGTGAGGAAACGTTGACTACTGAAATTATATAAATATAAATAACATTTGACATTTAATAGTAGTAGTAACATTTAACGAAAGTGTTGGTGGTTAGCTGCTAGGTTTACGAAAAGTTGTGCTATGTGGGAAACGTTTGAAGCCCACGCGGTTCCCACACGCGCGTGTTGTAGTCTCGCACTTGATAAGCCCGGAAACCACGCAAGCTAGTTGCCCTCCACGCACCACGCATGTGTGCACTGACACCGTTACAACTCAAGTAATTGTAGGTAATTACGCACTTATTACAACATAAAAATAATATCGCGTATTTGCAGTACTTTTTGTAAATTATATAAAATTCGAAACTACATAGGTAAAGAAAATACAGCGGAGAACTCTTATTCGTTTTCTAAGTAATAGGAGGCTTATTTCAGGAAGCCTGCAAATGTTTGTTCATATTCCGCTGCGATGAGGCAATTTTCTTAAAGTATCAAATTAACTGTGTTACTTCGTTTTATTCTTCATATGTGGCAATGGTGCAACTAGCACATTCTGCCAGTGTCAAGTTTTCTTAGTAAATAAACAATTTCAAACTCTAAAACGTATCCTGTCAATGTCCAGTCCCGTTGAATAAGCCAGGACAGGAGTCGCTCAGTAAAGCGATACTAGGTTACCAGAGGACAGAAGAAGACTCCTTGGAAGTCCCACGTGGACACGAAAAACGCAGTTCCACGCTTTTATTTGATTATTACAAACACCACACACGAAAAACACAGAAATTTAATAAACTATCACCATTAAACCACAAAACGTCTTAATACATAATTTTTATAAAATCACTAATCAATCACATAAAAACTCAACTTCACTTCTCGAGTTCCCGCCAATAAGTCTCGTGTACTATGTTTTAGGTAGCAGAAAAAGCTAACGACACTTTAACCCTATATGCGCAAACTCAGAGGGATGCGAATACAAGTGCGTTGATTGCCGACCTTCAATATAGCCTCATCAGAACAGAACATCAGATCATGATTACATTTTCTTATCAACATTCTACGTAAATACTATACGTAAGCTACTTGGCATTTAAGTAGATAACTAAGCTTGGATTAGATTGGCTAACTACCACAATTTTGGGTAATACGTAGCAAGCAGACAAGCAATATCTCGTAATTGTTTGAAGTTAAATCGTTCTTAGTTAAAATATCTCTGACCTCCTACCACATAAAGTATAATGATGTTTTCATTTTAAAACTTTTAATCACAACAATTGCATTGTGTTGCAAGAAGTGTTTATGAATGAAGGTGAATGGAGTAAGAGGCAGAACAACAAAGGCGAACAACCGGAATATTACAGTTACGCTACAATTGTGCGGAACTAACGAACGAGGCCTTGTTTTTACCGAAGCTCGAAGGGTCATCCTCATCAGCATTACACCACGACAACTAACAATACACGGCTCGATAAGCACGTGTAAGGAGCTTTGTTTATTCATATAACCGTTTAATCAGTGCGGTCTCGGTATCTAAACAGGACTTCAAGCATTTTAATTATCGATACAATTCTAGTACAAATTGTATTCACTTTTATAGAATCGATTAATTAAAAATATTTGTCTTAAATGATTGGTTTATTAATCGCAAAAATGTATTTAAAACGAAATCAATTTAATAAATCGTTTGTATATTATGTAAAGAATAAAATCATAAGTAATGGAATTATAATAAAAGTTTTTTATTATTCTAATAGTCTGACTGTTCAAAATAATAAATAAGTATAAGCAGTCACCGTGGATGCTTTTATAAAAACTAATAAAATTATACACTTAATTTCTTAACACAAAATGGTATTATTATTGAAATATTTATTCAGCTTATTATGGTTAAACAACATGAGCTAATGGTTCCAAGATGAGTGGCGATTAATCGCATGTTCACGGAACGCCTAACGGACGCGTCTTAATCACTACTAATAGTCACAATGTACTCTTATTAAGACCGCCACAAACAATGCAGAAGCAGTTTCAACTAACAAAAAGTCAGTAAGGCAAGGACGCAGTGCTTCCGCCGTATTACAACATCCTTTTATATGATTCAAAAGTCACAACGTCGCGTGATTCGATCATTACAATAAGTATTTAATGACATGATCATGATGAACGGTGGGAACAGTGCCAGGGTTTACACAAACATACGGAGAAAACGCGGAAGTTGTGTTTTCATATAACCAGTATGGTAAACCGATTAAAAGATCCCTTGCAGAAACTATTATTCAGTTTCTTTTAACGCTTGACTTTTAAATAAGCGGGAAGTTATTATAAGTTTAATCAGATCTATAAGATCGTGAAACTTATGCACCGAATAAACTAGGCTTAAGTACTACGTAGTTGTATTGTCCTATTTATGTAGTGCTGAGTAGTTGAATTGTGCTAAGTACTATTTTTTTTATTTTCAAGTCATTGTTATATTGTTTACATGAGCTTAAAATGGCGTAAAGAGCCACCTATGGAATCATCTGTGCTCGGAATGTCCCTACGCGACAAGATACCAAACGACACCATTTGCCAACACACCAAGGTCAACATAGGCAATCGGCTTACAGGAAAGCAAAGTGGGAGCAGACCGCCGCGCCGATTGGGTGGTCCAACAACTTAAAAAACATTGCAGATTTAACTGAGTTCCGTGAAATCTACAACAAAACAGAGAAATAAATAACTGAAATATATATACCAAATTTATTGCTAATAACAGATTCTAATGCGTAAGTACATATTACACATAATTATTAACGGTAAACACAATTGTTAATTGTGGAATCGGGCTCAAGATAAGGTTTTTATTTAACAGAACAGTGTGTTTCGCTAAGGCGACTACGTCGTATCCCAGTTTCCTAGTTCATTTTACACGTATATTTATATATTTAACCTATATTTACCTTTTACTCGTACCAATACGTTAGTTTTCCTAAAGTCCTTACATGCGAAGGTCCACACGTATATTCTTATTCTAATATAGTGCCTCTGCCCTTTGAAAGTTAATTTGCAACTTAATAGAGAAGGGTAAGCACGCAATAAACAGACAGTAATTTTACAAGTCGTATGATTTGGAAGGTCATTCTATGCCGCATCATGAATGTATTGGCGACTACTTATACATCAGTTTTGCTGCCAATTGAAACAACAAATTGGTTATTAACGTGCTTCAAATATTTAGGTGGTTAACCTCTCGCTGTCAAAGTTCGGCTGACACCTAGAATAAAAAGCATTTTCTTATAATTTTAGGTTCTACATTTAAAAGAAAATGTACAAGTGTTAGAAAAAAATAAAAATAAACAAGGAAAATGTTTACAAAAAAAACAATTATAAATATATGGGTATCTATTATTCAGTACTCATTCAATGGTAAAACTATATGTTAATGTTATTCAAATTGTTTAGTTCCCGTAAGAAAAGTATAAAAACAAGATGCTAATTTCACCTGGTTGACACTGAGCGATACGATATGTTGTGTATGTATATAAGATTGGCAAGTTCATTCACATATGCATATTGTAAAAAAATTCAGACGTTAAAACAATCATTCAAGGGTAACTTCCGTCACAAAGAGCATTTCAAAAAATAAAACAACTAAATTTTTATTTAATCGTGATTATTTAATGTGTTTAATTCTTATTTAAGGTTTAATTCTATTGTACCAATATTATTTTAATAAAATGATTTTTTTTTATCATGTATGACAATTAATGGCGCAATTAGCACATTTTGCCAGTGTCAACTTTTCTTAGTAATAAATAAATATTTTCAAAGTCTAAAATGTATCCTGCCAATGTCCAATCCCGTCGGAGTAAGTCGGGAGTCGCTCAGTAAAGCGATAGTAGGTTTCCCGAAGACAGAAGAAGACTTCTTAGAAGCACACGAAAAACGCAGTCACACGCTTTTATTGATTATCACTGATTATGAGTATTATCACACACACCGCGCACGAAAAACACTTTGAAGTTTAATGAACTATCGCTATCAAATCACAAAACGCAATTTACAATTTATTAACCACATTTTTTACCATAATTAAACAAAAACTCAACATCATTTTCAATACAAAGATCAATAATGATTTAAATACGATTTTTCGATAAAAAAAAAAATGTTAGACGAACAGACAGTCCACGTGGTGGTAAGTTGTCGTGGACATACGTGACACGTATCTACCAAAATCAGAAAAAAATGACAAACATTGACGGGTCCAAAGTACTACTGAGAACAGAATAATGTAATAGGAGACTTTTTAAAAAACAAACAGCCATAACAAACTAATAATGTAACATATATAACAATAATAAATAATAAAATAAAACTAATAAACATTATTATAATTAAATAAAAATAATATAATAATAAAACTAATAAACTAACAATGTCCAATAAACCAACGGTTTTTCAAATCTTTATTATTTTCTTTAAAACTATTCAAATTTTAAAAATCAACAACATAGAGAGGGATATTTAAATAGGTACATGTACATAATTATGTACATAATGGAATGTCTCGCGTCTGACACTTCCTACATTACGAAAATATTGGCCATCGGCTAATCAGGAAACACCCGAACGTCGTCATCGTCATTGTAGGGGGAGAGTGCACGGTGCATTCCCACAGCCGCTGGGCGCACTCGACTGGCCACGTTACCCCTCTCTCACAGAAGACTACCTTCAAATGTCCTACTTTCCTACTTTATTGTATTTCATTAATGTACGTACGTGTTTCGGTAGAGTGAGATATGCCAAAGCCTATTCCCATCCCATCCTATCCCTCCCTATTTTCCCAACCTTTTCTTATAATCTATTCCTTAATCTGCAAAGGTGGGCAGCGCATCAGGGCGCGTGTCAATGTTTGTCATTCTGGACTGATGTTGGCATGTATTGCGGATGTCTATGGACGACAGCATCCACTTACCATAAGGTGGATTGTATGCTCGTCTGCCTTTTTCTACGAAAGAAAAAAAAATCTCGTCTATCCAATAAAGTATCTCTTAATAAAGTATGTAATTAGCAGTACGGTAATTCATAGACGTGGATGACGCGTTCGGGTGTTTCCGCATTAGCCGATGGCCAATGATTTCGTAATGTATCTGTACACAGATTCGACTGGTTGGTGTTAAAGGGGTCACGGCCCGTCTAGACTTAACTACTATCAAGCGTGGTCTAGACGTCTGGAACTGTACGAGTATTATTTTTAAACTTAACACGGGAATAGATCTGAATTTTCTTCTCCTAAATGTTACCATTACTTTCAATACGAACCAAGTACCGATTTAACGTTACGATATTATGTATTTTTGCGTGTGCACTATTATCCACCATAGCGAAATTCCCAAGTCGCATTTAATTACCGATAATAGAGAATACAAAAATTAAAAACAATTGTTATTGTGTCTGTTTATGTTAAATCGAAGGTAAAGAAATTGGTAAACCATCTAGAAAATGAAAAAAAAGGGATATATAAAATAAGTATTGCAATGGTCCGTGTCCGTGTCTATATCGTACAATGCACGAGATACAATTTTTATCCTAAATTGAACCTGTAATTAGTTTAAAAAATCGTAATATTTATAATTAACTAGCTGTACCTGGCAGACGTTGTCCTGCCTGTGTGTATTTATTTATCTCTGTATATAAAATCACAAATTATTCTGTTTTCCGTCGATATGATTTTTGCGATCGGTTGAACGGTATAGACGTTGATGTACTGCAGCGCCATCTAGTGGCGGGTTACAACAAAGTCGATAGCTCGAAAATATTCTCCGTGCTCAAATACCTATGTATACCAATTTTCATGGCAATCGTTTGAACGGTATAGAAGTTGATGTGCTGCAGTGCCATCTAGTGGCGAGTTACAACAAAGTTGATAGCATAGAAACCTTCTCCATGAAAAAATACACATATCGCCGGCCCCGGAGAATAAAATGGTAATCGCAAAAACTTAACTTTTCAGGAAAAATAAAAAACCGATATTTGCTTATAAATTAACTGGTAATAGACGTAGACAATCTAATAAAGACTCAAATAAAAGCTATTTTTCTGAGCCCTAAAAATGTTCTGACATTAATTAATTGGCATTTAATTAATTGGCACATTAATTGGCATTAATGTGCGTCTTAGAAAAAACGATGAGTAATATTGTATTATCTTATAACTTTGTCAATAACGATAGAAAAATTACGAAAAAAATTGAGTAGATGTATTTTGCTCTGCATACTTCAAATATCGCATAACACTAAAACTATGGTAATGTCGATTACCATTTTATTCTCCGGGGCCGGCGATATGTGCCAACTTTCATGGTGATCGGTCAAATGGTGTCGAAGTCTATTAACATCAGATATACCAACATCCATTTTTATATATATAGATAGATTAAGCTTCGTGTTCGATGACCCCTTTATAGGTAGTTTAATAGGTAATCGAGTATAGATCCTAAATTATTAACTAGTAGTCCATCACAGACATTTACGATACATGTTAACATCAGTTAAAAAAGACGAACATTGGATATGCCAATATCTATGGATATCCATAGATGTGCCGTGCCGCCTACCTCTGGGGATCTAGAAGTCAAGATTTTGATAAAGGATTAGAAGGATCAGGAATAGAGTGTATTATCAAAACCCAAACCATCCTTGTCTCATATTCCTCTGTGTGAGGGAAACGGGACGGAACGGCAAGGAACTGATAATGTATCCCATAACAGTCCATCCCGCTTCCCCTGGATGAGGGAAGAGCTCCAGATAGCATGATTGGATGAAAAAGAAAGAAAAGGAAAACTGTCTTCAGTCGCTCCTAAAAAACACATTGAGGCATTTTAAGGCATTCTTTTGTCAAAAAATATAAAATAAGGAAAAAAAGATTGTGGAAACCCCAAACGACGATTAAACAACAAATTATTAATAGAAATACTATTTTCCCTTCATTGTTGACACAAAACAAATAGCTTGCATGGGTATTCAAATACAAGGTTGGGTATTCAACGGCAGTTATAAATAACACAAGTATTTGATTAGTCATCTCCATCCGGTCGGGGAACTCCGCAGATACTACGAGTATGTTTTCAATATTCATGCATAGCGTATTTTAACGAAAAATGCAATATAATATACCGGCGTAACAGAATTATTACTTTTACCAAGTCTTGAAATCGTGGATTTTGTTCATGATTCTCAGTTAATTGATATATGGCATATACAGGAATCCCGCATTTTTGCAGTAATTCTCTTTTGCATATTTTGCAGTAAATCGACCTATTCCCGTTAAGGGTTTATAAAGATTGTTTGCTATTATTTTAACCCTATAATGGCTTATGCCAAATTTAACCATTTCCGAGATAATTAGAATTTAAGATTTTTTGAAATAAAAGAAGAAACAACTTTAAAATGTTCATTTAAAAAACTAATGCATGTAATGAAATATATTTATTAATTTTACGTAGTGAACATTCTAATATTTATGTATTATCAACAATAAATAAATTTGTAAACATTTTGAAATGCGGCTTCGAAACTTTTTATTCGGTTTTATAACCAGTTTTATTAATTTTTTTAACTTCCACTTCAATACTTCCACAAAAATGTAAGTTTTTATAAAAAAATCACTAAGCAGTTTAATGTGCAAAACATTTAAAAAACCTCTATGGTTTCCTGGCTATCCAACTAGGTATAAAAATCTCGACTAGGTTACAAGGACTAGGAACAATCATAATTACAAAAGAAGCAGCAACAAAATCGTCTAAATATCGTGCTAAATGAAATTAACTTTTAGCGTTCTTCTACAGCTTGTGCCCAAAGTGGCTGCCCCTGCTTGGTATTTTTTTCTTAGTTTACTTTTCACGACTCTACTTGACAACGTACTTCTAATTTCATCACGACCGGTGACTCTTGAAAGGCCACTAGGGCCACAAGAATTTAGCCATTCCGAGAACAAAACTTCTAATTTCATTTGCATTTATTGTAGCTGCCTGAGCTCTTCCGCAGTCGGCACAGGCGAGATGTCATAAATCAGAGAAAATCTAATGGAGTTAGGTCTGGGCGTCTAGCCGGCCATGGAATGTGCCATTCTCTACCAATCCACTGATTAGGGAAATCACTATCCAGCCGTTGTTGCTCGGTAACTCGGTAGTGTGTTGGACAGCCGTTAGCTGGTATTGTACGAGTATGTTCCGCCTCGCAGTCCAAACATTTCGTCTTTTAAAAAGTGTTCTTAAACTTCGGCATTTAAATTAAATTATTTGTAGGGAGGAGGTTTTTGTCGATAAAAATAAGTGTATATTACACTGCCTTAAAATATCCGCAATCAATCCCCTGACACACTGTATAATGTCCCAGTGCAGAGCACAGGTCGTCCCTTATAATCATGACGGGGTTCTTGGGGCACGCCAATACACGGGGCCACTACCGATTGACGGGTATACAGCGGTTAACAAAAAATGGACATAAACAGCAAATAAGAGGAAGATTTGAAAATAAATAAAGGTTTTTACCCGTTAAAAATCTGTGGAAAACTTCTAACCAAATCTTAATTAAACACTTTCAATTGATTTAATTCCTGTTGTTTTGTTTAATATCAACTATATTAACAATTATTATGATGGACTTGGTAACAATATTGGTGACTATTTACATAAGTAGTCTAACATAATGAACGCGGAAGTAATTAGAAATACCTACATAACGCTGGCAACATTGTAACTTGTAAGTATGCCACTACATGTTCCAAGTCATATGGCGCTGACGATGGTGGTGCGTAGCGTGGCGTTCGAAGGCACCTATCATTGTTTGGAATAGATAACCGAACAACCGATTACCGATAAGGATTTGCGTCGACAAAACATCCTGTTTTACCAATCACAATGTCGAATACTTATTTGTAATTACAACTGCGGCAGTCGGCCGGTCAGTGCTGCTCTTATCAATTATCAAGGTTTGTCTTTTGTCAATTGTGATAGTCGGTTTGAAATTTGACCGAAAATTGTTTATCTACTGTTTAGAATAAGTTTAGAGAAGAGATAAAGAAAAGGCACGTTACATTTACTGCATTTCCATATCAATTCGAAATCTTACAATTTTAATTAGTTAATAACTTTTTAATTTATTATCGTACTCTCATCAAAAATCAATCTTCTTGTTGTTCGAAAAGAGTTCCCCGAAACCGATTATCACTTGTAAACTTTTATCTTTATGATGTAAGCAATTTTATTGTTGTCAATAAGCACAGTCATAAGGCAATGGGCATTTTTGTGTAATTAGCTCATGTCGCGATAACAAGATTTCTTTTCTGATTATCCTCACTTACTGATTGTTTCTTTAGTGAAGTATAGTTAGGAATATTATTCATGACTACGTTATTTATGCTATCAAGTTTAAATCATTGTATTAAATCTTTTATTCTGACAAAAGAATACTGGATATTCGTTTGATTTAATAACAATTTCCAATCTACAAACTAAGGATTTTCCTCATTAGCTATTTAATTTATTCCCATATAGTCGTATATTACTAATTATCATAAACATATGTAATAATTATGTCTTATTGTGATTTAAATAAATAGAATAGAGCGTCAACAAACTGTGATCGGTCGGTTAAAAATATCAATACACACCGTCTCGCGTCTCTAATATGCGAGTACAATATTCTTGTTGCATTCTTGTTATTTAAGGTATTTTTCCTCAATTGTCAATAATTTTGCAATGATTAACGATGACAATATCAATTAAAAATGTAAATATATTTAACAATATTTTACCATTCATTATGAAAATACAAAACCTAGTAAATATCTTATTAAGACCCACCCAAAGATAAATAAATAAATAGGATGAATAAATATTTCTTGGTAGTTTGGAAGTTTCTAAGAGTTCTAAGACACGATTCAACCGAAGTCTCAGTCTTTTATTTACAGTCGTAATAGTAACCGTAACCAGTCTTTTATATATTGTTCGCTTCTGAGCACGGGTCTCCATTGCCATATGCATGAGGGCTTCAGAGGGATTGGTTTTAAACGCCATTCTGTCCAAGCGGATTGGCGAGCCCAGAGTCGTAATACTACTACTAAGTATTTTACTTAGGGATCGTAAACCGGGATGCTGAATCTCGAAAATACCGGGATACCGGGCCGAAAATAATCTGATAAAATACCGAGATTGGACTTTTAAAAACAGGTATTTTTGATATTTTCGGTATGTACGTCATGTATAACGTACTGTTTTTTTAGTTTTAAAATCATTAAATAAGCTTTTTTCGTTAGTAAGTTCCTTTTGTAAACATTTGCGCTCCGAATTGAGCAATAACACTCTAGAATACTTTTGACTAAAAATAAATGATTTATTTTTAGTCATTACCTAAACGAGTACTTGTTCGCTGTTATTATAAAACAAGTCAAGAAATAATAATACTTTTATGTTGTTATCTATTTCATTAAAATACGAATAATAATTAATAATAAGAAACTGAAGGAAGGAGGCTAATACGCCCTGACCTTCGTCGTTTCACTAAAACGGATTGAGACAAATAAAGAATCTAGTATTTGCTCAGCCTCTTGAACGCAGTCATCTGCCTATGCTTAAAACCGATAGTGGCCAAGGTGGCCAGACCAGAGGTCCTCGCTGAAGTTGAGAAGTTTTATGGAAACTACGCCGGCGCCCTGCGGCTACTACTCTGTACTCTACTACTCTCGCGGAAACTGTACTCTACGCACTTGTATGTGCAACCCATGAGGAGAACAATGGCCGTGCAAAGTTAACCCGTCACTACACCGACGATATCCAGAACTTTAATATGAGTGAGATTAACATTAGAGCTTCTCAAAGCCGGTGGAGCTCACGTCTTTCGAGAGCGGCGACACCTCTTTAATACCGTCTTACAAGGGGGACATAACACAGCATGCGTGGAAATCCTGTTCTTCAAGTAGGGAGACAAGGCTTTATTAAAGAACTATAAACCTCTCTTCTGATTCAGGTATATAAGCTGTTCGCGAAGGTAATTATGAGTCGTCTCGCCCGGAGGTTAGACGAATTCCAGCCGCCGGAGCAGGCTGGAGCAGCAAGGCTACAGCACCGAGGACCACAATTACACACTGAGGTAGATTATACAGAAGACCGAAGAGTATAATCAGCCTGTGTCTTGCCTTTTTAGACTACGACAAAGCCTTCGACTCTATCGAGACCTGGGCTGTACTGGAATCTTTACAGCGGTGCCAAGTCGATTATATCCAGGTACTGAGATGTCTGTATAACACTGCGAGTATGATCGTCCGAATCCAAGACCCGCAGACCAGGGCGATTCAGCTGCGTCGAGGGTTGAGGGACAGGGAGATGTTATACCTCCGAAACTGTTCACAAATGCGCTGGAAGATGCATTTAGGATGCCGGACTAGAAAGGAGGTGGAATCAATGTGAATAGTGAGTACATCTCGCATCTTTGTTTCGCCGATGACTCATCATGGCAGAATCGCTGGATGATAAACGACCTTATCGCAACATCGCGACGAGTCGGGCTCGGAATGAACACAAATAAGACAAAAACCATGTTCAATAAACAGTAAATTCTTCAATGAATTATTATTTTATTTTATTATATTTGGGAAATAAACAGAACATCTTGCAAATAACACGTTATACATAAAAATTATGTTCGATGAAGTAAATTACTCTTGTTAAAGTTGGCACATTAAAATCATGATGTTTTCAATGTGCTAACTTAATTGTGTCGGTTTTTTATATTTCACCTATATGTGAAAAACGGTGTGGCTTGTACACATACTCGTATTAATACTCATACACCTACCTCAATATAACACTTTATGTACAATTGTTTGTTTGTCCCAATAAATAAAAACTAAAAGAATAAATTATGTTCTTCGTGGACCGGGTAAGCGTCGAAGGCGTGGCACTCGAAGTTATTGACCATTATGTCTACCTTGGGCATCCAACTAGGCAAGTCCAACTTTAGTAAGGAGGTCGATAGAGCTCGGGTGGGCAGCATTTGGGACAATGCGTCGATATTTCTCGTCGCGTTTAGACGTTATGAGTTATGTTATATGACGTATGGTGCCGAAACGTGGCTTCTAAGGGTAGACCTGAAGCAAAATCCATAAAATGAAAGTTACTCAGCGAGCTATGGAGAGAGCTATGTTCGGAGTTTCTTTGCAGGATAGGATCTGAAACGTAGACATTCGCCAAAGAACTAAAGTCACCAATCTAGATCGTAGAATCGGAATGTTGACGTGGCAATGGGCAGGTCATATTTGCGGCAGGACCGATGGCCGATGGGGTAGACAAGTCCTCGAATGGAGGCCACGTACCGGAAAGCGCAGTGTGACACGCCCTCCGGCCATTGTTTTTGTTTGAATCAAATTAAAACTATTAAACCTCAAAACCACTGATGTAAAACACCTATAAAACCTAAAATGCTTTTATAAAAATGTTGAAAACACCGAAAATTTCAAAATCCCGATATTGGTAATATTTTAATACCGTTCATACCGGTTTTTGGACGCGGTATTGCGAACCTTAATTTTACTATGTGCTCTATAGGGTTGGCTTATTATTTGATACTAGGTCAATGGGTGTTACCGATCAATTTCAAAAGCCTGAAACAATGACTTCAGATCGTGATTTTGAGTTAATTGATATGAAATCTTACGTACCGGATTTTAAAAATAACAATTTTTAGTATTTTATATTTGGCAAATATGTATTAAAAAAAAACATTTTTGCAAGAAAGGATTCGTACAATTTTTATATACATAGACTCAGAATCATGAACAGAATCCATGGTTTTAGGCTTCGAAAAGTAGTTACACCCTATATCACGCTAATATTATAAATGCGAAAGTTTGGATATTTGTTACTCAATCACGTCGGAAAGGCGGAACTGATTTAGTTGTAACTTGGCAAATAAGAACGTAATCCGGATTAAAATAACTTCTACTGCTGCAGTGTGGTTCCTGCATCCCGGCAAACAATAGACAGACAATAAAAAGGTCAAAGGCCATTGAGTAGACAGATTAATACATAGCCTATACTATTAATACATTCATGTAGACCAAGCGGACGAATTCGCGGACAAAAGCTAATAGATTCAAAATGTGGTACAACAGTATTATAAATTAATTTGTTTTAAGTCGCAGATCCACGAAATACTAAAATATTTATTTAATAAATAGTGATACCACGTACAGTGTGAGTAGTATTTGTTTACTAACGGAAACGAGGGCACCAGTCTTCTTGCAAAACACTCAAACAGTGACTAAGTCAAGTTAGCAAAACAACTTGCGTCACGTACCGCTTATCTTTTACGTTACTCTCTAATATAAACGTCCAAGTTACTTGACTGCACTAGCACAACACAATACAAATACTCGTATTTTTCGGCCCTGACTTGTAATGAAAACCGAACAAACTGTATGTATAAACAAACTTAAAAGGATAAAATATATCACTGCAGCACTGCACTGCACTGCACTTAGAGAATATTTGAACTATTTATTTCATTGTGAACAACAGTTGTTGCTCTTAATCAAAACTCATTATTATATCCTTCACCGTAAATACTACGTAAATGTTAATTTAATACTCGTACTTAAAATTAACCAACTCACACAGTATCTATAAGCGGAAAATCGACAAAAATATGAGGCCCTGTTCAAGTATTTTTTTTATTCACGCGAGATGATTTGAAGAATCGTCGAGTTTACTGAACTTTGTGTACCGACCGATTCCAACTTTATAATTCGTAATGAATCAACGTTGAATCATTCAACGTACCCATTTCCACACAAAGCATGTTAGGTCGTGCTATGGCGTTTCGTAACGGTTCTTATCTTATATTTCATATAAAATTAAAAAACAACTAATTAAAACTATGTACCTAAATGATACAATCATGTGGTTATATCTATTTAAAAATATCAGAAATATACATGATATTTGACTAACGTATTTTACGTCATCAGTCGTTTACGTCCGTAAACGACTGATGTAAAAATTATATATCATGTACTGAGTAGAGGTATATTTAGGGATCCGTCATATTTTTATTAAAGAAAGTAAAGTAGTTTGTCTACTTCTCTTTAGTGAGTTTGTTCGTCGTTTAGTTTGTCGTTGTTAGTGAGTCTGACGCTCCACCTCCCACAGTCCCACAGTCCTACCAATCTTACGGTTATTCGGATCAAATCATAGGAGCGCGCCGTACTTGCGAAAGCTCTTTCCGACGCGCTTGTTCTTCACTCCCTACAAATGATTATATTATACTTCTCTTTTATTCTACTCCCTCCTTTTTTATGCTAGACCATACATTTACGCCTCCGGTACCGAATAGTTCCTTACTAGCACCTGCTTCCGTTATCAATTATTATGCCAACGGTGTCCGAACTCTCTTAGCCGTGTGAGCCCGAGCAAAATTTAAGCTCATTTTGTGCTAAATGAATTCAAATCGAATAAAATATGGGGGTTTCCGCGCGATGTTGTCCTGCGCCGTAAAATTCCTTCCATAAAATTTATTACGAGTTAGTAACAATTTTCAAAAATCCATACTCAGTGATACAGAGTGGGCATTTCAACCCACGATCTCACTAATATGCGTGGAGAATATAATATACTAAACTGTCATCGCTCAATTACTCAAAATGTTAAAGTTATATTATTGAATGGTCTAAATTAACCATTGCACACCAAATACTCGTATTGTGTTAACCATTCAAAAACATTATAAGCTTAAAAGCTTAATAACACCTGGCAATATTTTATTTGCTCTTCAACTGTTATGACGATGTCAATATTCCACGTACTGTATTAAAAACACAAATATCACTGGCTTTCCCAGAAGGTATAACAGCAAATAAGTAGGGCGATACGACGAGCAACGATTGACACATAACAAATTAATACGTATGGCGCCAATCTGCTGTTTACCTACATCGATGCACACTGATTAGTGCGAAATCGATTACATCATCATATCAGTATAGTTCAAATATTGTACAATTTGATCACGTAAGGATATCAAATTTTTACTTACGCAATGATAAATAGCCGTATGAGTACAAAGTACAATTTATAATTAAGTTAAGCGAATTTAAAAAATATGCGTCATAGTTGTAATGTTTACAAGAATTGGATGCATTAACGTCGTCGTGACCCAGACGTTCGACCTTATGCGCAACAACCTTCAGCATCAGTGGGAAACGGTACGTAAGTAGGCTTATATAACTAAATAATAGCCGCGCAGCGAGCACGGGCGCGCCGCTGCCCACCTACCAAGACGCCCGATCTAGCCCGCTTCCCCCCGGGGCGCCCACGGTCGACATTCGCCCACGCTCACTGCAGTAAAATTGCACCACGACCTCTGCCCTTTACGCCGCCTCTGTGACCCGTAACCTATCCACCGCCTCTTCTCCACTCGACATTATCTACGACGTCACGGCATCTGCCAGTTCGCAATAATTGTAAATTATAGCAATGCAGGCTTTAATTAGCGCACGCTAAAAAAGTAGGAAGCTATTATGTCAATAATGAAGTACTTATTGTCTGAATTAATTATTGAAAGTGCTGGGTAAAAATCAGGAATTTATGTATAAATAAACGAACAGAAGCACTAAGACCTTTAAATAAATAAATAAAGGCATATTTTGAAACAGTAAAATTACAGTGCAATTTATTATAAACCATTCCTATCATATTCTTCTCTTATTTGTCGCGGGGGACTTAGAAAGTTATGCGAAAAAGAAAAAAATGTTCTACGGGTTCCAATTTTTTTTATTACAAGTTTCTGCTAAGTCCTAAGTTTTCTGCTATTACGTATTAGTAACAGGCGGACTTTTCCGTCTGACAAATATGAAAATGCTAATAAATCGTATTTTTATCACCAGTCTTTAATTTTCATTTCCGTTTTGTTACTTCAGACGCAATAAAAGTTACTTAGATTCCCATTTGCGAGTACGAGTATATCGGCAAATGACGCGTTTTACTGCGCGAACAGAGTGGGCGCCCGCGCCGCCTCGCTGTAAAGGAGAATTTTCAATTACAATTTCATTTTAAATTTTCAATGTAGCTTATAATTAAAAGTAAATAGTAACAGCGAGTGCAATATTTAAGTTACTGTACAAATTTATCTAATGCATTTAGTTTTCTTTTGAACATGTTCATTGACTGTATTTCCTTAATATTACTTGGCAATGCGTTGTACCTACAATTTCACTCCTTCAAATAAGATGGTTTTTCGACCATAATTTCTTACAGATGAAAAGAGGAGATTATTGGGGTTCCTTAGCCTGTATCTCCTAAACTTGACTATTTTTGTAAGGTTAATTTTCGTGTGTATGTATTTGTTTAATATTTTTCTTATTAAAATATAGGTACCGGATCTAAACATTTGTTTTAAATTCATTAGTCCGGATTCTTTATGAAGTTTATTTATACATTAGGTAGTCATAGAAAAAGAGGACCTTTATTATTCTGTTTCGCGCAATCTGTAGATGTTTTATGTTAGTGCTAGCATTTCCCCACACTTCAACGAGATAATCGAGATTCGATTTAACGAGGGAATTGTAGATAGTGATTCGAGGCTGATGTGGACGGCAGTGCACTACGTGCCGCAATGCTCCAGACAAAGAAGCAAGCTGTTGTAGTATGTATTCAATGTGTGCCTTCCACGATTGGAATCAAGTATTGAGCCTAACTACTTTTTTTGGTTGATTTTATTAATCGGTTTGTCCTGAATATAAAACTTGGCATGACTAGGATTTTTATTTTTAGCCGCAAAAATTACGTAGTAAGTTTTAGAGGTGTTGATAATTGATAGGTTGTATTGGAACCATGTAAATAATAAATTTAGATTTGATTGTTTGATAATGTCATGTACAGAGTTACCAAAATAAAACAAGCGTGTATCATCTACAAACTAATATGCCCTTTTAAACCCAGTTTGTGTATATTATTTATGTAGTGATTAAAAATAATGTTCCAAAATAGATCCTTGGGGAACACCATACATAATAAGTTTAGGGACTCTTTCGCAGTTTTCTAGTTTGACCACCTGGTATCTGTTGGTTAAGTAGGATTCCCTTTGCTCAGATAACGTCGCATTTGTGCTTTCGAAAAATGGTGCTAAGGATTACTTACGGACATAATATTTATTTACGGTATTTAATGTTTCATGTTTTTTTTTATTTATTGGGAAAAACAAACAATTATTGTACATAAAATGTTACACACTAAAGTAGGTGTATGAGTATTAATATTGTACAATCCACACTGTTTTTCACATAATATGGGTTATAAAAAACAGAAACAATAATTCAGTTGTCACATTTGTCAACCTAATATCAATAAGTATAATATACTATTCTTCGTATTAATCATATGAAGCTCGTATGGAACTCCGCGAAGTTTTAAAGACGTGGCGGAAACTCAATTTAGAGAAATTCAGACAATTTCAAGAATAAATGAAAATACGTAAATTACACGGTAATGTAAATATTATTGTAATGTACAAGTAATTGCGAAGGACATTAAAGGGCGGCCTAGAGTGGTTGTGTATTTCATTATGCACTATAAACACATAATAATGCTGTTACTGGCGCCATTCTGGCACTCTCCTATGAGTGTGTGCATAAAACTAAGCAAACACGATAGGTATATGCTTTGTAAAGAATATACCGATCGCAACAAGCTGCAAGCTATGTAGGTAAACGTAAATCTTCGCTATTATTACAAAAAATAACGAATTGGAACCGCAGAATGAAGGCAGCATAGATGCGACTTCACGTGTTACTAACGAGTCTAACGATTTGGATTCATTAACGTTTAAAATACAACGACTAGCAAGAGATTCATACAAGCTTTAGGTCCTTCAGAAGAAATGTCTCTTATGGTATATTAATCACACGTCTTTAAAATGGGATAATACTTATGTACTGATTGTTTTATTGCGATTAGGCCACGACCATTTAGAAAAACACTTCAATGAAGCGTTTAGCAGACACTGTAAGAATTATATAAAATACATTTTTCTACAATTGGCTATCTTTTTTATAAAAATATAGTCCATCTGGTTGTAAATGGATACTGTCGCCCATATGGGCATCCGCGATACACGTCAACATCAGTCCGGAATGACTAACGTAGGCACGCACCCGGATACGCTGCCTACCTTTGGAGATTTAGGCTGTATTTGGAGAAAGGGTTGGGAAACCTTCTCCAAAACATAAAATATTTAAAATGCTATTTAATATTTTGAATACGCCACACCGTCACTGCAATTCAAAGTGTACTAAGTAGCTTCAAAATCAAATGTTTTCGCTTTGTTGGAAATCATACCCTTTAATGATAAACTTAAAAACTAATTGTCAAAAAATAGAAACGTTATAACTAAGTTACGTATATTGTACAATATAAATACAACCCTGTCTCACAATTCAGAAGAACCATAAATGTATATTTCGGCGACGACGACCGGGTCCTCCGCACTCATGGGCGCTTGAGCGCGCGAGCGCAGGTACGAGTGTGAGGAACCGCTCGTACTTGAGCGTCATCTCAGGGGGCAACAGCTCCCCTGGTCGTTGGTTGCTGACCTGTGTCAGCTTATATTGGCCTTGAAATTTTTGCATCATATCGCCATCCTGTACCGCCTGACCGCTAGGATGGCGGTGATTGCAGGAGCTCGCGAGGCAGCGGACGTCCGTCCGGCGGCCGCGAGTGCAGAGGCGCTAGATTTCTGAGGTGAGTGTGTGGTCCATTATCGGCGCGGTTGTAAAGGCTCCGCGCCAATTGGACCACGATTTCTTCTATCGAGGGCATCTGCACGTCGCGGGCGATGACGTCGTTGTTGTATATTTTGAGTTATTCTATGTGACAGAAAACCTGGCAGCTCATGTGACGGTAAACGGCTACCGAAGTCAATGATGCTATTGAAAATCCTCGTATAATGTAGGATGTAAATGTATGTTCATGAATAGTAAGCCTGAGTTCTTTAAATAAAAAATACATGAGATTGTTTAACAGTTCAGTCTCCTGACGTCAACCTATTGTACGAGTGTTAATGGCCGGAAACCGTGCGCAATATGGCTGTCGTTACTCTATACATTTGTGAAAACAACTTATTTATGCCATTATTTCGCATTTTCATAAAATAGGGTAGAGAGATCTGTGGATAGATGATCCGATATTTTAGCCATGGTGTTGCATAATTGCTTCACCGAGCTTAAAATAATAGAAAAGTCTATTTACATAATTATAAATTAGTATTATTAAATCATTATGGACTAGATACTTGGTGCAATAAAAGATGGAACGCTTGAAATGCTCGAAATATCCTTGAACAAAAATAGTTACTTGTCAATCATAATATTAAGAACGACGGTGTATTCAGTTAAGCATTTCTTTATTATGGAAATAATGTGACATACGAGCACTCAGTGTGCAGATGAGCGTGACACCCCGCGTGATGATGGGCGGAGTGTCCGCCCATGCTCAACACGAGTCAAAAATGACGAACATCAGCACATCTGCAAATGCGCTATAAATATGTGCTGCAAATCTACCTTTGAGAAATCAGAGTCCGGAAAAGGATGTGGAAAATGGAGTACTCGTATCATTTATTTGTGTTACGAGTTTAAGTCGTTTCGCATGCGAGTTCGTTATTGAATGAAACGCTTTTTCAGCTTTCATTAATTCTACCCGGCTAAGGCATTTGAAATTGAGCTTACGCGCTGCAACGAATAAGTTCACATTATTAATTGCAGTATGCAAGAGGGCGGGGACGTCGAATGGTGGTGAGGGAGGGAAGAGGTGGCAGGCGGCAGGATTGTACGTACGGGGTGTACTATTGACGCGACGCGACCGGCTATACGTCACTTACGGCGCCACGTGCGCGATCGATAGTGACGTCGTCGTAGTGGCAGTGGAGGGCGCGGGGTGCCGCGTGCCTGCGCGCGCATCCACCGACTACTGCCACGCGACCTACTTACGATTACGTTTCACGTAGCGTCTACGTAACGCGATCGAACGCTGAAATAATGGGGGCGAGCTGGGGGTGGTGACACTCGCGAGCGGTGCGCAGGCGCGACACGCGAACTTGGCAGACGATGCGCTCTGCAGCGTGCCCTACATAGAACCTTACTTAAAACACTCGCTGCATCGTATTGCACAACGTTGTGATCAAAGGTTGCAATTTTATTTGATCAAAAGCTTATAACGTAAAATACCTACTTGTGGCACATTTGAATGAGATAATGCGTAATTTAATCATAACAGTATTAATGTGTAATACAAAATATTCCTGCTATTTTATTTAAAGAAGCAGAAGGATGTATTCAAGATCGACATACCATATTAATAGTGTAAAAATGACAAAAACACGATTCAATAAGAGTATTATTAAGATTTTTTTTTTTTATAGAGAAGAGGTCGGACGAGCAAGCGGTCTCACGTGATGGTAAGTGTTACCGCCGCCCATGGACACCTGCAACACCAGGGGGTATGCGGGCGCGCTGCCGACCTTGCAAAATCCTATTCACAGCTTTCTTGAAGAACCCCATGTCGTAGTTTAATGGGAAGACCTCTTGAGGCAGTTCGTTCCACAGCCTACGGGTTCGCGATATAAAATAATTTTTGGACCGAACAGTACGCGACACCTCCGTATCTAGGAAATGCGGATGGACCGCACTTCTGTGACGGGAGGTGCACTTGTAGAAACCTGAGGTGGGAATTATATTGAACAATTCTTTAGAGCATTCCCCATTGTACAGGCGGTAGAACACACAGAGAGATGCAACGTCTCTCCGAACGCTGAGGGGTTCTAAACTGCCGGTGAGAGTGGGATCGTTGACAATACGAACAGCACGTCGTTGGATGGAGTCAAGTGGGTCCAATTGGTTTTTCGGTGCGCCGGCCCAGAGATGTGAGCAATACTCCATATGGGGCCTCACCTGAGCTTTGTAAAGCATTAGGAGTTGCCCTGGGGTGAAGTACCGCTTCGCTCTGTTCAGCACACCGAGCTTTTTGGAGGCCATTTTGGCCTTGCTTTCCAGATGACCCCTGAATTCGACTTTGCTGGAGATGTCGATACCAAGGATCCCGATACTCTCCGAGATCTTAAGAGGTATGCTCTGAAAGCGAGGTGCTACAACAAAAGGTTTTTTTTTTAGCGGTGAATGCACAGACTTGCGTCTTACTGGGGTTGAAATCCACTAGGTTCAGAGAACCCCCGATCGAAACTAGATCTAAAGGGTCTTCGATTGCAGACACAAGCCTGGCACGACTCTCTTCCACTTCGACCCGAGGGATGTTGGCGCGGCCCCTGTACAAGGCGTCTCCAGTACTGTCATCTGCATAGCAACGTATGTCACAAATTTGCAACAGGTCGTTGATATGCAGAAGGAACAGAGTTGGGGACAACACGGAGCCTTGCGGGACGCCAGCGTTAATAGACATGGTGTCGGAGTAGCTACCATCGATAATGACTCTGATGCTCCGTCTAGTCAGGAAACTGGCAACCCATTTGCATAAACCCTCGGGTATCCCGAAAGATGGTAACTTGGAAAGCAGCGATTTGTGCCATACTCGGTCAAAAGCTTTCGCAATGTCTAGGCCTACAGCCAGAGCCTCGCCTCTACTCTCAATGGCGTCAGCCCAGCGGTGTGTTAAATACGCTAAAAGATCACCAGCCGAGCGATTATGGCGAAATCCATATTGACGGTCGCTAATCAGTTGGTGATCCTCTAGGTACCCAAGGAGCTGTATGTTTATGACACGCTCCATCACCTTGGAGAGGAGGGAGGTGATCGCTATTGGCCTGTAGTTGGCCGGGTCTGTGGGGTCACCCTTTTTAGGCAAAGGGTGATCATGAGCTACCTTCCATGTTGACGGGAAGCTTTTTGTAGAGTATGAGAGCCTAAAGAGTCGCGTAAGCACCGGGGACAACTCGAGAGCGCAAAATTTAAGCACCACTGCAGGAATACCACTTGGCCCACTCGACTTTCGGATATCAAGAGATGCTAGAGCTCGCCGGACTTCACGCTGTGTGAAACAGATTTCCGGCATGGAGCTTGTGCACCTTGAGATAGACGGTGGTGAGGCATCTCTATCGTCCAGAGTCTAGTTTGAGGCAAAGACGATAGCCCAAGAGATCGGCTTTCTCCTTGGGCCCCATGGGCCAGTGACCCATCGAGTTTCCGCAGTGGAGGGAGTGACGACTGACAGAAGTTACCTTCAGCAGCCTTAGCGAGCGACCAGAAAGCCCGGCTTCCAGAAGGACAGCTAGCTAGTCGGTCACCAATTCTGCGGATGTGTTCATTTTTTGCTCTGACAATGATCTTCTTACTGCACCTCGAGGTAGCGTTAAATTTCTTCCTCAAGTCGGAGGTATTCGGATCTTCGGATACCTACGCTCTGGCCCAGGCCCTGTATGCGGCCCGTTTATTACGACGGGCCTCTCTGCAGGACTGATTAAACCATGGTTGGCTCCGTCCGCCTACCGGTATCACGGTGCAAGGAATATAACATTCCATGCCCCGCAACAGCACTTCCGCAACCGCATTCGCGCAACCCATCCCAATCTGCTGACTTCTAGTGCCAGACTTTGCGCGTGCCCTGTGAATGGGTCGGCAAGGATTGCTTAGCTGACACAGCAGTTCGAATGGCACAATGGTCGGATGATCCTAACGGGGCATCAACAACAACATTGTAGTCATTCGGCCGCGTAGTCAGCAGGAGGTCCAGTAAGGAGGGAGTATGGCTCTCGATATCGGGTATCCTCGTAGGTGAGGACACCAACTGCGAGAAACCATAGGCCAGGGCAAAGTTATAGGCTGCTCTCCCTGCGCAGTCGTAGTTCGGGTTTCGTCTAGTCGTAGTTTCGTAGTTTGTAAGTCGGTAGTTCGGGATCCCAACCACTCTTCGTGGTGAGCGTTGAAATCACCAAGGACCACCACTTCCGCGCAAGGGAACTGCTCGAGCACGCTGTCAGTCGTTTCTTGTAGACGCTCAAAAAAACCAGTCGTATTCGTATCACCGCTGTGGGACCTGTAAAGGCAAGCGTAGACTTTAGTGGAACGTCCGTAGTCAATACGCGCCCAGAGAATCGACAGGTCCCCGTCTTCAAAATGGCTGAGGCGGCGGCAACAAATATCCTCCCGGACATACATGCATACCCCAGCACGTCGCACAAAACAGTGCTCCAGTTTGTAACCGGGGTAATGAAGATATGAGGTATCGGCCGGGCAGGAAATCTGTGTCTCCGTCAAGAAAAGTAAGGCCGGCTTTGCCGTCTCAAGGTGGTAGTGGACGGCGTCGATGTTACTATGCATCCCTCTGATGTTGCAAAAGTCCACTTGTAGTGTGGAACTTACGGGATGGGCCGCTGAGTGAACATTATACTTTTTCTTTTTCTTGGCCATCATAGTGAGTGTGAATAGGGAACAGAAGAAGAAGAAAAGGGGGGACGGAGAGAGAGATGGTTGCATGTGGATCAAAGGACAAAGCACGGAGCAGAGAAAAACCAGGTCATAAAGGTTGTGTGATTGGTTGGCACGGGGTACGGAAGGCCCCCCCCCTGGGGGCAGCAGTCGGGTTCCACTTCGGTCTCCTCCGGCACAACTGCTACCCCAAGGGATATTTCGCGTGCGGTGGGGCAGCCTCCTGGGGTGGAGATTAAAGTAAGATCCCCGGGCTCGGGCCCCCAACAACCCGCGGGCGGTCAGCGGACAACCGTTTCACCGGGTCTCCCTGATCCCCGCGCCACCATGTCACGCCCATGCGCGTCTGTAATTCCCCGCAACCGCCGGTCCTCATTTCCACACGCAACAATCTCTCTCTCGGGACGGCTTCTTCCGCTCACCGCCGGAACACGATGCGGGCCTCGCGGCTTATAAGGCACCATTATGGCGGTGGACTCCGACGGAAGGGTGGTAGCATTGCCGACGGAGTAACCCTCCCACCGCAAAAAGGGAACGCCATTGCCTCGTCAGTTAACAGCAGGGTGCACCACTAGCAGGTGAGGTTGGCTTAGGCTCCAAAAATGGTAGGTGAGCCTCTTACACCCCATAGGTGAGCCTCTTACACCCCCAATTGTCGCTTCTAATTGTCGCTGTTCATCTCATTATGATGGTCCCCAGTTATATCCGTAGATTTATACATTAATAAAGCCCCGGGAATAAATCCATTCTTACTGCACACTTCACCGCCGCCGTCACCCTCCCAGTAGTGTTAGTGTTAAAGGTGTACGCCGATTTGGTGATCGGGTGTTGGCTCAGCAATCTGGCTCTGGCCGATGGCTATCGAAGGCCAATGTTGCAGGCCACACGTCTTAGCTTTAACGGGGGGTGTAGGGATTTAGGCTTTGCCGGTCTTGATGTTGGTGCAGGGATCTCGGCAGATCAGGTGTTGGGGTGAATACGGAAATAAAACGCTGCTCTGGTTTACATTAAAACACAGGGGTGCGGAGGGAGCGGCAACGGGCAGCAAGCTCACTTTTCTTCTTATGTTTTTCTCTATACAAGTGGTGAGGACGAACTGGCTTGCTGGCTGTTAGGCCTTTCCCTTTTTATAGAAGTTTGCTGCCCCAGCGATCCCCCCGTTCCCTGAGGAAGATTTAATGCTATTAGCTCTCCACTTTTGTACATAATATCTAGGTTACAAGTATTATTTATCTGGGTCGGTCCTCTTATTGCACGGAGGATAAAGACTATTTTCGGTGGCGAAGTTTAGGTATTTTCCTTTTAATTTCCTTTTTTTCTTATCGTCCCTCCCCCCCTCTGTGAGTAGCAAGAGGTGTGGGAGGACCAGGGGTGCACGGCTTTTCAGTGGCGCCGATACCGGAACTACGCCACCTAGCCCGCAACTTTTGTTCTAGAACTTATCCTAAATAAAACACACTGCGGGCGGTAGTCTTTATTTTAAACCTTATTCTAATTCCCTGACTTATAACCTAGGTATCCTAGCACCTTGGAGAGCGAGAATAAGACATAAAAAAACACAAGCAAATCGTACATAAAAATATTATAAAATATAAAGGTAAAGGAACAATAATATAACACATATTTAACCTTAACTAAACATTTTACATAATATCAATATCTTATTCATTTTATACATAATATCGACATCTTATGATAACGGTAATGTATGTGTTAACATTTTATTATTTCGGAGGAAGGGCACGTGAATTTCACTCTTGACCAAAATTCCGCCGCTTATACTTTACTGTTTGCGGAACTCTGTTTAGACGGCCCTCTTTTCCTCCGAAATGTGTGATGTTAGCACGTACATATTTCGCGCACTGATTTTATATTGTACACATAGGTATATAGGCACCGCACTTTCACTATTCACTATTCTGTCGTGCACAGTTAGTACAAAAATTTAAAGTTATGTTTTAATCTCGTTCAGACACCCTTACGTTCGACGCCCTTTTATTATCGTATTTCTTTTTTGCTTTTGTTATGTATTGTTCTTTATTATTGTTATTTGTCGACTGTTTGTTATATTCATTTACTTTCATTGATTATTCTTTTACTTCAAATATATTTATTGATTTTACATTTATTTTTGGATAATTGACTTATCAAGGAAATACTAGAAATTACGTTGACCGAAAAAAATATTCCATATAATATACTACAGGTACATTATTTTTACTAACCGTGCGGGGAAGGGAGAGACGTCACGAGGGTCAAGTTTCAAGTTGGCGTGCACGGGTAGCATAGGTTCATTTGGATATTCATATTTTTATGGACAGATATCGCGTTCCTATATTTTTGACAAACTGAAATGTTAGTATGTATATTTTTGTGCGTGACTGTACATGAATGTTACTGGAAATAAAGAAATACAATAATAACAAGCACCGCACGCTACAAGCACACAAGAGTACAAGCAAAATTGTTACAGTAAAAATCGTCTGGAATGATTATAACGCCACACTCTGGCCCACACTAGGAATCCTTGTGTCATGGTTCCAGAGACACAAAGACGAACACCCCACAGAGACCGGTACAAATTTTCGTCTTTTATTTGTCAAAAGAATATTCGACTGGGTAGTCGATTGGACTACTACAAAAGTAAACTAAACTGGAAAAAAATAAAAAGGTGTTTTTAAAAAATGGGAAAATAGTCTGATTAATGGTATTAGAATTAAGACAGCAATCATGAGTAGAGTGGCTAGTAACCGTGACCTAGTTTTGAGTCGGTCACAGTTTGCAGCGACCAACCTACAACTACATATACAATCCCGCTAGTGATCTATGCCACTCTCGCAAAACCTGACCGGTTGGTACTTAGATTTGGAATCAGGACCACCGAAAATATCTAAATTCTATTTATCTGACTATTTATTATATACTCGTATTCAGTTAAACTCGAACTCTATTTGAACGTCTATCGTAATATGACATGAAGTACGAGTAAGTTCTTCATCGAATTAATTTTAATTATTTTATACCGCGAACCCGTAGGCTGTGGAATGAACTGCCTCAAGAGGTCTTTCCATTAAGCTGCGACATGGGGTTCTTCAAGAAAGCTATGAATAGGATTTTGCAAGGTCGGCGGCGCATACCCCCTGGTGTTGCAGGTGTCCATGGGCGGCGGTAACACTTACCACCACGTGGGACCGCTTGCTCGACCGCCCACTTTTTTATATAAAAAAAAAATCTCTTCGTTCCGGATTTATCGCTCGACGCAGTTGGATCGGCATCGTTTGGTGATCCTGTGTGTACATTGTCATGCTTACAGTTTTAATACTTTTCAATGTTCTGTACGATGCTGTAACCTTTTCGATGGTCCGGCAGCTACTAGAGCTTAGGCTATTCGACAACTACGACATTAATCTCAACTCCAATTTTTTGTTACTCTAATTTTACTTTTAATTTTTGTTTTGTTTCATAATAAATAAGTCTATTAATCAAATTCTAAGTTTCATTTAACAATTTTGACACATTAAAACCACTTACAGAATGAAATTCGCGTTTTTTAATATACATGATATATGTATATCCGATAATCGGATATATATCAAATATCGGATATTAAGATATTTACTATAAATATTTTATAGATCTAAACACGTGTCACGTACTTAGAGCGCTAGATTTTAATGAAACTTAACATAATTAATTATACATAATGTTCTAAATTATATTTTTTAAGAAGATCCGTTACAAAGTTCTCGGGGAATCATCATGAAGTCCATGTATGCAACATTATATGTTAATTATGAAAACGACTGGACGGATTGTATTTAAACTTTGTACTATGAGTTTGTACTATGTTTAAATAAAATCTAATTATATTTAAACAAAACCGAGGGGCTACCAAAAGCTATGGAGCCTAAATAAACCCCAAGAAGAGTGGACTCATCCACTCGTATTAGTTTAGTGCCTTTGAAACATCAATCACATTAAAAATATTATCTTATTAAAGTACCTATTTTATATTATAACTTATTTTAAACAAAAACAATTACATATTTTTACTTATTAAAAGGAATAATTAAGTAAATTAGTAATTTAATTTAGTAATTAGTAAGTAAAAGGAAATTAGTAATTAATTTACGGCACTCAAGTCGCAAATTTGTGTAAAAAAAATTAACAACATTGTTTTTTTTAATGTATTATTTTGCAATATTGTTATGTGTTTCTCCTCATTACATAAGTAATTTTAAAAAGCTTCCTTTTAACGTCTGTTATGCTTACATTACATGAAGAAGTTTTAGTCACTGAATTTATTTTGAAACCTCGGTGCGTTTTCCTATGCATTGTAGTGTATCCTGTTATCCTAGCCCTACAGTGAAGCACGCTGTATTAAAACTATGAATGTGTTGTATTAAAAACTAAGGATATTTGTTCGAAACAATCCTTGAAAATTAGTATTAACTACGAAGTACATGTAGCTCGGCTTCATTTTATTACTTGAATTCACAGCTTGCATTTCATAATTGCCCTAATTTTATAACTGTAATAATTTAAATATAAATAAAATAGGATTGCTTATATAACTGATCGAAGTTAGTGGATAAATCTTGTTCCCGATTCGGATAGATGCCGATAGATATAATTGCCGAGGACGGAAATGTGGCTTTTTTTTCAAATTAACAAACGAAATATCATATATACATACTGCCAAATAAGTATCGGGAATTTTGAAAAAGAATGCCTGCGTAAAAATATATAGGTTGGCACTATTGTAGCTAATTTTCATGTAAAGTTTTGGGCGATATGTCAAATAATTGTTTGAAAATTTTCATATTTGCTAGATGACCTCGACTGGTACCTACTTTGCGAATTTTACAATGGATAAAAATATCGAACAAAGAATTTGACTCAAATTTTGTGTTGCCAACAATATTTCTTGTGCGGAATCATTGAAAATGTTAGAGAAGGCCTACGGTGAGTAGACTTTATAAAAAACAAGAGCATATGAGTGGTGCAAAGCGTTCAAAGAAGGCCAAGAAGTGGTTGAAATCTTGCCTCGTTCTGGTCAACCTTCAACGTCTTCGACTGAAAAAAATATGAAAAAGGTGAAGTACACGGTGATGGTAAATCATCGCGCTAGCTTAAGAAAGATAGCTCAGGAAGTTAACATGCAAACCAGCCAAGCTTCAGAATGGCGCTTCGATAGCGAACCGAAACCGAAAAAATCACGTCAAAGCCATTCAAAAATCAAAGTCATATTGACTGTTTTCTTTGATTTTATCATAGTGTTGTCCACTTAGAATTCCAATAATTAACAGTCAATAAACATTATTATCTGGACGCCATGAGGCGATTACGAGAGAATATTCGTCGGAAATGACCAGATTCTTGGATACTGCAAAACGACAATGCGCCGTCTCACACCTCAATCATAGTACGGTAATTTTTAGGCAAAAATTCAAAGAATTTCATCTACCAAGCACCATATTCGCCAGATATGACCGCGTGTTATTTTTTCTTATTCCCCAGACTCAAATGTGGCAGACGTTTTAAATCCGTTGACGTAATAAAACAAAATTCGCTAAGAGCTAAAGGCCATACCGGAAAGTGCCTTTAGGAAGTATTTCGACGAATGGATTATTCGCTGGCGAAAGTGTATTGCGTCAAATGGAGCCTATTTCGAAAGCAACAAAATAATTTAGACAATTGAAGCTATATTTTTTGTTTTATAAAAAAAACCCGAAACTTATTTGACACAGTGGTATATAAAAGCTGTATGATGAGTAGTTAAAAACAAAATGATAAAAAGTTGGCAGTTTCTAATGAGCGTTCTGAGATATTTTAATAAGACAGTGTCATTTATATACTGCGCGTTGTTTATTTGGCAAAAAGTATTTATTGCGTAAGTATAGTACCTACAAAACGCAATGTCTAGTCAGGTGAGCGCGCACAAATTTTGATGTCGCTCCACAAATCGGATCAATACTTGGGACCCAAACAAACCGGCGTTGCTGCGGCGTGAGCGGCTGACCTATTTACGACCGAACGCATTTAACCTGCAATTCCCGGTACATGCAAAAATTACCATGTGATGGATGTTCCTAGCTCAACATTTAGAATAACTTACTAGATTTGTTTTTTGATAAGTTGTCGTTAAAAGTAATTTGAGTTCAGTATGATGTGGAATAATAAGGGTAGAAAGGTATAGAAGTAATAAATAATAAATCTCTTCGTTCCGGATTTATCGCTCGACGCAGTTGGATCGGCATCGTTTGGTGATCCTGTGTGTACATTGTCATGCTTACAGTTTTAATACTTTTCAATGTTCTGTACGATGCTGTAACCTTTTCGATGGTCCGGCAGCTACTAGAGCTTAGGCTATTCGACAACTACGACATTAATCTCAACTCCAATTTTTTGTTACTCTAATTTTACTTTTAATTTTTGTTTTGTTTCATAATAAATAAGTCTATTAATCAAATTCTAAGTTTCATTTAACAATTTTGACACATTAAAACCACTTACAGAATGAAATTCGCGTTTTTTAATATACATGATATATGTATATCCGATAATCGGATATATATCAAATATCGGATATTAAGATATTTACTATAAATATTTTATAGATCTAAACACGTGTCACGTACTTAGAGCGCTAGATTTTAATGAAACTTAACATAATTAATTATACATAATGTTCTAAATTATATTTTTTAAGAAGATCCGTTACAAAGTTCTCGGGGAATCATCATGAAGTCCATGTATGCAACATTATATGTTAATTATGAAAACGACTGGACGGATTGTATTTAAACTTTGTACTATGAGTTTGTACTATGTTTAAATAAAATCTAATTATATTTAAACAAAACCGAGGGGCTACCAAAAGCTATGGAGCCTAAATAAACCCCAAGAAGAGTGGACTCATCCACTCGTATTAGTTTAGTGCCTTTGAAACATCAATCACATTAAAAATATTATCTTATTAAAGTACCTATTTTATATTATAACTTATTTTAAACAAAAACAATTACATATTTTTACTTATTAAAAGGAATAATTAAGTAAATTAGTAATTTAATTTAGTAATTAGTAAGTAAAAGGAAATTAGTAATTAATTTACGGCACTCAAGTCGCAAATTTGTGTAAAAAAAATTAACAACATTGTTTTTTTTAATGTATTATTTTGCAATATTGTTATGTGTTTCTCCTCATTACATAAGTAATTTTAAAAAGCTTCCTTTTAACGTCTGTTATGCTTACATTACATGAAGAAGTTTTAGTCACTGAATTTATTTTGAAACCTCGGTGCGTTTTCCTATGCATTGTAGTGTATCCTGTTATCCTAGCCCTACAGTGAAGCACGCTGTATTAAAACTATGAATGTGTTGTATTAAAAACTAAGGATATTTGTTCGAAACAATCCTTGAAAATTAGTATTAACTACGAAGTACATGTAGCTCGGCTTCATTTTATTACTTGAATTCACAGCTTGCATTTCATAATTGCCCTAATTTTATAACTGTAATAATTTAAATATAAATAAAATAGGATTGCTTATATAACTGATCGAAGTTAGTGGATAAATCTTGTTCCCGATTCGGATAGATGCCGATAGATATAATTGCCGAGGACGGAAATGTGGCTTTTTTTTCAAATTAACAAACGAAATATCATATATACATACTGCCAAATAAGTATCGGGAATTTTGAAAAAGAATGCCTGCGTAAAAATATATAGGTTGGCACTATTGTAGCTAATTTTCATGTAAAGTTTTGGGCGATATGTCAAATAATTGTTTGAAAATTTTCATATTTGCTAGATGACCTCGACTGGTACCTACTTTGCGAATTTTACAATGGATAAAAATATCGAACAAAGAATTTGACTCAAATTTTGTGTTGCCAACAATATTTCTTGTGCGGAATCATTGAAAATGTTAGAGAAGGCCTACGGTGAGTAGACTTTATAAAAAACAAGAGCATATGAGTGGTGCAAAGCGTTCAAAGAAGGCCAAGAAGTGGTTGAAATCTTGCCTCGTTCTGGTCAACCTTCAACGTCTTCGACTGAAAAAAATATGAAAAAGGTGAAGTACACGGTGATGGTAAATCATCGCGCTAGCTTAAGAAAGATAGCTCAGGAAGTTAACATGCAAACCAGCCAAGCTTCAGAATGGCGCTTCGATAGCGAACCGAAACCGAAAAAATCACGTCAAAGCCATTCAAAAATCAAAGTCATATTGACTGTTTTCTTTGATTTTATCATAGTGTTGTCCACTTAGAATTCCAATAATTAACAGTCAATAAACATTATTATCTGGACGCCATGAGGCGATTACGAGAGAATATTCGTCGGAAATGACCAGATTCTTGGATACTGCAAAACGACAATGCGCCGTCTCACACCTCAATCATAGTACGGTAATTTTTAGGCAAAAATTCAAAGAATTTCATCTACCAAGCACCATATTCGCCAGATATGACCGCGTGTTATTTTTTCTTATTCCCCAGACTCAAATGTGGCAGACGTTTTAAATCCGTTGACGTAATAAAACAAAATTCGCTAAGAGCTAAAGGCCATACCGGAAAGTGCCTTTAGGAAGTATTTCGACGAATGGATTATTCGCTGGCGAAAGTGTATTGCGTCAAATGGAGCCTATTTCGAAAGCAACAAAATAATTTAGACAATTGAAGCTATATTTTTTGTTTTATAAAAAAAACCCGAAACTTATTTGACACAGTGGTATATAAAAGCTGTATGATGAGTAGTTAAAAACAAAATGATAAAAAGTTGGCAGTTTCTAATGAGCGTTCTGAGATATTTTAATAAGACAGTGTCATTTATATACTGCGCGTTGTTTATTTGGCAAAAAGTATTTATTGCGTAAGTATAGTACCTACAAAACGCAATGTCTAGTCAGGTGAGCGCGCACAAATTTTGATGTCGCTCCACAAATCGGATCAATACTTGGGACCCAAACAAACCGGCGTTGCTGCGGCGTGAGCGGCTGACCTATTTACGACCGAACGCATTTAACCTGCAATTCCCGGTACATGCAAAAATTACCATGTGATGGATGTTCCTAGCTCAACATTTAGAATAACTTACTAGATTTGTTTTTTGATAAGTTGTCGTTAAAAGTAATTTGAGTTCAGTATGATGTGGAATAATAAGGGTAGAAAGGTATAGAAGTAAAGAACGTAGTGAACCTAAAGAAGTACAAATTCCTATTTACTTTGCAACTAACATTAATTCAAAAAGTTACTGCTATTTCATTCTGATATTGAACCTTTACTTAGAGGTTAGTCAAAAGAGGACTTCCTCGAAAGCTTTTCAGTAAGGTTCACTCAAATAAAATTGTAATAACTACAGTGCAAAACACAAAGAAACTCCGAGCATAGCTCTTTCCATAACTCGCTGAGCGACTTAAACTTATGGATCAGGTCTACCATCAGAGGCTACGTTTCTGCATCGTACGTCATAACTGACAGGACGCACTGTTTGAAAACTTTCGTCTTCAAGCATTGTGGTATAGGTGACGAGAAAAGCAGATGTATGTATTTTCCCAAATGCTGCCCAGGCGAGCTGAATGCGTCTATCGACCTACTGACTTGCGTCTACTGAAGTTGGACTTGCCTAGTTGGATGGTCTGTCCAAGATAGACATAATGGTCAACCATTTCGAGTGCCATACCTTCAACGCCTACCGGTCCCGGAAGAACATGTTCATGTACATACCTTATCTATGTCTTATCTATGTACATACCGAGACCGACGCGTCGCGATGTTGCGTTAAGGCCGTTCAGCATCCATCTATGTCATCGGCGAAAACAAGGATGCGATGTTCGGAGCTATGTTCAGGGTTTCTTTGCGGATAAGATCCGACACAACGAGATTCGCCAATAACTAAAGTCACGGACATATAGTTCACAGAATCACCATGCTGAACCAGTGGGCAAGTCGTATTTGCCCGAGGACCGATAACCGATGAGATAGACGAGTCCACGAGTGGAGGCCACGCAACGAGCTTCCCGTGGGGTAATGTGGGACGCCCTCCGGTCAGGGGGACCGACGACTTGAAGATGATCGCTGGTGGTAGTTCGATGAGAAGAGCCGAGGATCATGGGTGGTGGCGAGCTTTGGGAGAGGCCTATATCCGGCAGTGGTAAGACAGGCTGATGGTATGGTAGTGCAAAAGATACAAAAGCAGTAATCAAACCAGTACAATTCGCTAGAAATAGCAATATTCAGTTATTGACATATTAAAAGTATCTGGATTCCGAGAACGGTGAAATGATTAATGAATTTAAGGCCATTTTTCTGGCAGAGTCTTTAAGCCATCGCTATAAAATTTTTGGGGTTTATAGGTTAGGTTTATGAATATAATTACACTTCATTTAGAGAAGTTTGTAAAGAACAGAATAAAGAAATCTGAAAGTGCTATTTTTTGGACTGTATGGAGGATGCATTAAAACTTCCCAGCCAAGTTCCATCAATATTTATTTAGTCACCAAAGATGTCGAGGATTGTCGTGGTGGAAAAATACAGCTTTTCTATTCATTATTCTATTCTAGGACTATTGTCCATTTATTTCGACGATTTCTGGGGTTTTGGAGTGAAAAACTGATTTAAATGGTGTATACAGGCTTCTTTTACATGTAATTTTACGCCATTTAGAGAATTTTGTAAAGAGCGGGATAAATGATAATCTGAAGGTGCTATATCTGGACTATATGGAGGATGCATTAAAACTTCCCAGCCAAGGTTCATCAATTTTTGTTTAGTCATCACATCAACGATGCATGCAGTCGAGGATTGTCGTAGTGGAAAACTACACCTTTTGTATTCATTAATTCTGGGCGTTTATCTTCAAGTGCTTGTTTCAATTTTACTAATTGCTGACAGTAGACATCAGAATTAATCGTTCAGCCATGTGGCAAAAGCTCGTAATCACAATGTCTTTCCAGTTCCACCATACACATAACATGACTTTGTTCGGAGGGAGGCCTGGTTTTGGGACTATTTGTGATGGTTCACCTCGCTTAGGGCAAGATCGATTTCGAACATTGTTATCGTAGGTGATCCACTTCTCATCGTCTGTTACCAATTTCTTCAGAAATGGATCGATTTCATTTCGTTTTAGCAACATCGCGTTTATGCCATTCATCCATTCCATTCATCAAGTTTCTGTCATTTAAATCATGCTGCACTCAAACATCTAGCTTTTTTTACAAAATTCAGTTCATGCAGGTGATCCAAAACTGCTGAGTGGTGAATGCTAAGCTCTTTCGCAATTTGATGACTGCTTATGTGTCGACCTGCTTCAATTTTTTCAATGATAACATCACATTTACCTTAATAGGACGACGACAGCAAAGAATATCATTCACATCAAAATTACCAGACCTGAATCGACTGAACCATTTTTAGCAGTAATACTACTATAAAGCTGAATTTTAGATAAAACATGTTTTTCGTAAACACCACAAATCTCTTTTCAAGCACTAGAAAACATTCATACCCTTGTCAAAAAGAAATTGTAAAACATATCTAATTTTCTCCTTATTAACTTCGAATATAAAATTGTTAAAAAATATGTAAAGATAATGTTGGCGGTGAGGGGGGTGTAGGGGTGGAATTTCGGAAAATAAAACGCTGCTTACATGATTTAGTAAAACTGTTACATGATAACTGGGCGATTGTACAAGTCGAACTGGCCATTGTACGAGTCGAACTGGCTTAGAGATGCCAGAGTCTCACTCATTCATAGAAGCTGCCTTTGCGATCTAAACCCCCCCATCCATATTTTACGTAAGTTCTAGGTCACAAATTATACATAAATGGGTTAGTTCTCCTTTTGCACGGAGAGTCTAACTATTTTTGATGGTGAAGTACAGGAACTAATAGCTCTCTTAGCTAAACTTTCGTTCCTCGCCTCCCTCGCCGAATAGCAAGGGGGCGTGAGAGGAGTGCTAGATATCCAGCGCCGGTGGCGCCACTACCTGTACTTCTCCATCTAGTCCGCAACTTTATGATTCCATCTCTTATCAAATAAAACATACAGCAGACGGTAGCTTTTATTTCTCTAGACTATCCTTACCAACCCAACTTATAACCCAGATACGCAAACACGAATATGGAGAGCTAAAAGGCAAAACACATTTGTTAAACATAATAAAAACGTTACATAAATACAGACAAACAAGGGAAACAATTTACAATAGTTTACAACATAGAACAATACATTTTATACATAAAACGTAGCATCCTACAATAGTAAATAGGGTATGCACCTAACATCGCTCAATCTCGGAGGGAAGGAATCCGGACTATATCATACGCTTCTACTGCGCATGTTCTGGAGTTCGCCGTACGCTCTTTACCCTTTGCGCAACTCCTTTCGAGATACGCGATGCCAGTACATACATACTACGCGCACTGACTCTATTTACACATAATGGACACTACACTCCCACTTGCTTACGCACTCATTGTTCTGTCGTGCACAGATAAAACTTTTAACTTGTAATTTCAATTTGCCGCCATTACAAAAAGTCAGCTGTCAAACGGTATATTACTTTGCCGCCAGGGATCAGTGTTGCCAGAAATATATTATTATTATAGCATATAATAATAATATATATATTATTATATATATCATAATATATATACAATAAAATATTATTATTATCATACACGTTCAATTCTTTCAATTCAATTCACCTATTATTTCATTTTTTTTATATTTACTATAATTAGTCTGTCTATAAATACCATTACAATAAATTGAAACAAAGTTATTAAAGACTTAAGTTAGCATTTAGTGATGAAGCTCCATCCAGTGCCAATGTATATAACTGGTTCAATGAATTTAAACGTGGTCGTACCCACGTCAGTGACGATGTTAGAGAAGGGCGTCCTGTGACGGCGGTGACGGAGTAAACCATCAAACCTGTGCGGCTCATGATTGAAGCAGACAAACGAACGACATATCAGCAGGTACGGGTATCATTAGGTGTTGGTATGAGTCAAGTTCAAACTATTTTACACGATCATCTACGATTCATCACAATTTGAGCGAAGCTCAAAAACACTGAAGCGTGGAATGGTGTCTTGAAATGTTTGAAAAATTCGACAATGGTCAATCAGTCAAAGGTAGATCTACTGCTATGAGCCTGAAACTAAGAGGCAGGGCCGTCTTTACCAGGGGGTGCAAGGGGTGCGGTGCACCCCGGGCGCTCACCTTTTAAAGGTAATGAAAAAATATAACGCTATAGTAAACAATTACACAATAGGATATTTGACTGTCATAGGATACACAATAGGATATTTGACTGTCATAGGATACACAATAGGATATTTGACTGTCATAGGATACACAATAGGATGTTTGACTGTCTTAGGATACACTCCCGCACCCCGGCGCAGAATAGACTTAAGACGGCCCTGCTAAGAGGCAACCTGCGCAGTGAGTCTTTCCTTTCGAAGAGTTGCCGACGAAAGTGAAAAAAGAATGGAGTGTTGAAAAGAAGCTGATTGCCTCTTTTTTGGCAGATAGAGCCACTTTGCTACTATAACTTTATAAAATAAAAGAACAGTAACTGCGAATTGGTATGTGAACAGCTGCTTGCCTTCTGTTTTAGAGAAAGTCAAAGAACGACGCGCACGAAGCAAATTGATCCTTCATCACGACAAACGCATGCTCCCTCCGCCAGACAACCGAAGCAATTTTTGAGTACTGTAAATGTAGAGTTAATGGATCATCCGGAATCATCCCCCATACAGTCCCGACCTTGCGCCCTGTGATTTTTATTTATTACCTAAAATTGAGGATAAACTCAGAGGAATACGTTTTATGAATGCAGAAGAGGCAGTAACGGCCTTCCAAACGGCTGTTGAGGAGGTGCCTAAACAAGGGTGGGCTGGATGCTTCACACAATGGTTTCATCGCATGAAAAAGTGTAACTATTGTCGCGGAGAATAACTGCGAAAAGCAATAAACCAACTTCCATCTTTAGATCTGATTTAATTTGAAATTCTAAAAAATTGAATTTGAATTCTTTTTTGAGGGGGAGAATGCACGCTGCAATCCAACAGCTGCTGGGCGCGCTCAACTGGCCACGTTACTCCCCTCTCACAGAAGACTACCTTGAAATGTACTGCATTTCCCACTTTATCTTATTTCCTTAATGTACGTACGTGTTTCGGCAGTGAGTGAGATGTGCCAGAGCCTATTCCCATCCTATCCCTCCCCATTTTCCCAAACTTTTCTCCAAATCCATTCCTATATCTCCAAAGGTAGGCAGCGCATCCGGGGACGTCTCAACATTTGTCATTTTGGACTAATGTTGGCATGTATCGCAGATGTCTATGGGCGACAGTATCCGCTTACCACTAGGTGGACTGTATGCTCGTCTGCCGTCTTCGTCCATAAAAAAAACTTTCAGTGTAAAATTATAATGTAAAAAAAAATGAATGTTTTCTTTGTAACAATATTTATGGCTAGACTAGGTATACGAGTACGTAGGTATATGTACGTAGCTATGTAAAATTAGAATTAGACTGCTGAAATTTTCTGTAATAATCTAATGATACTGATTAAGATATTTCTTATAAATGTAATTTTTAATTATATTATATAGGAAATAATTTCATTTCTTAGTAGTCTCAGTCTCAAGTAACTATCGTCCGGCCGCTGAGAGAATGCGTTCCTGACGTCTGTCAGTTGGTCATGACTAGTGATGGGCAATAAGTAACACTATTATTTTCTTTTTTCAACCGACTCAAGAAAAGAGTAACATAAGTTTCAATACTTGTTTGTCTGGCGTCTAATTTCTGAATGTAACTAGCGCAAAGAAAATAAAAATGCGATAGTAATATTCATAAATATTTAAATAACAGTAACAACAATAAAAGTATTTTGAAAAATAGTTGCGACGGGGTTCAAACAAATTTAATCAGACAGCAACTCTGAGGTGCTTGCTGTCTTCGTGATCATCTTTGTCTACATGTATAATTATATTATTATCAATCACAATATCAATTCTGATATCTCGGTCAGTTTTCGAAAATAATATTTTCCGTTTTTTCGACGACCTTCGCCCAGTCATCTCTTGTGACTTTTCCGCAGTTTTCTTTTAATAGGCCATAAGGCCCAACGTCGATGTCGACGCTTGTATATCATTTGTCCAACTTGGCGTTCAGGCATATCTCATCAATGAAAACGACATTATCCCAGGTATCGATTTTTTCCACTGCCCTTAAAAAAAAAAGATATTTAAAATTATATAATATTGTTCTAAAATAACTTTTCATTTGTCTGTTTTTTTATATTGAAAACCAATATCTTCAACAATTTTGGATAATGCAGTTTTACCCCCCTTAAACAAATCAGCTGCTCTCAAAGATGTGAAAAGCGTTGTCCTGTTAAGGTATTCATTCCTCGAATAGTAACCACATATATGATTCCACAGTGCATCTGCGTCAAAGGTATCAATCAATATCTGTCAATACCTTTAGTTCTGCGTTTCTTCTTCGGTGTTCGTAAAATGTTTTCTTTCTTGCGTTCCTGATGGGCCGAACTAGAAACACTGGAGAACGTAGTCTATGAGCACGAAACGACACCAGACGACTGTTTTAGCGTCACAAAATGACGGCCCATTACGCCATTTGGGGTTGCTATTTTTTACCAGTACATTAGTACATTCTATTATTATCAAATTATTAGAAAGAGAATCGTATTATTTAATAGTTATATTATAGTTTATAGTTATAATTTTATCGTATTACAGATAACGTTACAATTGCCTAGTATTTTTGGCACATCACTACAAAAATAAACAGTTGTAATAAAAAAATATTGTTTTCTTATTTATTTAATATTATATTTAGCGCAAAATTATAACATTTATTGTAAATTGACATAATAAAATAGTTTTTAATGATATTATTCGTTAGTAGAGCAAATAAACGATAATAATATTTTTATCGTAAAGTCTTCGCCACTTCAAAGTTACATCGTCCATTCTCTCACGACCTGTCAGGAACGCATTCTCTCAGCGGCCGGACAGTATATGCATTGAATATAGGTAAAATTACAGTTTCAACAAAAGATGAAGTCGTTTACGTAACGGGCTTGGAAATGGTGCTGCGCAGTTACCTATCTTGCTAAGGACGTAAAAGACGCAAGTCACTTGATTACATAGCCATTAAAAACGATAATCATTACCCACGAAAACCCATAACATCGTCACAATAAGGGAACGTAATCACTTCGTCACAACAAGACTACGTAGTTACGTAATTTAATGTGAGACTAAAATCTGTTATGGCATATATGTATGTACATGGTAATTTGTGATGGCCTATTAGATAACAATAGAAATGAGTTGGCGTATCGTTTTAGCACTGGCTCACTGACTTATCTTCTAAGTTTTCCTCGCCACGCTTTGCTATTGATTATTAGAGACGATTTTTTGCTGTAGATAATTTCTTTTTTAGTTAATTCACAGGAAACAATGTTATAACATTGGCTAGACGTGTCAATTTACTCAAAAATATCTTGAATTCATTATAAAATACAAAATGAGGTTTTGTGTAAGGTAAATGAAATTATGTGACTATGGAAGAAAAGATGCATTAGAGTTGATACGCGTTCAAAATAGCCGACTAAAATAGAGTGGACTTTCTGAACGGGGCGAGTAGCGGTACGGCAAGCAAAGGTTGTCGTAATAATAACACACTCTAATTCGGTGGACCCAAACAAACCATCGCGAACGGGTGACCTACATATCGTGTGCGTCTGCGTCTGCGGGCCGGGCACAAGATACGAGCATGAATCATGCAGGCGCGCCGACAGCAAGCGCTGCCGCCCTGCGCACCCTAGCCTTCCCATTTCCATTACCGCATCCCCCTTTCCCTGGAAAACCAACACCAACGGGCAAACATTGATTGCTTTTACTATTATTTTGTTCTTTCGGAAAAGCAATCATTTTCCTCCAATTTTGTGACGACAACTTGAAATTTTGAATGGCTTTTCCTTGAATTCAAGAATTGATTTTAACAGTCATGTTTAAAACTTAAGTAAACAAATATTTTCCTCGTATTTTGCTGTAATATTATGAAACGGAATACAAGGATACTATGTATTTATAACTACCAAATTAACTTGTTAATGTAGCAATACTAACCTGGTCAAGAATTACTGAGTACTGTAGCAATACTAACCTGGCCAAGAATTAATGTGGGTAGACGAATAAAAACAAATATTTATGGTGAATAATGGACTTTCGCAAAACTCGGTATGTATGCAGTTTTTGCGGCTTAGATAGAAATAAAGTTTCTTACAGTAACCGCTTTTGTAAAATAATAGTTGTTTTCATGAGTCATTTCAATGGAAGGCGCCAGGAAGAGGCGCCTCATAAAACCGGAGTAACAAAACGAGCTCGTTTTACGTGCCTGACCTAGATACAAGGCGCAGTCGCAGCCGCATCGCATTGAAAGCGCATTTCAGCCCTCCCTACTCCATACCCGCCTCCGACGATACCGTCAAATATACCTACCTATTGGAGTTGTTTATTTCTACAGTTCCGCATTGTTATTATTCTATATATGGCAGTAGATATAAACGTTGCATGCAATACAGTCACGAAATTAAAGACATGACGGATTTCCTTTTAAAAAAATCGAATAGGATTTTCCGTGTCACAATTCTCATTATCAATATGACTCGAGTTCAGGTCCTCGTTTCTTTAATATACAGTTAAATAGACGCAAAAAATGTGCGTGTACGACCTTAGCCTAGTTGAGAAGTCGTCGGTGACGCCCGTTCAGCGAAACCAGAACACGAAACTGATCACAGTAAGTTAAGCTTTACGACGATTGCAACAGAAAGGGTGGCGTTGATTGACGTAAGCAGAAAGCGGTTCTTGCAGTTAATCTGTTATTAATGTATCATTGTTTTGTTCAATAATAAAAACAACAATGACCAAAATAACCAATTAAAATATTTCTAAGTTAACGAAACCGATATTCATGAAATAACTCTGTACGGTTTTATTTCTATTGCATCAAATGCATTCCGATATATTAGGTAGGGTTTGTTCAGTAATGCTCAACATGTCTAGTTGTGCCTAATAAGTAGTAATAAATAAGGCAAACTGGAAAACCACGTAAGTGACAGCTCGGTCAGCGACGACCTTGCCTTGGCCGTTCGAGTCGAGTAACAAGCAACAGGTCAGCGAGACTAAACAAAAACATCTTGCGTGCAACCTGTAATCTAAACTTCGGCATAAACAGGAAACCGAAACGCAAGCCTGCACTTACTTCGATAACACATAAATTGTATGTAATCATTAATCACTTGATTAATTACCTACTTAGGTACAAAGTTTAACAAAAAGAATGAACCAAGGCAGAGAAACAGAACATAAATTGATACTTTGAGTCTCTTTTCTTTTAATCTGAGCTTCGTGTATACGATTTTATTACAATTTGTTGTTCAGTAGAAACAATGAAATTTGCTTTTCATTGCCACAGATTTACGATTCATCTTAATTTCTTCTACTTTTGGTAGTTTTTCTTCGACAATGATAATAAGTCTAATGTAATAAATAAATCTATATATCTCACCGACTCGCGATCCAGCGGGACCCTCCCAAAGCAACACCCTAAGGCGAGATGCGTTCCTTCCGCCCGTCTATCGGCGGGGGAGCCCTCCCTTAGTTGCTGTACACACTTTTTGCTCCTAACTAAGCGCCTTCTGCGCTCGCCCTAATCCATACTTGTCCTTAGTGACTCTTGAAAGGCGATTTTAAAAAAAAAGTCCATATGATCTAATATTAATAAGCAACTCATGTAACCCACATGAAAAATGCAATTGAAAAAAGCCTTGTGACACTTAGTTCGTGGCCATCAATTTTATATAACTACTTGTACGATAATAACTTGAGTTAGGTTAACATTACGCAATATAGCAAATGCTACAAATAAAAAGGTGAATAATATTTAAGGAAGAATAGCGACAATAAAGAAACCACCTACGAGATCTGCTACACCTCATATATCTATTAATATTACTTTAAATGAATGATATGTAAATTATATAACGCTTTTATAATGTAATTTCTAATTTTATTTATGTTTTTTTTATATTTCAATGTAAATTTTGCATGGCAGCTGTGGTACTATATGTGGAACTATATTTATTTGAATAACAACACCTATATCCTGTACCAAGTTTAAAGCAAAGATTATTATTATTACAAAATAAATAATCAATAAGAAATTGCTGGACGAGTCTAATCGATATCAGTCGATAACATCCAACTGCATGGGTAAAAGCCTTCCCTTGTAAACCACGAAGTGGTTTCGAACCATAATACAGCCACGCGGCCGAGTGGTAGTGGCGAATGAATGCCATATATTTTTCTTCTTTTTTTAATTTTTTTTTTTTTTATAGATTAGTGGGCGGACGAGCAAGCGGTCCCACGTGATGGTAAGTGTTACCGCCGCCCATGGACACCTGCAACACCAGGGGGTATGCGGGCGCGCCGCCGACCTTGCAAAATCCAATACATAGGGATTCATTGAATAGGCATCGTATACTTATGTTAGGGGAGGTAGCTAGTAAGTTTTAATCCATTTGCTTGTAGCTACATAAAAGGGTCTATTTATTTTCATCGGCGCCAAACGACGCAACGGCGCGCGGCGTAAACATGACGTTGCAGTTTCTGTTATCGATTCTTGAAACGAAGCGACCCAGTTTTATTACGTTCTTGTTGAAAGGTTTGCCTCCAGCTATAACAGTATAAAATCGTATTGTCTTGAAAACAGTCAACGATATTGCTTTATGTATAGCTTAATAAATTCTCCGTAATTATTTGATAATGTACAATTGGTGAAGACAACTTTAATTAAGACGACGAATTCAGTCTTTTGAATCGTCTTGAAAACAGTCACTGATAATGCTTTATATATACATAGTTTAATAAATTCTCAGTAATTATTTAATAATAATCTACAAATTGGTGAAGACAACTTTCAGTGACGTTTGCATTAAGACTGGACGAGTCGTCTTTGTATTCTCTATGTAAACAAACAGTCACCAATAATGCTTTATGTATAGCTTAACTCTCAGTAATTGTTTGATAAATAATCTACAATTGGTGAAGACAAGAATGTTTTGTGGGTCGTCTACTTTGTTATCATTCTTTGAATTGCAGACAATCAGAAAACAGACAACAATTAAGGCGAGGATTTCTTGCAACAACATTATGGTCAAGATTAATTTCAAACCGTGAAGCAATCGTTCAAGCCGCCCGTGAACGAAGAGAAAACCGCAAGACTTGTTTGTGTTTTTTATTAATAGCGTATACCTAGTTGTTCTCGCAATACGGCGAGAAAGGGAGAGCCAATCCTCGTCTAGATGTTGCAATGTTGTTTGTTTTGCAAAAACACCGCCTCTGGCAAGGCTGTCGACACGACGCGGACTCGTACAGCCGGATCCTGATTGCCTGCCAGCTGTTACGTACCTACCCATTCCAATGTTCAATACTAGTGTGTAAATATTAACTGCCATGTTTTATGATACTTTTTTGTATTTGCTTAGTATAAATTAAATGAGGATTAATTAAAGTTTGTACATTTATCGATGATGGCAAGACAGCATAAAAAATACTGACTAAACGTAAGTGAGTATTGCACTGTATTCACAAACATTGCACAATGTATTACATTGTGCAATGTTTAGTTGTGTTGTGTAACATAAACAAAGTTGACTACGTAGGTTTTGCTACGTAGTAACTAGTTTTAAATTGAAGACTTAGTAATGTAACTGTTTCTCCTAGTACTATGTGAGTACGATACTATAGTTATTTAAGACGAATGTGCGTCATTTCAACAGTACAAATGGTCTTAATTATGTGTATTCTTGCACCTGTTATTTTTAACGGAACACGTGACGTTCTATACTGCTCAGGTTGGTTGGTGGTCACGCGAAGTTGTCAAGACTACAGTAAACAACATGAACACTGCAAGTTAAATAGAAAATCATTATAATATCGTTGTTACGAGCACAGTGTATCAAAAACAATCTTGGTAACTAGATAAATACATAAGGAAAAATAAACACTGCAAAAACTATTGTCTGTAATATTTTCACAGTGAGTATTATAATGCGCCTAAACTTTGTTACTTCTATAGAAAATTTATTTTATACTATCTAACGTCGAGGCATTGACTTTTTATATTAGTAAAATATAGAATTTAATTTAGAAATTTGAGGTGTACGAATTATACCTAAAATGTTTAAAAACACGTTCCAAGTGATTGGTTTATCGAAAAAAAAATAAGGCACAATTAACTAAAAAATAATTAAGCCATCTGGGTTCATATATCAGGCGCTCATTTCGTAAGTAAATTGTAATGTCACGTATGTTTCATGTTTTACAACATTAATATTAATTATGAAATGTTGTACGCATTACTGTCGATGTCGGTATAGACTCATTGTTTCGTTATTTTTTTTTAACTTAAGCTTTTGTTGTTTCAACAGTTTGTTTAAATAGAAACAAGCTGGAACATTATGTTTTTTTTTTATTAAAGTCTCATTATTATATCTGGGAAATTAGCACCGCCAATAAGGTCCATTTTGTCAGATAATGTCACATATATTGTAGCAAAGGTAACAAGGAATACGTATATCAATGTTACACGTACGTACAAATTATTACATTAAACTTTTGAAATAGATACAGCATAATATGTATGTAAATACAATGATACAGTTGACGAGCACTGTTTGTATGAAGCAATGAAGTAAGTATACGTTTCCCCGCCGTCAAAACACGTTGCGCAACTCGCTCGCATTCCGCCTGCGGATGTCACAGTCACCGCTCTCTTTATACATACTAAATTTTCACTTCGTTTTTTATTTACTTTTACCTCATTATACTGACATGTACATTAATAAATATACGACAACGATTAGTGCTACAGAAATTACTAGGAGTACCATTTAACCTAACGTTGGGCGTGTAGCGTCGGCCGGCTTAGATATCATCACTGAGGCGACTAAGGGATAACTAAGCCGCTATCACAAGCCACAAGGAACTACACCAACTCTAAAAGAGTGGATTCGCCAAGCCGCTTCGCCGGGCGTGGCATTCTAAGGGCATACATCCCTCATGCCCAAGACAATGAGCATGAGGAAGCCGTGGACGATATAAAGACTGCTTAAGGTTACGATTACGGCAAGCTAAACATTAATCTCGTATAAAGGATTACTAAATCGCTACACATATACACGAGGAACTCGGAAAGTATTGCGAAAAAGAATAAAAAATTCTACGGGTTCCAATACCTTAATACATTTTTAAAGTACTCTCCACTTGCTTCTAAATAAAGTTTCATGCGTCTGAACCAATTTTGCAAAAATTTGTTTCACTCTTTGTCAGGTATCTACCTCTTTCACACCCTCTTCGAACGTAGCCAGCGCGTCTTCGAGCGACGAAAACTGCTTCTCTTTTAGTTGGGATTTAATTTTGGGAAATAAAAAGTTACAAGTAACAGCTGTTAAAGGGCGACCGCTTCTTTCTTCGTCAGCCAAACTTAGTCGACCACGCTTAAATTCATTGTACCAACGATTCACAGTTGCCTTAGAAGGGCACTTGTCTGCAAACGCCATTTGAAGTCTATTAAAAGTCTTTAGGTTTTAAACAACATTTAAAATCATAGGGCGGAAATGTTCGTGTCGAATATCCATTTTTTAATGAGACACGATATTTTGATTCGGCTCGTAAAAAGTATGGAGGAAAATTTGAATTTGGAATGTTGTGTTTTTATATTATAGATAGATAGTCATAATTTTAATTGATATTAAAACCAGCCAGTGTTCCATAGATAAAAACTCTTTGTCGCATAACTTTCGGAGTAGCCTGGTAAAGACAACTTATATAACAATAAAAAAAATCCGAGAGATTTGACTGAATAACAGAAAATTTTAATCAGGTTCGCGTTTTCGGAACCAACAACAGAATTATATTCAACAAATTGTTCACTTTACGCGCATTTGGCTTCAATCATTCCACATATGATCAAGAAAAGCTAGAGCTAATACTACAAGACGTTTTAAAACTTGAATATAAATCTATATGAAAATTGTCTAATCGGAGGAACAGCAATTTTATATGCTTTTATTTATTATGTGAAAATTGTTGTCTGTTACATTCATTTAATTAATTTTATTTGTAAGTAAAAACTTAATTAAAATTAAATGTTGCCTGTTATGTAAACAATTTTATTTGAGATTTTAACCGTGTAATCAATTAATCATCTTAGGCCTCAAAATTATATTAGCCGATATGATTCAAAATTGTATTAGATGAATATTCGCACTTCATCATAATTTTTTCAAATATTCGGCCAGCATGCTGAATATTGAGTGATAAACGTATATTCGACGAATGTCTGCAAATACCCTTTTATTAATAAATTTTACGAATTTAACACCAACCGGTACTGGTGGTGGCGTGTTAGTATCGTAGGCCGACTTTTCCGTGTTGTTTTGCTACCAGTCGCAGGTTCTGTTGTGATTGTGACACCGTTCCGTTTCAAAACAAACGTAAAATACGACCGTTGCGCAACTTAGAAAGTTCGTGTAAACATCTGGAACAACACCTGGCTAGCGTACCTACACCCACTGCATGTTGTTCACCTCACCGATCCTACGTTGATTGTTGCTTACCACGCAGTAGGAGTTTACCAGAAGTCTACAAGAAACTGCTCAGTGCGGTCCAAAGTTCGCAGAACCATACAAAACTTCTCGAAATCGTATTCGAGAATCAACATCCTTGTTTTCTAAACCTATCTGTCCACCATTGCCACATCTTAGTGGAATATGAAAAATACTGTTTTTGCTCGGGTTTTTTTGCGTACAGCTATAAATAAACTTCCCAGTATTTCCATTAGAGAGCGGCTTTCGCAGTGAATGCATATGACAGCGCAATGGCATTCACGCAAACGCGGTCACGTTGCCAGTTTGTTTGTAAACACGCTCTACGTAGTGAAGGTTACCACCTACTTTGTTATTTCTGTACTCAACTTATAGGTCTTTTATCTAACTTTTGCTACAAATCACAATAGCTCATATTGAACTATTAAAATAAATGTCACATATAATATAACTGGCATCTAACTGATCTTTTAGGCTGTCAAGATAGTTGACAATAATTATACTGGCGTATACTTGCAGAGATGATTTATATTATTAGTAACAGATTACTAAAGAAACGCATACGCATATGATGATGTATAAGCATATGTCATCATGCAAACCCTCAAACTTACTTGAGTCATGTGATTCTAAACAAGAACATGTTGAATCATAGATAGATACTTGGTTTGGCAATTGTTAGTTTTACAAATACGTGTTACAGGTCTACGAAAGGAAAATAACGCTGCTTCGGACAAGTTGTTGTTACATATTTCAATCAACAAAGAAATTTGTTGATAAATTCAAATAAATAGAATGTGCAAAGAATCAAAACAGAAACTACACAAAGGAATGCATCTGAGTATCGGGCCAGGAAAGTCAGCTGCACAAACAACGTGATTCACTGTTTACATCGCATTTTTAGAACAGCCGAGTTACCATACTTGGTGGCGTTTCTTACCTTGTTCCGCAATCACGACCTGGTTACGTGCTGACGCCTTAACCTAATTGTCGCCGCCCTTGGTAGCCATCTGCTTGCTTTCTAAGGCCTCCTGAACAAAATAGAAACGACTATGTTAAACACAACAAAATATAAATAAGTTATGTTCGCTTTAAATAAATCAATAATTAAAATATATAATCAATACGTAAAGTTATCCTAAAACCCGTCGAAACATAGTTGTTCTGTGTTCAGGGTGGGTTTCGGCCGATTTAACTAAATCATTCTACTAAGTACTAAGGTAAACTTAATATGTGAAAAGTATTGAAGTAAAACACTAAGCCAGTCTTATCTCAATAAGGTAAATCCTAACATAAACAAATTGACTTGGATTTACGTCAATGCATCACAGCGATGTCGATCCTACGCCTCACGGGAGCTAGCCGTGAGTGGGATGTGAGTTTCCACTAGCAGCCGTCACCTCCAAATACTCGTATTATATTTGTTGTCAACTCTACCCAAGCAAAAACATATTCCAAAATTGCAATGCATGATGCTAGCTAGAAATAGCTATTCTATAGGTTCCATGTGTCTTTAAGCTCGCCTTTCGTGATTGCTCGAGTTACTAAACATGCCTAAGCTTATAAACATTGTATGTTACCATTTTTGTTAAATTGGTTGTAACGTTGATAGATTTTTATTCAAAATTTTCCGGCGTAACTGTTTCATACAAAAGTAGTGATAAATAAATAAATAATTTTGAATAAAAATCTATCAACGTTACAACCAATTTAACAAAAATGGTAACATACAATGTTTATAAGCTTAGGCATGTACAAGTAAACACACTAATATCCTTCACAATAATCTTTAGATTTAGATCTTTACACTGAAGTTACTTTTCACGTACGGACATTATTCCCAAGCGAGGTTAAATAAAGCGCTCTCGCGCTGGCATAGCAGTGAGGAGCGAGAACCCACGTATTATCGTTATCATCATCATCATTATTATTATTATTAGATATTATTGTTTATTGTTATTATTATCGTTGGATCTTATTAGAGCTGCTAGTTGGCCTTGTTACATAGTGAATGGCAACTTGAGTTTTTAAAGAATATAATAGGGGTTAAAGTATGAAATTGCCGCTTTATAGTAATAGATAGGTACCTACTTTAAATTGACATAAAACCTTCATGGTGTGAGATTTTCGAGTGAAACTTTTTTCACATGATACCTAAGAGGTTCTTGTTTTAAAAAATGTGCAACATTCGATTTTCGACTCTCAATTGTTTTTTTTTATTCAGCTTAGACGGGAAAGATGAATACTTCGAAAATCCGAGTAATCTTTGAATACGAGTTCCGACGCGGAACTAACGCGGCAGAAACGGCTCGCAATATCAATGCTGCGTTTGGAGAGGAGACTGCTAATGAACGAACCGTGCGTTTTTGGTTTAAACGCTTTCGTAATGGAAATTTCGATTAGAAGAACGAACCACGTGGAAGACCGCCCACACAGGTGAATAACGCTGAATTGAAGGAGATGGTGGAAGCCGATCCGAGTCAAACTACCCAGGAATTAGCGGCATGGTTTAACGTTACCTTACCTACAATATTGACTCATTTGCATCAAATCAATAAGATAAAAACATATGAAAAATGGGTGCCTCATGATTTGACTGATCTGCAGAAAGAAACGCGTGTTGAAACTTGCGTTGCCTTGTTGAATCGGTACAGAAATGAAGGAATATTGGATCGAATTGTGACATGTGACGAAAAGTGGATTCTTTACGATAACCGAAAGCGAAAAATGCAATGGCTGACCCCAGGTCAAACGTCGCAACAGTGCCCTAAGGCAAAGCTTACCAATAAAAAGGTAATGGTAACTGTTTGGTGGTCTATTCATGGTGTTATTCACTATAGCTTTCTCAGGTCTGGTCAAGCAATAACAGCAGATGTTTACTGTGCCGAACTTCGAACAATGATGGCGAAACTAACAGTGAAACAGCCCCGACTCGTGAATCGATCTTCACCATTATTGCTCCATGATAACGCAAGACCTCACACTGCATGAGAAACCGTTGTAACTCTACAGGAGCTGCAGTTAGAAACCATACGTCATCCTCCGTACTCGCCAGACCTTGCTCCAACGGACTACCATTTTTTTCGTGATTTAGACAATTTTCTACGTGGTAAAAAATTTTCTTCCCAAGAGGCAGTACAAAATGCTTTCACACAGTTTGTCGAATCTACATCCCCAGAGTTCTATCGCAAAGGCATAAATGAACTTCCGATTAGATGGCAACAATGTATAGATAATGAGGGTAAATATTTTGATTAAATAAATATGTTATTGTACATTTTAGAAAAAAACGAGTTTTAATTTTTCAGTACAAATCGGCAATTTCATACTTTAACCCCAAATATTTATTAATATACTAAGAACTAAGACATAAATTTAATATGAGAATACATGTCTTGTAATGTGTAATACATGTAATGTGTGAATGGAAAGCAGTATATTTACTAAGTACATGATTAAACAAGAATTATTATTTACTAATGAATTTACTTATATCTAATAGGGATCAGAGGGCGATATGTAACAGCCTATTTAAATATCTCTTTCTCAGAAACTCCAGCAACTGCACCATCCGTCACACAGTGGCTTCCATTACGCAAAATGCATTAATGTTTACAAACACTAAAATATAATATGATCGTTACAAACCGGTGGCCGCAGCGCCTGCAGAATAACGTGATCTGCAAAGAACAAGACACCTTCACAACACCAACGCCTTTCGAAAGAACAATATTTTAAGTGAAGTACCTACTTAGGTACATAAGTTTTCCCACTTATAAACATTGTTAAGGATCTCTGTATACAAGAGGTTTCTAATAAATAGGTATTTCCTAATCATACGACAGCTAAGTTTTACGTGGTCTATCTGGACGTTATGTCAGACATATCTATCTATACATTGCAATTAAACAACTTTTAACGGTTTAAATCGCGTATATTTGACATGATTTATATCCCGACGTTTCGAACACTTTGCAGTGGACGTGGTCACGGGGTGACTAATTGATTTTATTTGTCACTTGAGTTATTAAGAAATTATTACTACCGTCTGAAATTTTTTGAACTACCGTCTGAAATTTTTTAATCATAACATTCCCTATGCACGCAGTATTCGCTCACGGTGTCCAGAGGTCTTGCAGTATGGCGTTGGCCTTGTGATTTAATTAATTTAATGACTGGATCCCAAGCTGGTGGTACTTGCCAACCATCTTCTCTATTGAAATTTGGGTGTTTCTTAATTTCAATAGCCTCGCGTAACATTCTTGGCATGTACCGGGTCTCTCTAGCGAGGATTTGTGGATTATCAAATCGAATGTAATGGTTGGGTTTGTCCAGAGCATGTTCACAAACTGCAGACTTGGTCGAGCGTCTGTTCTTCATGTCAGCTATGTGTTCTTTTATCCGGATACCGATGCTCCTCTTTGTTTGCCCAATGTATGATAACCCGCATTCACAATCAAGCTTGTAAACACCTGCATCTTGTAGGGGGATATTGCTCTTGACCGGTCTTAAAAATTGGCTAATCTTCTTGTGCGGCTTGAAGTAAGTTTTAATTGAAGCTCGTCTTAAGATATTGCCAATTTTGTCAGTGATGCCCTTGATGTATGGTAAGATGGCAGGTTGTCGCTCAACTGTAGGAGGCTTGGGGCGGCTTCTGTGACGCATTCGTGGGAGTTTGTGATTGTTGCTTCGCAGTACTTGTTTCACATGCAGAAGCTCTTCCTCGAGGTGGTCAGTGTCACAGATGCCGTGTGCTCTCTGTAACAAAGATTTGCCTACGGTAGTCAACTGACATGGATGGTGATGGGAGTTACCATTGAGATATTTATCTGTATGGGTGGGTTTCCTATACACAGTATGACCAAGAGAGTTGTCAGGATTTCTGTTGACTGAAATGTCAAGGAAAGCCAAGGATTTATTAATTTACTATGGAGTCTGAGGTCAATAAATCCTTGGCTTTCCTTGACATTTCAGTCAACAGAAATCCTGACAACTCTCTTGGTCATACTGTGTATAGGAAACCCACCCATACAGATAAATATCTCAATGGTAACTCCCATCACCATCCATGTCAGTTGACTACCGTAGGCAAATCTTTGTTACAGAGAGCACACGGCATCTGTGACACTGACCACCTCGAGGAAGAGCTTCTGCATGTGAAACAAGTACTGCGAAGCAACAATCACAAACTCCCACGAATGCGTCACAGAAGCCGCCCCAAGCCTCCTACAGTTGAGCGACAACCTGCCATCTTACCATACATCAAGGGCATCACTGACAAAATTGGCAATATCTTAAGACGAGCTTCAATTAAAACTTACTTCAAGCCGCACAAGAAGATTAGCCAATTTTTAAGACCGGTCAAGAGCAATATCCCCCTACAAGATGCAGGTGTTTACAAGCTTGATTGTGAATGCGGGTTATCATACATTGGGCAAACAAAGAGGAGCATCGGTATCCGGATAAAAGAACACATAGCTGACATGAAGAACAGACGCTCGACCAAGTCTGCAGTTTGTGAACATGCTCTGGACAAACCCAACCATTACATTCGATTTGATAATCCACAAATCCTCGCTAGAGAGACCCGGTACATGCCAAGAATGTTACGCGAGGCTATTGAAATTAAGAAACACCCAAATTTCAATAGAGAAGATGGTTGGCAAGTACCACCAGCTTGGGATCCAGTCATTAAATTAATTAAATCACAAGGCCAACGCCATACTGCAAGACCTCTGGACACCGTGAGCGAATACTGCGTGCATAGGGAATGTTATGATTAAAAAATTTCAGACGGTAGTTCAAAAAATTTCAGACGGTAGTAATAATTTCTTAATAACTCAAGTGACAAATAAAATCAATTAGTCACCCCGTGACCACGTCCACTGCAAAGTGTTCGAAACGTCGGGATATAAATCATGTCAAATATACGCGATTTAAACCGTTAAAAGTTGTTTAATTGCAATGTATAGTAATCGCGAAAACCTAAGAAAATATTATATCTATCTATATTCTACTTATATGTATTATATAAAAATACCCAGTAAATAACACCATACTCATTAGCTCCCACTGAAATTCCGGCATGTGTTTAGAGGGCGCTTCAGAGATCTGAACTCCCCCCGAAACCAAACTTACACTGAATAAAACAATGCCCTGTGTGGAAAAATAATGATTCCTCTTTTCATATCTATACATACAAATAGGTACAGTCACATGAATCCTGCCCGAAACCAAATCTTGGATACGGACCTGATGTGTCTTTTATAATTCTATGTTATGGGTCCAGAGACACCCAAAGATAATAATTTATATGTCGATATATAACAAAACATATAACAAAATAATTTATATGTCGATATATTAGGCCCAACGCAGACAACGGACAATCCCCGCGGCATATGTACTTTTTTGTCCATAAAAATAGACAACATTGGACTTTATGAAATATCTATCTATATCACACACACGGAGTACAAAAAATACTGCGTGCAAAAACTACCGTGGAGACCGACGGACACAGGGGGATCGGACCGTACAAAGAGAGACTATCTCTTGTAGGTACCTACTCTTCCAAAAATCTTTCATTTTTCTTGCAACTGAAGTACACAATAATATACCTAAAGTAGTCTCTGTACTTCCACGATGTATACCTTACGAGTTCTGACGATCAAAAAAAACGTACACGTCATGAGCTTTGAGTGCGTGAGAAGTCCGCGGCGTACATTTACCACGCCACGCGGACTTTTGTCCGCTGCGCCGGGAACTATAAAGTCCGTCGTTGGTGTAAAGCCTTATGGATACACTTTTTTGTAAGTTCATGTATAAGTTCATCCTTATGGTCCACAATTTATGTATGACAGAAATACCTATTTGTGACGTTATCTAAACAAAGGGGCCATATTGTTGAGACCTATAGATTTCCTGGTTTAAGATTTTTTAAGTTAAAATTTTATTGTTTTAAGATTTTATGATAAGCAGAAATATGCATCTGATTTCATTAAAACAATACTCAACAATATCATAAGAAAAAAGGAAAATATTTATATTCCACAATTTAATAAAAATATTGGAAAACCTAATCTGATAATAGGTTCCATTTCTCAGATGATGTTACTTTTGATCTCACTCTGAAAATGTAGTGCCATTTCACAAATAGAAAGTATTTCTGAAAGTCTGCAACTCAGTTTAGCACGTCTGTACGCGACATGCACGACACGGAATAAGTATTCCATTTGTCAATTTTGTCGTCGTGTATTGTTTTAATTAATAGGTGGTACCTATGATACTTATTAAAGAAGTAAATAATTATAGTAAATTTAAATTGACCAAAATTAAACAATTTCAACTAGGAAAAACATATTATGTCATGGAAAACAATCCGGTTTATATTCAGCTCTGACCAGATCAGTAATGATCACTGATCAAGTGATCACCTAATATAACGATACTGAGAGATGTTTACTAGATAATACCTGTAGAGGTTAACAATAGGTACTGATAAAAATTAAAAACGACATTGGACTTCACAAGATTAGATTCAAGGCCGTCATGTCTGTCTGACTGGTAGTAGCTAAAGAAAGTTTGGTTATGTGGCTCTGCGCGAATGACAAAATAGGTAATGTTCAACTTTAAACCACAAAGCGTTTGTGGTTGTTAGTATTTATGATAACATCTTAGTGTTTCAAAGACAAAGTAAATGTGATCCTTACCATTACAGTTCCAGCCACAGCAAATGACCTCAATATACTTCGTTGTAACTAATTTCGTCACAAACACAAGAAATTAACTGTTTGTTAATGTTGTAACCGTCCAAATCAAATAAGTACACTTGGTGTCAGTCGTCGGAACCATAAAACCCGGCACAAAAATACTGAGTCATTGTTTAGTTGCAATTATTTCCAAAAAATCATATGAAATGTTAATCACTATCAGACATTCAACCCAAACGTCAAAAGGAAACACTGCCTAGGAAGTAATTTTCTGCGCCCTCTATTAGCAGTTTTTCAAATACATAAAGACAATAGACAGCTATAAGGTTATATGCAATACGTACAGATGGCGTTGTAATTTTGATTTTAACATCTGTGTATAATATAACAGATGTGAAGCTGGGTCTTTGAGCAAGTCCCTTTTTTTTTTTTAAATTTCATCCATCATCCAGGTCAACATTCATCATTACGAAGTAAATTCTAATTTGGATTTTTGGCGTGAAACCGAAAGTAAAGGTTGAATGAGTTTGAGAATAAAAATTGTTTAACGTGGAATTTGTGGTTTAATAAACTTCAAAGTGCCTAGTGTTTATGCATAATGTCTACGATAAAATAATAGATTTATCCATGTATTGTAACAACACGAAAATACTTGTTTTCATATGATAACGTAAAGATGAATATGATTTGACGTATCAAGACAATTTCTTAAAATATCCAGTTATGGTTGGTTACTTTTATTCGGAATTGTTTGTGAAAATTAGTTCAATTAAAGTACATAATTTCTATTGGAACTGGAATATGACTCTATATAGGTAGGTACATGGAATATGGTTCTTATTTTGAAAATAAAACTGATTTCGTTTAGAAAAAAAATGTATTATTTAAATCCTCATGTCTACCTATTAATTACTAAACACTTATCATGGTATATTAAACGTTTTTCTGTATGAATGTTTGCACACATAATAAAAAAATACTATATATATGTACGTTTAAAGATACTGTACATAGAATGAAAATTTGTAAATTGAAGTACCAATTGAAACTAAAGATAGCTAAAAAAGGTTATCGGCATCTGACACGCAGTGGTTGCCTAGCAACGCTTTGTTAGTGCCAATGGAAATGGTAGCAAAGTAATGTCACAGTTTTGCACAACCAATTGTACTTCAGTTTACTTTTTTTAATAAAAGAAAGCAAACAAGTAGCCACTTGTATAATATACCTTACCCACTAGTAGCGAACACAACACTGTGAATGCGAACAAGTAACATTACAAAATAATACAGTACAGGGGCGCCGACTCCGTGGGTAGTCGAGGGCTCCAGCACCCACAAGAAGTAAATAGTGAGACCCATGACCACAGAAATAAAAAATAATCAGGAATCGGTTTTAAGCGATACCTCATCGGCCGCCGCGTGGCAAGACGTCTAATTTATTGTTAATGAAATTTTATTGGTTGTCGCGTCAATAACAAAATATTTTTATTTCTTCTTCGTTCACGATAAAATATTAGAACAAAAATTGTAATGTTGCAAGAAATACTAACTAGTAAATGCGAGTAATAATAATAACACAATCCCTTCACATTACTCAAAAACTATATTCATTTCATGTTTTTTCTAAGACGTTTACTAAATTTTAGTGAAGGGTAATCCATGACATTTTACAAATAGACACGATAAACTCGTACTAAATACTATAACTAAAACTATACAGGGTCATCCATAAATTACGTCACACGTTAAGGGGGAGGGAGGGGGTCAACAAAGTGTGACATTTTTGACAAGGGGGGAGGGGACGAGTCATAAGCTTCGTGACGTCACATGTATAAATCTAAAGTATTAAAACTAAACTTCAACTAACGAAAAACTAAAATATTACTTCTTCTTCTCAGCCCTTGGACGTCCACTCCTGGACATAGGCCTCCCCCATTGTCCGCCATTTAGACCTATCGGCAGCGACCTGCCGATAGGTCGCTGCCGATAGGTCTAAATATTACTAACTATATCAATATTATTATAAGGTTGTTTTAATTTAATAATTTCTAAATTTAAAATATGTGACGTCATACCAGGGGAGGGGAGGGTGACACAAATGTGACCGGCCAACACCTACTACTAATAGTAGTAGGTGTTGGACCAGCTGTGACAAGGACGGGGGCGGGGGGGGACTCCAAAAATCATGAAATTCGTGTGACGTAATATATGGATGGCCCCTACTATAAAATACTATAGCTACTAATATTTACATTGTTATATGACGAAAAGGGTGGAAAATCACAGACCAATAGAGGAACACTTGTTAAAAAAAGATAAACGTACATTCTGTCTTAAGCAGTCGAGCACGTCCCCCGTAGCGGTTGAGGGGTTATTGGGTAAAATGCGTACGCATACTGTCAATAAATATTTTTATTATTATTTTTTTATAGAATAAATATGACGAGTGAACATTTTTTCGTCAAATATGCATCATTTGAAAGAATATGTTTGGAACAAATCGTAGTGTAAGACGTTAGCATCCAATTATTTTCTAGTCTTTGGATTCTGATTTTTATCCATTCTTCTGTCAACAATCCATTTCTCTGTAGTCAAACTGAACGAAACATAATAAGATTATAAATTTAGACCTGTCAGATACTTTGATTATAAAATAATTTAGATGCAATAATAATATAATGTATTTATTTCACTATAACACAAAATGCGATATGCCTCATGCAGACGACAAAGAGAAATCTGGTTTAAATCAAATGTAATTTACAAATTCTCTTAAAGTATGTATGTACTTACAAATGAAATGTCTTTTTTAGATTTGAAGTGTAATTTGTACACTTGGTGAACTAACATGAAACATGAATGCATTTTTATAAAATTTCAAGAGAATAGAGACACCCGAGAGTAACCTGTAGTCTTGCGAGATCGAGCTCGACTCGGTGAATTCCAGGCAATTATATAACTTTCCTAGAGCGCGCGTAACGTATGTATAGAATATGAGGGATTGTTTTTACAACGTAGCTTCTCTAATTCGTAATGACTTCAAAATAACCTCAAAAAGTTGTAAAATATTTTTATTTTTTGTTATTCTGCACTTTAGATAAAAAAAAGTATAATTATTTTTGTAAAAATTAGTACCGTTTCCAGACTCTTGTAGTCTTCCTCACGAGTGATCTAGTCAGAATGATTTAGAATTTTAGAATATGACGTTCCACCTCATGAGTGGCCGAAAGACCATTACTTTTAAAAGTCGTGTTGGCGTTTACGTACGTTATATTTATATGAAAATTGAAACAATACAATATTTTTATACATTCATTTATTTAATCGGAATTTAATACTGTATTACATAGAAGAAATGCACATCTCAGAAACATTCAGAAGACTTCCCTTTGGGACAGTTTATAAGGAGCCTCTGTCCATTATCATACTTAATAAATTTAATAAATACGAACTATGTAGTGTATTCGTCGTAATAGAATCAATATGAAGATCTGCATTGCCACATACTTAAAAATCTATGTATATTTTTCACAAACTCTCACAATTTTGGATAACTAAATCTTAAATATTAAAGCACGAAAGTACGATTGCCTATAAGATATCGGTTGGATAAATAAAATTTTGCAAATAAACAACAACTAATAATATACTCTGTTAAGTTAGTGTTAATCTGCCGCTGCCACATAATTTGTCAACAACATTTTCCATCACAATAAACAAAAACAGAAATCAATGTTTTATAAACAAATGAACGTTTTATGTAATCGACTCGGTGACCGCATAGAAAGGCGCTTTGACTCATATCCAACATAGTGAATACTCGTTTTTAATAGAACACGCAGCATGAGAGAATACTATCAATATAAATACATACAGACATCTTAATTCATTCAGTCAAAGTGGAATATGTATAAAATATTTATCAATAAGAAATAATCAGTCTTATTTAGAGAAAATGTTTAGTCAAAACGTGCGGAAGTGGTCTGCACGCCTTGAGATAATATTATCACAATACAATATGTCAGATATGATGTCATCCCTTCTGTTGGACGTACTAGTATTATAAATCGCCAGCTACGCTACTTAGTGTTATTATCACAGTTGTTTAGTAGAGGTGGGTGCAGTACTTTGTACATGATAATACAGGAGCTAGCTGCGTTCCGCGATCATACTCGACACCACGCATCGCCGGCGAATGCCAGCAAACAGTAAATCTTCACGATGAAATTATGCACATATACACTTTGCAAACCCTTCACGGCAGTCTTTCTCTTAAAATGTACACAATAACACAGCGAATCTCGCATCCTAAGGGGTTACAATGCGAGACCCACAAACACGTTGTTCACCCCTCGCTTGCATCCGTGCTAAGACCCGTTGCTATAACATCCTATCTCTGAGATGAATCTTAAAACGGGATTCTTAAAGATAATAACGTTACGTCCCTTTCGACTGGTTTAATTTCGCCACTAAGGTAAACTGAGAACTAAATTGAATAACAATAAATTATAAATCTTACAACTATTATATTATATATCTGCGAATGTCTTGTGCACTTTGTAGCCACAAGCACTCATGTAATTCGTTCAAATAGTCAAAAAATATATTTTTTGTCTAGTACAACACATTCCACTTGCAGGACGTGTTCTTATGTAATAATAACAATTGACCAACGCAACGACAGGTTATAGTAATGAAATATCACAGATTATTCCAAATCTTTGGACAGTAACGGGCTTCTAAACAATACTGTCTAACTGTTTGCAGCATTATCGTTTGTACCGTCTTAACTATTCATTAGCCCATAAAACCCGTTTACGTACAAAGAAACGCCAGTAATTAACTAGACGAATTATCTGAAATCACATCAAATAAAAAACAATCGAAAAACAACTATGAAGAAATCGCTTATTTTGCTAAATAACGAAAGTAACCGTTGCTCAATTATCACTCGTTCAACATTCTAATCACCCTAAGATAAATGCATGTTTATTTACATACTTTTATACTTTCGAGAGCGGTACAATGTATTAGTACAATAGCATTCAGAGCCCAGCCGCTGTCAGTTACATCGACGCACTAATACCACTAGGCGTTCATATTTTGTATCAAGATCTAATCTTTAATAAAAAATAACGTTCAAATCAGTGACTTGAAATGTCATTGACATCACGTAAGAAAAATATTCACAATTTTATCTGGCAATACAGACTTAGTTACCAAGAAATATATCAAAAAGCATTTAATTTAACGCATTTATAAGTATTATTACTCTAATACTAAGTTGTCCCACTTTCCACTGGATAAGATCAGTCATTAACAATAAAAAAATATCCATATAAAATATTTCAGAGAACTGTCATTTTAAAACCTTCTCCTAAAATTTTACACATCTTCTATATGTTTCGTGCATTTCGTACATTATACAGACACTTTAAAGAAAAAAACGAAAGGCACCCGGGATTACACAAAAGGGTACCCACACCGACTACTCTAACGAATATAGTGTAATTAAACCTAACGGCGAAACAGCAATACGATTTTAAACGTTTCACCGTACATCTTACTTTTAAAACTAACACACATATTATATTTGTTAATTTAAATGGAGTTAAAGTTTTAGTACTATCAAGAGCAATCAACACCAGAAACTGAAATATAATCAACAGTTTGAAACGAGAATGCTAAACGATGTGTCCAGCTTCTTGTAACTAGTTTCAAAGCTTCGCTCAGATCTAGTTTTTTTTATTATTTTTTTATCCAAAATTAGTAATTGAAAATTGTTAAAAATAATGAGAGATTTGATGCGGCGAGTAAATATAAGTGGAGACAGCTTTGAGTAGACACACTGTATGCGCGTATACAATAACCGCGCCTACATGATACATAGTACTCATTTTTTAAAGAAATTTCAATATGTATGCAAAGATTCCCAGAATTTACTCAGTGTAATTCAAAAATTTTAAGAAAATTTATCCAAAATATTGTTATAACGGATGTAAACTGTATAAAACGCGGGTAAACAAAAACTTAGACATCTCTATTTTGAATATCGCTAATAGCCACAGAAGAGTGCAGACCAAACATTTGCGGATACGGCAGGCCTACTACAGTGAACTTGATGGATAATTTTTTCAGAATTATTTCCAAACATTGAAAATTTTAAGAAAATTTATAACAATTATCGGGATAAATTACGATATTTTAAAAAATTGACAACGGTTAAAATAATTGTTTAAAATTATCAATCAGTAAGTGAATTAGTAATACGACGAGTCGACTAAATGCACTATCCATACTCTTATTCCACTCGAGTCATGGGAAAACGAGTAAAAGATTTAGAACATCCTATAAATATACATTGAAATTTCTCTAAAATCTGATAATATATATGGTAAATTCTAAACATATGTTTCAAATGTTTGACAAGATTTTAACCATATAAACAATAAAATAAATATAAATAAAATATCATCAATTAAATCTGGATCTATTTTTCTTAGTTATTTCGACTCGAAAGATTAGATTCTTTTAAAAATACTCGAATCAATTTGATTAAAAAAAGACTCGTCGCATTATTAAAGTGAACATACGTGTAACGTGTTAGCCGTCGGAGGTCCTAATGTTGGTCTCGTTTGTAAACGATACTACGTGGTAATGCACTTTTTTCTATTAAGATTTTAAATTTATCAACTAGATTATCTTTCTTGATTGATTCTCTATAGGAAAAGTCAGTTGCCAACAAGACATGTTTAGAAACGAGAAACTTAGAGCCGGATAAATGTATCATTCTCGATCTTATAATTAGCCCAAACCGGATTTGATAACACCTTATGCAGTGTGTACAGTTAGTTTTCAACAACATCGTTTAGGTCCAAGCCCTACCCAAAAAATTGTCTTGGAAACATTTATTTATTGTACCTTTAATATTTCAAAACTTAAAAATTTCGTCTCTGGCCTCAGTTTACATTTATGAGATAGCAACTTTTATTTGAAATAGTCCTGATAAATTCTGTAAGACAGCTTTTCTAATCAGAAGTGTGTTTGGTATGGGACCGCCAATTTGAAATAAGCTGCTGAAGAATATTGTGGAGACCGGCAGCTACAAATGGCTACTTTAAAAAATACTTGAATTTTTTAAGCTGACATACTACACGTTGAATAAGTATTTCGCTGATATTGTTGCGTGAGATATTAGGTATTATGATAGTTATTTAGTGATAGGCAACGTGACAGTACATTAATGTTTTTGACATCCCTATTTGACTAAGATTACATATTATTTTTTGACATTTATATTTTTCTTTATTCATTATTATTTTTTAAAGATGAGATGAATTGTATTGTTTTTTTAATTGTATTTATTGCTTTATTGATGCCATTTAATTAGCTAGATTAGCGATAGAATATTGTATTGAATATTGACAACTATTTATGTACCCATATTCAGCTAACAAATGATTTGAATTGATTTTTAGGTTTGGTCTATATAGACACTCGTAAGACTTGTTTTATAAGGCGGCCCCTAGACCAATAATAAAATTCTACAAGTGTCAATACACAATATTATTGAATCGTGCCTTGCACCGAAAAGAGTTTCAATATACTCCCTAAAGCGATTAAAAATATTGCGCAATTGCACTCGGAGCAAGTGAGCAGGACAAAATGGGCGTGGCGTTGTGATATATGGAATTATAGGAGTGTTCTATTTTGTTTTATTTATTGGGAACAACTAACAATGAAACAATATATTTTCAACAATAGGAGTACATTAATATAAAGGAGTATGTTTCATTGTATCATCTACTTCATTGTCCACAGATTACTAACAACGTATGTAAGACATGCTTATAAGTACTATCATAAACTACTAAGCAATGAAAATATTATATAAAAAATAGTGAGTCCTAAACGAGAAGTTACAATAGTAAGACAACTACAATTAATTACTCTGATTTACAATACATTGTAAATATCTGCTTAAAAAAGTAATAAATAAATAATAAGCATGCAGACTAAGGTATAGTAAGTTTTAAATTAACTAGTTTCAGGACGTTCATTAGTATAATTAATTCCATGGATCACAACGCGTGCCGCGCCACTCATGCGTACTGTGTGCCGAGGGCTGTAGATTCACTGGGTCAAAATTATCGAAGTCTTTATGAAGTTTGCATTAGGTGTCCATAACCATGTCTGATTCTGGACTGATTCTAAGACCGAGATTCGTGTTATTTTTAACCAGTCCTTATAATAGGGCGGGTTTTGTGCGTTGTGCATGTTTTACTGCTGTACAGGTGCGGCGTATAGCAGCGGTCCGGGCGGCAGGTGCGGGTAGGGCACGCCGGCGCCCACGGCCGCCTGGTACCCGCAGGGGCCACCGCCTGCAACGCCGCCACCGTAGTACTTGCCGCCTGGTACAAATATATTTTTATAAAAAAAATTGTTGCACTGAAACCAGACTAAGCAAGTTTAATTAAATGTTTTGTGTCCCAATTTCGGTATGACGTGGGCGTGCAGCCAGAATGATTAACTGAGCGTTGCACTGAAGTGCATTATGGCGTGCAGCGTACACGATTTCGCCAGAGCGCGAAGTTTAATGTACCATCTGTTTTATATATGGCGTTGTTATAAGTCTACGAACTGAGATATTATAATAAATGTCGTGCGACATCATAATACGTAAAAAGCCTCTTCCTTTTGAAAATCCTACAACATATTTGAAAGTTTTGTATGATCGGGTTCTAGTTTTGGAATTTTTCACTGTAATGAGTGAAATAACTGTCTTACTGTCCGTCTGATAGTAAATTTGGTATGTGTTGGGAAGTTTATTACGATAGGTCAAAGTAAAGGTTCTTAGAACTATTACTGTACAATACGATAAAAAAAATACAAATTTAAATTTTGAAAATAGAGCTCTGCTTGTTAAACGCCATTACATTTTCAAAGCTGTTATTTGTTTTTTTTTTCTGACGGGAATTTGAAAATTGTTTGCGGAAAAATGAATTTAACAAGAGAACATTTTCGTTCAATGATTTTTTATGATTTTCGTTGCGGTCCAAAACAGAAACAAAGTTATGAAAGACTTAAGTTAGGATTTAGTGATGAAGCTCCATCCAGTGCCACTGTTACTGGTTTAGTGAATTTAAACATGGTCGTCACTGAGGTACCTCAGTGACGGTGTTAGAGAAGGGCTTCCTGCGACGGTGATGACGGAGGAAAACGTAAGTGTGCGACTCATGATTGAAGCAGACAAAAGAACGATATATCAGCATTGGTATTGGTATGAGTCTAGTTCAAACTATTTTACTCAATCACCTACGGGTAAGGAAGCTTTGAGCTAGATGGATATTCCTGACAATTTGAGCGAAGCTCAAAAACACTACCGCGAGAAATGGTGTCTCCAAATGCTTGAAAAATTAGACAATGGTCAATCAATCAAAGCAGGATCTACTGCTATAAGCCTGAAACTAAGAGACAATCTGTGCAGTGGGTCTTTCCTTTCGAAGAGTTGCTGACGAAAGTGAAGAAAGCATGGAGTGCTGAAAAAAATATGATTGCCTTTTTCTTTGGCAGATAGGGCCACTTTGCTACTATAACTTTATAAAATAAAAGAACAGTAACTGTGGATTGGTATGTGAACAGCAGCTAGCCTTCTGTTTTAGAAAAAGTCAAAGCACGACATCCACAAAGCAGAATGATCCTCCATCACGATAATGCCACCGATCCCTCCGCCAGACAAATGAAGCAATTTTTGAGTACTGTAAATGTAGAGTTAATGGGTGGGTCATCCGCCATACAGTCCCGATCTTGCAACCTGTGATTTTTATTTATTCCCTAAAATTAAGGATAAACTCAGAGGAATATGTTTTATGAATGCAGAAGAGGTAGTAACAGCCTTCCAAACGGCTGTTGAAGAGGTGCCTAAAGAAGGGTGGACTGAATGCTTAGCACAATGGTTTCATCGCATGAAAAAGTGTATCGATTGTCACAGAGAATACTTCGGATAAAACCACTTCCGTGTTTAAATCTGATTTCATTTTTGAGATTTTAAAAACTGCCCGTGTCATCCACATATATGCTAATTATTGCTTAGATGTCTAAAGATTCACGGGTGTGCCAATGTTTAACATTCTGAACTGATATTGGCATGTATAGCAGATGTCCATGGGCGATAGTACCGACTAGCCACTAGTGAGAACTGTCTGCTCGTCTACCACCTCTGACAAAAAGGTCGAACGGCAGTCGGAAAGGAGATTACGCTATTTTAGAAATAAAAATGTTTATACAGTATTAAATGATTTACAAAAAAATTATAGTCTATTCCTGAAGACTGGAATTATAAATTCTATTTATGATTCTGAGTTAAATTAATTAACATATTACATATTTTCTATAAAAATAACTCAATACAACCGACCATCATTATTTAATTTGTTATTACCAATTTTTAACAAAAGCATATTTGTAACATTATATTCGGAAATTAAAAATAAATAAAGAGTATAAACAACGGCTATTCTTATTTCATACAAAACTATCAAGTTAGTAACTTTATTTTAAATAAAAAAAATGTTACCAGTTTTTTTTTTTGCATTTTTCTCGAATGTCATCAAAGTGCGTTTGAGCCTCTTTTCTAAGGAGGGCAGGACTGTTATATAGTGTTGAAATTTTGAATGGATAATGAACTTACCGAGCATATCTTGGTGGTGCGGGTGCATCTGCGGGTAGTGCGGCGGGGTTGCGAAATGCGGCGGGGGAGAGCCGTAGGAGGAGCCAGAGGAGCCGCCGCCGGACTTGTTGCTGCCCGGATTGGTACGGTACTGCTGCCCGGACGTGCGCTGGTCTGAATACAAACAATGTTGATTCTGTTTAATCTGGTGGTTGACTGGTAGAAAATGTCCTATGACAATTAAGTCCTCCATTTGAACAATTACTTGTGCAATAAAGTTTAAATCTATTCATATAATAAAATCATAACAGAGCCGTGTCAGTACATTAAATATTTTTTTGAAAAAGTGATTGCAATATAAAGTACGAATGATGCAGTCAAAAAGATTTTTTTAAGAATTTTGTGTCCGTCTGAACGCACATCACGCATAAACAGGAAGATATCTGTATTTCTTCCGCCCGCGCCTGTAAATAGGGAAAATACACTCACCGGCACGGAAAGTTGGCCACGCGTGATTTTTGCTGTAGCTTGCATTTAAATAAATTTTCTTCAATAAATTAAGTGTAGGTGGGCTCGATACGTGTCGCTTTTATTTTTTTATAACTTTTTTGAAAGATTACCATACAAATTTAAAGTTTATTTAAGACCACGCACTTTTACACAAAAAAAGAATTTTAAACACTCAATTTTAAAACGCTAGAAAATTAAGAGTTTGCTAATTTTCTTTATCGTCTATACGTTTTAGTATCGGGTGTTTCCTCCTCTGGCCCTGATAACCGCCTGCATTCGATCTGGCATGCTTTGAATGATGTTTCTGACATCAACTTGCGGTATGTTTTCCCAAGCGTCCAATACTGCATTTCGTAGCTGATTGAGTGTTTGTGGCAGGTTAGAGCTTGACTTTATCTTTCTTTAGAGCATGTCCCAAATGTGTTTTATTGGATTTAAGTCCGGGCTACGAGCTGGCCACTGCAAGTTCTGAATACCGACCTCTTGAAGGTACTCATTCACACAACGTGCGACGTGTGGGCGTGCATTATCGTGCATTAAAAGGAATTAGCCGTGTCCAGTGAACCCCAAATAAGGCATAACATGATCCTGAAGGATCTCTTCGATGTATCGAGTTGCAGTTAGCCGATTATCGACGATAACCAACTCCGTACGAGCGTCGGAATTTATTCCTCCTCAAACCATTATGGAACCTCCGTGAAAATTCACAGTTTGTGTGGTGGTAATGGGTAAAAACCGTTCTCCTCTTCTTCTTCAGACTCGTTCCCGACCATCTGGAGCACGTAAAGCGATTATACACTCATCTGTAAACAGAACTTTAGCCCATTGCTTGTGGGTCCAGTGTGCGTGGTCTCGTGCGAACCGATGTCGAGATACTCGGTGTTCTCTGAGAAGCTGTGGACCGCGTGCCGGTCTCCTTGATTTAAAATACACATCCTCCATGCGTCTTCTCACTGTACGTTCAATAACATTCACGTATCTCGCGATTTGGAGCCGCTGGCGGATCTCAACAGCGGTAAGATGGCGGTTTCTCAAAATTTCCAGGGCAATAAATCGATCGTCCCGTGCTGATGTGCATCTTATGCCTCCACTGCTTGGTCTACAGATGTAGTGGCCAGTCTCCTGGTATCGTTTCAAAGCGTACTGCATTGATGATCGTGGTACATTAAGCGCGATAGCTACTTCACGTTGTGTCAGGCTCTGGTCGATTAATGCTACGGCTTGTGCAACCTGAGCTGGTGTTATGGGCATTTTGTTTGGTTTTAAGGTACCTCTGAATATTGAACTTAAATTACAAAATAACGAAAATGCAGTAATCTAACGGTACACTTTTCACAATACCAAATTTAAAACTTCAACTTCGTCGCTCAAATTACCAAATTCCACTAAAAGTTAAAAGAAATGTCACAGTACACTCAAACATAATGAATTACCCTCTTGAACTAAAGGTAAACATTTTTTCAACATATCGTCATAACAAACATTCATTAGAAATACTAAAAACTTTATTTATCGCGAGATAAGCGCTTGGCCAAGATTCCGTGCCGGTGAGTGTACATTCAACTTCAGTTTTTTTTTTTTTTTTTGCAGCTCCTTAAAATGGAGCACCATACATACTGTGAAGTCCTCAGGATAATCAGGATAATAACGTACAGGAGTAATCAGTTTTCGTTTAATGAATATTGATGTATAATGTCCCACTACGTGGCAGAGGCCTTACAAACAGCAACAGGGAAACGAAAATATTACTAATGCGGAAGTACTAATTTAGTTTTTGCATTCACTTCGCTACTGAAGTAAAATTGTTATAGGAATTAGATTTCCCCTGACTTTCTAGGTTAGATAGTGACATCCCTTATTTTCCCTGGCCACTTTGAGCTTCTCTGAATTTTCCACGACTCCCTGATTTTCCAGAATGTAGACACCATTATTTTTCATAACAAATATATACATTAGAAGGTACGCGCGGGAAAAACGCTGTGTTAGACATACTGCACCAGTATTTTTTATTTCATTCAAAAATAAAAACATAAAAAAATAGCGATTACATGTAGGTTAAAGAAAATTCTTTCTTTAAGTAAAGATGTAGTGTGATTGATAGAAGAGAAAATATATGACATACGAGAATATGAGATGTTATAGTTCATTCAGGAGAAGATTCAGGTAAAACAAAACCATGTAGGAGAAAATCTCGGGAAGAAAACCTTAACCAATAGTTTAAAAAAATCTTTCACTGTTTAGAGTTGCTGCACCTGAGGTATAAATTGCTATCTATTAGGCTACAATGACAAAAAAGAAAAAAAAAACAAAACTTACTGCTGTAAGTGCGCTGTTGGCCATATCCATTTTGATTGTATCCATTCTGATATCCATTATTATAACCTCCCTGGTAGTTGCCCATCGATTCAAACACGTTGGGGCTCGGGAAGGGCATTTGCTTATGGAAGTTATTTTGCCTGTTGTAGCCCTGGTTTGGTTGGTTGTTGAATCGCGGGGCCTGTTGGTTTTGATTGCGGTTCATGTAAGTGTTCTGGTTAGAGTTCTCTTCGGTAGCGACGGCCATTTTGTTGTTCCACTGGTTGCTGTTGTTTTGTTGACGCGGCGAGGTCGACCCGCTGTTATTATCCTTGCGCCATCGGTTACGACCTGCAAAAAAAATAGGTTTTCATTTATTTATTTATAAACACAAAATACATATTAAAATGTCATTAAATGATCGATAAAAAGACTTCCTTTACTGCATATCCTTTACGACGACCGATTGGCGCAGTTGGTAGTAACAGGGTCAAAGGTCCGGGTTCGTATCCGGTCGGATTCATTTGTTTAAAGACAAATGTTTATTTATTATATTTAACAATTTATTGTACACACAACATGAAACAAATAAAAAGGGAAAAAAGAAAAGATGTATAAAAGGTAAGCTTCGGAGATTTCTTCCAGCAGACCTGGGAAAGTGAAATATAGATCAAGACAGAAAGGCAGGCGTGGTGCGTACGGAAAATTTGTATAATAATTTAATAGATAATATACATATATATATATATACATACAAACACAAATAACTAAATAATAAATACTATACATAAATACTTTATATAATATATATAATATATGTATACATATTAATACATATTATATACAACACGGACTATTGAAGTATAATGTTGGTTCGGGTCTGGGTGTGACGACACAGGGAATCCTAATGTGAGCCGGCCATTGAGTGCGGCGTTATATAACTATTACAATAACTTTTAGATGATAAGAAAACAAAATTATTTAATGAATACAGCTTAGGAGTGTCGCAGACCAGGCGAAGTCTTCGAGCGCATTAAAGTGGACGTAGGCGGTAGGTGCGTTGGTGATTTTTTGATCTTATTCCATTGATAGTTGTTAATTATAACCGCGCTCCGCTGCGCTCTACCTAGTCTGCGCCGGCCCTTACCGAAGCAAAATCGGTTCAATAGTTTTTTTTAGTATAAAACTACCGTGAAATGTGTAATTAGCTCGGAGAACGTAAAAAACATGGAAACATTCCTACCGCTCGATTATGGCGCAACGAAATGTACCGAGGTGGGCGGGGCTTAAAACGCGACGGCAAGTGAGTAAGGACGATTTACCAATACTGTTTTTCGATTAAAATGCCTTCTTGTGTGGTAAAGTGGTGTAGGAGTCATACAGATAATCATCCCAAGGATAGTAGGATCACTTTCCACATGTAAGTACATCCAAGCACGCGGCGCTCAATGGCAGAGCTGTTTGCTACTTATCAATAAAAGGACGTAACTATTGTAGCGTACAAGCTAGTAACAACCTCGAATTGTTGCGTGTAAGATTGATTTTTATGCGGATGATAGTTCAGTGTAGTATTAATTTGGTGTATTTGGTTAGTGTAGTATTTAAGTTTTGTGTGTGTACTTTGTATTTGTGTGAGTTGTAGGACCGATAATCAACCGTGGCTGGTATGAGAGGACTTCTTCCATGTTTTTGACGTTCACCGAATTAGCTATACCACTGCTGTTATAGTCAAATTTATACTTTTAAGTATTTCAAAGGTAGTAATACAATAAAACGAATATTGTAAATAATATGAATAATTGTAATAATAAATATTAATTATTATTTGTAAAATGTGAATAAACAATTTTGTTCCGAAGTGTACATGCGTGTCTCTGATTGTACTAGTAAAACACATGCCAGTAGCAATCATTTTCAAGGTACTGGTATAATTTTATGAGAGTAACATGCAAGTGTATCACGGCCCTATAAAATAAAAACAATATACTAACCGGGATTGTTGTTGTTGCGCGCCATATCGCTGAGTTTGGCAGGCGGGTTCTGTCCCGCCTCGCGAAGCACGGCGACGAGAGCGCGCGATTGCCGCGCGTCGCCGCTCGTGAAGTACGTGTATGCGGTGCCCGACTGCTGGCAGCGGCCCGTGCGACCTGTGCCATAAACAATTTGTATGTTTTATTATATTACACAAACAGTAGAAACCAAACACATTCTCTTTTGAATACATGGAAAATAAAAAATAAAAGAAATAAAACATGAAGAAAAAGTTTCTTCGTATTTTATATACAAATTGAAGACATTTTTTTTTAAAAGTTTAATTATAAAATTAAACTTTTAATTTTATAATTAAACTTCGTTGCCGTAAAAATTTTGGGATTTTTGGTCAAAAAATTGCAACAAGTAGTTTTGACAGTCCTCTCTTGATGTTAACCTTACACTACCTAAGGAATTCTGAACAGACCGAACAAGTGGAAATCTGAGGGCGCAAGGTCAGGGCGATATGATGGGTGCATCAACACTTCCCAACCAAGCTCTCTCAATTTTTGCTGAGTGGCCAAAGATGTGTGTGGTCTAGCATTATCATGATGAAAGACTTTCTGTTGATCAATTCTGGGCGTTTTTTCTCAATTTCTTGCTTTAGTCTCATCAGCTGTTGGCAGTAGAGATTCGAATCGATGGTTTTGTCCGGCGATAAAAGCTCATAATGAACAATGCTCTTCCAATTCCACCATACACACAACATCACCTTATTGCGCGTTAATCTGGGTTTTGCCACAGTCTGTGGAGCTTGGCCGCACTTAGACCATGATCTTTTCCGCACGTTCTTGTCGTAAGTGATCCACTTCTCATCACCACTGATCAATCTTTTCAAAAATGGTTTTGTTTCATTGCGTTTTAATAGAGAATAGCGAATGAGTACACGGTTCATTAGATTTCTTTCAGTGAGTTGGTGTGGTACCCAAATATCGAGCTTTTTTGTGAATCCAGACTTTTTCAAATGAGTCAAAACTGTTTTGTGGTCAATGCCCAGTTCATCAGCAATGTGGTATCTACTTATATGCCGATCTTGCTGCACTTTTTCACAAATGGCATCAACTTTATCGGTAACAGGGCGACCAGAGCGAACTGCATCTTTAACATTAAGATTTCCTGACTGAAAATGTTTAAACCAACTTTGTGCTACTCTTACTGACACTGCATTAGGTCCATAAACGACACAAATTTTTTTCGCGGCTTGTGTTGCATTTTTCCCTTTTTTGTAATAAAACTTTAAAATGTATCGAATTTCTTCATTAGATTCACTCATTTTCTTGGACAGAAAAACAATTGAAAAATGGCGAGAAAAAGTTTTTTTTTATTTCTTTCTTTTAAATGTTACCTTTTCAATGGTATCTATCATAACCAGCCAGGTACAAACAGTTCAATCAAAGATATTGGATCACAACTTCATACATACAAAATACGAATAGACCTGAAATATGTAACTAATCTATTAAAACAATATGTAAACAAAGAGTTGAGATGGATAGGCAACTAAAAGAGAATAAGTTTTCATACGGGGTTATCTAAGGTTGCACACGGGAAGGAAGAAATAACGAAACAATGATTGGATTGATTATTGAAAGAATAGTCTGCTAGCGAGTTGGAAAGCCGAAACACCTTTTGTACTAGATGTAAAATAGAGAGTAAATGTAATAAGAGGCAACATTATGCCTTAGCATTATGTTGCCCAAGTAAGTAAGCTAGTAAGCTTTATAAAATCATAAATATTTTGCATATCTCACCAATCCTATGGATATAGTCTTCAGAAGAGTTGGGATAATCAAAGTTTACGACAAATTTGACGTCTTCGACGTCAAGGCCACGCGCTGCCACGTCAGTTGCGATCAGAATAGTGGTGGCACCGTTGCGGAATTCCGTCAACACTGCATCCCGCTCCGGCTGAGACTTGTCGCCATGGATCGCGAGCGCCTTGTGACCGTTGCGACGCACCGCGCGAGCTATGTCGTCCACCTAACGAACATAAACAATGTTAGTTAGAAAATATAAATGGAGTAATAACAATAACTATTATTCTGAAGTTTTGTACCTTCTTCTTTGTCTCTACAAAAACAATAACTTTGTTATCTCGCTCAGATGCAATTTCTTTCAGCAGTCCAGTCAACTTATTTTCTTTTTCATGTTCTTCACACACTTCAATTATTTGCTTGATATTGTTATTAGCAGACAGATTTAATGACCCAATATTCACTTTAATATAGTCATTCAGAAAATCCTCAGCCAGGGCTTGAATTTCTTTAGGCCAAGTAGCAGACCACATCAAAACTTGACGATCAGGTCGGATTTGCTCAATAATCTTGCGAATTTGGGGCTCGAAGCCCATGTCTAGCATCCTGTCAGCTTCGTCCAAGACTAAGTATGTGCATCGGCGCAAATTAGTAGTACCGCGTTCCAAGAAATCAATCAACCGCCCTGGAGTGGCAATCACAATCTCAACACCCCTTTCTAAATCTCTGGCTTGAGGTCCTTTTGGAGAGCCACCAAACAGACAGGTGTTCCTGATGAATCCACGTGCACTGTAGGCTTGGGCCACTGACTGAATTTGTTGTGCCAGTTCCCTTGTTGGGGCAAGAATAAGAGCAATAGGGCCATCGCCACGTTGTAGGCGTTGCTGGTGCACTATGTGAACAGCAGCAGGGAGCATGTATGCAAGAGTTTTGCCAGATCCAGTTGAAGCAATGCCAACCATGTCACGGCCAGACAAGGCTATGGGCCATCCCTGGGCTTGTATGCCAGTTGGTTCTGCCCAACCCTGCTCTTTGATAGTGAGCATTACATGATCAGGGAAATTGCCCTCATCAAACTTTTGGTTAGGGCGAGGAACATGATTTCCACTGACTGTAATTTCTTTTGTTGAACGGAACATCTGCACCTCCTCCTCAGAACGTGACTCGACATTGGCATGTGGCTTATAGAAATCCTTTTTAATAGGGTCCAAATTAGACAGATCCCAAATTGGCTTAACTAGGCTATCTCCAGGATGTTTAGCTTTCAAGCTTTGTAATTTACGTCCAGTGAAGTCAGAAGGTTGTTGTCTACCATTAGAATTATTGAATACTTTTTTCTGTGTGAAATTCTGTTGGTTTTGTCCATTCTGATTGTTAAAGTTCTTGGGACCAAAATTATTTTTGGGAAAACCTTGCTGCTTAGGCCCACCAAATTCGGGTTTGCCATTATAAAACTGCATACTGCCTCCTGCAGGTTTTTCATTATCATATTCATTCTTCTTCTGAGCCTGGTTGTTATAGTTATTCCTAGGCCTATATTCTTTAGGTCCACCGAATTCTTGATTGCCATTCTCACTTTTGTGGTTCAAATCGTTTCTCACTCCATTAAAATCATTTCTGGGGCGAAAGTTATTTTTATTATTATTCATATTGTTTCTAGCTCCAAAGCCTTTTGGTCCTCCAAAATCATTTCCAACTCCATTGAAAAATGGTAATTTACCAAATTGTTCATTGCGGTCTGGTCGGGGTCTCATCCTGTAAATAAAGGAACAATGAAATTAGTTTTCATTTAGGCAGGCCGGTGATAATGCAGTGTATAATATTTGAATTTAAACCTTGTAAAGGGAACATAAAGATTTGATTCATAGGTTTTGAATAGACTCTTGAGAGGTTGATAATGACTCCAGCCTGCTCTGTAGTAATGGGCGTTATCCGTTCTATATTTAATCAAATCGTAACCAATATTTTGTTTTCATATCAATGTTTGGTTTGTTACTAAGAAAATATAACAAAGATTTAGTTTGATACTCATCAGAGACCTGTTTGTTTACTAGGAACCAACCAACAACCGCTGTATCGATATTTACTTTGGTTTCTTTTAAACAACCGAAATAAAGCCGCTAGCCAACTAAGGCGCACGCTGTGCATGCACACGCTACGCGCGTTAGCAGCGTGGATCCATGTGTATGGCTGCGTGTGTCAACATTTCCACTACAGCGCACGCTGTGCACGGATGACCCACGGCCATGCAGACCAGCTCTCTTTTCCTTTTATAATAAAAAAAAATTCATAATAGGACAAAAATCAAGTGCAGTCAACCGTAGTTGGTCGTAAACTACGAGCGCCGGCACACACACGAACGAAACCAGCTTCCCTTCCCGCATCCCCGCACATGCGAGTAGGGCCACGCGCGCTATACTATGCATTCGTGTTTAGTGTGTGGGCGACACATCCGAGCGGGCCACACGGTGTCAGTGACATGATTAAACAACACATCCGTGCTTAACGTTTGCGTGGGCCGCTGTGGATGATATCTCCTATATTTTCATACAGAGCAAAGCTTATTACACATGCGTAACGTGTGCGTGCGCCGCAGTGGGCTAGCGGATTTACGAATACCATAATGAAAATTTTGCGAAACATATAAATAAAATTCCTCATAACGAAACTAATACCTATATTTATCGTTTTTTAAATATTCACCATTAAATTTCAAACACTTCTTCTTTCGCTCATCTGAGGGCATTACAAAATAAGTAAATCTGGTTCAGACTGTTTTGAGTGTCAGGCTCAAAGCCTGACACTAAGACCAGATTACATTAACAAAATAAAGGAACATATAATAGTCCCAACTACAAAATGTCAAAAGTAGAGTAATTCATAAAATCATATAACACAAAACAAACCACCCCTGTTAACTGTGTGTAGTAAATATGCAAATTTATTTCTTTTTGTAATTTAGTTTATTTCAATATATTACGTACTTATGTATTAATCATAGGTGTTAGACTCAGCTATTTTTGTTTTTTGAGTTTACCTCTTACATATAAACAAACAAACTCAAACTATTTATAATATTAATAGATATTTATCAGAATATAAAAAGCCAATGTCGCCAGGATATCGTTGGCGCTGTCTCGCACACGACGCATCATCGAGGCTATTATGGCACGTAGGATGGACTGGAATCCATCTACGTGTGCCTCACACACCTGGGATACGCTGCAGAAGCGCGGCAGTTACCCAACAGCACTTGTGAACGCATTATTATATTGGACACGCAGAGCCATGAGTCTTCTCTGTATAGTTGACCCATAGGGGTAAAATATTACACCTGACCGTCAGCGCCCTGCGTTCCCTACCTGTCTAGGTCATTACTAAGCGTCTTCGTGACCCAGTGTCTCAGGTACTTATAATTGCGATACTCTTTTGAGAGGGGTGCCACATAATATGACGTGGAAAATAATAACTTTTACTGCTGCCAGCCTTAAACACTAGCCACTCACTCTTATTCGTATTGTACCTGAGGCCATAGGGCCCGGCATATCGCTCTTAAACTTCTTAAACAGGGTTAATTTATTTCTATTATTTTTTGAAATTTTCCTCATTTAATCAGGAACTTTATAATGGCTCATAGTGGTGATCGTCTAAAAATAGAGGGTACCTAACTAAGTTCACTTCAATTGTTTGTGAGATACTGATACCGAGAATTTACTGAATGGCCCTTGTAGATATGAATCAGATAAAGGGCGCGCTACAACAGGAAAAATTTCGGTCACAACTCATGGCGCGCGCTTTAGCCCATAGCTGCTATTTTTTAAGCCAACTATTCAATTATGATGAAGGGGTGATATGAAGCAACCTTTATACTTTATCTTTGGTTCTTAGAGATTCCAGAATCGGTGTCACTACACTGCTAAACGAGTAAAGCGGTTAGTCTCCTATACAATAACAGGATTACAGATGTGCTTGCCTACCTTGCAGATATCTTTACAGCTTTTATTTATTTATTTATACTGTAGCTATATAAAAGTTAAGTTTAAATTATATTGTAGATGTTGCTCTAATTATAAATTGTTGCAATATGCTTGCAATATTAATGACAATGTTTCGTAATAGATTTTTGTATAGCTTTTCGCCTTAGGAGCCTTCCAGAGCATAATTACCAGATTCGCAAAACACCAGATTCTCCAATGACCAGATTACCAAAATAATACATATTGGGTACAGTGATACACAAAAAATATTGGTCAACTAAAACATTTTAACACTGTACATATAAAATAGAAATGTTTCTCTTACATCATATCGCGAGCCGGGGGTTCCGTACCTTAATAGCAAAGAAAAACTAAAGAAAAAAATGCGTGTGTGTGTTGATGTGCATGGGTGTGAAAGTGTAAGCAGTGGGCCGACCGATTTTATACCACATTAGGCTTGGTTTACATGGAGGAGTTTAATAATCATGTATGTAAATACATATTTTATTAATGTTAATATTTATTTATTTTGGAATATAAATGATATGATAACTAATATTTTCTTAGGTTTTCGCGATTACTATACATAGCAATTAAACAACTTTAACGGTTTAAATCGCGTATATTTGACATTATTTATATCCCGACGTTTCGAACATTTTGCAGTGGACGTGGTCACGGGGTGACTAATTGATTTTATTTGTCACTTGAGTTATTAAGAAATTATTTGGACTACCGTCTGAAATTTTTTTTGAACTACCGTCTGGATTTTTTAATCATAACATTCCCTATGCACGCAGTATTCACTCACGGTGTCCAGAGGTCTTGCAGTATTGCGTTGGCCTTGGGATTTAATTAATTTAATGACTGGATCCCAAGCCGGTGGTATAAATAATGTCAAATATACGCGATTTAAACCGTTAAAGTTGTTTAATTGCTAGATATGATAACTATATTGAAAAACAGGATAAATATTATTATTATTATTGGTCATCGTTCTTGGCAAATTGGGCATGGTGTTTGAATTTTGCTACATGCAAAATAAGTCGATGTCAGCCATACGGTCATTGTATGTATTAGGAGGAATCCTACAAGACACAGTTTGAGGCTTGACAAAAATGTCTTTGATATGGGAGTAATAAATAATTTTGTGTCTGGTACGCCTAAGTCCGGCGGTCAATTTCAACATCTCTTCTATAATTTCAGAATAGTTTGGAGCACCTGAACACTAATCGTGAAGAAACAACATGTGCATTAGTGTACGTCTGTCCTTTACGCAATCCATACGGCATACCTCACAAGATCCCTCATAACTCTTATTGCGAGAACGGGATTTATAATTAATATATTTTATGATTTTTTGTTGGATGCGGTCTATGTTGTTCTCGTATTTTGTGTATCGGGTTCCATACAGGACCGTAATACTTCTAAGACACTATGGACGTAGCTATATAGTAGCTTAATATATGTTGTCTGTGAAAGGTTTACTGACGCGAATGACAAATCCGAGTATTACTTAAGTTATAAGTAAAAGCAATAGGCTTATGTAGCCTGGTGAAACTGAGGTGTACACATTTGCCAATGTTTACGTTTATGCGATTTTCGGAGTAATAATTCTGCAAGTTCTGCAGTTCTTGGCAGTCATCAATGTTGTTAATATTATAGTATTTTTTTATGATCCGCTTACAGTAGATACCTAGCATGTGCAAAATACCTTCCAAAATAATAAAGATAGGCCTGTGACAACAGAAGTCCCGATGGGGACCCTTGGAGAACGCTTGAGAGTATAGTTATAAAATCGGACCCGTGTTCCCCTAACACTCGTCTACAGTTTCTTATGTATGACTGCATCCAACACAACAAGTCTCCGTGGATTCCCAGCTCTTGCAGTTTACGAAGCAGAATGACATAATCTACCCGATCGAAAGCGTTTTCGAAGTCGGTGTAGATTACGTCAACCTGCCCCGCTTGCACCCATACTTGCAGTTTTTATGAATAGACATGTTTAAATTAGGGATTTAGAAATTGTGTGAACATAACTAATGATAAAAGTTGTTTATTTTTTTTAATTACTCACGAAAAAGTATTTAGGGAAATTATTACTAAATGAACAGTAAAAGTAAATTTTTGTTATAACCATTTTTCTAAAAAAACTGATGATAGGTATCATGTTTAATACCGTGTAGGGGCCCCTCGGCTCCGTATGCATTCTCTGAGGCTGTCTGGTACACTTTCAATCAGATGGCTAACGTTTTCATCGGGTATTCGCTCCCAATAGACTTTTAGAGCGTTTATGAGCTCTTGTTGACGGTTGACGCTGCTGTAATTTTCTTTGAGGCTTCTTTTTAATTGATCCCATAAATGTTCGATGGGATTGAGGTCGCGACTCATCGCTGGCCATGGCAAAACTGTAATATTGGCGTCAGAGAGTGCTCTTTGTGTGGTACGGGCCGTATGCGCGCGAGCATTATCTTGCATAAAAACAAAATCATTGCCCACTCTGTGAAAATGGGATCACATGAGGTCGGATTACTCGCTCGACATAACTGGCAGCGGTTGTGGTACCTTCATCCAGAATTACCAGTTCTGTTTTGTCTATTAAGCTTATTCCACCCGATACCATCACACTTGGACCCTCAAAACGGTCTGTTCCGTGGATGCATGGTTGTGAAAAACGTTCGCGTTCTCTTCTCCACACGCGTACTCGTCTGTCATCACTAAAAAAAACTTGACTTTACACTCGTCTGTGAAGAGTACAGTCCTCCAGTTATCTATGGTCCAGTCCAAATTGCTCACGTGCGAATCTTAAACGCGCTGCACGATGACCACTTGTCAGCTTGAGCCGAACAACACGCATTCTGGAACGTTGTCCGTCCTCGTGGAGTCGGTTTCGGATGGTTTGATCACTAACGCGTATACCAGTTGATTGCCGTAGTCGGTTTTGTAAGGTCCGGGTAGTTATAGTACGATCCCGAGATGCAGTTAGCCTGATGTACCGACCTTCCTGGGCGGTTGTGACACGAACTCTTCCTGATCCTCGTCTTCTAGCTACACTACCTGTGTCCTGGTAGCGTTCCCATACGTTCCGGATAGCTCGTCGCGACACACTAAGACGTATTCCTACAGATCTCTGAGATTTTCCCCCTGAAGCAAAACAACCGCTCTGGTGGCGGTTTCCGTGTACATGTGATGGCAAGAACCAGGCATAGTAATCAGGACTAATAACGAAACTAAACAGAACAGCTATACACAATGACTTTCACTAGAAGCGTTTACAACGAGACTGGGAACACAAGTGATTAAGAAATAGTGCATAGGGTAATTTCAAGCACTTCGGTTTTTCTGTCTACCCACTTGAGAATAACATTAAAATTGTCGCTCAAAACATTGATAAGGACTCATAAACATGTCTACTTTATGTTTTAAGGCTTCAAATCACTAATGATTACCTCACTAGTTATTTATAAACAAACTTCGAACTTAACTCAAGATGGGCTCTATTTTGTTTTGAGTAGTTTATATACACACTGTCAGATAAGTATCGGGAATTTAGAAAATTTAATGCTATTATTTGAAGAAATAAAAATATATTGCTATTAGGTTGGCACTATTTTAGCTAATTTTCATGTAGTTTTGGCGCGATTTGTCAAATAGCTGTTTGAAAATTTTCATATTTGCTAGACGACCTCGAGTGTACTTTGCGAATTTTACAATGGATAAAAATGCACAGAAAATGCAAAAATCGATAGATGCACAATTGCCGAGGACGGAAATGTGCCATTTTTGTTCAAATTAACAAACGAAATATCATATTTGTTATACTTATTTGGCAGTATGTATATACTGCCAAATAAGTATAGGGAATTTTGAAAAAAGAATGCCTGCGTAAAAATATATTGCTGTTAGGTTGGCACTATTGTACCTAATTTTCATGTAGTTTTGGGGCGATCTGTCAAATAATTGTTTGAAAATTTTCATATTTGCTAGACGACCTCGAGTGCTACCTACTTTGCGAATTTTACAATGGATAGAAATATCGAACAAAGAATTTGCCAGAAATTTTATGTTGCCAACAATATTTCTTGTGCGAAATCATTGAAAATGTTAGGAAAGGCCTACGGTGTGTCGACTTTATCAAAAACAAGAGCATATGAGTGGTGCAAAGCATTCAAAGAAGCCCGAGAAGTGGTTAAAGACTTGCCTCGTTCTGGTCGACCTTCAACGTCTTCGACTGAAAAAAATATCAAAAAGAGATAGGGCTCCGGGAGTTGACATGTGTCGCGAATCCGTTCGCACCATTTTGGTTGATATTGATGTTTGGTTGAAACGGGTCGTTCCGAAGGAACTGAATTTTCTTCAAAAAGATACCCGCCAGTAGGTTGATACAGACATGCTTGAACGGGCTAATGCAGATCCCACGTTCAAGAAACGCATCATAACGGGTGACGAAACGTGGGTTTATGAATTTGACATGCAAACCAGCCAACAAGCTTCGGAATGGCGCTTCGATAGCGAATCGAAACCGAAAAAATCACGTCAAAGCCATTCAAAAATCAAAGTCATGTTGACTGTTTTCTTTGATTTTATCATAGTGTTGTCCACTCAGAATTCCAATAATTAACAGTCAATAAACATTATTATCTGGACGTCATGTGGCGATTACGAGAGAATATTCGTCGGAAAAGACCAGATTCTTGGATACTGCACAACGACAATGCGCCTTCTCACACCTCAATTATAGTAGGGTAATTTTTAGGGAAAAATTCAACGAATGTCATCTACCAAGCACCATATTCGCCAGATATGGCTCCGTGTTACTTTTCTTATTCCCCAGACTCAAATTACCGCTTCGTGGCAGACATTTTAAATCCGTTGACGTAATAAAACAAAATTCGCTAAAAGAGCTAAAGGTCATATCGGAAAGTGCCTAGAAGAAGCGTTTCGACGAATGGATTATTCGCTGGCGAAAGTGTATTGCGTCAAATGGAGCCTATTTCGAGAGCGACAAAATAAAATTTAGATGATTGAAGCAATACTTTGTATACCGCCTCAGTCGACAGCTGACTAAAGTTCCATCCCCCGTTTACTGCCGTTGCTGCCATGAACCGGGCAGAAATTCTTCCCAACCACATGGAATAACAATTTACTCCTCACCCTGCCGCAGACACCGCCGCCGATTACTAGACACGTTGAACAACGCGTTAGAGAATTCCTGTGTTCCGGCGCCTCCGCTCCGGGGAAATCACTTTATCTCCCCGTCAGAGCTGCGCAAGGCTGGCATAGGCATAGGCGAAAGGCGCCGGGTCCAGACGATATCTCAACGATGGCGCTAATGCAGCTGCCTAAGGGTCTGGTAGCATTGACCAGACTGTTGATCCTCCCACTGGCCATTTCCCTGCGTGGTGGAAGCTGGGTAAAGTCATAGTCCTCCCGGAACCGGGAAAAGACCGCCGTTAGCCCTAGAGCTACCGTCCCATAACTCTGCTATCCCACATTGTTAAGTTGTTCGAGCGTTTGTTGCTGCGGCGTCTCCATCCGCATCTCCCAATCAGGGCTGAGCAATTTGGATTTCGTAGCGACCACTCCACAACGCTCCAGCTGACTCGCGTCCTGCATCACCTGGCATCAGAGCAACCGGGGCAGATACACGGTTGGAGTCTTCTTAGACATTGAGAAGGTCTTTGATCGTGTATGGCACGAGGGGTTGCTCTATTAAGTTTTATATACCGGGACGCCGCCCGCAATTGTTCGGATAGTAGCGTCCTTCCTCGAGGGTCGAAATTTCTACGTCTCGGTCGAGGACGTGACTTCCCAGCCACGCCCCATCATCGCCGGAGTTCCACAAGGCAGTTGCCTTTCGCAGTGTCTATATACGGCGTTCACTAACGACATCCCCACTCTACCTAGGACGCACTGAAAGTTTTGCGTACCTGGCCAACCACAAACATCTGAATATGGAATTTGGTAAAATAAAAAAATACAGCTTTTTAAAAATAGAACACAATTTAAATTTGTGGGAAATTGTTATTCAGTTGTTTTCAATATCAATTTGAAATTGAGAAGTCTCATTTAAAATGGAATTGGAGCGAAAAGATTTTCGAGCCATGATTTTTTACGATTTAAAATGTTCATTAAATGAGAATGTGTGTTGTTCTCGACTTCAAAGTGCTGTTGGTCTTGAAGCACCACATGTGAGCACCGTGAGACGTTGATACGACGAGTTCAAACGAGGGCGTGTTTCACTCAGGGACGAGATTCGGGAAGGCCGTCCATCAACGGCAGTCACCGAAGAGAACGTGGCTGCCATCAAGCATCTGATTGAGGAGAACCGACGTATCACATACGAGGAAATTAGGCGTCAACTGGAGATCGGTATGAGTCAAATTGAAAAGATCCTGCATGAACATCTAAGGGTCAGGAAGGTTTGTTGTCGATGGATCCCTCGTGAACTCACTACAGAGCAAAAGCGGGCGCGTGTGGTCTGGTGCCAGGATATGCTCCGAAAATTCAACCACGGATGTTCAAATTCCGTCTATAATATCGTGACCGGTGACAAATCTTGGATCTATTGCTATGAGCCAAAAAGGAAGCAACAATCTTGTGAATAGGTCTTCGAAGGAGAGAACATTCCAACTAAATCTCGACAGACGAAAGGTGTTGGAAAACAAATGATCGCTTGTTTCTTTTCCAAGTCTGGTCACGTGGACACTGTTCCACTTCAAGAACAAAATACTGTTCGGAAATAATTCGGAAAGGTATACAAGCGTTTGTCTGCCAAGTGTTCTGGAAAAAATTCGCGTGAGACGCCCGAAAAGCCATATCATTCTTTATCACGACAACGCGGCTCTCCTCACACCGCGAAGAAAACAAACGCCTTTTTGTGTACGAAGAGTGTCGAGCTTATGACTCATCCGCCATGACAGTTCAGACCTGGCACCATGCGACTTCTTCCTATTCCCGAAAATCAAGGGTTTGATGCGCGGTTTAAATTTTACGGACGCAAACGAGTCGGTGGTGGCGTTCAACAAGCACGTACATGCCCTCCGATGAGTGGGCCTCCTGCTTCCCAGAAGTGGTTCGAGCGTATGAAAAAGTGTGTCAAACTCAAGGGTGAATACTTCGAGAAACAATAAACATCTTACTTGTACAATAAACCATTTTTTATTCTAGTTACGCAAAACTTTCAGTGTGCCCCACGTACATATCCAGCTGTAGAAGTGGGAGAAAGACGCTGTCTTGACATTATACGCCGATGACAGCGCATTCTTTACATCGTCACGCCGAGTTAATATTGCTGCCAAAAAAAATGCGTGTGCTGGACCTGCTGCCAGACTGGCTGGACAAGTGGAGAATGGCCGTCAAGATTTTGAAGACGGCCGCTCTGTTTACCGGCCTAAAACGTACCATGCCGCCACCGCTCAAATTCCGGGGTCAGGATATAGGATGGGAGTCCTCTGTCCGTTACCTTGGATGCCACATTGATCGCTCGTTGCGCATGATTCCGCAGGTGGACCAAATGGTCCGCCAGACGAAGGCTGCGCGAGCGACTCTCGAGACCTGTGTTGGCATCACGACTGCTTCTCCGAACGCGATTGAGGATCTATAAAACATACGTCCGCTCACGTCTCACATAAGGGGTCATCCATAAATTGCGTCACACGTTAAGGGGGGAGGGAGGGGGTCAACAGTGTGACATCGTGTGACAAGGAGGGAGGACGAGTCATAAGCTTCGTGACATCACATGTATAAATCTAAAGTATTAAAACTAAACATCAACTCGTAACGAAAAACTTTAAAATATCACCAATTGCAAAATATGTGACGTCACACCAGGGGAGGGGGGATCACACAAATGTGACCACCTGTGACAAGGACGGGGGGGGGGGACTCCAAAAATCAAAATTCAAATTCAAAAAAGGGAAATTCGTGTGACGTAATTTATGGATGAACCCTAAGCTGCGCCGACATGGTACGCGCTGTGTCCCAAACATAGAGCAAACGGCTGCATGTCCAGTAGAACGTTGCCCTGCGTATAATCGTAGGGGCGGGGCGATACGTACGCAACGATGTCATCGCCCGCGACGTGCAGATGCCTTCAATAGAAGAATTCGTGGTCCAGTTGGCGCGGAGCCTTTACAACCGCGCCGATAAAGGACCACACTCACACCTACATAATATAGCGCCGTAGCACACGCGGCCACCGGACGGACGTCCGCTGCAATCGCCGCCAGCCTAGTTAGCAGTTAGCCCAGCCTAGTGTGGGAAGGTGAGACGACGTAAAGAAATAATAAGTATATATAGGCCAACTATGTTAGTTGGCAACCAAATACCAGAGGAGCCATTGCCCCCTGAGATGTGATGCACGAGTACGAGGAGTTCCTCACACTCGTACCTGCGCTTGCGCGCTGAAGCGCGCATGAGTGGGGAGGTCCCGGTAAAAAGCAATATTTTGTTTTATTAAAAAAAATCCCGAAATCGTAATGGTTCGAAACTACCTTCTCTAGTAACTTTCCAAATGTCACTAGAATTGATATTGGTCTATTTTTTCAAGACCTCTGAAAAGTTTGTAAATGTATTCTTCCAATACGGTGATGGAGCTTATGGAGTTAGTGCATTGTTGCCTAATATATACATGTGTAGGATAGGAATTTGCAGGTGCGACAAACATAGTGAAACTACCATTTGAAAAATCTCATATTCCCTTCTCATTTGTAAGTTTTTATCACCATAGATCATCTGGATTGACATTTCTTTTTTGAATTAATGTAAGACCATATGTATTTTGGGTTCTTTTTTATAGTATCCTGCGCATGTTGCATGTCACGCATGAGCATTCATTCTGCATGTTTTTGTTGTGTCCTAAGTAGAGAAAAAGCGTCGTAATTAACAGGATTTCCAGTTTCCAGTGATGATGGACATAGTCCTTTTCTATGATGAATGCGATAAGAGGACTGTGTCAGACAGGGTAGTAGATATTGTGTGGAGTTAGTCTTTACTGATGGTATGTGGATTGATGCTTCTAGAAATCTGTATGACTGGAATCATTTATAAAATGGCCTCAATGTGAATCAGTCTATTTGGAAGAAATTTTCCAACATTAAAAAGAAAACATAGATGACACAAGCAATAGGTTGAACGACTGAATGAGTGGAGATGAATTATACAACATCTACCGAGCCAAGTACATCTATGTCTACTCTTCGGGGACATCCACTGAAGTCCTGACTAGAAACGCTTTCAGTGATCTGGGCAGCAAGCAAAAGAAAAGACATTCTGGATCGTTGGCTGATACTTCAGATCAATTATTTTATCAATTATATTATTTATTTAAGAAGAATTATTTATTCGGACAAGAGGCCAGGAAATCATCCATGAAGATCAAGTTCTGGCTCTCACTACTTCTCTCCATTTATCAAAATGGCAGTATATGACATTGAGATCTGTAGTATATGATAACAATGTATCAGTGCTACCTTCATATCACAAGTTATTAGGTGTGAAGTTGAGATACTATCCGTAAAAAGTGAAGATCTTCATATAACAGAACTGGGTACTAAGATTATCACAAAATAATATTAATTGAAAGTACTGTCATTCGCAAACATCATCAGTCAGTAAATGATTTGTGCACATTCATAAAAAAAAAAATCTAAAGTGTACTCAACTGTATGAATCTGTTCATTAGAAAATCTGGTGTTTTGCCAATCTGGTAAGCTCTGGAAGGTAAGTAGGTAGGAGGAGGTAAGTACTTTCTTGAAAATTTCTGTGCAAGAAAATTTAAAAAATAAAAGTTTAATTCCTTCATTATTTAAATCAGACCCAGTAAACTATGATTGTGATCTAATAGGTACTTTACCTAGAAGGACCCTTTTCTTCCTAGATATTTATTTTTAATTAAAATCTTTTGTTTTCCTTTTTTAGATATATTATTAAAAGTATTTAACCACAGGAACTTCTCTATCTATACTTTGTTCTGAACAAATTTCTATAAAATGTAAATAACAGTCTGACACGGTATTAAATTAAATAGCGGGGTGATAATTGTTAAGATATCCATAATTTGAGACTACATTAAAAGCAAAATGTTGGAGATATTTCACTGATTTTGTTTTGTTTTCGGCAAATTGGATTGAAACAGACTATACAGGAAAGTATCTCTTCCTACAGGAACCTTTATTTTCCTATAGCTACCTAAAAGAACTCTACCTTCCACTAGCTTTTCTATAGCTAACTAGAGGAACCTGCCTTCCTTTTGATACATTCGAAAATTGAACTGCAATCAATAAAATCTACAAAGGTACTGGTGCAGACTAACACCATGAAATAAGACAAAAAAAATAGAGAAATCATATAAAATAATCAATGAAAATCAAGGGTGAAGTAATGTAGCAACAGGAAATTAGTAGAAGCGGGTAGATATTTTTGTGGTATTCGATTAATTTTATTAAATATAGATTTTCTATTCGAAATATCAACGATTTTCTATGAAACAAAACCATTATCCTGCTAGAGTAGTATGTGGAGTACAATAAATCGATCGACCAGCTGAGAGTAGGTTTCACAAAATGGCGGATGTGGAAAATTATCAGATGGAACAGATCACGAATATAGGTATCGTACATTATCTAAACTGATATGTTAAATAAATACTTACATCGGATGTTGATAGTGGAAGGCATCGTAATTGTATTGCATTATGCTGTTTTGCGTTCGTTGTAGATACGTGGAGACTGGACACGCTCGAGTAAATATCTGGAACAGACCAACACAAAGTTCTAATAGAGAACTTAAACTTTAAAAATAGATTCTATGAAACACTAATACGAATTAAAAAATGTAAAATGAACTGACCTCTCAATTAAGAGAGAATTTGAAAATTATTTTGAGTTTTTCATTCACTTGGGATCCTGAAAGACGCAGCCAAGGAAGAACCCACTCGATAATGGCTACCGGAAACGCCTCGGCAACCTTAAAATAGGATTTGGGGCTGCCACTATAGAAAATAGTATTGATCGAATCGTATAACACAAGGGGAAAGCTACATACTCCATTTTTTACGATTTTACTTAACGATTTACGATTTTAAGTGCACGCAGCCGCCTCCAACATTATATTCCAAACCCTCCGAAATAAATTCGTGCGTATTTCTAAGGCCCGTGGGTGGCCAATGGTACTCTCGCAATGTCGACCTTCACGAGGACTTGGAACTTCCAGCCATCATCAAATACGTGAAAGTCTCCACCCGCCTCTATTACAATATTCCTCATCATCCTAACCCCTTAGTAGTTGCCAGCCTAATCTATGTCCCCGACAGGAGTGCTCTTCGTCGTCATTCTCGGCACGTCCTAAACGATTCCGTTGACCCAATTACTGCTGCCAATGCGATTCTTACAGTACATTCACAGGCTACACATATATACCGAGCCCACCGGCGGAGACGAGAACGTCCCCTTCGCTACACCGTGAACACACACCGACCTTCACTAATACCAGGTATCGGCACGTGCCTGAGCGCTTCTAACTCACTCACGATCCCGCGGTATCTTCCCAAAGCAAGCCCCTTAGCCTAGGTCTATTCCTTCCGCCGATAGACCGGCGGGGGAGCCCTTAGGTTCGTTGTTGAACACACTTTCTGTTCCTGGCTGACTCTTGAAAGCTGATGGTCTTAAGAATTAGCCATTCCGAAAAAAAAGTTTATAAGCGCTTTTTTTGCTAAAATACACCTCAACCATCAGTTATAAACTTTTTAGTGTTTGTGTTGTGTTGTCATGTTCATACTTCTTTCATGTCATAAAAAGTGATAGATATTATTAGATATACCTATATGGTGTTCTTCCTTATAAAGGAATATTATTGAAAATTCGACGAAAAATATGTTTTTTATTGTGTACAATGAAAGGAATTAGGTGTACCGTGTAGAATGTAAGGTAAAATAAGTTGGTTTTACTAAAAACAAAATTTAACGCTTTCTTTGACATTTGTCTAACTAATAGAGCTACATCGTAAATCAATAACATAGATGCAGTGTTCTACTATCTGCTTGAGCTATTTTTCCAATTAGACATAGGCTTTTCACATCGTACTTCTAGTGAAACATGGTTTTCTTTCTGGGGCTTTGAGGTAAGTTCTACAATGTCTGTACATTCTGGTGAGAACATTAATCATTTAGTAATTGATAGGAAACAGTTTTGTTTGAATTCATTGCAATAAATATCGGGTTGGCTTGAGAATACGGCCGCACGAATTTAAGATTGATAGGGGTGACATTTTAAAGGGGTAGGTCTACTCCTTTTAAACGAGACAAACGAAGTTGTGTGGTTTTTTTAAAGTTATTTTTTAGTGCGGTTGTAACGGTGCGACATTTCGACAAATAATATAACAGAAATATTCAAAATATTGTGTTCATGCAAAAGATATAACAAAGTTACGACAAAGAATGCATTAAAAATTTTGTTTGATAAAAAAAATGACAAAAGAATGAAAAATGAATTAGGCACGCGTGACCAATGTGTACCTTTGTATGTACCAAGTACCTTTTGTGCTAAGCAACACAATTTAGTGCTGACTACTTGACTAGCAAAGAGTGCCTGGTGCATAGACAACCAATGAGGATAGACATGGTACATGACAACAATGTCGGCACTTTTCTCTGCAACAAAGGTACTTGTAGAACCAAGGGAAGAATTTCCAGAGCAAACAGAACATTGTTTGAAGACATTTTAAGATATGTAAAGGAACACTGTCTGTCTACTGCCACTATTACCGACTGGTATGATTACTGCCAGGAACTGGGAATATATCAGCTGGAAAAAGAGGAGTCTATAGGGAAGATTGGTGGTTTCAGAAAAGTTCTCCAAATAGACGAGACCAAGTTTGGGAGGAGAAATTAAAACAAAGGTAATTTAAAGTCTTATTTTATCCATTGTCATTGTAATTAAGAAATTTATTTTGGTTTAGCATATTTAACTTAGAATTTTACTTGCAGGTAGGCAAATCGAGGGGTATTGGGACCTCAGAATGATTGAGGATGGGAGTGAGGACCTACGGCTCCAGGTCTGCCCCAACAACATCAGATCGGCTGAAGTTCTGGTGCCCTTGATAAAGAAGCATGTCATGGAGGGCACCACCATACATACAGATTTCTGGCGGGCGTATGATTGCCTAGGTCCTAGGTAATCATACGCCCATGATCTCCTAGGCCCTAGGAGATCATGGGTTTATGCATAAAAGAGTTAATCACAGCGACCCGGAGAACCCGTATGTGGCAGATGATGGGACTCACCCAGCGAATAGAATCCCAATGGCGGGTGGTTAAAAGGTTCTTTTATAAAAATAATTATAACTTTGTCTATGTGATAATAGAATATGTGAGGAAGATCAATTAATAAAAATAAAAGAGATCCATTTGTTAATTTTTTAAAGGCTGTAAAGCATAGTTATAAAATAAATTAATTAATATAAAGAAAATCTTTTATTATTTTAGTGGGTGTCACAGAACCGAATCTGTCAACCCCCGAATCCACGTGGTACTTGTCTGCCCTACCCCTACAGTGTTTTTGTATTGCCAGAGGCATGAAGGTAGGGCAGCCCTCGCCCGCCGTAACAACATAGAACCCCTGCGTAACACAGGTTTCTGCACTGTGTTACGCAAGGGCGAAGGGGCTGCACTTCCTGTAGCGCCAGAGCAGTTGCAATGATCCTCTCAATTCGCACAATGCCTTTATAAAAATCCTTCTGTCATACTTTTGAAGTTTTTAAGAAACTTCAAATTAGTATTCCTCAATAACTATGTATCTCAGCGGGAGGGGGGCGGTACCGGGTGATACCCCTCCCCCTCTCCCACCTCGCTCCTTTTCCCCCCTTAAATCGTGCGGTCATATTCAAAATTTTTACCTAAATATCGAATATTGATGAAATAAGTACACATAATCCACAAATCAACCAAAATATTTTGCTTCATCTGAGACAAACCGAATCATACTTTAACAGAGAAGAAGAGAAAATGAATAATTGTTAGATATTGACTTGTTTTAATTGATCTTTTCTATTTTAGGTTTCTTGACAAGTAGACATTTAATGAATCTATCCATTATGGAAGGAATGGTTTTTCTTAATTTGGCAGATGCAACTGCTGATAATTTATATCCAGCATTATTTCAATGCTTTACTATTATTCTATGTGGGTGAGTCATAAATCATAATTCATATTACGTCATATAATAATTATGATGTTTTTAATTGTAACATCACTACTGGTGAATTTATACTATACTTTGGTTATTATAGCATGAGCTCTGACAGCTGACAATTGAAAAAACCACAGTGGTGAGACTGTTAATCAATAGCCTAGTTAATCAATTTTTTTAATGATTGATTATAAATATGAAATATAGATACTGGAATAATAAAAGGATACCATTACTGGTATCTGTACTTAATAATCTATAGTAATATAATAAAGAGAGAGTGCGAATTTTGTGAGTTTGTGTGCATGTGGAGGGTAATCTCCGGAACCACTGCACCTATTTGAAAAATTCTTTCACCATTTGAAAGGTACATTATTCCAGATGGACATAGGCTATATATTATGTGCAAAAAAAATTGCTGGGCACGCAACGCATGCCGGGCACAGCTAGTCAACGTATAAGGATACACATGAGGACCAGATATATTCCCCATATCCTCTTCAAGTATGTATTTACTTTAAGTACATGTGTAATGTACATTAAGTAAAATCTTAATGTACATTAAGTACAGATAAATTAGACAATGTTAAAAACGCTAACAGTATTGTACATATGAAATTAATTCATTAAAAATAAATATTGTAAGAGTTGATAGAAAAATATTCTGGGTCGTAGGAGTATATACAGTGGTGGTCATATAATTAAAGACACCTTCTATTTAGCTACATACAACTTTATTGATAGTATTATCAATTGTGAAGATAAGTATTAATTATACTTTAATTACTATTAATCATTCATTACGCTAACACCATATTCTTAAAATGAAGACAATAAAGACTTGTATTTAGCAATAGTTGAGATCTTATTCGTTTTTTAACTAAATCACAAACTTTTTTAATATGCTTGCTGCTGGCCACCTAATTAAAGACAGTTTATGTTTCATGTTCTTAATTTAAAATTTAAAAAAAAAACCAGTGCTCATATTTTCCATTTTGCTGGGAATTTTCAAGAAACGCGCTTAAAGCAAAAACTAGCTTAACTTTATCTCAAAATTAATATCATTTTCATCATATTCAAGGAGCTACTATGGGAAAAAATAAAAGTTGCGATTCCTCTACGAGGAAGATCATTCTGAATTTTTATGCCAAAGTTGGTCATACAGGAAAATTGCGAATCACTTGCGATGCTCTAAAGACCATATTATCATGAATGCTATCAAATATTTCAAGAAGTTTAATACAACAGAAAACGTACCTAGGAAACCTAGACCTAGAAAAACAACCCCACGTGAAGACTCCAGAATGATATTGTTATCCAAAAAAGAACCGTTCAAAGGATCAGAGCTTATTCGTTTGGAAGTATTTGGTGCAGGAGGATCGAGAGGACTGTCGGCAAGAACAATTAGAAGGCGATTATGTGAGGTAAACTTATTTGGAAGGATATCTCGTAAGGTGCCACTTTTAAAGAAAGCAAATATCAAAGCTAAATTAGAGTTTGTTAAAAAAAATGAACACTGGACTGAACCTGAGTGGAAAAATGTACTATTTTCGGATGAAACAAAAATTAATATGATTAATTCTGACCGAAAACAATATGTGAGACGTCCTCTGAATAAAGAAATGGATCCAAAGTATACGAAGAAAACAGTCAAACATGGGGAGGAAATATCAAAGTTTGGGGCTAATTTTCCGGACATAGTGTTGGGAGCTGTCAGGAAAATTGTAGGCAATATGGATAAATTCCAGTAAAAGAATATTTTAGAGGAAACTATGTTACCCTATGCCGAGGAATGTTTGCCGGTGGTTTGGACTTTCCAACAAGATAACGATCCAAAACACACACCAGCAGTGGTTAAAGAGTTTCTACAGAGCCAATCAGTAACGGTCTTAGATTGGCCCCCGTACAGTCCCGACATCAACCCTATTGAAAATTTGTGGTACCATGTGAAGAAAATGGTGGCCACAAAACGTACCACTAACGTTCATCAACTTTATATGACTTTTAAAGAAACATGGGAGCAAATTCCAATATCAACTTGCAACAAATTGGTCTCTTCAATGCCAAAACAATGTCGGGCTATTATTGCTGCTAAAGGACATGCGACAAAATATTGATGACTACTATAATGTCTTTAAAATATGTCTATAATTAATTATAATAAACTTCATTTTAATATTTACGATATTTATTTTTTCTTGGTTACTTAGTCAGTGTGTCTTTAATTAGTTGGCCATACATTTGTTCAATCCATACAGCTTGAAATATAGATAAACCGAATAAAAATGGAAGTCGTCTCAACTTTATCGAAAATATTTAATTTTAACATCTCACAATGCCTATACGAATGATTTAAATATTGTTGCAAGTTCCTTTTGTATTAAAGTAAAAAATAAATAATCATAAATCTCAGTTTAAAGTATATGTATTAAGTATTTGTATTAAAGTAAACTTAATATCTCCTGAGTGTCTTTAATTATGTGACCACCGCTGTATATACAGACAGATTGAAGAGGTCTAATGGTAAAGGAGCCGCTTACTATGACCCACTGAATGTGACCAAAGAGTTCGATCTGCATGGGTGTTTCAAAGTGACGTCAAGTGTTTCAATTATGTCAGTAGAACTCATTGCAATCTCTGAGGCTATATCATATGTCAAAACGATTGGGTTTAAAAACGTGCTTATATGCACGGACAGTAGGAATGCTTTACAAGTACAACATATAGCTTGATGCGCCTCTGATACCAAAGGTGTATCAGTAGCTTATGTTATCGTAGTAAAAATATTACAAGTAAATAACTATGGCATAGATTTGTGATTGCAATGGGTCCCGTCATATATTCGTTTGAAAGGTAATGAGGAGGCTGACAAGAGAGCAAAGCGTGCGATTTCAGAGGGTATCGCCTATATAATATATATTCCTCCTAGTTATTCGGAAATATTGCCTATACACTAATACCCTAAAGTTCCCTGAAGTAATAAGTAAGAAGTGCGATAGGTGGGATCAACGAAAGCCGCGTAAGTAGAGGTACATTTCTGCATAGAAATGCATATTTTGCTTAATTGGTACCAAGAGATAACAAAAACACTAGTGCATATAGAAAAACGTGTATTACACATTACATGGTTTTACACATTACAAATATAATAATATGAAAATAGTGAATTGAAGTGAAAAATTGTCCTTTAGATCAACTACAGGACAAATTTTCACTTTTACTTGATTATCACACCATAATTTCAGAATTGTTTCCATCTTACCAATAATACCATAACGTTTACGGATTATGCTTGATTACGGATTATCCGGTACCTCAAACAATTTTGTTAATTCAGTTTCTTTTTTTTCTTCAAAACTCTTGATAATGTTAACTTTACATTCCAGAGATAACGTTTTTCTTTTCTTATTTGATTCCGAAGAATCTGTTTTGCCTTGTTTAATTGACATACTTATTTGTTTTTGAACGATATGAATGTAAAGCAATTGAAAGAATCCTAATCATAAAAAGAAAACGCGTCTGTGCGTGTCAACGAGGCGGGGAATTGGATCACGTAGGGAAGGAATAGTAGGACGAAGCGGGAGGCGAAGATAAGAAACCACGTAACTCCGAATTCGCGCAAGACCGGGTAGCGTAAGTCGGGGTATTACTTATAAAAAGAAATGCCATATGCTTTGGAAGGAGTACTTTGATGGAAAATACCGAGAAAAGGTCATATGGTATAAAACCATTCAGTGTGAGCCTCCTCATATACCTTGGTTTTCCGAAACTAATTTAAATAGAAAATACACGGTCTTAGCATTCAGGCTGCGTTCTGGACACATGCCACTCAATAATTTTGGGTACCTCATGAAAAAGACAGCTCTCTAAATTGCGATGCATGTGGAATTGTTGAAAATGTCCTACAGGTGAAGAGCCCGGAATCAACAGGAACGGGTGGCTTAATGAAGGCTGTCAATCTGAATAGAAATGATGTGTGTATGTTCCCTAAGATACTAGGAGAACCTAAATCATGAGCAGCATTTAGTTAATGTACAGATTCGTGAGCCCTCATTACGGCTGATACATTAATGTTGTAGAATGTAAGTTTAGGGTATGATGGAACTGACATGTGCCAAGGCATAAAAATTCCTTAAAAAGAAGAATAAAAAAAATCTATGAAATACAAGGCTAATCCATCTCCTTGATAAGGATGTTAACTTTTCTATTCAATTTATTATTAAAATACAACCCAAATATAAACTAAAAGTAGAAAATTAGAAGCAAGGAAATATAAATGTGTATAATGATTTCCAGAATTATGAAACTAAAACATTTTATATAATACTAGCGACCCGCCCTCGCTTCGCTTCGGTTTATAAGTTATTTTTTTCAAAATTTCAAAATAAAATATAACTTATATTAGACACGAATAATGTAGCGTCCTATTTGTGAAAGAATTTTTGAAATCGGTTCCGTAGTTCCAGAGATTACCTCCAACATACAAACACAATTTTACCTCTTTATATATTAGTATATAAAACAGGATCAAAGCATAAAAATAAAAACTGTCCTTTTTTAATTTAAATAATCAATCATGAATCGAAAAGAAAACTGTTGTAAGCACTAGCACAATTTACATTCCGTTACATACGTTAAAATATACAAAAGAACAATAAACACTTGACATTTGATTATTATAATTTTGCGACTCGTATAAATCATAAAAATACTTTATTAAATTTAATGCATTACGGAATATAAAAATGTTTTATGTGAAATAGACTCCGCCCCAATCTCATGCTATAATTACCGTACTATACGGATGTTATGGAGTTCCGTAACCGAAACTATCAGATATAAGAAATAAAAGTTTAAGATGTTATCATGCAACAATGCAATGGAATACAACCAACCCTTTCAGTATCCACTGCTGTACGTGAGCCTCCTTATACACACTCGTGCATGAGCCTGAACGCGGGTTGGCGTATCCGCTCTTTTAGAGGTGGTGTAGTTCCTCAGGGCTTGTGGTAAACGCTTTGTTATCCCTTATCATATTACAAATAGTCTATTTTGAGGGGGAGAGTGCACGCTGCAATCTAACAGCTGTTGGACGCGCTCCACTGGCCACGTTACCCCTCTCACAGAAGACTACCTTGAAATGTACTACATTTAGAAATACAAGGAATGCTTTATCTTATTTCCCTAATGTACGTACGTGTTTCGGTAGTGAGTGAGATGTGCGATAGGCCATTCCCATCCTATCCCTCCCCATTTTCCCAACCCTTTCTCCAAATCCATTGCTATATCTCCAAAGGTAGGCAGCGCATCCGGGGGCGTGCCAACGTTTGTCATTTTGGACTAATATTGGCATGTATCGCGAATGTCTATGAGCGACAGTATCCACTTACCATCAGGTGGACTGTATGCCGGACAGCCGCCTTCGTCCATAAAAAAATCTATATGTTATCATATTACAAATAATTGTATACCTTGCCTTTAGGGGTGGAGTTTAAGTGAGTCAAGTTTTGAGAAGTTCTTGCCCATTGCTTTTGTTTTAATATTATTCTCGTAATTCAATTATTCTTTAGGTAGCAGTCTGAGTCGGTGTTTGTGACTTTTTGAATTGCATTTTCGTGTGAAAAATGTAATGAGACGATTTTAAAGTGTTTTAAAATGCGACCTAAATCCCTAGATCAAACCAAAAGGGGAAGATACGGTACGTTCTTACATTGCGTGAACTGAAAATTGGCTCGGATGCACAACTACATCCAAACAAACTCCTACAGCTATAACTGAAGTCACACTGTAAGACACTGAACGGCAGAGATAGAGCGATGAGCTTGGACAGTAGTTCGAGCGAGACAAGCACTACTTCCCGGTCGCTCGCCGCATGGCCGTGCGGCGCGGCGGTTCAGGCACGTCATGTTTCGTATAGTTTTATCTCGCTCACTCATTAATTGCCGAATGTAAACTAATAATTTTAAAAAAACTTCTACAAATTATTACTTTTTGGTGTACTTACGCGTGAAAAGTGATTCCATTTGTCTTGTTTTTGCTCCTTGAGTAATTTGTGCACTGAATAAATGCACAGGAAGGCATTTGAAATGTATTTTCCACTACAAAACTGTGTTCACCGTGTGAGCGTATCACGTGTAAGGAAGTCGCTTTTCTATGGGTGACTAAACAAAGCAGGTTCATTGGACTCCCATTTTGTAGGACCACGCGCGGTAAGTGAGTAACGTATCTTTCTCCTTTTGATTTAATCAAAGCCTAAATCAAGTTTTATTTTGACATATATCAATGCCGTGAATGACGAAATCGCAAAATATAAATAGTGCGACAAATACTTTTTACGTAAAGGCGGCGGAACACTGTAACATCTCATAGAAGTCATTTAAGAGAAAACGAAATATTTCATTTTATACTACAAAATAATAAAATTTAAAACAAACTCGTTGAAAGTGTTTTTTAAAATTGCTGATATTTAGAGAGATAATTGTCCACAGCTTTATTTTTGTGTGAGGAACTTTGTTTTGTTTGCTCAAATAGTATTGATAAGAGCCGATTAAACAGATATATGATGGGAGTATATTTATAATTATTCTTGTTTTTAGGTACATAGCAGGTCGCCTTAATGTGGTATCATCAACAGAGTCAAAGGGTATTGGGACTTTTGTAGGCACATTTGCTCTTCCTTCACTAATATTTCTTTCATTAGCGCGACTTGACTTCACCACAGTAAATTGGACTTTCCTGCTTGCTATACTACTGGCAAAAGGGCTTATATTCTTTGCTGTCATACTAGTTACTTTACTAGTGTCCAAGCCAATAAATTTGGGGAGAGCAGGAATATTTGCAATCTTTTGTACACAAAGCAATGACTTTGCTTTAGGATATCCAATAAGTAAGTATTCAAATGACCTAGTTAAATAATTCTTGTTGATGTTGAACATTACTATGATAGAATTATAATAGAATTATTTTTGTTGAGTTATCCTTATCTATACAAGGTCCTACAAAAATTGTGTGATATAATAGTTTTAGTGTACCGAATGACATATTTTAATATGTCATTCAGTACACTAAAACTATTATATGTAATTAAAAAATTAAGTGTATTCAATGATTTTATTATTACATTAAAAATAAATAATTGGTCATTATTTTACTCGAACAGTGTTTAACATTTATCCATGTTTACTTGCTTACGGTTTTTTTTAACCTTGAACGCGTCCAGATCTAGCTCGCTTAGGTCTTTGACTTTGAAGAGACTTCTGTTTACTTAATTTACGTATACTTAATAGATTGAACTTTTAATCAATTGGAAGTTTGTTTTGATTTTAATTTTCTATTACACTTTTACAGGTTTTGCACTGTGAAATAACGTAATTTCTTATCAAATGTCTAAATTATAACATTTTGTTTAAAAGTTCCTTGATAGTTTGCTAAAACTACATTGTTAAAGTAAACACAGTTATAAATGGAGATTTTAATATAGATATTTCGTCAAAACTACAAAGGCTAAAAGATTAACTGATACTTTGCTACAGCTCAACCTTCACCAGATAATAAATGAACCTATTAGAGTATCATATAATAGCTCGAGATGTATTGATCTCGTATTTACTAACCACAAAATGCACTTAACAGTATCGGTGGAAGGTCTCGGTATATCAGACCACAAAGTCGTCATATATAATTTAACCCAGACCACGACCCAAAATCCATCACAAATGAATCATGGTTTTAAAAGATTTTAAATCGGTGGTAATCAAAATAGATTGGCAAAAAACGTTTCTAAACGACAAAAATATAAATGAAAACTATAATCTTTTTGACGACGAATTACAACTATTACTTAACACTTAAGTTCCACTAAAACACACTATACTTAAGACTAAAAAATATAGACTTGGCTCACCACAAGTATCAAAAATTCTTGCAAGCATAAAAGACAATTAGTTAACCAATCAAACAACATTATATTAAAGAAACACTACACAACTTTTACAAAAATACTTAAAATCGAATCAAAAATCAAAATGTATCAAAAAATCGAAAAGCTTTAATTATATACCTACAGGAGATGAAGACTTCAAAAATAAAAATAAAACAATGTGGACCGTAATAAAACAAATAGCGGACAACAATAAAATGAAAACCTTTGGAAATATAACACTAAGACACTGAAATAGGATCAGAGTGCCCAGAATCAATTTCAAATATATTTAACGAATACTTTAGGCGATTAGGCGAATCAATACAGGATAGTAACAACAAAACCAACGCCCCGCCTTAGAGCCAACCCTCATCACTATATATATATCTGAAGCTGTTGACGGTGAGGGTCAACGGGGGTTGTAGGGGAGAAAATACGGGAATAAAAACACCGCTTAACTGATTCACACTGTAGGCGTACGGGGAAGCGGCAGTCGGCAAAGAACTCGCTTTCTGTCAAATATTTGCCTACTAATTATTACATAGTACCTAGGTGACTGTACAAGTCTAACTGAGTCGCGAAGGCTTTGGGCTTCCCTTATTTATAGAAGCTAGTTGCCCTGCGATCCCCCCGTTCCCTGAGGAATTTACGAGTAGTTACTCTTCGCTCATCCATATTTTACACAGGTTCAAGTTATAAAGTAAATACAAATTAGTCAATTATCTTTTTGCACGGAGAGTTTTAACTATTTTCGATAGTGAAAGACAGGAACTGATAGCCCTTTTGATGAATCGTAATTTTTATTTCCTCACCCCTCCCGTCAAGTAGCAAGGGAATTCGGGAAAAGTGCGGGCGAGGGTCTAGACTCGAGTGCCGGTATGGCGCCACACCCTGTCCTCTATCTAGTCTGCAACTTTGTTTTCAGTGTCACTGGGTGATGTTCTTGAAGTTGCAATATGAGGAAAGGTTTGCAATCTGTGATGACGGCGGTCACCACATCTGTACGAGCGCGACGACAATATATTTCTGCGCGAGTGACAGAGACAAGTAATGACGTGTCATTGTATGAAATTCTTTCTGCTCCGACCGTACCTTAGTTGTTACACATAATATGATATGGCCATCGTGGCCGTATACGAGTAACGAGATCTTAACTTGACCCCTCAGGTGGAAGTCAATCGACGAGCAAACCGGTCACGCCACGAGGCTTCCGCCACCTAGCCACCGGTCACCGTACACACTACAGCAAGACTACATTTGTTTAAGTAATCATGGTTAGAGTACGCGTAATCCGACATTTTAATTTTTTCGGGAAATGCCCACGGAAATGTCCTTCGCGTAATCGTTTTTACAACTGACGTGTTATCAGCATGTGCGACTCATTAGCGGACGGGTTACGCATAGTCACAATGGGGCGGTGACATCTTCGATGTTCGCGCCGCAATCCTTCGCTTGACATAATTTATTACGCTATACGTTTGTCGCGCAACCGGCCGCTTGACATCCTTTTTTTAGTTTTTTTATATTGTATAAGGCAGCAGACAAGCATACAGTCCACCTGATGGTAAGTGGATACTATCGCCCATAGATATCCACGGGATTTATTTTCCTATGGTTAAGCTATTTCTTTTATATTGTATAAATATTATCACTAACCCTCTGAATGACATACTAGAATATTTAGCATTATTTTTGTAGGACCTTATTATGACTATGCACACCAAATTTTATTTTAATAGGTGCTAAAATGAGAAAGTAATAGGGCAGTCACATTGAATGAAAGACAAAGATATAGAGAACTCTATAACAAAATGTTTTAATCAACTGCAGACTTTAGAGTTAGTGCCAAATAAATACATATATCTTGGTCGTAGAATTGGTCAGTCATGTTTTATAAAACACCTATTAAACAAGTTATTGACTACATAATAAAACATTGAATGAAAGTCAAAGATATAGAGAACTCTATAACAAAATGTTTTAATCAACTGCAGACTTTAGAGTTAGTGCCAAATAAATACATATATCTTGGTCATAGAATTGGTCAGTCATGTTTTATAAAACACCTATTAAACAAGTTATTGACTACGTATAGTTTTTAAACCACTCAATCTAAACATTCTGACTTTTATCCTTAGATCAAAGCAAAAGGAGAAGATACGGTACGTTCTTAAATTGCGTCAATTGAAAATAGGCTCGAATGCACAAACTCGTACAGCAATAATTGAAGTCACGTTGACACAGATAGAGCAATGAGCTTGGACAGTAACAAGAGCTAAATAAGCTTAACGTGTCGCTCGCACATGTTTCGTATAGTTTTATCTCGCTCACTCATTAATGGCCGAATGTAAACTAATAATTTTAAAAACCTTCTACAAACTATTACTTTTTGGTGTACTTAAGCGTGGAAAGTGATTTCATGTGTCTTATTTTTGCTCCTTGAGTGATTTGTGCACTGAATAAATGCACAGGAAGGCATTTTCAAATGTATTTTCTACTACAAAACTGTGTTCACCGTGTGAGTGTATCACGTGCAAGCAAGTCGCTGTTCTATCGGTGACTAAACAAATCAGGTCCACTGGACTCGGTTTTGTAGGACCACGCGCGATAAGTAAGTAACGTATCTTCCTCCTTTTGATTTGATCTAAGCTTTTATCTGACAGTTTTGAAGAATGTTATGCAGGAATAATAAATAAACATGGACTTAAAAATGAATATTACTTAATATGTTGGTGTTAATTTCCTTGTTAATTTGTTTTCAGTCAGCGCAATATATGAAAAGACTCACCCTGAATATGCTTTGTATTTGTATTTAATGGCACCAATATCACTTGCGATTTTAAATCCCATTGCTTTTGTGTTGATGGAGATAAATAAACAAAGGGAGAACACACCAGTGATTATTGTAGATGACCAGAGAAAGAGTGATGTGTGTAAGCTAAAGCTTTTAAGACAAATAGCTAAAGGAATTGCTTTCAATCCTGTGTTGATCATGACGATCCTAGGCATAATTGGAAACATTGTCTTTAAACATCATCTGAGTATTTACATTGAAGGTCTCTTGGATGTAAGTTGATTTGGTATTTGTTTATCTTATATATTTTTTTATAGGAATAAGACAATAGATGAGCAGACAATACATCTGCTGGCGACAGAATCGACAGATAGTAGATTCTGTCGCCCTGCGACATTCGCGTTACACGCCAATATCAGTCGAAAATGACAAACTGCTCTATCTACTTGCCTACCTTTGGAAATTTAGCAATGAATTTTGAGAAAGGGTTGGGAAAATGGGGTAAATATAACCCGATAGGGGGTTTTCCTCATCCCATTATACCTTCCAGTCCTCCTTATCGGCTGGGGAGTTAAGAGTATAATGGAATAAGGAATTTCTTTTATTCCCTTATAGTGTTCATTTGATAGGATAGGATGGGGTTAGAATGGGCTCTGACATATCTTACTCACTACCGAAACACGTACATGAGACAATAGTATAAAGTGGGAAATGCATTTTAAGGTAGTCTTCTGAGAGAGAGTGATAACTTGGCTAGTTTAGTGCGCATAATGGTTATGGAATCGCAGCGTGTGTGAAAGTCCCTAGGTTATTGTTAGTTTTTATAAAGAGGAGGCGGCAGACCATCGTACGCCCTACCTGGTGGTAAGTGGATACTATCGCCCTGCGGCATCTTTAAGAAATTGATTTACTTAAAAATGACGTCAAATTTTCATGTCAATTAAGTTACAATCATGAACTGAATCTATGATTTTCAGACTACTAAAATATCTGTTACAATTTTTGTATTTTGTACTATGCAATGAAGTAGCTGTATGTATATTTTTTACAGGTGTTTGGACAATCTTTTTCAGCGACAGCTCTAATCTTACTGGGTTTGCGTATGGTGGGACAAATACACAGATTAAAAGGTCCAGCGTTGGTTTTGCCATCTGTATTGATCATGGTTAAATTGTAAGTACCTTCCTTATCAATACTAGCATTTTGTCGCAGCTATGGCTGCATGGAGCTTGTTCTCGTATGGAAGATTATAAAATTTCCATAAAGCTACTAGACAAATTTGCATAAAAAACACTGAAATAATGTAGGATATTTATGTACCATACACAATTGTGAAATCTATACGATAATTAATCGACTTAATAGTTCTCTTGAATTATTTGAACTAACAGGCTAAAATAATTCCAGAGACTATGCAGTTACAGTTGGACTGACTGCAATTGAATTGTGTTCAAACTACACTGATCTTCACTGCATCACGTCTCTTATTTTGCTTGAGACACAATTATGGATTCTGCTGACTAGACAGGTTAAAGTCGCTAATTAGTCGCAATTAAAGTCGCTAATTAGTCGTTTAAACGGGTCTTAACGCGAATATTTACCTTATTTATTTTACTCGACTTTTCGGTTGGGTTGCACCAATCACGGCCACGAGCTGACTTAAGAACCGTTTGAGTAGAGAAATATGTGTGAAAAACACGAAAATCTCAAATGTTTTAGTCGAAATTAATCACAAAAAGCGGAATTAATCGGTTCACCATTTAAAAGTTTAAAAGGGTGTTTTGGTGGCCCCTGCCACATAAGGGACACCGCGGGGAACAATGAGTGACGCGGTGAATCTGGGCAGTTGTTGTTTGAACACAGTTTTATTGCACTCGTTCTATCTGCGTTAATTAAGACTGCATTATAACTTATGCAATGTATAGCTATACAGAACGCAACAAGCATACAGTCGATAGAACTGCAAGCGAACTGCCCAAATAGTTGGCAGTTCTGATGCAGTTGTGTCGACTGATAGCTAACTGCACAGAAACCGTATTCAAACTGCAGTTTTGCAGCTGGCTAGCAAATGCAATCCATCTGTATAGGCTGTTAGTCCTTTTATTTTAGCTATATATATTTATTTTTGTGCAATTGTACGTAATTTTCCAGGATAGTACTGCCGGTTGTGATGAGGGAGTGTGTGAGTGTGATGAACGCTGGGGCAAATGAGTCTGAAACTGTATCGCTGTCCACATACGCGTTCCTGTACGGCACCATACCAACGGCGCCGGCGGTGTTCGTTTTCTCCAACTTGTACCAGTTGGAGATTGATTTGGTTCGTTTTTTTTGGTGCTTTTTATATTATAAGTTAGCATACCTGTTGCGAACTATTTGCCGACACCTTTTGATAGCCGTTTAATATTTTATAATGTTTATTATTATTATAAAAATCTCATGTTGTCATAAAATTACCTGTTATCCTAAATTTTTGCTCTGAGATTGTTAAGGGTGTAGATTGTTGGCCTGAGATCTCGATTTCGAGCGACCGCAGCGCCAAAGTTTAATGTAACATCCGACGGGGCGGATGAATGACCTAGAGAGCGCGATTTTCAAAATGTTTTGCAACAAACGTTCCACGTTGAGAAATTGTTATTGAACTTGAATATTTACAGCATAACAATAACGTTGAATTTTTGGAAACTAGCTGTTGATTCTTTTTAATAGATTAATAAGAGTAGTTGAGACACAATTTTTATGTTTTTCTATCATTTGACATCTGACATTTTTGTATTCTACTTACCTAAAATTCCAACTATTTATTTATTTGTAATTTCACTACCAAAATTTATTCTAATTCGTAAAATATTCATTCAATAAAATAATTGCAAATTCAGTAGGAAGTGTGTTTATCTCTACGCAAGGAAATGTGCCTATTGCGTAAACTCAAATACTTACTTTTTGTTTACGATCACCTCGTCGATATCTAAAAAAAATCCTAGGGTTTTAAAAAAAATGTCAATAAATGAAACACAAGTATAAAAATGATTTATTTACTACACAATAACAAATATGAGTCGCCATTACTCGCTATCTCAAAAGCGTGCTAGGGTTGTACAAAAATTAGTAAATAATTCATTTATTTACTAATTTTAACAGAAGTTTGTAAATTATTAATATACTAATTAAAAGTATGTAATTAAACAATAACGAAATATGAGTTCAAAATTCTAATGGTTTTTCATTCGATTACGGATCAAGTTCTGATTTCTGCTAATTTGATGATAAAATCAATGGCTATCACAAAACCTATCAGAATGAAAACGTTACCAGCTGCCCGATTCACGTAAGTAATAAAAACCGTAGCGCAGTGACGTCACTTCGTTTTTTGCAAATTTAGCCCTTTTAACCGACTTAAAAAAAGGAGAATTCTCAATTCGCTGTATTTTTGAACCAATTTTTATGATTCTTTACACCAGGTAACTCAGAAATTGTATAGTAATTGAGCTATTGGAAGATTTATGACAATCCAAGACTAGATAAGTAAGTGCGTTTAAAACAGAAAACCAAAAGGCGATTTCTAAGTTCCTAAGTTAAAACGACTTTTGGACTGGCGTGTTTACGTGAATCGACTGGCTGGGTAGTTAAGTTACCTGTATCTTTCAAAATCATTAGGCGTTCTTCTCTTTCATAACACGTAAAGCTCTTTCTTTCCTCTCTTTCATAGCCTCTATGATACTGGGCGCGTCACGAATGGGCATGCTTCGTGACTGCCGAGGATCAACTAATTCTGGAAGTAGGCAATCGTAATAAAACCTAACTAATTTCATCTCCATTTTCTCCTCCCAAAATTTGTCGTCCTTTTCTATAATATAAACTTTCATAGGTACAGTAGCACCAAACCAGATGCCAAGCATGCAAACGTTTCTTTTAGTAATATGTACCTGTCCCTGAATTTGGAAATACCAGTTATGATTTTTATTTATGACATAACCCTTGGAAGCCTTGTCCTTAACCCAAAAGGTATGTTTGGCCATTGCTTCATCAAGAGTCATGCCAGCTAAAGAATGTGGGCACTTAATTTCAATTAAACCGTTTGCATAAATGCCATCTGGTGTAGTACCAAGAAATTCATATTGATCGTCGACGAACAAACCGCAACCTTGTATACTAATATTCTCTTGAATTTCTAACTGTTTAATTGCGGTTTCTTCGTTTTCGATACCGTACCGTACAGCAGGCAAACTGGAGATATTACTACCATAAACGATTTTACGAACAAGAACAGCACAACTTGTGCTCTCTCGTTTTTTACAAACTTCCCCGAACGATGATGAGGTTAGTAATTTTCTCCTTGTACTCATCCACTCAGAACTACTTCTTTGCAAATGGGTCGACCTTTCAAGCTCCTCTCTTTCAGCACAAGACAACTTTAAATCGGCTAAAAAAGATGACTTGGCTTTCTCATATAATTCTGGACTCAGATCAGGTTTTTCGCAGTTTGGTCCATAGTGAGCGTCTTTCGATACAGCGCTGTGGCTCTTTTTCAATCTTAATTTAGGTTTAGCAATTAAACGGATTCTACGATTACAATTTTCCACTTTCGCGATCAAAGGATTAGGACTAGATTTAAATATTACTTCATGAGTTTTACTATGAATCGATCCTGTATTAAAAGACACAACAGCAGCTGCGCATCGGCCCGCATAAGAACCACGGGAAGAATAATTTACACGCTTACCCCCTACTAATTTGGCAATCACTGCGTTAAAACTTTCAACTATATTACTTGTACAATTATGAATTAAACTTCTAGAATGATATGACAGTCTTTTACTTAAAATGTGTACCGCGTCCATTAATCCGCATCCAACAATTGCTGGAAGCAACCCAACAGGTTCTATTCGACGAGTATCAGGTCTACAGAAATACTCCTTGCAATATTGGTGATTACCAAATACGTGTTGTGGACCATTTAGGATATCTTCACTAAGATTTTTTATTTTTTCTTCGAGTGACTGATTTTGATCGCCCCAATATTTAATAGCGCATTTTACACCCGTTCTTAAACGCAAATACCTTTCTTTTAGGAATTTCCGCAATTCGCAAGGATACTTAGTGTCTTTCGACAGTTTCTCCAAGCTATTGCAGTAGTTTCGTAAAAGATGATTTTTGCATTCAATTTTCTCTACTGTTAAATTACCGTACGGTCGCGAATCTAATATTTTTTTATAAGTACTGGAATCGCCGTCTGCTACAAATTTATTATAAATTACACCGTGATCAACAATGGAACGTTTAAACCCCTCAACTATTATGGTCGATTCCATACCGGTAGATGATCCCGAATAATTCTTGAAACAACGGTGTTCCGAGGGCTGACTGTCGTTCTTTGCGGCTCGTGCACAAACTACGCAGTATTTATTTTTAACTCCAAAAAACAATACTTTATTAGTTTTAATGCCAATTATCGCAGCTGCGCCGGACAAGGCGGAAAAATTCTTACCATAAGATCTCTTGCTCCAACAACCGTCAACAGCAACAGATATTAATGGTGTACCATTTTTATCAACACTACCTATAGACACTGCGTACTCCGCTTCTTCCTTGACAGCTTCTGCCATGGAATGTGCTGCTGTCTTTTCCCACCAATCGCAAACCGTATTATTAATTTCATTGTATAATGAAGGTGACATGATTGGTAGGGCTACTGCGGCAGTTAATGTTTTTAACTGATAGTAGCTCCCACCAGATGATATGATACCAGATACAATTTGATGATTCACTTCCATTCTATCTTCTTTCTTTTCAATCAAACACACAGTAAATTTCATACTACACATACTACATTTCATGATGAGTTTTGAGTCCAGACCAACTTTTACTTCACCTATTATACTGAGGTAACTTAACTTACAATCCATTGGACCGTGGTCCCCTATGGCCTGAAGAGCTTTAAAAAAAAAAGAAACGTCTACAACTCTACGCCCAACTTCCATTTCATCCACCTTTCCCTCTTGGTCGTTTTCAATAACTAGTTCCTGTAAAGAAAGATAATGGCTTGATTTTTTTTATAAAAAATAATTAAAAATTTAAAAAAATGCAAAAGAATTAATACAATATTAGGTTCCTGATGAATAGAAATTATAATTTCTTTACGCATTAGGTATTGTTTTTTTATGACGTCACCTATTTGAACGTAAATTTTCTTTTGAGAAAGTAATTGAGAAGTATTTCGGTACTAAGGTGTTTGTCTCTCGATGAAAATAATAAATATTGCAAGAAAAATCTATAGGTAGGTATTGAGATTTTGTCTTCGCCCATCACTAACTAAGTAGTTTGTTTATTTATGTAACAAGTCTACAAGAATTACGTATAACAACTTACCTCTATACAGCGCGTAGCATTGTTGCTCAGAGTCTCGGCCCCAAGGTTTTCTTTATTTTCAATACTGGAAATATTATTCATCAATATTATCCACTTTTTATTTATTTTGTACAACCCTAAGCCAGACGCTAGGCGCCTCGCGTCTGTTTGGCGGTATAGGTATGTCGACAAAGTTGCGCTGTCGCCTACCTACTTCCACAATTTGATATTTAGACAATACTAGCCGACCCGGCGAACTCCGTATCGCCTTTTTTTTTTTTAAAAATCCTATTATTTTGATATTACATACAGATACTTCAATTTTATTTATCAGTATAGATATAGATAATACAAACCAATATTTACATGTTATTGTAGGTATATGTCTGAATCGGGCGATCTAAATCATATGACATATTGTATTAGCTTTGTAATGTACCCTGTTCAAATGCGATAATAAATAAGTAGGGAGGAACTTACATTTTATTCCGAGATCTTTTGGCTTTCATATTTTTATAATGCGTACAAAACTTTCTTTTCCCTGGCATGCCACTTAAATTCAATCAGTCCTGCGAAAAAAATAGCCTATGTTACTCAGTGATAATGTAGCTTTCGAATGATAAAAGAATTATTAAAATCAGTCCAGTACTTTTTGAGTTTATTCGTTACATACAAAAATCCAAATCTTTCCTCTTTATAATACCTATTAGTGTAGATATTGTATTTTTTACGATTTATATCTAGTTCCATCATGGTTTTCTTTCAGACATTCATTATATCGATACTTTCTACTAACTGAAAATAAATTAATTATAAAAATGTTATACTTACAGTTTTTTACAAAAAACACAAATTCACAATACGTAATTCTGCTGTCTGCAGCCGACAAGCGTGGTGTCGCGTTCACTTACAGAAAGGAACTGCCGCTGCAGACCACCGAGATTGCACGAATGAAACGAACGTTTTATCCCATACATTTGTGTATGAAAAATTTACTTTAAAATATATCTAGATTTTAGGGCTTTAAAAGAGGAAGTCTTTGTTTGTAAAGGTATAAAAAGAAGTATACAGCTATACTTATTGGTTTCTTCAGTGTTCAAAAAGTGTTTCTTTTTATCAATTTGTGTTGATTTATGGGGTTAAATCTGAAAAATACGAAGTCATGTTTTTGCATTTTTACTCAATTTTGTGCGTTTGTTGACATTTATTATATAACAACTATTAGGTTTAAGAGTTTAATATAAGCATGAACATACTTATTGGTCTTTGATTGTAATATATACAAATTATCATTGATATCAATCATATGTAAATAGGTTAAATATGAAAAATCGTAACACTCTTTTCGGTGATTTTCACGATCTACACCCTTAAATAACAGGGTGCGCGGAAGCGCCCCCGCTGAGACTTGTCCCACTACCGAACATTGCGCCTTTTTCTCGAAGTAACTCGACCTACCTTTGACCCTCTCGTATATATAACTGGAGAAACACAAATGGCTTAAAATGATACACCGATGAGAAGTTAGGAGTTAAATTAAACTGCCAAATTTTATGTTTCTACTAACTCCAATTTTGAAGATATATGAACAAGAAAAATCGCAATTTTGTTACTCACTCACTGATCATCAAAAATCTAGTACTTCCAGAGGTGTCAGGAAGCTGAAATTTGGCATGCTGATAGAGATTGGAATAAAACAAGTGAAAAATCTGAAAATGGACGTTTTCCACCCTGATCACCTCCAAAGTGTTAATTTAAGTTATCAAGGGTTAATTTAAGGGTTAATTTAACACTTTAAGGGTTAATTTAACACTTTAAGGGTTAATTTAACACTTTAAGGGTTAATTTTTAGAGATCTTTAATTTTGCGTCTGTTCGTGGTTTGCCCACGAAAGAATACTAAAGCATATTTTCATTATACCAAATTAGAAGGACAATTTCAATAATTTTAATTCTGTGAATTCGTCGTATTATTATTTCTAGTATTTTTAATTTTCTAGTATTTATTTAATTATTTCTAATATATTCTATAATTCTGTGTCTTATTTCTATATTTAGCATATTCTAACCTGAGTATGTCATTAAACTAAAATTTTTAATTGGAGAATAGAAAAGAAAGGTAAAAAAATAAGTTTCTGTAAAAGAAAGATGCGACTATTCAGCATAAGCAGTCCCGGATTATCCATATATGTAGGCAACTGCCTATGGGCGCCGCCTAGGGGCCCCGCGACCCGTGAGAAAAATAAGTCAAAGTAGGATCAAGAAATAAATCATTGTTGTAATTTTACAATAATCACCATTTGCAAGTATTGCATAAATAGAATTACATTATATTATCTATAAATAGTTTGTTTTAATAAATGACATACATTCATTAGTGCCGAGATATTAAAATTTGGTGATGGTATAAGGTTTAAACCTTTTAAACCTACCTAGAGACCTACCTACCTAAGGGCAGAGGGGGCTTGAGACTTGCATTGCCTAGCCTCTACATGGCTTAATCCCGCCCTGAGTCAAAAAAAAATTTCGCCTTGTGTGTTTCAGGTGGCTTCGTCCATGGTGATCTGCACATTCCTCTCCGGACCGATGATGTTTATGTCCGCGAAAGTGATATCAATAAACAAGGACTTTGCAGAACAGTTAAAACGGTTTGGGTTCGATCTATCAATTGTGTGTCTAGTTGCAACACTATGGGTACTTATTGTGTTCACCGTCACAAAGAAGTATAAGAGGATGCCTCACAGGTTGACCATGTGCTTGATTATTTCTCAGGTAAAATTAGACTAATTTCATATTCCATTAAATAAACAATCGATGATTCAAAGTGAAATTAAACTATCTGTTGGCTAACAAAACAACTTTCTAACTCCGGATTGTTTTATTACTGCGACGTCACATGATATATGTCATTTTGACACCTCTTTACACATCACTTCCGTCTACTTAAATTAGAGATCCTAGTGATACATAATTAAAGGAGAGAAAAGTGATATTGATATGCGATAAAGTGTACAAGCTGTCGTCTCACATGACATGTATCTTGCGACGTTTTTGTAATAAAACGACCATCTAACTCCGGATCTGATTTATTACTGAGGCGTCACACGACACATGTCATTTTGACATTTTGTGCACATCACTTCTCTCTTTAAATGAGAGATCGTAGTGATCGATAATAATTAAAGAAGAGAGAAATGATGTGTACAAGCTATCTAAATAAGATGTATCTTGTGAGGTCTCAGTAATAAAACATACGTCTAACTTCGGAACTGATTTATTATGAGACGTCACACCAGTGAGGTTCAAAAGTTTCTGGCATGACATAGACTTAAAAAAACAAATTATACGATATTGTAATTGTTATTTATCCTGCTAATTCTTGTATAATTTTTAGAGTTCAACCCTCGTTAATTTTGATTCTTTTGATTTCTTTTGATTGAACAACAGGAAGTCGTAAAATGTTTAAACTGAAAAATCGTTCCATGATTAAGTTCCTTACAAAGGAAGGTGTTACCCCGACCGATATCAAACAAAGGTTGGATAATGTGTATGGGTATTCCTTTCCATCATTTTCCACCGTCAAAGATTGGTGTAAGCAATTTCGTTTAGGACGAGAAGTCCATCGACGACGAACCTCTCTCCAGTCAACCCGTTGAGACACTCACGCCAAATAACATCAAATTAGTGGAAGAAGTTCTGAGCGACCAACGGCTAAAGACGAAAGAAATATCAGCAAGGACATTACTAAAACTACAGTTCTTAGGATTCTTCATGAACATTTTCATATAAATAAAGTTAGTGTGAGGTGGGTGCCAACTTCTTTCAACGAGTAGCGTGCTGAAGGGAACTTTTGGAGGCCGTTCAGAGAAACGGAAACGTTTTTTTGGAGTCGATTGTTACTGGGGATGAAACTATGGTTCTTTACTATGATCCCCTTTCCAAAACAGAGTCTATGAATTGGCGTCGTTCTGGTGACGCACCGCCTAGAAAAGCAATGGTGCTTCGATATTCTGGAATTGTGAAGGAATAGTGCTTATAGACACAAAAGAACCCAGTACTACGGTGACTGGAAGTAATTATGCTAACCTTATAGAGCAATTACGACAAGCAATCAAGCAGAAACGTCGTGGAAAACTAAGCAAAGGTGTGCGGTTTCTCCATGACAATGCACACCGCCGCAGTTGCGAAAGCTGCTGTTTCAAAGTGTGGCTTCAGGGAAATTCGCCACCCACTCTATCTATGGTCCTGACTTGGCTCCCAGTGATTACTATTTGTTCTCAAAACACAATGTTTAAGAGGTAGAAGATTTCCCACTGATGTTGAAGTAACCGCTGCGGTTTTCACTCATTTTGAAGACAAAACTTCTGCCTATTTTTATACTAGGATAGAAATGGTAATTATATGATCCGATAAGTGTGTTCAAATAGACGAAAGCCAAATTGAAAAATAAAAATAGTTTCATGAACTTGTGTCGGTTTTCTTTGTCATGCCGGAAGCTTTTGGACCTCCCCTCTTACATGCCATTTTGACAGTTTGTACACATCAGGGCTGTGTTTTAAAAATTATCGCTTTTTAACAATCTAAACCACGCCGGGTCCTTTTGTGTTATGACTTTATGAGTTATGAACATAGAAACGGATGCAGTAATTTAGATTGTCAAAGAGCCATAGTTGCTCGTTTTAGAACGCGGCCCAGAAATATATATAGAAATTTATGACTGCCTAGTGTGTCCAATAGCTCCATGTTAAATTTGGAAAATTCTTTTTAATATTGTTTTTTTTTCTAGTTGTAAATAAGTCATGCTATGCTATATGTCGATTTTTGAAACAAACTTGTTAAAATATGTTTGTAATTCTTACATTATTAGATTACATTCTTACAATATCGTAAAACAATATTACAAAAACAGCCGATCGCGACGCCGCTTCTCGCCCTAGAGTGGGCGAGAAGCGACGTCGCCTATTTCCTATATTTCAGTAATTTTTCGAAAATATTTCTAATTAATTACAATATTTATTTATAATTATTTAAAAAGAATCGTTTAGTTATACTCCATATGTAAACTATGAGTAAGCTTAACTTTCTGCTACTATTATTTTCAGTTACTATTGGCTATAAGTGTGATCTGGGGAGGTCCGCAAACGAAATACATTCCATCGTGGCATGTGGTCTTACAGCAAGCGTTAAGGATTTTCAGCATGTATTCATGCTTGTTGTGGACATCCATGCTCTCCGTTGGATTACTTATGCTGCAGGTATTATTATAGAATAGCTATTTTAGATATTATCAAAATTACATTAAACATTCAGTAACTACCGGGCATATAAATATTATTTAAATTGCAGCGATAAACTTTTATGGTAAAAGAACGACTGTATTAGGGCCTTACCTATGAAATTGCCGTTTGTTCGTAGTGGCCACTTTGATTTTAGTTATCTTGCATTTGGCTTGGAATTCCAGATTCAAATTAATGTAATTTTAAAGCTATGACATTCTTTTTCAAAATTAGTTACTTATGTGTTTTTCCGTCAAACGACTTTTTGCTTAGATATCGTTGTGTTTGCGACCATGGAAAAATTAAAAATTCACGTTATTTTCGAATATGAGTTCCGTCGTGACAGCAACGCAGCACAGACCACACGCAATATCAACGATGTGTACGGACCAAACACCGCAAACGAACGCATGGGAAATTTAGACCTCAAGAACAAGCCCCGTGGACGACCGGAGACTAAAGTCGGTAATGACGAATTGAAAGCAATAGTGTAAGAGGATTTGTGCAAGTGCAAGCAATAGTGTACATCTCAAACCACGTCTGAGTTAGCAGCAGCCTTCAACAAATACCTATGACACATTATATTTATAAACAATAAAAAAGAAAACCGCACATATGTCTAATAAGATTCTTGTTAGAAACAAGTTGCTTTCATTGCTATCAAAGCACAATTTACAAGTATTTGGTTAGAAACTCAATCATAACTGCGGGAACCCACCCGAGTTTCGGAAAATATAAATAATTAAATTTAAATTTCATCATAAATAACTAACATCGTTTTATTCCGCACCCCTATGTCCGAGCCCTTTGATATAATATAAAATGTTTCTGTATATCATACTAAAAACTGATAATTTACAGCTTAGAAAAAAAAAAGAAAATATCGTTTTGTCACTAAAATACCCTCTGCACAAAGAGCCCTCTGCCGGCCCAAAAAAAAATACGTTATTTGTTAGAGGTAAAAAAATATTTCACACATAAAAAAAGTAATTTCATAATAATGTCAACCTGTAGGTACAGTCACAATATTTAATTGTTGAGCCACTATCCTTTAATCTTAATTTGGCAGTATTAAATAAACATCGACAAGATTATTATCTTACAATTGAATGATATCGCGTCACAATCGTACGTATCAAACATGACAGTATTATAAAACGGCAAAATTAAGAATATAGGAGGAATAAGAATTAGGAATAAAGGAATTCAGAAAGGAAATTCATCCTGAAAGTTTTAAATTTGTCGCTCCTATCGTATGTTATCTTATGACATGACAGACTAATACGAGCGAGAGCGCAGGTCGCTGGCTGTCCGATGCAATATGCTGTCCTACATAAGTTAAGGTTCCGCTTTTCAAAGCTTATTGCCATTCCTTTTACACGTGCAGCCTGTGGGTGAACTACACGCGGAGGGCATATAGTGATCTGCGCGTTCAATATAATAATGCGTTTAGGGTGTTGATGGGATTGCCCCGATATTGCAGCCCCTCAGGCATGTTTTTGAAGGCGCAGGTTGATGGTTTTGAAGCCTTCATGTTCAAGCAATGTGCCTCCATAATGGGTCACGTGCGCGCTAGCACGAACACCATCCTGAGTAGACAACGTTCTAGCAGACCGATGGGACGCTCCGATCCTGGGGCGTTGGATACGACTGCATGCAGTCAGGTAGACGCACTAGTTTTTTTTTTAGTTTTTTTTAAAGGAAAAAGGCGGCAGACGAGCATACAGTCCACCTGATGGTATGTGGATACTGTAGTCCATAGACATCTGCGATACATGCCAACATCAGTCCAGAATGACAAACATTAGCACGCCCCCGGATGCGTTACCTACCTTTGCAGATTAAGGAATGGATTGGGAAAATGAGGAGGGAGGGGATAGGATGGGAATGGGCTCTGGCATATCTCACTCACTATCGAAATATGTACGTACATTGGGGAAATACGATAAAGTGGGAAATGCAGTACATTTCAAGGTACTCTTCTGTGAGAGAGGGGTAACGTGTCCAGTCGAGTGCGCCCAGGCTGTGCGAATGCAGCATGCACTCTCCCCCTACAAACGTTTCGGAGAAACTGGTCGATTACGGCTTATTGATAAGCGTTTATTGCAGAGTCGCGGTCCGTGTTTCGTGGTGACATTGTGGCCGGTACTGGGATTCGTGGCGTGGGGTGCGCCCGCCGTTATGGTGGCGGTGCTATTGGCCACTAGGGGAAGCTCCGGTGACTTGGAGACTAAGGCCTGCGACGCGATTCGTCTGTGTCTGCTCGTCTTCTGCATCACAGGTACGTATAATGTTTTGTTTTTATGATTTTTTATTTCATAAGCCGGCTCTAGACTTACGGCAAATTATTTGCATTATATTGCCAATTTCTATTCTGTCTGAAAGATAATTTGTAATATTGGTCTATTTTTATAAAGAGGGCAATGAATAGACAACCTACCTGATGATAAATGGATACTGTTGTCTGCAATACGTGCCAACATCAGTCAAAAAGGAAATGGGCTTGTCAATGTCAAACAGTGTCAATATTGGGCTAAGAAACTAGTCAGGCTTCAGGGTCACGGGATAGGCATTTTAAAAAGACGTGTTAACAACATGATGGTTCTTTATTAATTAATTCTATTTTTTTATTTCTAAAGGTGGCCATACACGTTAGGGTTTGCATGATGGTTATGACCGTGCATGCTTAACCGACAGGTATAACCGAGTTATATGAAGCACATACACGTTAGGGTTTGCATGTACAATTCCAATTAAACTCCCAGTCAAAGATAGTTGTAGCTACGTGACGGTGTTTTGTAGGACATTTACCTACCGAATTTACTGTGCACTGTATCGCCAACAATGGACGACAACGATGTGATAGCTGTACTTGGCTTAATACTCGTAACAAAGAAAAGGAAAAGAAGAAGAGATCGTACTGAGTGGTGTAAACACTGGCTTTTGAAAAGAAAACAGTTCTCTCATATAAATTTGATGAATGAACTGAGATTTACACCAAAAGATTACAAGAATTATTTACGAATGGATGAAAAACTCTATTTGAAACTTTTATCATTGGTCACTCCCATGATCCAGAGACAAGATACTATTATGAGAAAAGCTATATCAGCACATGAGAGACTAGCAGTAACATTAAGATTTCTTGCAACAGGGAGAACATATGAGTGTCTAAAATATTTTGCCATAACGTCACCTCAGGCTTTAGGTCGAATAATACCAGAAACATGTGATGCTATTTATAAAGCGCTAAAAAATGACTATCTACAGGTAAGTTATTAACTAAAATCACTTTCTAATCTTTAATCTCTAATCTTAAAATTATTGATCAGTTGTGTATAACATTTTTTCTGAATTAAAATTAGAGTAAAATGATGATACAGTTTCTGTTTGTGGTTGTGTGTCAAATCCTTCATGTGGTGGTGACGGCTGACAATGTGGTGCAGAAGAAGTCGCACAAGTTTGTTGTTGAGTGTTGTATTGTTGAATCGGAGATGAACTTTCAGTCCAGTGGGGTGAAGCAGAAGCGGTGTGAATATGCGGTTGTGTATAATATTGTTGAAGCATTGAGGGTGAAGGAGTAGAAGTTCCTGAGCTGTGAGTTGGTGATGGAACAAAAGTTAAACGTCGACGAATCTGAATTGATTCGGTATTCAGATTACCCATCTCTGCATCAAACAGAGTATCATTTATTATTTTCTCAGCAATCAAGCGTTGACGTTTCTCTAACGTTCTTAATTTTATTGCAATAGACTTTCCCAGAAGATCGTACCGATCTTCTGTTACTGAAGTAGGAGCAGGGCGCTTAAAATGGTCTCTCACGGACAGTAACACGTCATTGGTTAACTGATCTTGTTCTGTTATTTTCTTCTTTCCCGGTCTTGTAGCAGGTGCTTCAGTCTTCCTAGGTGTCGTTATGTTTTTGGTGATAGTGTCCATATCAATCTCAGTAACAGCAGCAGCATCATGTGTAGTATTTGTATTATTTATGTTATCCGTATCATGTAGGCTATTCCCTGTAGAGTTGCTAGCATCCTAAAACAACACAAAATAATGAGATTATTTAGTTTCCAGATTCATTGGATAAATGGAAAGAAATCGCACAAACTTTTGAGGATAGATGGAATTTTCCTCATTGCTTGGGTGCCCTGGATGGAAAGCATATTGACATAGTTCCACCTTCTGGTAGTGGATCTTATTATTACAACTACAAAGGGCGACATAGCGTAGTTCTTATGGCAATAGTTGATGCCAGATACCGATTTTTATTAGCAGATTTTGGTACAAATGGAAGGGTTTCTGACGGTGGTGTTCTACAGAATACGAAGTTTTTTGAAAGGCTACAAAAGAAAAATTTAAATATTCCAAACACAGAACAGATTGAACACAGTTCAAGGTATTTGCCATATGTTTTTGTTGCCGATGATGCATTCCCTTTGAGACCCGACATGCTGAAGCCATATCGTCAAGCAGATTTGACCAGCGATGGCAAGAAAATTTTTAATTATAGATTATCTCGCGCGAGAAGAATAGTTGAAAATGCTTTCGGCATACTGGCATCAAGATTTCGCATTTATCACACTCAAATTAATTTAAAACCAGACAATATAGAAAAAGTGGTGATGGCTACATGCGTTTTGCACAACTTTCTAATGGAGCACACATCTAATTCATATGCACCACAAAGATGTTTTTATAGAGAAAATACAGATAATGGAACTGTTGTTACAATGGGCTATGATACCACACGTTCAAACATAGAAAATTTACAAATACAAAATCAAGGAAATGTCGTCAATGATGCAAAAAAAATCAGACTAGAGTACCAAACTTACTTTGTCAATGAAGGCAAAGTACCTTGGCAGGATAGTTACATTCAAAAGTGATGTTTTTCTTATATTTATGTAATTTATATCTTTTTATATTTGGTATGTAGTAATCATATTGTTCAATTTGATGGTTAGATTAGTATGAAAAAGACAAAAAAAATAAATTTAATAAATCAATTACTCATTTATACTTATATTGTATATATTATATTTATACTTACATTGGAATCATTTTCTTCAATATCCGAAATGTTAGATCGCGAGTTTCGGGGAACATCTTGATCTCCAACAAAATCAAATAAATGAAAGTACCACAGTGTTGGTTTGTAAATGTCATCAGATGATGCCCCCGACCTCGTAGATTCATCGTATTTTTTTTTCTCTCGTCTAACGTTGCTGCGAAACGTATTAATTTTTCTAACGACATCGTCTTTCGTAGCTGTAGGTTCCAATTCCTTGAGCTTATTTACCAATTTACCATACGCTGCCGATCTTTTGTCTCTGTCGTGATAATCTTTGCATTTTATGCGCCAAAGACAAGGTTCGGATTGGTAGATACCAATAAACTCTTCTAATATGGCGTTACGCTTGCGACTCGCCATTTTCGACTTCAACGAAACAACGCGCGACCTTCCACTGTCACAGACTATAGGACACTGAGAGAAAACTGTGCATGCATGCATGAGCGGGCGCCATACACGGTCGGTTATGCATGCGCGCAAACATAACCGAGCGGCATAAAATATCTATTTTCATATTCGTTAGGTTGCATGTACACGCACCGATAACTGTACAGTTTTATAACATACACGCTAGGGTTTGCCTGTCGGTTAAGCATGTACAGTCATAACCATCATGCAAACCCTAACGTGTATGGCCACCATTATACTGCAGTCGAAGGTGAATGCTTTAACCTAAACATTCAAAATGCAACATTGCACCTAGATTCTGCTAACACGGATGTTATGCGTAAGAGCAGAGTGCCTTATCGGTGGCATAACTACAGTAGTAGATTAGCCAGCCCTTTTAGCATCCACTGCTGGACACGGGCCTCCTCATGCAGAGAGATGGTATAGTTCCCATTTAGTACTAGTGTCCCCAAAACTGAATCCCACATGTGGGGCCACAAGGAAAGCCCAATTTTAATTCCTACTGACCCCACAATTTGGCGGTGACCACATCTTTCCCTTTTTCTTGAAAAGTTTGAAATTAAAAACAATATATAGGAATCTTAATTTTAATATGCTTATAGATTTTATTTTGTCCGTTCAATTAAGAACTTAGCGATGACTAATGACAACACACTTCATATTATCAACATAGCTTTATAATATAATTACTATAGACAACAACACAAACCGGCACTTGATTGAAGGATGGCATTCACAGCGGACTATGGTATTTTACACATAATCAAAAGTTGCACCAGATCAAAAATAAAATCAACATCAGTTGCGGCTGTGCGATCTTGGTGTTTATTGGACTTGATGTGCCGGTCAACACTGCTTCCCCTTGTGGCTGTCAATCGCGTTTCGCACTTCATGCAGAACATAGTGCCGCTCGCGCTGTAAAATATCATTTCCGGATGGATTCTTATACAAGATTATGTTGTTGCTTCTCTTTGAATTGGTTCAGTGACTTTAACTTCACAAAAAGTGACGCGACCTGAAACGTAGGAAAAAATATTTTCAATCACAGTAGCACACTAACGCAGGACAAAATAATCTATTTAAATTAATCGATAAGTTAATACAAGTCTTAAATCTTCCTTTCAGTCCAGTATGTTAGTTCGTTTTCCACTCTAGGAGATATTTATTTTTAAAACATTCAACTCAAAAAAATTGAAATAAATTAAATCGACAATATGTGGTGTTGTTGCTTATTTCTGTAATGGATCTCTAATCGAAGACAAAACTGATCCAACAAATATTTGAGCTTAAATAAAGAAACAATAGATAGTTAAATCAATATACAAATTAAATAAATACTTATCAATGTTCTCAAATTCACGATTCTAAAAATCACACCTATCATCAATTAAACAAAATCCTGATTAAGCTCTCCACTAAACCCAGGCGGTTAAAAACTATTTCTAATTTCGCAATTTAAATCAAAGTTCCTTAATTGAAGCCGTAGACGTCGAGTAAAGAAGGATACTTTTAAACATTAAACAAGGCAAGGTCAAACAAATTAAAATCACGATATGAAAGATGAGCACGCGCGTCCGAAATAAAAACTGTCACTGTCATACTGTCATGTGACCATTCTAAGGCACATATGCCTTAATTAATACAATAAAAAAGTCGTGGCAGGTGCACAGCGCTAGCGTATTAGACAAGGACAGTACCAGACTGAGGACGAGCCCGTCACAAACCGACCGAACTGGCAACAACGCGCGTACATGGAAGGGTATTATTTTAAATTTCGGGGATAATAATCAGCAATTTGAAACCGTTCATTCATTACAAAGTTTTCTGAAAACCGGAATTTTTCTCGGTGTAAATAAATAGATGATTTTATTCAGAGAGACATGTCCATGCTATTTACTACATTTCGTGGGAAAAAATTAAGTTTAAATATAAATACCCGAATTTCTGAAACCCCGGTTTTATCGATAATAATAAATAAACGATTTTATTCAGATGGGCATATCCATGCTATTTACTACATTTCTTGGGAAAAATTTAATTTTAGGTATATAGACACCCGAATTTCCTATCACTAATTATTAGTATTATTACATTACATGTACTATATATACCAACATACACACATATATACATAAGAATAAGTATAATACATATAAAATATACATAAATTAATAAATACATTATGGAAATAAAATATCCACATAAATATTGCTAATCAACTAAAAAAAACATGTTGCTGACAAAAGTAAAAAAAATAATGGATGAAAAGGTAAAGCAAAGGGAGCTAGCTGACTGAACAACTAGCGATGAGAAATGGAGAGGTAATGTTCCCGAAGCATCTTTTTAAGAGATGTTTTTAAAGATTATTTATATATTTCCACAGTGACATCAGGCTGCACTATAGTATACTTGCGGTTCCGTCGGCGCAGTGCACAGTTCGCGTCGTTATCAGCCGACGTGGCTTCCGGTTCAAGTCCTCCAGATGAATCTACCAGCCTTGTGGAGAATACCGAGCCCGTTTCTAATACGCAGTCCATCTCCAACAATGGTTAGTAAACGTCGAGTAAACGCTTCCGTGAACTTCCTCTTTCCCAATAATTTGATTGTGTAAGAAAGAAATTATGAACCATATGTACCTATTTTTTTTTATATACAAAATACATCTCCCCAAATTATTTAGATTGTTTTCCACAATATCTTTATAAAGTTCTTTCTATCTGTACTAAAGTTATTTTTTACACTCTTTGGATGTTGTATCGTTTTGTAAACTTTTATTTATAAGGTATATAATTGTAGTATATAAAACGACTTCAATAATAACAGCTTAGTTATAATGAAATATTTTTTATGCAACAACAGGACTGGAAGGGCAAGGTAAGAATATGTTTTTTTTTTGTATTTTGCCATATCATGATAAAAGAATGATGCGTCATTTTAGCCGGTGTATCCAATAAAAATCAAATGAATACCAAATGGACTCTTTTATCATAGCTTCAATTTTTATTATGGCAACTACCGGCTAAAGCACTGTCGGCCGAGGTTGAGTGGACTTTTCTATGCAGGGTGTCGAATTTGGTCTGAGACCATCTGAGCATGCCAATGGAAACGTTCGGATCTTATTACGGTCCGATTTTTACTATATATTATGTTTTTTATTTACCAAACACCATTTTTTCATAGATATCCCATTAAGGGGTTACGCCCCCTTACGTGAAACATGCTCTCGCGTACCCCTAATTAAACATTAAATCGTAATATTTCGAAGAAATAAAAATCGTATGATAAGATAAAGAGTTGAACTACAATCGCGCATCTCCCGGATTTGACACGAGTATCACAGTTATTGAGAAAAAATTCTGAAAAATTACTGAAATCATAAAAAACGATATGTGGTGACATGTTTTTTCATGGCGAGAATTTTATTAAAAAAATTGTGCATAATGGAGAAAATCGAAGTTCGTGCGATTATTAAATATTTCTGCCTGAAAGTTTTTTCTACGAAATGTGTTTTTGAAGAATTGCTTGGGAAACAATGCTTTCTCTGTCTTATTCTACAGTTGCATGCTGGTGCGCGAAATTTAAACGCGGTAGAACCGTCTGTAACGACGAGACTCGCTCTGGGCGCCCAATAACCGCTGCTATTGAAGACAACGTTAAAAAAATTAAGAAATTGTTAACGCAGATCGACGTGTGACTATTCGTCATTTAGCTGAGATTATGAAGCTTTCGTTCGGGACGATTCAGTTCATTTTAACTTAAAATACCTTAAAATTCAAAAGATTCCTCGAATGTTAACAGACGCATAAAAGAAAGCAAGAGTAAACATTTCAAAGCAAAATTTGGCAATTATTGACCGAGACCCAGAATCTTTTCGACTACGTTTCGTGACCGTTGATGAAACGTGGGTTCACCATTTTGACCCGGAGACGACGAACCAAAGTAAGGTGTGGAAAAGATCCTCCTCCCCGCCAGCCAAGAGATTCAAGATCTTTGTGTCCGGAGATAATGGCCTCGGGCTTCTGGAATGCGGAAGGTATCATTATAATCGATTATTTAAGTAAAGGACAGACTAACTGGAGAGTATTACGCAACATTGATCAAAAAGTACGCGAAGAAATAAAAAATAAACGACGTGGAAAATTGCATGCCGGAGTGTTTTTCATCATCATGACAATGCACCTGCACATTGGTCTAATGTTGCAGGCGCTCCCATCCGAACGGATGGGTTTCAGTTGATGCAGCATCCGCCATATTCTTCGGACCTAGCTCCTAGTGATTTTCACCTTTTTACCAATTTGAAAAAAACACTTGCGAGGTATAAAATTTCACGGAGATTATGAGGTCATGTGCGCTGTAGTCTTTTTTCTATACCTAGGATCAAGCCTTTTTTTCCAAGGGAACTGAGCAACTTTCAAAACGTTATTAGGTGTATTAGATTAGAAGGTGATTACGTTGCAAAATAAATACAATTTAGATATACGTTTCCTAAAGATTCAATACTTTTCCAAAAATATATTGATTAACCTAGTACATAAAACATAGCATCTTACAATAAATAGTAAATAAGGTATGCACCTAACATAGTACAATTTTGGAGGGAAGGAGTCCGGACTTTCTCATACGCTTCTACTGCGCATGCTCGGTAGTTCGCCGTATGCTCTTTACCCTTTGCGCAACTCCATTTGGACGACTCTTTCCCTGCCGAGATACGCGATGCTAGTACACACACTACGCGCACTGACTCTGTGTATACACAATGTACACTACACATGCACTCATTGTTCTGTCCTGCACATCTACATTCTCTCAAAGGAACCAACACATACAATTCTTTGATTAAAAGTTAAACTTGTTATTGACATTTTAGAAATAGCATTTAAGAGTACACAGCTTACACTTGACTGTTGTTTTTTATCGATAAAATTTGAAAAGGCTTTCAATTACTGTTATAGTAAATTGATTTAACTTTACATGTTCGATTGCTGTTTGAAGCGTCAAATTTGACAGCGCCGCGCGCCGCCTTTCCCAGGAAAGGACCCTTAATCTGGGAAACTAAATATTTATTTATAACCGTAGGTTACAATCAATACATTGACATACATTACAATTGGCTATTTGCTAAATATAATAATAAATTTAAAAAAATATTGGATAACGTAAATTATAGACCAACGGTAATTATAATATGCGTTTTTTGCATTAAAACGAATTACTAATATATTTTTTATATAAATTAAAGATTTTTTAGCCGTGTTTTACGAGATCCGAAAGTCTAAAAGCCAAGATTGATTACCGCGTGACGGCACAACACAAACATTTAACCTAACCAAAATTTTTACGGCGTTGCGTATTTTACTAATTTGTTTGTTGAAATTGGTATTGTTTGTTTGTACTTTGTTAATTGATTTTATTGATTGTTCTTGGTCTACACAAATGGAAGGTGGTTTTATTAAGGCTGATAGTGGAACTTTGCCGAAAGTAGATTATTTTATGATTGCTTCTTTGCTTGCAATTCGGACTTTTACTCAGCTGAGATAAGAAACGTTAAAACTTCTGTGTAAGTATGCAAAACAAATAATCTAATTTATTTCTATATTTGTTAAAATGAAATGTAAATATTTCCTTGGTTACTTTATATAACCAAACGTTTAATTTTAAGCATACAACAAGGTTTGTAGTTTATTTGATTTTTTATGGAAAGTACAAAGAAATATCTAGTTAATTTGTTGTTTTGTAATTAGTATCGGTTATTTATATGTATAAAATTTAAGTAATATATTAAACATCATTATTTCACGTATTATATGCTGGATCTCATCATGCTAACTGTAACCACTCGAAGTTTTGGACATTTAGTAACTTGTAGAAACAATTTAGTAGGATAAAATTAATAATGAAAGTTTTTTTTATTTAATATTGTATTTTTTTTTTAAAAGTAATTGTGGAGGTTATAATCAACATATTTCGCATGTTTTGAAATACTTTCTGGAAAATTGTCAAATAGCCAATTGTGTTGGTCAGGCTCAGTTTCATACAAAGGTGCCCGCCCGTCATTGTTTAACGACCGCTCGTCACTTTTCTATAAAAAAAGCTATATAACTTACTTCTAGGATGCTATGGAACTATAACAGCCACTCCGTCGCCAAGTAAAAGTGCTAACGGCTGTCGCTCTAACGACCCGAACTGCGAGAATGGAATCATCAACTCGTGCTCACAGGACATTGAGGATATTGCTAAAAATGAGAAGTAAGTTACACATCAATTTTTCTTTAGACATTTTCAGCTTTAAATTAACTTCCCACTGCTTAGGTTATTGGTGTTTTTTTTTAACGTTAAATACGAACATTAATTTTAATTAGACTTCTGTATGACTAAATTTCATATCACAAACATTTCACTTTCAAAGAAATTCACAAACAAAGAAAGAACAAGCCCCGTGGACGACCAAAAACTAAAGTCGGTAATGACGAATTGAAAGCAATAGTGGAAGTGGATTAATCTCAAACCACGTCTGAGTTAGCTGCAGCCTTCGGCGTAAGTGACAAAACGATATTGATCCATTTGTGTCAAATCGGGAAAGTGGGTACCGTATGGAGCTTAATGAAAGTCAGCTGCAAAACACGCGTCGAAGCTTGCCTTTCTTTGCTGAACCGGCATAAAAATGAAGGGATTCTGATTCGTATTGTCACTTGTGATGAGAAGTGAATCCTATATGATAATCGTAAACGTTATAATCCGGTTATACTCGGGAGACAGCCAAACAATATCCCAAACTTCTCCATGATAATGCTCACCTGCGCACTGCACGACAGACAGCCTCAAAGTTACAGGAGCTTCGACTGGTAACTCTCCGGCACCCACCATACTTGCCAGACCTTACCCCTCCTCTAGTGATTGCCATTTTTTGGTAACTTTTTACGGGGGAAAAAATTCAACTCCGACGAGGCAGTGAAAACGCCTTCCGAGAAGGAAAAAATTCAACTCCGACGAGGCAGTGAAAAACGCCTTTCGAGAATTCATCAATTCCCGTCCCCAGGAGTTCTATAGCACAATCATAAATCAACTTACATTAAAATACCAAAAGGTTTTGATAATAATGGACAATACTTCGATTAATTAAACATATAATTTTCATAAAAACAAAATTATTTGAATTTAAAACGGCAATTTCATAGGTAAGGAACAAATAATTACTTTCTCACCAACGTCGACTCCACAGTGGAGTTACCAAAAAACGTATTTTTTGTTTTCGTTTTTTAATTTTTCTTCGTTGATAGATTTGAGTATTTACGCGACGTTTGCGCTGCGTATACGGGTGCGTATATGCTGTCCATACGTTTATATGCCTATGCTGTACTAGCCCATTTATTTGACAACTTTGGAGTTTATACTCTGCTGTACAGTCAGCCAATGATAATGTTCTAAAACATAAGGACGATTTTAGCGTGCAAATCTAACTTGTCAATTTATATTTGGAACTTTATCACCGTCTGTTCTTTCAAGAGTTAAATGCGATTATTGCTCATAATTATCATGAGTCTACCGTACATGTGGCCGTGTAACATCGTGTGCAGGGATTGCGCGGTCTCCGCCGCCCGCGACCTCTCTTATTTGGATCACTTATTGGAATCCAACTTATTTGGATCACTATTTGGAACTCACTTATTAGGAATTTTATTACTCTTTGTTCATTCAAACGAATCAAATGCGAAATTGTTCAACATTTTTGTGGGCTCACCGTACATGTGGTCGTGTAACATTGCATGTAGGGAGTGCGCGTGTCCCGCGTCGCAGCGACACAGGTGCCCGCCCGGCGAGAGCTGCCGGTACCTGAGTGAGCTGGAGCAGGCGGCCGACCAGCTGGGGCTGCTGCCGCCGGAACAAACGCGCGGCCGCGGCGGACAGCTGCTCAAGCACACCGTCCTTATCATTGTGTACACGCTCACCATGTTCATTGTGAGTGCCGAACATAGCCTTTTATAATATTCTCTTTTTTATAGTTACTTTAAAAAACCTGATTAGGTTTATCCTAATGCCAGAATCCTAGGAAGTTGACATTAGTATCATCGATCAACCAAAGTACATTAATCGATGATTAGTAGGCACATTACATGGGAGGGGGAGAGTGCACGCTGCAATCCAACAGCCGCATCCTTTTAGGACGTAAAGATTTAGTAAGAAGAAATTTCTGGAAATTTATCACAGATTATAAATCAATTACAATTCACACTAATATTGTAAATCTGCGTCTTTGTCCATTTTTTAAACTACTCAACCAATTTCAATGAAATTTGGCAGAGAAATAACCTGAAATCGGGAGAAGGACATAAGATACATTTTATCTCTGAAAATAAATTTGTTTTTCCAAGAGAAGCCAATTACTTTTAAAACATTATCCACACGAGCTAAGCTAATCTCCACTAAAGGTGACCAAATTATAATAAATTTGAAGTATTATTATGATATTACGAAATTTACATATTATGCGGAATAACGAAAGTTGCTGTGTAACAAAACATCTGTTGCACAGCAGGTAGGGACGCTGCCAATTAGGCTAATGGGTCATCCATCATAAATAACTAGTAATGTTATTCTATATGTATATTCCAGGGTATAACGTACACCACTTGGAGAATGATGAGAAATGATGAAAGTGGCGTTTTCATTGAGATAGAATTTCTGGACATTGCGGCTAACTATGGCCAAGGGCTAATCGTGTTTATACTTTTCGGACTCGACCCTGAAGAAATACTTATACCGGCCATCAGATACTTTAAGAAAAAGTGGTAAGTAGCTATGAGAATTTTACATTAAAATATTTTTTACTTAGTTGATGCTGTATGTTATGTAAGCTAGTCGAAATATAGGTGATCTAGTCGATGATGTATGAGGGATGTTTCGAAAGTTCTTGGAATTTAAATTTATTTTCTAATTTTCATCTACAATATATTACATTGTAGTTTAAATTACAATACTTTATATTAATATCTATTTAATTTTATGCATTTGTCTCAATTGAAACTAAGAAGCCTTCTAAGAAAGAAAGAAACTTTTGGAGCATCATTTACAGCCCATTTTACCTTCTTATGATACTAGATACGCATACCACGTATACGTTTTTTAATTCGAGTTAAGTTTATAATAACAACATGATTGTCACTAGGACCAAATCAAACAAGTAGGGAGAATGTGGGAGTAATTCCCAAAATAAAGTCCTTAAGACGGAATCGGCGCAAAAAGTCTCAATCGCGAAACAGACGATCAGATTCTCACAAGATTCCATATGCAGAAAGTCCCATCAGAAAATTGTTGGACTCATATGAAATAATGACGAGTCGCCGTTAAAAAGCGGGCGGGTCGGGACGCCGGCGCACGGCGGGGTGTGAGCGTGGCATGGGCGTATTAAATTATTGTAATGTATTGAAGTGTACGGGAGAAGTCAGACACATCCCGTCGCCGTCGCGTCCAACAGGACGGTAAGGCGACGCCGACCGCTAGGCTCGAGCGCGGCGGCAACGGGACGCCAGCGTTGTGTTAATACGTGTTACCAGACACACAGAGCGGGGCGTGCGTACGTCGCGCTCGGCGGGACGGGGCTTGTCGCGCCAGTTGCTTTATTACAAACTTCGGAACACTTATATACAAACTTATTACTACATTAAAGTATTACATAAGAACAATTTCGTTGATTTTTAAGACATCTTAAGCATTGTGTTATTGAGGCATTGCAGACTTCCATTGCCGGATTTTTTAACACCTTAGAAACTCATCCGCATTTACGAAATGATCGATCATACTATCTTTGAATGAAATGGCTAAAAAAAATAGGTTAATACTTTCCTAGTGGCAATAATTGTTATTAATAGTCCAACACTCATTATTTGGAAATTTCTGGAATTTTGGAAACGTCCTTCGTAAATGATGTTTTAGTACATTGGTAAATAGCTCACTCTGTTGCCCGCGTGAAACTTCGCTTTCTTTCAATCAAAATTCAATACCGCTTAGAAAGGTTTTATGATGGAGTCCCATTACTATCGGTATAAGCGGTAGTGGTGTAACACTAGCTAACGTGTGGACCCTGTCACACTTCCGCCCACGAGGAGCTGTAAAATGTATTGTTATGTTTATGTCGTATTACAAATGTTGAAAAAGTAAATAAAGTGTTAGAAGAGATTAGTTGATATGAAACCCAAATAAAAAGCAGTTTGTTTACCCTAAAAATATTGTTAAATTTAGAACAGGTTTAAGGTTTCAGGGTAATTTATGGTCTCATTTGCCTATCGTGTTTCTAGGCACGGTGCAGACACAGTAATTTTGCCGTTGGTAGAAGACCTCAGTTTTGAAACTAAACACGTTTGCGAGCAGTTTATCACTCATCACTTCGAGCGTTGCAAGGAAGCCATTGCAAAGGACACCAGGTAAGTTTTTTTTATTCATTTATTTATCAATTAGAATAACAAAACTTAAAAGGTAACATTCATAACATTCTAAAAACTACGAAAGATTGTCTAGAATGCCGATTCTGCATACCATCATATACATTAGCAGGTAGTTATGCAATTCTATTGAAACTTATAGAACTAATTGAAACTAATTGAACAGCCATACCAAACAGTCTACCCTTACTAGCCTATAAACTCATAATACAAGTTATAATTTACTTAAAAAGTGCCGTTTTAATTTATTCCTTGAGTTCTTTTCGTTAAGATCGTTTTTAAACTGTTTATGTTTGTATAATAATATATGTACATTAGTATATATGCTTATATAGCTAAGGTCCTACAAAAGTAGAGTGAAATATTTTAATGTCATTCTGTACACCAAGTCTTTAGTTTTATATCGACGTTGACAGAATACAGTCTGTTCTTATTTTAAATTCAGATTTTTAAAATGTAATACGATTTTCTACCCGTATTTATTGTTTTCGTTTCGAATAAATATCACGCCGTATTTTACTACATATTGTGTAGAATTCTGTTGTGTAGAAGTGAACGGTGCTCATTTAAACGCGATTGTTTTTCATAAAAAAAAATTAATTACCGTCCTTAAAAATTATAATAAATATGTATTAATTATACAAACATTTAGTTTTAATACAGTTCAAAAACGAAAATATTTCGGAGCACCCTTTACATACATATACACACTTATCTTAATAAACATACAGAAACACTAACCCTGTGATGACGCAAAATTTAGTATATTATCGATTTACGTTTATTTTAGTAAAAATAATGTTAAATAAAAGTATTTGTAAGCTTAGTTTGCTAACGCTACTGGCGGGAGCCTGCGTTCCATGCACACAAGCGCACGTGTATTTATGTTGCACCATTACAAACAAGGCTAACCCGTCTTCGTGAGAAGAAATAACTATTACAAGTTTTACGTCTATCACATGCGTATTTTTATTCTATAAAAAGTACCTATTAATATACTCTGTAGGTACACTAAACATTATATACAGGTGGCGGACTTAATGCCTTAATGATTTCTCTTCCGGTTGAGCTTTGAGCAAACAGAATCACACACAGACATCATAAAATAGTCAACAATAGCAAATAAAAACAAGTAAAAAGGAAATGCTTAAGTGCGGAAAGTGACGCAGAGACATACAGTACATAATACGAACATATCAGTGATCCAGATCGGATTGTATCTAAATAAATATAAGTAATCATAAAACTAGGTTACGACCTAGACCCTAACACTAATCTATAATAACTTGCAGTAACAACAAAATATGACGAAACATAACCTGTTTTTGCGTAAGATTTACTTTTTAGTTATAATCGAGCTTACAAGGTGACTATTTCGAAAATAGATCATTTTAAGGTCGTTGAACACTTGCAAAAAAACAACATTGTTACATCATATTAAGGAAGTATCTTTTGTGAAACTAGCGGTGACGCGCGTCTTTGTTCACGCGAAGAGGAACACTGACATTTCTGAATATTCTTATGAAAACTTCGTTGTAATTACAAGTGGAAGCCTCTACCCTTCTGTGTGACGTTATAGGCCGATATCGAATAAAAACAATGCTATAAATCACTGTAACACTGTATTGTAAGATAATAACATCGCATTGTTTTAAATAATTGCATTTTTTTATTTAAATAATAAATATTGCTGTTTCAACACTGGCCATTATTATTGAAATTACCAATGGGATTCAGCGTGCATTCACCCCTGCCCATATATACTACTCGTAGTTCCCATATACGCTCATTTATTGCAAAACTGTCAAAAAACATGAAAGATGATTGATGCCCGTTTTCGAACCACGCCTGAGTTATATCTTTTGCAGGTGGCGCATGCGCAACTACCGCGGTGTATTCCGCGGTGCATGCCTCGTCCGCTGGCTCATTGACTGTGGCCTGGCCAAGGACGAGCACGAAGCCGTGGAGTACGGGAAGCATTTGTTGGACGGACGGCTTATAGCACACGTAAATAACGCACACCATTTTAGCAATTCGCCATTGTTGTACACTTTCAAATAAATTTATTAAAAATATTCCGATGTCATAGTTTCAAAGCAACAATTGGCAATATAACTCGATTTACTGCAAGTAATTCTTTCTCTTGGTAAATAAAGAAAGCAATAGGCACAAGTATTTAAAATCGTTGCTTAGTGTTAAGATTTTAATGAAATATAACTATGAAATGGTAGAAATCGTATAATACATACTACAGTAATGAATATCTGAATATGCGAAGGTGTTGCATGTTATTAGGGGTGCTATACACATTTTCAACCTATTCGGCTTGTCATTAGCCCAATCCTTACCGACCACGGGGACATTATGTGACGCAGTGAGACCGATAGACGGTGTATTTTAGATAATATTGGAGATAACATTCCATTTATTTTGGAGATAAACATCGCAGATACATCGCAACAGATAAAAAAGTAACTAAAACTAAAATAAATTTCGTTCTTATTTTTTCATGTTTTCATGTTATTTGTTCTTCATGTTGAATAAATAACACATATTGAAGCAATGGGGAGAAAGTAAAAATATTCGGTATATTTTAATAGTGAACTTTATTTCCAATGGTTTAAGATACAAGTTTAACATTTAAGATTTCGTTGATATAAATACACCGCCCGCACTGGGTTGCTTCCGTTCCGGGCAGTGTGAGTTGGACCTACCGGATATGCCGAATTCAATGTGTGTAGCACCCCTTATTATTTTCACTAAACTACTTTTATTTCACGGTACAAAATTATAATATGGAATAAACAGATGTGCGATACATACAACATGTATTTTGTATTATTTGCGTCTTTAGTGTGTAGCGCTTTTACGTAATAAAATAAAAACAACATTTAGTAATGAAACGAACACAACAAAATTGCTTATTCCGCAAAGGAGTCATATCGTATATAACTATTTTAAAATGAACTAATGAGGTGCTTTACCTATGAAATAGAAGTGGCATCAATCAACTGCCCGTGAGATGGCGAAAGTGTGTAGATAATATGGGTCAATATTTCGACTAACGATAAATATTTATCAAAAAAAAATTTTTCAGTTTCTCTTACAAGCCGGTCATTTCGTAGGTAAGGCATCTAATGTTATCTCTTCCTTATGGGTTTCTTATAAACGGCTGAGGAAGCTTTATGTATCAAGTTTTTTTTAGTAGTTCCAATTCTTTGCCCGGTAAAATGGGTACAATAAGATACTATAATATGTAATATTTAATAGTTTATGAAATGTTCATCCTTCTTATTTATAACTAGGGGAAGGTTTTTGGTGCTGGATCTGACTAAAACCAAAGATGATGTTGTATAGATACTAATACAATTGTATTTTCCTTTACTATTAGATTGGATTTTTCTTGTTTTGAATATCACACGCATTACAGGCGGCCAGAGCTGCGAATGACCAGATCATGACATATTAAATTCCTTTCGTATGTGAATGACCTATTAATTAGCAAATTGACCTCCTTTCAATACGTCTCATTTAGAAATGGTTACAGTTCATAAATGATTTAAATCTATAAAAAAATAAATATAGAATGGATGGCAGACGAACGGTCGGGCCACATGATGGTAAGTGGTCATCGCCGCCCATGGACACCTGCAACATCAGGGGGCTTGCGGGTGCGCTGCTACCTTGCAGAAACCTGTTCACAGCTCTTTTAAAGAGCCCCATATCGTAGCGTAACTAAAATATCTCAGCTGGCAGTTTATTCCACAACTTTCGGGTTCGCGGTGTATTTCGACCGCACAGTACGCAGCGACTCTGTGTCGAGTACATTACATTAATATTGTCTTAAATATTAAATGTACTGTGTCTGTACATTTAATATTAAAAAAAAGTAACTGCAGTGTGCAGTAAAAGTGATACAGAGCCCAAAACAAATTTCTTGGAATTTTTATGCCTGTCTGAACGTGCATCACGCCAAAATTACTGGACGAATTTTAATTAAACTTGGATAGTTATAGCTTATGTGCCGGGTTAACATTTAGGGTACTTTTTATCCAAATTAATTATAGAGTTCCCACGAGAATCACAAGTTCATGCGAACGAAGTCGCTGGGCACCGCTAGTGTTTTAAATAACAAAAAAAAATAATTTATTCACATTTATTGGGGCTAACAGGCCGTGTTATTAGGTCCTTTTGCTAATGGGACATATCGCTCGTAGGTGGTTTTGCTTTTAGGTTATGATACGTAGGACATTTTGCTTATAGGTTATTCAGATACGGAAGAATTAAATTCTGTTTTAAATTTATTTAGTTATACTTATGTATACTTTGATTAAATTACAGACAACCCGTCATGCAATGATCTCATAACTAACTCAATTTGTGTATAACAAATTGATTTTAAAAAAATGTTCCTATACTTTTTTATTAATATGAATTATGGCTGTTTTCATATTTTTTGTAGCTTTTGTAATATCAACCGATAGTTTTAATTCATTACATACCTACATAAACTATTTCATATTTTTTTAAAATAAATTGCATATCTTTTGTGATGTTTGGCTGTAATAGTTTATACGCTTGTAGTAACGGATTTTAAACGGAGTACCGGAGGACCATTTAAAGGACCGTTTTAATGGTCATTAGGACCATTTAAACCGCCTTCAAACAGCGGCCGGGTATGGATGGCGACGGGGCGTGGGCGCGTTGTAATGTATTGAAGTGTACGGGAGAAGTCAGAGACGACCCGTCGCGTCTAACGGGACGGTAAGACGACGCCGACCGCTAGGCTCGAGCGCGGCGGCGACGGGACGCTAGCGTTCTGTTAATACATGTTACCAGACACAGAGCGGGGAGTGCGTACGTCGCGCTCGGCGGGGCGGGGCTTGTCGCGCCAGTTGTTTTATTATAATCTTCGCATTAAAGTATTACATAAGAACAATTTCATTGATTTTTAGATTCCCAGTTCTGCCAGACATTTATTTAACTGTATCATGTTTTTATTACATTTGAAATGAAAACAAACAAAATTTATAGTTAAAATAATGCAACTATATCTGTTTATTTTTTATTCAATATTGTTATAAAATAGGTACTTTCAAATAGATATTTATTATTTTAGTTAGTGCCCTTAATTAAATGCAACCAAAGTAAGAGCTCCTTTACGTCTATTCAGACGTAAAGGAGCTTGATATTTTTGGCGCGAAATTATGTCGTGCCCGGCGGGTCTGCGGCGGGGCATCGGCGGGACGGCTGGGCTTCTTAATGCCGCGGGCGCCATCTCAACGTTACACGTCGCGCCCATGCTACGCTCCACCCCGCCCCACCCACTGTTCGACGGCGGCTTTAAATATTAAGGAAAATAGATGTATATTGTGTATTATGATTACATTAATGTTGTTTTGAGCAAAAGAAAAAATAAAAAAAAATATGCATATATGTATACAGAAAATATTAATGTTGCAGAAATCATACCGTGTGTTTCATTTGATTTTTCACACTAACGTCCAATAAGACTTAAAATGTGGTTTAATATCTGTTAAGGATAACTGTAATTATCACAATAATAAATAATTAAACATACTATAGGTAGACACATCGACCTTTTTATTATCTATGAACTTATGTGAAGAATACAGTACCTAATTTATACAAAGTATTGTATATGTACATAATAAAATCTTAACATAGCCGTCTGTAGATGAAATATTTTTGAAAAAATCTTTGCTATGAAACGAACGATAGAGCTTAAAACAGCCATTTTTAGAGTTTTTGTCTGTCTGTTTGAACGCGCATTATGCAAAAACCACTGAACAGAATTTAATATCTTATGTGCCGGGTTAACATTTAAGGTACCTTTTATTCCGATCCGTAAAATTAAATTAAATCCGTAAAATCCTGCGGAAACCACTTATAAAATTTACGCGAATGAAGTCGCTGGCACCGCTAGTATATAGAACAATGGAAGTAGTATTATCGGTTCGCATTAAGAATGCAGAAGTCATCATCGCTCAAGACAGTAATCTTTTTTTGACCAATAGTGTTTTTTAGAATTCTTAGGTCCGTTTCACCATTGATCATAAAAGGTGACGCCTACTGTCTTGGGCGATGACTCGCTACATTCTTAATGCGAATCGAATTTATTATGATAAGTGATACTTAACAATAAAGTCTGCTTCATGTCATGAGACATCAAATAAAACTATAAGTTATTGTAAAATTCTTTATTCCTGATCATCTTCCTCGTCATCCCCTCCCTGCGACTCCCACCAAGTTAACAATCCGAGCCCCGGTTCATTGATACCTCCCACTATTCTGTAAGGGGCCACAGTGTATACGGGACGATCCTTGCCAGGTGGTCCCGTTGGTAAACTTTCTTCAAATGTCTCGCTTGTCACACGAAACCTTATAGATTCACCTATAACAAATCAGTAAAAGAACTATAACCAGCCCTTTTAGTATCCACTGTTGGAAAAAGTCCAGTCCAATAAATAAAATGTGCATTGGTGAATGTGGAAACTGTTCAATAAAAGAATGCAAGTATAGTGTGAGACTTAACATGTTCCTGGACAATTTGCAAATCTTTTATTTATGTGTTGTGATGTGTCATCCATTTTTTATTACAGCTATAGCAGTACTGTTACATCAAGCCTGTAAGACTGTTATAATACGTCAGTACGAAAATAGCCATACTACCATTGTTGTAGTAATACCATGTAATATATGCAAAAGTACTGCAAATATGCAATTATTATGAATTGCATATTTGCAATTAGTGACAGTACCACATACATGCCACGACCGGTGACTCTTGAAAGGTCATTAGGACCATAAGAATTTAGCCATTCCGAAAAAAAAGTCACTGAATAAGTCAATTTCTGTTCAAGTCACTCTTCTATAAAAATAAAATACTTGCATAAATAAAGTGTCAAATGATTGTATTATTTATATAATGGCAAATTATATCCACTATTTTAATACTTACTATATTTACATAAATTCGGCAGGTACTAAAAATGCACAAAAAACATCATTCACGTTTAACCCGAGCCGGCATGCCGCGTCACTTGTTCAATATTGTAATAGACTTGTATGAGCTAGTAAACTATCATAGCTGTAGTGTCTGTGTGAGTGGCCTTTTGTCAATTATTCACACAACAGCAAATATATTTGCACAAATAAACGTTATAGGATGACAGTAGGTACTCGAAAAGCGTTGTAATATCACAGTATAAATATTTTATACAACCACCTCATAGATATCCAACTGCTAAGACCAGAGCTTAAATTCACGAGTTTAAAATTCTACTGCTATAACCGTTCTGCCATATTTCAGAGTTCAAAATTTACTGTTGTGACAGTACTGTCCAGGAATGTGTTAAGACCGGACCAATGTAGCCATTGACAATACACTATTTATTTTTTACAAGAATGAGAATAATAGAGCTTAAACTCTTGACAACACTAATTTAGTTGCCACACTAACAAACCCAAACGAAACATTAAGAGAGCCTTTGGTGCGTCCCGACAAACCAACCAAGATTGGTTTGCCATGCGGCAGTTTAGATTGATGTAATGTTTGAATTAGCTTGCTTGGCAAAATGGTATCGATCAAGTGCCAAATGTTTTTTTTAATATGAAGATAAGCAGATGTGCCACCTGGTGGTAACTGTATACTGTCGCCCTGCGACATCCACGATACATGTGATGTGGGCATACATCAGTGCAGAATGATGAACATTGGCATACCCTCTGATGTGCTGTCTAGTTGAGTAGGGGTTTGGGAAAATGGGAAATAAGAAGTATAATGGAATGTGGAGTATAGTACAGCAAGTTTCTTTTCCATAATAAATAATCCATTCCAAAATTCCATAATTCTCTCTGTTCAATGTAATAAGAAATGGGCTCTGGCACATCTGACTCATTACCAATACACATATATGTAGAAGAACACTTATAAGTAACTGTTTACAAGTAACTATGAACAAGTGGTCTGTAGTAATACTTGTTACAATAAGTGAAAATTTACCTGAATCCATAAACAAGTCATGTTTTTCTCCATCTTCCTTTGGATACTCCCAAACCCATGCTTGGTCAGTATCGTCAAATCTTGATGGATGTTGAAGGGCATTCACAGGTATTAAGATGTCATCAAAAAAACCTAATGTGACTGAAATGAAAAACATGATATTATCACTTGGATTAATTGGATGCTCCCCCACAGATAAGTGCCTGGTTGCAGGAAAAATTGTTTGTATATTTATACAATCAACAACTTACCATGAACTCCTTCTCGACTGCAGTTCTTAATTTTACCTATAAGTATTTCTTCCACCATAGGCCTAAACACTATATACCTAAATTTTACTTCTGTATGAGACGAACCGTCTCCAGGAAATATATACGAGTGTCCAATATGTGTAATATCAAATAGAGCTATACATAAACCTACATTTAAAACTACCTGAAACGAAAGTATGCAAGTTTTATGACATCTACGAGTTTATTTACAAAACAAATTTTAAGGTTATAGCAACCGTACCTTATTAGCAAGTTTCGTATTTAGTAAAGTAGTAATAGAATCTGTTAACTTATGATGAAATTGTTCGGGAGTAACTCGTATAACGTCTTTCATTTCAGCTAAAACGAACATTTCTAAAAAAACGTTTTATTGATTATTACAATTGAGAGCAAGTTTTTTATTTTAATATAATTTATTTGGACACTGGCATTATAGTATAGCCATTGGTCGACTTAAGTTGTAGGTGTGTGGACGGACCAATGGCTATGTCAGTGTCCATTTTTTTATAGACTAGTGGGCGGACGAGCAAGCGGTCCCACGTGATGATAAAGGTCAAACCGCACTATAGCGGCGCGGCGCGGCGCTGCAGCGGAGCGGCGCGGCACTTCCTAAACGCACTGTACTGCAGCGGCGCGACAGCACGCGACCGTTTTTCAGTTGTTGGTTATCTCGCTAACGAGATGGACAAATTAAGTGAAGAAGTTATTGTGGTGGCTTTATTGTGCGAAGAAGCGGAAAATCTCGAAAGAAATAAAAAGCGTTCTATATGGATTCACGATATTCCAAATTCTCGTTATGAAGAGGGAGAATACCACACACTTTTCCCACGACTCTTAAAAGACTCTGTTCGATTTCACACTTATTTCAGAATGTCAAAAGAGAAGTTCTATGAATTGTTGCAAATTATAAAGACTCATATTGAACTGCAAGATACATGTTTCCGTAGAGCGATATGTGCGGAAGAAAAACTCATGGTGACAATGAGGTATGTATTTATTTTGATTAAATGTTACTTACATTTATGACAAATCAGTAATTTGGGTACCTACTCATTACACTTTGAATTTTCATAAGTTATCTTGCCGTCATGATTTATGTAATATCGAAAGCGGAATTGTGGTTGTAAAATACTTTGAGATGGCTGTAGAATGTACTGAGTTTCGTCATTTGTTTTATTTTCATTCTGGGGTACAATCGTCATTGGCTGTTCTTGCTGTGGAAGGGTAATGTTCGGTGTGAAGGATTCGAATTCAGTGGATACAGATGATGTCTGTCTCAAATTCTCGGATTCTGTTTGTGATACGATAGAATATACTTGGTTTTTTACCTTCAGTTGTAAATCTGGAGACAAGGTTGCCACTGTATCTGCCATGGCCTTAAAAAAGGAATGAATAGGATTTATGGACTCTACTGAGGGTGAAGTTGTTCGGCTGTTTAAATATTTTTCTAATACGTTGGCTACTTGAGATTGCGGTAACTGTTGTTTGTTCTTTTTCCTCGCAGTCATGTTTTTAAGTATTGTCGATGTTATTGTTTTCGAAGAAGGCTGTGGTGTTTCGAGATCTGGCGTAGAGGTTGTTCTCGAAGAAGGCCGTGGTGAATTTACTGGTGCAGAGGAAGGAGAAGTGGCTGTTTCAAGATCAGACACTCGATTATCATCATCACTTATCATAGTATTCTCAATGTTAGTTTTTGAGATTCTTTCCTGGAAATGAGGACGTAAGAACTCCATTTGACTTTCAAAACGCCACTTTTTTATTTTCTTTGCTCCATCTCCACTCTTTGACTTGCGTCTTTTAAGAGATCTATGATAGGCATCTCTTAACCCCTTCCATTTTTCTTTACATATGGTATCTGGAAATAAATTTACACTATATTGTTGTTTCAGGTTTTTGGCCACCGGTGATTCATTTAGAACTATTGCAGAAAGTTACCGTTTGGGATATAGTACAGTTCAAGAAATAGTACATACAACTTGTTCAGTTATTTGGGAAGTCTTGTCAAAAATAGTTATGCCTGAACCTACTGAGGAAACATGGAAAGATGCCGAGAAAGAATTTTCACAAAGGTGGAATTTCCCCAACTGCATATCGGCGATGGATGGAAAACACATAAAAATACAGGCTCCCCCCAATAGCGGGTCATTATATTTTAATTATAAAAAGTATTTTTCTTTAGTAATTCTGGCATTGGTAGATGCAAATTATAAATTCGTAATAGTTCACGTTGGTGAACTGGGAAAAAATAGTGATGGTGGAATATTTTCCCGATCAGCTTTAGCAAAAAGACTGGAAACGGATGCTTTGAATGTACCAGGACCTAAATCATTACCAGAAACAAGTCTTCAACTACCACATGTTATAGTCGGTGACGAAGCTTTTCCATTAAAACCGTATCTAATGAGACCATATCCGGGAACACAAATACGAGATGAAGACAATAGAATTTATAACTACAGGCATAGCCGGGCACGAAGAGTTTCCGAAAATGCATTCGGAATATTGAGTCAAAAGTTTAGACTTTACTATCGTACAATTAATCTAAGTCCAGAAAACGTAGATAACGTAATTCTCGCCACATGCTGCTTACACAATTTTCTTAGAGACGATTTGGTTAATTTCAATAACGAACCAAAGCCCACCGGCCAATTACAGTTACTGGGCCTTCCACATATGGGCGGTAATTTCATACACAATGCTTTTGGTGTTCGGGATAAATTTAAAGATTACTTTAATTCCGCTGTGGGATCACTGCCTTGGCAAAGTGATATGATTCGGCGAGGATGTCGACTACAAAGGCAAGAATAAATTACTTATGTTAAAGCCGCGTTTGATACGCGTGTTTTTAAGTTCATAACAGATTTGCAATTATAAACCCGGCAAAATCCATTAAAGATAATTATCAAAATAAAATGTGTTTACTTACCAGATACGCCCAATAATGTCCCTATCTCGTTCCATATATTGATTTTTCTGACGTGATTCATATAGTTTTCGTTTTGCAAGTCATAAATTTCGGGATAACCACTTACAAGAGAAATTAATCTTTCGTCGTCCATCGTGCGTTGTGTCACTCGCTCGCGGGTTGAACGTGAACTGATTGGGAAATTCGCCGCTCCGCGTCTCTCCGCCGCCGCTAGCTATGTCGCACTAGCGGCAGCGCAGCGCCGCAGCGCGGCGCTGCGCGCCAAAATATTCTCCAGAGGCAACTCTGCCGCGTCGCGGCGCGCCGCTCCGCTGCTGCGTCGTTATAATGCGGTTTGGGTCATATAAATCAATAGAAACAATATTTGGCACGCAGCGCCGCTCTGCTGCAGCGCCGCGCCGCGCCGCTATAGTGCGGTTTGACCTTAAGTGTTACCGCCGCCCATGGGCACCTGCAACACCAGGGGGTATGCGGGCACGCCGCCGACCTTGCAAAATCCTATTCACAGCTCTGTTGAAGAACCCCATATCGTAGCTACAGTTACTGGTGGGTAATCAAGACTTTTCGGAGTAGTTTAACTCTAGGTGAGTTAAACTACTGCGGATCCAACTCCTCTTAGTAACTCCTTAACTCTTTTATGTAATCACTATCGATGCTAGTACTGCGTAATCAAGCACAAGGAAAAACAGAAGGTCTATGGAACAATTAAAAAATTTAACTCTTGATACACCCATCCTAAAAAAAAGGTCACGCCATCGAGGAGTAATCTCGAACAATCGGAGTAAATGGAACAATTAAGGGATTTTACTCTTGATAAACCTATACTTAAAAAAAAAAACGGTCGCGCCATCGAGGACTAATCTCGGACGATCGGAGTAAACGGAACAATTAAGGGATTTAACTCATTTAATACACTTATCCTAATAAAAAGGTCATGGCATCTTTTCATTTATTAATTCCAGAGTTACCCAGCACTAGTCGATACGCGGTCACACGGCGAGCGAACGGCAATCCAACCAAAACCGAAACGTCAAAAGAATAAGTAAGTCCTCGGAGTTAGTAACAGTTCAGTGGAGTAACTAAGGGTTTCTAGTCCGCTCGCGGTTTCAACTCTTTTAATTCATTAACTCCGAAGTTATCCATCGCTATCAATTTAATAGGCCACTTTTGATATTTCATTGACTTTGCATCGGTCCCATAAATCAATTTAAGTTTATAAATGCATTACTGAACACTAAAAATATGTAACATTTTTAATAAAACAATATAAACTTGTCTTTTTATATCAAATTTAATAAGTTCGATGGTTAATTTGGTTGCTAAACATCATTATCAATTTATATTTCAAGAAATTTGAACCCCACTACAAGGTTACGCCTGTATGCATTTTTTCTTTTTTAATAATAGGGATGTGATCTTTATAATCGAAGTAACTTGTAGAGAGAAAGGAATATCGAAGAAAATTACCGTTACGATAAATAAACAAATTAAGAGAACAATAAAATTATTAAATAATTAACATAATTTATATAAATACAATTATTAATGAGTAAATACATTAAAAAGATATATGTAATTAAATTAATATATCTATACCTCATTTAATATATTAAAACTATATCTGAAATTAAAAAGAAAAAGGAAGAAAAGGAAAAGAATTATGCCAGTTGTCTATGTCGATAGTTTTAATACCGATGCAATTCGCAACCACATTTATGGTTATTTATTATTGTGAAAAGAGTATCCATCTAGAAAAAAACATTTATGTTCATTAAAAAAAGCAGGCTTATTTTCTGGTGGAATATCATTTTTAATAAAAACTGCCTGTACAAATGTTTCCAAAGATGATTGGAAGAAAGTAGTAGAAAAACAAAAAAAAATAAAATGGAAGATTTTTAATGTGATTTAAGAATTGATAATAATAGCAACGATAGCAGTTTCAACGAATCTGATAGTTCCAACTATAGTCGGAATTATAATTCGATTCCACATTTGACATTAGCTACTGTCATTTTGTAAAATAATGATACCACATATAATAGTGTAGTGATGAACACAAAAATCGATAAACAATCGCGATTTATGTTTATGTAATCATAATATTGGTGTGCCAATTAAAGACTAAATTATTGATTTTTATTTAAATAAATACATAATTATTCATAACAATTATTTATTAATTAGTAACCGCTGCTTTATTTTATAAAAAGTTAATATTTTTGTTTTTTTTTATATTAAAAACAAAACTTATAATAAAAGAGCCTAGATAGTTTTCTGTATTGGCAACCCGTGCGCGCTCGTGCAGCTATCGCCATTTTGTTTATCTTGTCATTCGGCTTCATTCTCCTAGTCTGACTGCACGAATATCTCGTTTCATTGCGAATCGATATTTTGTTATTTTGTTGGGTTTTTGTTAAAGTTTTGTTACGTTGTGTTTGTTGTTACGTTTATAGTTTTTTGTGAACTTTGAGTGAATCTATTTGTTTTGGTTTTCCATCAAAATGGATCCTCCGCCAAGTACATCACAAAAAGACGTGGATGTTTTCTTGTCTCCAAGAAAAAAACGTCCACGAAAAGCTTTCACTGTTACTGAAAAAGTAATGATCCGCAACGCATATAAGTACGTGAAAAATGAAACTTCTGCGCAATTGGAGGCCTTTGAAGTTGTGGAAGAAAATGAATGTATGAACAAAGTTGCTCACATATTGGGAATAACCTCACGCTCTGTTTGTAACGTTTTGAAGGAAGTAAATAAAGGTGCGCCGCCAACTCCCCCTAAAAAAACTGGACCAAAGCGAAGTTTCAAAGATAAAATTGATGAATTTACATTCTCCGCAATACGACGAATAGTTCATCAGTTCTTTTACCGAAATGAACCTCCAACCATTGCAAAGGTTAGTCAATCAGTCAGACAGTATTATTTTATACCTACATCTTTTATATATAAGTAATGATTCCAAACTATTATAAAATTTACTATTTCAGATTTTACAAGTGATGAACGATGATCCAGAAATGCCCAAGGTTTCCAAAGACACCCTCAGAAAAATTTTGAAGCATCTTAATTTTAAATTTGTTGCACGGTCACGCAAGAGCACACTTATTGATCGAAATGATATAATAACATGGCGCCAGCGTTACTTGCGATCTATATGTCAGTTTCGACGAGAAGGGAGACATATATATTATCAAGATGAAACTTGGGTTAACGCAGGTAAGGCTAACATTTTGAATTAATATACATTTACATTAAATTTAATAGTAATATTGAATGTTCATGTACTATATGTGATTTAAGGTCATACTGTAAAAAAAACTTGGGTGGACAAGCAAGTCACATCATCTCGGCAAGCGTTTTTGGAGGGACTGACCACTGGATTAAAAAACCCATCTGAAAAAGGCAAACGTCTCATAATTAGCCATATAGGTAGTGAAGAAGGCTTCCTGGAAGAGGGGCTCATGATTTTTGAAGCAAAGAAAAATTGTGAAGATTACCATGATGAGATGAATGCAGTTTGTTTTGAGGAGTGGTTCGCTGGAGTCTTACCAAAATTAAGACCAAACTCAATTGTGGTGATGGATAATGCACCTTACCACTCCCGAAAATTGGAAACGGCACCAAAAATGAGCTGGAAAAAAGCTGCCATTCAAGACTGGCTTTTAAATAAAAATATTCATTACGAACCAGATATGGTTAAAGCTACGCTTTTAGAACTGATTCCACATAACGAGTCTTTTAATAAGTACGCTGTAGACGAAATGGCAGCACAACATGGGATCACGGTTTTAAGACTGCCCCCTTACCATTGCGAGCTGAACCCTATCGAATTGATATGGGCTCAGGTAAAGGGGCATGTAGCTCAAAATAATAAAACCTTCAAATTGACAGACGTGAGAAATTTATTTGAGGAAGGCATTCAAAAAATTACGGCCACCGAATGGTCTAAATGCGTAGGTATCCCATGTTGTCAAAGAAGAGGAAAAAATGAGTAGGCTAGATATGTTAATTGACAATATCACAGACACATTTATAATAAATGTTACAGAAAGTGACAGCGCCGTCATCGCTATCGCTATGATAGCGATGACGGCGACGATTTATAAAATAAAATATTACCATAATACATCTATTTGTTTTATTTCTCATGTTCCTTCATGATCACATTTATTTATTTATTTCACACACAATTATTAAAGAAAACTCTCAGATCCGTAATAAAATTAATCGTCATAACTAAATTATCCGTTCACAAATATTTAATTTCCTGATATACTTAGTTTACGAGAATAAAATTATAAACGAGAAGAATCGATCCGGAAATATTCCATTTCCGTATCGAATAATTTCGCAACGTTACTATTTAGTACTTGTCATAACGTTGCAACACTGAAATTGTCAAATCTGGAATCGAATTAAAATTCCGACTATAATAAATAATAATTGATTACATATATAAACTGGTTTCATTATATTTCCCATAATTACCCTTAACTTTGAGGTCATGTGGAGTGTGTAGAAGGTTTCTAATGCTGTGTATACTCTAAAAATATTACTGGAGAATTATTTTTTTTATGAACACTAAAATCGATTCACTAATATTACGACTTATATATCGATTTTTGTCTTTAATCGATAATTTCTGTTAGATAGCCTCACTATGACCACCAGTTTGCACTTGTCAAAAGTGGCCTAAAATTGACTCTACTTTAAGACTTAAGTACAGTATTATAAAATCTGCCTGTGAAACCATTTAGTAAATACCTATATTTTATCCCTCAATTTAATTTAAGAAGAAAAGACTAAGAGGGAGTAGGTCATCCATAAAAGGAGAGAAGGAAACGAGCAAATCGGACTTGTTATAAAATTGGTTGTGTAGTGTTAACTTTTGTGGTTTGGAATTATATCATTGTCATCATAACACTCAAGTTGTGATCTAAACAAATTTGGTCACAAATAATGTATTCTTTGAGTAAGTATCATCCTCTCCAATATGTAGACTATAGTTATAGATTCTGTGCAGTTTCGATCACTTGTTATTATGCCTGTAATAGGCTAGGCAGCGTATGCTGATGCGCCCAATCTGGTTTTTCTCACTTTTGCGTCTGTTTAGCATAGTATCTGTCCAGCGTGTCTTGAACTGGATCACCGAATATGAGTATGACTTTGATATGATCTGTGTTTTCTGACAACTGGTACCACTCATTATTACTCATTAATTACCTACACCATTCAATATAAAATATAGGATATATTTATAGGGATTTGTGTTGTTTTTTATTTGCATATTACAACAATATTTTCATATTTTGTTTTGCTTTGTAACAGACAGAAGAGACAGGTCAAGGTCTCCTACCAGAGTTGACACTGTTGGTCGTAGGAGAGATGGTAAAAACCAGGATGGACCCTCCAAACCTGGAGACAATATCTCCGTCAATCAAAACCAGATGAACCCAATGATGATGGCAAATATGTATCCACAAGGTAAGGTATAATAGAAGTATTAGTTGCCTACATATTTTTTATTGTGAAATAAAATACACTTATTTCTTTAAACTGAAGAACATGTCTCTTATTGTAACTCGCAAATTATTATTATTTTAGTAAGTAGGTGGTAGACAAGCATAATCATAGTCAGTACCGAAACACGTAATGTATATTGTGGAATAAGATAAAGTGGAAAATGCAGTACATGTACAGGGTAATCTTCTGTGAGAGAGGGGTAACAAGGTCAATCGATTGCACCCAGCAACTGTTGAATTGCAGCATGCATCCTCCCCCTAGAATAAAATATGAGTAGAATGTAAAATTATAACCATATTATTGTGAGTTTTCATTTACCATTTAAAGTGTTAGTAAAATATTTTAAGAAATATAATTTTAATTCCTTTATCTTAAAAGTCAGTACATGTTTACAACAACAAGGTTGAAATAACAAAACTTTAAGTTAGAAAATCTTAAGGAAAGAATATGTCCATACTGACTCTTAACCAAAGTCATCAATTTGATAATACATAGATGACACATCATACATTCTTGCCGAAGAAATCGGGTTTCGGGTTATGAGGGGTTCATAACTTGAAAGTGAATAACTAAAATTGATAAGTACTTAGAATCAGTGGATAAGAGTGTAAATTAAGTAAATTAAAAATAGAGACATCTATTGTTGAGTAGCAAAACTAAGAATTTAGTGTTGTGATCTTCACGACAAAAATGCCGAAGAGTGTGTCAGGCAGGTAAATGATATGGCTTATAGTATTTTACATATAGGATGGTACAGGTAACATATCAATAGAACATAACCATGAACAGAATGATGTACTTCCGTTCAGAAAAATATTACAAAATGTTTATTTAGTAAGCATTAAATTTTTTTTCATCAATTATGATCTATTTATAATGATTTTAACTACATTAACAATGCCATTTATTTTGTTAATATATGATTTTATTCAGGGAAAAGTTAATAATAAGTATTTGTGAGGATGCTACACAGTTACGTTTTACATCTACATCTTGTAGTGATGTTGACAGACATATTTAAAATGGTAAGTAGAATCGGTACAGCGCCTGTAAATCGAAAACTAATTTTTTATTGGCAATGAAAAATGTTATTATAATGTTAAAAGAATTTATTACTCACATCATTTATGAATTAGTTTATTCATCCGAATCTAATGATGAGGAAATGGGAGAATAGTTTTAGAGTACTAAAACTATTCTAGTTAGTAAACTACTATCATATTTTACTCCATAAATGGTCCATATTAATTTAGTTTTATTCCAACTAAATTATTGTAAAATTAAAAAGTAAAGAAGTTTATGACTATAATCATACTTGTAATAAATCTATTAACTTTGCCTTACAAATCATCTCGACAAGTAACTCATAATCAGTTCTATTTCTTTTTTACAGCATCCCTAGAACTATTAAATCACAAGTGTCACCATACCCATGCTATGTGAAAAATACTATACTTATTAATTATTTCAATATAAATATGTACCTAATGTTTGCCTCAATAATATTCCACTGAAAATTTGTTTTGCATCAGTATCTTTCAATATTTATAATGGCTATGTTTTTGAATTTATTTCCTTTTATGAGGAAATTAATTAAATGACCAGAAGACAGCTCCATAGTATAAAAAGATTAAGGATGTAGAATTTATTGTAAGTATTTTTGATCCAAGATGGCCTGATAAAAATCACTTTGAGCAAAATTTCATCACCAATTTCATCACAAAATCTCAGATTTCAGTGGCATCTGTAATTTAGGATTTAAAAACTGGCTTAAAATTTGAATAATTCATTCTTGAAAACACTGAATGTGATACCAATCACCAGTTTTTAGTGGAATCGCTATCTTAGATTCGACAGCTGGCTTAAAATTTGAATTTCTCTACCTTGAGAACACAATGACACACAACAAAATTTCAATGTTGAGTGGCAGCTGTCATCTTGTATTTAAAACCTTGTTTCTAATTTGTAATACTCATCCTGTTTTATTTTATTCCTAAAAGATTAAGAAAAGAAAGAGTATGAATTGAACCAATTAATTTTTATTTGGTGAATTTGGTAAAAATACATAGTTCCAAAATGGTTGTGTCAAACAATAAATTTCGAAATGGACGCCCATATATGAATAGTTTTACACTAAACACTGCTTGTCTATTGTGGGGTATGCCAGTATGGATACATATTACTGATGCTAGCCGTATAAGCCACATTAATTATTTTCGTCATACGTTTGCTTATTTTACAAAGAATTTCTGCTTTTCAGTAAGGGTATTATTTCGATCATAATTTATTATTTTATTGCCAGGTGAATTTAATAGAATTCACATTGTCCATCACTAATAAAAACTTGCAAAAATACTGCTACTTTACGCCAGATGACGCAGATGGGTGAGTCTTATTGTAATTGTAAAATAATAAGGTTGAATTAAAGTTAATAGTCCGGTCAAATTAGACATTCACCCTTGCATAAATTCCCAAGAAGCTGAAAATTTACATGAATGTTAGGGATACCATTATAATGAAATTGTGAAAAGTCCCCATTGATCCCATGTGTGCAAAAAATGTTGTGCAAGGTCAAAGTTCGCAAAACTGGATTTTTTAGCGAAACGGTTAGTTTTATGATAAAAATAGTTCAGACAAAAATTGTAGATCATGCAATTATCTACAAAAATTGTTCTTACACTTTTTTTCCTAAGATTAACCATTTCTGAGAAAAAGCGATTCTAAAATTTAGTAAAGTTGTATTCTCCATAATATGCACACGTTTCCACGCCACCTATGAGGTAGTGTACTTGGTGCGTTTTTTTTACGTGGTTTCCCCGGTAGGCCTACTCCATAGTCTATTTTACTGAAGTTTTAAGGAATGTCAGGTCTTCTTATTCAACTTCTTCTTCTTTTCCTCCTTTTCCTCCATCTTCTTCTTCCTCATCTTCCTCTTCTTCCTCATCTTCCTCTTCTTCCTCTTCTTCCTCTTCTTCTTCTTCATCATCATCTTCTTCTTCTTCATCTTCCTGAGTCGACGTAAATTGTTGTAACAGCGATACATCAGTTGTTTCGTCGTTGATGTAAAGATCTTCTGTTGGAGATTCAACATTTGAACACGACTGGTCGTGACAACTGGTGCATGCTGGTGAACAAAATAAGCCTACTTTTTTGCAGCCGCGTTTCGAATTACACCCCTTTTTTCAGTTGCAAAAAATAGTATTAAGTAGCTTTTCTGGTGCAGGTGGAAGTAGAGTGTGGATTGGTTCCAATACATTATTAATTAGCTTCTAACTCCATTCTTCTGGGTCCAGTTGATTACCAAGCCACACTTGAACCTGGTAATATACTCGATAAAAATGTAGGTGAGCAGAAGCCGAGGTTGGAGGAAGACAAGCTAATTGCACACGTTTTTTATTACGTGTATGTTTTGCAAAAGATAAGTAACGTAACTTATCTCTGCAAGTTATTTTTTTAGGAGCTCTATATACAGCAAGAAGAAAGCGAATTCCGTTGGTGATTAGAGTTTCTGGAACAGAGTTCATATCTTCAAAAACTTTTGCACCTGTAATTAAATCTTGTTTTTCAAACAATTTAAAAATTGTAATATCTTCCCGATTGAATATCTTCCCGAATGATTGCTGCAGCAGCTTCCAGGATCTTAAATCGCTCTTCTTTGCCATTAATTTTTTTTTTCACTCCAAGCTTGATTTAGAATATCATGATGAATATCAATAAAACATATAAATGTCAATTGTTCCGGTTTTTCAGTGATAATAACTTTATCACCATGATTCAACTTTAATCGTAGTTTAATAGTTCTGTTATCTACATTTGAATTTTTACAAACATTTTTTTAATTCTTCCAATGTAAACTGACAGTCATAACTATTTTCGATATATGTAAATATTTCTTCCATGGCGAGATTCAATGCTTCATCTCGAGGACGACCGGCTTTACTCCCAGTGGTCGGTTTTAAAAAGGAAACATAACAGTCATTATGATACCTAGCCTCAGCAGCAACTAAATCATGTTCAATCCCGATGCGAGAAACAATAGTTTTTGCTGTGTCATCAGAACGAGACTGAGCTACTTTCAGAACAGATTCTTTGAATGAAAGTGTAGTAACTTTACTAATTCTACGCCGAAATTTTTGTGCTCGTTTCTTTTCATATTCTTCATTTAATTCATCGCCGCAAAAGAAGCAACAATTTTTAAGACAAAAAGCTGATTCACTTACGCGTGCTCTAGCACGAGGAGGACTTATTTTCACGAGGACTCTTCATGTTGTCTTTTCACTGCAGCAATAGTACTCTTCCGGGTGTAGTTTTTACGACACTGCACATGAATTGTCACTGTTTTTTGGTCTTTTAGGTAGTCAGTAAATTTATCGCCTCTTTCAACACTTCCGTCAATCAACGTCTTCATACCACGATCAACAGTAACAAATTCACTTGCAGGCAAAAATTTATTACAAATGGAGCAAAATTGCGACATATTTTAAAAACTGAATACAGCATAAACTTTAGTAAAGAATATTAGCAATAACCACGTATTTTCACTACGAGGAAACGTTCAAGACTAACGGTATTTCGTTGGGACCTTAGAAAAAATAGCAGGTAGACGGGCACTGCCACGTAGACAATTGAACAGCAGACAGATGTTGCTCAAGGCCACATGGTCACATAAAATGAGGGACTGGGTTTCTTTTCAGTTCATATTCTTTGAATTATCATTCAATATTAATGTATTAGTCACGCAGACTAATAGTTTTACTTATATTATGCGTCCAATGATTCATGCATCCAGCGTAGTCATGCATATTATGGAGAATACAACTTTAGTAACTTTTAGAATCGCTTTTTCTCAGAAATGGTGAATCCTAGGAAAAAAGGTGTAAGGACAATTTTTGTAGATAATTGCATGATCTACAATTTTTGTCTGAGCTATTTTTATCATAAAACTAACCGTTTCGCTAAAAAATCCAGTTTTGCGAACTTTGACCTTGCATATTTTTTGCACACATGGGATCGTTGGGGACTTTTTACAATTTCATTATAATGGTATCCCTAACGTTCATGTAAATTTTCAGCTTCTTGGGAATTTATGCAAGTTAACCCCTATTTTTCAGGCTAACTTGACCGGACTATAACTGCTACTGTTTTAGTGTTGTGAACGCACTGGACAAAATCGATTTGAAAAAAATCAAATTAATTTAAAAGTTGTGAATTATTAATTTTTATCTGATATATTACATTAAATTATTTTTTTCATAACAAGAAAACAATTATATGAGAGGATATAGCTATAAAACATAGGATATTATAGATTGGACGATGTCGACAGAAGTATAATTCAGTATTTAAACTTTCTATACCATAAGTACAACACCTCTAATGCATAGAAGAAAAGTAGATTCTAGCCTGTCTGCCCTAGAAAGCTTACTTACTATATAGTCTCGTACTATATAGTACTTATATATAGTCTCTAATACTTACTATAGTTATTAGAGACTCGAATAAATAATCCGACTATAGATATAGTAAGTAAGCTCTCTAGGGCAGACAGGCTTTATGTATGTATTCTTTATGTATTCTCATATTGATGACCAAAGTGAACGTATTCCATCGATAAACCAAAATACAGGGATGTAGCATCGCATTACCAACCTAAAAGTGAGACATTTACTCCAACAATCAACCAAAATACACAGATGTAGCATTAGCGACCTAAAAGTGAGCCATTTGCAAGGTGGTCAAATTTACCTATTGTTATTTGGTGGCCAAAAAACTATCATGATGGCTTTCCCTTTTTACGTTAACTGCAATTTTTTTGACGTGTAGCAAGCACTAGCCGATGCAAAAAATGTAAGCATTGTAGAAATAATTAAAAAACAAAACTATTTCTGTATAAACTGAAATAAGATTACTGATGTAATATTTTGGGGTAAATGTGATTGTGTCATATTAATTTTAAGTAAATATATAAAACAAAATCTCATAAAAATGTAATTATTTCTTCTCATTTATCATGAATTCATGACAGTAACATTTTATTTATACTGGCATTACTCATCTGCCTACACTGTATTGTCACTAGGAATTATTTGTCTATGTAATTATTTTGGTTGTTTGATGATGTATTTATACAGAATTAAGAAAGATGAATTCTCTCTTGCAATTAGAAATATGGTTCTTCATTTTCCTTTTTAGCAATTATGTTCCCTACTCATTATCCAGTAATAACAATTCCATATTTTATTTAGGAAATATGATGATGGCAAGTGGGATGTATCCAAATATGGTGATGCAAGGGGCTATGATGGGAGGAGCAATGATACCATCAACAGGCATGGAAATGATGCCTGCAACTGGAATGGAAATGATGCCACAGCCACAAATGGATATGAGTGCAGTGAGTGGTCAGACCATACCTCCTGGCTCATCCATAGATATGACTATGATGGGAGGAATGATAATGGATCCATCAATGATGGGGATGTATCCTACTATGAGTGGTGAGATACAAGAAAAGAAAGAAATAACTTTGAAGTACTGCAAATTGGTTCCTCCGGCTCCTAATACTCCACAGCAGCCCAAAAGAGTTCGCCCTCCTGGTTGTCGAACTATATTTGTTGGAGGATTACCAGACAAAATTAGAGAGTCTATAGTGAGAGAGATATTTGAAAATTATGGAAAAATACACACTCTGAGACTGTCTAAGAAGAATTTCTGTCATATTAGGTTTGATAGGGAGACTTGTGTAGATGCAGCTATGATTTTATCTGACTATTGCATTCAGTTGATTAATATGAAGGAAAAAGACAAAGATGATATGGATGAAGATGAAGATTCTCATGCATATACAGGCACTTTGCATGTTGATTATGCCTATGTAAGTTTATATGTACTACTGACTACTGACTCACCCCACCTATGGATTCTTTTTACATATTATCATACTTTGATGTATCTTATGGTACTGTTAGGTCTGGAAACTGTTTGAATCTCAGCTGTTTTTCAAACTCATTCGCAAATATCATCATTTCTATGCCAACATGTATGGAATATCAGTGTATTACGGACTGAAATTATTTGGAGAATATGTCCTACCTAACTAATGCCGCAATTTTCATTTAAAATCAATTAAGAGATTTTTAAAGCTTACTGCAAACGTATATACTGATACATTCCAGACTTTATTTTATACTATATAGTGGTGGAGTGAGTACATAATAAAGCAACAAGGATCTGTCTATATATACATAATATCCCTTATCTTACCCATATGAAATCAGGGTTGTTTGTGAGTTATATTAATTAGGAATTAAATCTGAATCATCTCTAACTCCCAAGTAATAGTCATCAATAGGCAATAAATCTAATCTACTGAATGGATTTGCATAAAATATACACTAAAATCTTCCAGAATTCGAGTAATTAATATGCCCAATACAACAATGAAAACTGCAAGATTATTGAGAAATAACATTTATTTACTTAGTACCAATTACCCTTTTGTTTTCTGTAAATTATTTATCAAATATTATTCTATTTATATTTCATTAATATCATATGGACATTTAATACTTTGGACATTGAATATATATAATTAATTAATAATTTTGAATTTATATAACTATAACATATATGCACGCAATTATCCTGGCAAAATGTGTATCGATACAATTTCGCTTAGAATAAGACCTTGATTATGTACCCATATTTCTAAGCAAATGAACTATTGACTATCTGTAGAGCCGAGATGATCAGAATGAGTATGAGCGTCGGCAGCGTCAGGCGCTTCGGGTGCAACAAGCTCAGATGCAACAACTCACTGCACAGCAGGAGATGGCCAGTCGCACAATGGGTATCAAATACAGACGATCACCATCCCCCATCAGAATACAGCCTTTCTCCCATGGTGCAATCGTCCAACTCGCTGAGAAAATCAAAATGGAAGATCAGTTTTCTAATGCCCTACCTGTGAGTAAAAAAACGAATAACGTAACCAACCCTTTTATAGCCCACTACTGAACATAGGCCTCCTCATGCACTGCACCAAGGTACACAATACAAGTATTATGCATGAGGGATGTATGGTATGGTATGGAAACGCCACACTGGCCAACCAGGTTGGCGAGGTCACTCTTTTAGAGATGGTGTGGTTTCTCGGCTCTTGTGGTAGTGGATTTATTATCTTTAGTCGCCTTTTACGACACCCACAAGAAGAGGATGGTGTTATTATAAAACCGGCTGATACTACACAGCTCTAACACCACACAGCCGTTAGAAAACACAGATAAGAAAACCAATAAATAATGTATTTTGCAGTCTATGCTTCTATCTATCTATCTGTCTATCTTCAAGAGATTAAATGAATTCTACAAATAACATGTTAAACGATGTATTATACTTCGAGTGTAATGTAGCTTTCTTAAAATATAAAAATTCAGGATTTTTATTTTTCCAGACGTTGGTTGCTTGGCTGGAACGGGGTGAATGTTCCAAGAAGAATTCAAATCAATTTTATTCCATGATTCAAGCAACAAATTCACACATTCGCAGACTTTTCAATGAGAAGATGCAGGTTGAAGAAGAGTTGAATGAATGCAGAGAGAGAGTAAAAAGCCATATCGAAAAAGTTATTGATCAACGTGAGTACCTAGAACTTTTAAATAATCAGAACTTCACTGGATTATATTTATCATGGTCACATTTAACCTCAGAATATCTTCATATTTTGTAAATTATATTCTCTCAAAGGTAAGGCGGCTCACTTATGAAAATAAAGAAGTGTGTTCAGTGCGAACCATGCAACAGTAGTTTGTTTTAGGGTTTTCAAATGTATGATATATTCATATTAAAGTGTTTGACAATTTTATAAAATGCTGTGTTTATATTACACACACACACTTTGAATTCTAGACAATCTTAGGAAATGATGTAACAAAGTTTTCACAGCGCTTTATTGTGTATATAGTATATATGTATAGAAATAATTAGAAGAAACATAAAATACACTCTCAGGCTTCATATAAAAGCGGCCAATTGTTCCTATCTACGGAGTTGGTTAATTTATAGTGTTAAGTGAACCCGAAACTGCAAAATACATGGTCACAGTCGCACAAAGTCACAACTCACTAGTTACTCTCAAACAATGGATCGCGCGCACCCGACAGGTTGCAAGTGCTGTTATTTACAAAATGTCTTTTGCAATCTGACCTGGGCATATTGTGTAAGTTGTAAATGTTTTGGCAAATATACTTATTTTGATACAGATTTTATGTTTATAAATAAAAGTCTTTTTATTTTGTAAAATGTGACGATAGTGAAGAATACAAATATTCTATACTGTCTCGTTTAATGGTAAAAGTATATATTGCCATAGCATTAGAGGGTCCCTCTGTGTGGCAACACACTGTCACGTGTCACGTACACGCGTCGGCGGAGCGCCTCGACGACATTCACGACGGAGTCCCGTCAAGTAGAATCCCGCAACGTAACTCAGCAATGTCGGGACGGCCGGTCGCGAATGTACGACGGTATGTGTGGTCGTGGGCCACATCCGACGCTCATAACATAATATTTGTGAACCTCAGTCGAACAGGTGGCGAAAGTGTTTATAGCGGCCACACACCAGCGCGTATGGGACCACTTTACAAAGCCGCAGAGGAAGAACATTGAGACCTGGCAGAGAATGACGCAGGTGCGTAACATGAACGTAACGAAAACCTCGAGAGAATAATGATGCTTAAATGTTTGCAACCAAACTTACAAAACGATATATACAATTGATTATATATATACTACTTTATAGTGTAATATTCTGGTAATTTTCACATTTTGTCTTTAGTGACACAATGTCAAATAACAATTTTAAAGAATATTATATTTTAGAGATGGACTGACTAGTGAATACGGCACTCAATCGGCAGAAAAGGCCGATTAATCAGACTTACGGTGATTATCATTTAGAGAAAATATTTACTTTTAAAAATCCTCTGTGTTCATTTCAACATATTCATATCACTATTCACATGTCAATGTATATCTATTAAGTTTTTAACTCATAACTAAATAACGTATCGAAATTAATGCGTATCACACTGATCTGTAATTTATAGCAACCCCTTTAGTATGAATTGTAACAAAATTATATAAAGTTATAAATGATATTTTATCGAATAAATCAATTAGTCCGCCTTTTTAGAGACTAATCAGCTAGTATGCCAAAAACCCTTCTCAGCTCATCTCTATTTATATTCCTTCGCCAAGCTCATTTAACTCACCAGAAGACAGCTGCTACATGAGAAGAGAAGTAAAAAGATTTGGACTCGGGTAAGATATCTGGATGGTCTGTTTTTCAAACAATAGAAGCACTTCTTATATACAAGTATATGTAAGAATAAGACAAATGGTGGGTATTAGAAACTTGTCACTCCGTCGCTCTCTAGGCGCACTGCCTACTTAATATTAAGATTTTGGAATAATTGTGATTCTTAATAAGAACATCTGCGATAATTTATCTATACAACGAATAAGAACGAAAAAAAATACAACTTCTAATACTCAATTTCGTACATAACATTACAACAATAACATTAATTATTAAGTGAAATACTTGTTTGACATAAATCTCTTATTTCCTGAAGCGCGAAAAGAACCCTGAAAAATGGAGAAGTTTACTAAGTTCAGGATTAGCGGATATTTTGTATTTAAATAAAAATGTACGATAAAGTATTACCTTTGGTGAAAAATAAAATGGAAATCCGTTGGTAAATGACCGATATATTTAAAGTATATTTAGCACTTATTTTTATGGCGCATTAGCGTATTTTTTTGTTTTTTTTACAATGTCAGAGGGAGCCATAAGTTCTTACTATGGTTACATGTATATTTTTGAGAATAGAAGTTTATTTTCTTAGGTTTTCGCGATTACTATACATAGCAATTAAACAACTTTGAACGGTTTAAATCGCGTATATTTAACATTATTTATATCCCGACGTTTCGAACACTTTGCAGTGGACGTGGTCACGGGGTGAGTCACCCCGTGCAAAGTGTTCGAAACGTCGGGATATAAATAATGTTAAATATACGCGATTTAAACCGTTCAAAGTTGTTTAATTGCTATAGAAGTTTATTTATTATAATAAAAAGAAATTCGATTATGATAATTTATTTATTATTATATGTATATGTTTATTTTTCAGGAGTTCCATACTCTGAAAGAGGAATTCAATGAGAAGTTCTTTAATAATGAAGACAATGAATTTAATGGATTGAACAACAAAGGCTTCAATAACAGAGGCAGTGAAAGTAACGAAGACTTCCAAGAGTTGAAGGTAACGGTGTATAATTGCTGTCTGTAGCTCTGGCCGCATTGGCCGAGATAAAACTAACCAATGTGTAAGTTTCTGCTATGAACTATGTGTATGCCAAGGGTTGCGATTCTTTTGATTCATTAGAGTTTTTTCGTATGAAACAAATCAAATGTCGCATTTATAATATTAATTAAGACAATTTCTTTGTCGTACCTCGACCAAGCATCCGACGTAATCCATATCTCTGTAAGAAGGACAAACGTTGAAATACTTCCTAACTCCTACAATAGTCTCATTAAACAATATTCTGAAACACACCTAGACATTTTTAACGATAGCTTCCCTAGATTTAAATTATTATCCTCGGAATGTATACCACCGGGTACCGTTAATCAACCAACATCAATTTAAACATCTATAATAAATCGACTTCACTTCTGTTTTTTCTTTTTACCTCGTTAATTTTCTTTTTAGCTTTTAAAATTTATCAAATTATGTCCAATCCTCCAATAAATCTGAATAATAATAGAAAGTGAAAATCAGATTATTATAATGTTCTATATTTTATATAATCCATGTTAATTAAAAAAAATATCATCATCATCATCACTTCCTTCTGAAATTGCATATCATTTGTTTTTCTGTATATTTCAACTGAGCCAGTGAGCATCTATAGTACAGTAATACAGTTATTCAGTGTTTATGTGAAAAGGATTTTAGGTTGATTACGTGGACCAAGTGTTGTAGTGCAAATTCTTGGTACCCGTTTCTTAAAAAAAAATAAGACTAGTGCGCGGAGGCTCTTAGTTGGTCAGCGTTCTATGGCTTTACGCACCGTCTGGGGGGTCTGGAAAAGTCTTAAGTTTACAATGAACTAAAACGTTCCAAATTTAAATTAATAAAAAAAAAAATATTTTTTCAATTGTAACAGAATTTATGTCCAGACTATAAATAAAAAGACATTCGTTACAGGATATTTCATTATTTAGATAAAATACTTTCATATTATTCTTTGTAGGCTGAGAATGACAGTTTGCGTTTCCAACTGGAGGCGTACAAAAACGAAGTCGACGTGATCAAGGCGGATGCGCAGAGAGAAATGGAAAAGTTCAAGGCGCAGTTCATAGCGCGACAAGCTTTGCAAGGGGCTATTATTGACACCAAGAACGTAAGATTTTTTGTAGCTTCTCTGTTATTTTTCTTTATTTAATGATTTCTTTCTTGAAAATACACTGTTTTAAATATAATCAATTTACTTCAGTAACCGACATATTACAAGTTTCTATATAACTTTCTGTGAGCAAAATCCTATAAAAACGTGGCGTTAATTAAAACAAAGATATCTAGGAATGGTATTCATTTTCACTTTCGCAACATAATAAAGATCTCCAAAATTCGGTTTCTCTTTCATTATTTCCATTGTAGATTCTTTCCTGAATATTTTTGCTACACAAACCCTGCAACTACAGTATCCCATCCCATTGCTTACTGACCCATGATGAAATTTTTTACGCATCTAATAAGACATTTCGTATTATTTTAGAAAATTCATTAAAGATCAGTAAATTAAGATTTTATTTGATTACTGACATTTTATGTGATACTGACTGACATTGTCACGGAGAAGAAGTGGAGATGAGCGATTGACCAAACTTGGTTGCTTTGTTGCCAGCTTTTCCATCATCGTCTACAGGTCCTTACAGTACACATCTGCATAAATCGTTTGATCGGCTCGCAAGAAACTGTAGTGGACAATACCGGCACAAGACCACCAAACTGATACCAGTAGCTTTTTCGTAGTTATCTTGCGTTTTGGACATAGTTGCGCTGTAACTTCTGGTTCCAGCCACTGATACGAACGTTTGCGGTTATCGTATTGGAACTATTTCTCATCACAAGTCATGATGCAATTTAAAATTTCTTCGTTTTTATAGTTTTCGACGGTTTAATAACACAGTGCATACTTCGACACGTTGTCGCTGACGTTCGTTTAGTTTATACGATACCCACTTTTCGAGCTTCTTTATTTTGCCGATTCGACGCAGATGAACCAACATTGTTTTACCACTAACATCAAACCCTACTGCTAACTCAACTGTACTTTGAGATGGATCTGCTTCCACTACAGCCTTTAATTCATCGCTATTAACCTTGGTCGTAGGTCGTCCGTGGGGCTCATCCTTAAGATCGAAATTTCCAGAATGGGAGCGTTCTAACCACGCACGGTGCGATCGTTTGTGGTGTTTAGGCATTACACACTATTGATATTCTGAGCTGTCTGACGTGCGTTGGTGCCGCGATGAAACTTATATTCAAAAATAGCACGAATTTTCAAGTTATCCATTCTATTTTCAAGACAATCGCATGAACAAAATTTAGGTACAGAAAAACAAATAAAATACTGATTTTGAAATAAGAACATCGTAGCTATTAGATGCATTTTGTTTTATTTTGAAATTCGAATTAGAACAGAATATATCGAAACTCAAAGTGGCCAGTAATAAAATCGAGCATTTCATAGGTAAGCACCTAATATGTAAAGTTGAAATAGTAATGTATATGAATTTTGTTACATTTTTGGATTTAAATAAAACGACGGTGTGACATTATTTTTTTAATTGGTTGATCATGAATGAAATATGTGTAATTTTTAAAACAAGAGACAAAAAATTGATAACGGCCAATGCCGAACACTGTGTAAAACCTATTATGAATCGGATTCTGATAAAATTCATTGAAAATCTCCAATTCCGACTAGAGACGATATAAGAAGTGCATAACATCTCAGCTCTTTATTTACCTATCTCTTTAAATGGGTTTTAACGCGTAATTTTCCCCCTTTTTATTACACGTTAAGACGCGTTTAATAGATAACATATGTTGAGGTCGATATTTCAGCCGCCACTACCGTCGTCGCCCGTAGTAAAACCACCCCCGCCACCACCATTGCCCGATGACTTGGACTCCAAGGTCCACTTGAAGGAATCTGTAGAGGCCGGCTGTGGGGAAGCCAAGCTCATTGGCGTCATGTCTGCTTTCCTACAGGTATGTTTCATATGGATGGAGTTTCTTTGTAAATACTAACTTATCACGATAAATCATGGGAAGTGATTGTAAGATTTTTATATTCCAGCTTTGAAGAGTGTAGATGAAGTTGATGTTTTATGGCTTTTCCATAACTAGAAACTAAAACAAACTCATATTGTAAACATTTATCAAGTTCATTAAAAATTAAATAGCTTACGAATATTTGACGTGGGGGGAACTATCGACTTCTTTATTATTCACGAGTGGTTAGTAACGTACGTGGGTGACTAGGTAAATTTTGAGATACAAAACAATATTTCGGTTACAAAACAAATTGTATTACAACTTCTCAAAATGGGTTTATTGATATTGATTGAGCTTTCTAATGAGTCTCTATACAGCGATTCATTCATCTAAACCAAGATTTAAAGCACTGGCTATAATCTTTAGCGAGGTCCTCAATAGCTGTCATAAAAGCATTCCGTCGAAAAGAACGCCACGTAGTCCAAGCTTCTCTTTTGGAATGAGAAAGAAGTCACATGGAGCTAAAGCAGGGCTATATAAAGAGGATGGGTGGCTCAATACTTGGATCCCTGTGGTCTTCAAAAACTCTCGTTATGATGCAAGAAAAGCTCTCTCAAACCTGTTTTAGGAGTTTTTGATTTAACACATCGAATACAGTCGGTAAACACACTTCACTGTACCATTGAGCATTAACAGTTTTTGAGCGTCTAAAGAAATTGTTGCTAAATGGCAAGAAGAATGTTGCCACCTTTTTTATGCCCACACTGCGCCCACGTTTGACCTTCCTGAGGAGGCTCTTCGTATGGAAACACCCAAACCGTCGATTGCCGTTTAGTTAGTGGGTGATACTGATAGATGATTTTATCTAAGTTGGGACAAAGCATACAATTTTATCCAGGGCCCTCCCTGGATAAAATTGTTGTTGCAAAGCAAATAGTCTTCTTATAATTTAAATAGAGATAATGTAATGCAGAAAATCTGATTTTTCCCTATACCATTGGTGGGCAAGCGCCCCAACCTGCTCCACTGTGGCTACGCCCATGATACAATGTCGTTAAGAATACACGTTACAATTATTACTCGTAAATTTTGTTAAAAATGAGGGCATCAATTGCAGGTGCACCCAAAAGGCGCGAGTCTCGACTACGTAGTGTCGTACGTCCGCGGCCTATTCTCCGCCACGACACAAGCCACGATACACCACGTACTTCAGAAACACAAGGATGTTTTCCGACAATCCACGACAGGAATCGGGGCCAACATCGAAAACCGTTGGTCTTTCGTCGCGTTCAACAAAGAAAACGCATAGCAAAACCCGATTAGTGCACTGACATACTTTTCTATGTGAGATTTCAGTTTTTTCTATCATTAATAAAATTGTAGACTTAGTTTTTGAATTATGACCGGTTCAAGTCAATTCATAATCCAGTGTTGTGTATTATTATGGAAGTGTTTAAGTGGTCGTATATGAACAAATTGTGACTTAAGAATGTTATCATTAGGTATAGGTTTATTCTAATCTATTTCTGAGTACTTTAGATACATAATACATTTTGCCTCTATAACATTTATTTATTATTTTTATACTACTACCTATATCTCTTTATATAACGTTAAATATAATTAAGAAAATGAATATTAATCATAATAATATGTTGTTTTTTATAGATCGACCAGATTTGCTTTTTCCGTTTTAATTTACGAATAACAGATAATCGTAACAGTAGTCATATCGTAACTCATTTTTAAGTGCAATTTACACATACTAGCTTCTAATTAGTACTGTACTTTCATTTCATAAAACAGTACAATACCTAGTAGAGTTTTGCAGTAACACGTTTAGCTGTTTTCTCCTTTCTGTTGCGCTTGCAACTCGCTGACAGTCTGCATGTACTCGGCTGTAGCTTCCTCGAGGTCTCGGTCGTTGGCCGTCGGGTCACTGTCGGCAGCCTGTTGCCCTCCATCTCGATCTTGACGCATTTTTAGGCGCAATTCACGCATACGTGCTTCTAATATGCGCTCCCGCTTGTTCTCACGCTCTAAAATCTTTAACAAAATTTATTGTACTATTGGATTGGATAATTCAGAAATAAAGGGCAATATTTACGATTTCATACTCTTTCAAATCTAGCTTGATTAGAACTTGACAGTTGTCAAAGTGTCTCTAATAGTGCTGGGACAATAATAATCAAATCGAAATTAATGTGTTTATTTATCAACATAGTGTTTGTGCACTACAAATAAAATAAATACGTGCGTGTACGTATGACAAGAACCTTCTGTGATTTTTAGGTTTTTATAGAACAATTACTTTTATACAAGAATTTTGAACCAAACACAACAGATTCTATTATGTACCCAGTACTATAGGATAATGGGACTTTAGGTTGATGAAATTAAACAGAAGAAATAATACATTGAACCGTCTAAATTTATTCACGCAATGGAGTACAACCCAAATCAGTGTCGACGTCATCATCAGTGTCAGAGTCGCTAAGCAATCCCATAAATTAATCGTAATCATTATTTATTTATTTGCCAATAAAGATGGAATTTATTGATAGTTCCACATGTTTATCATGAAAATGACACGCGAGAATGAAATATAACATGCATTAATTTAATTAATATAAAATTAACTTTTTTTTTATGTCAATCAGAATAAAAAATAAACAAAATTGTAATGTCAATCAGAATACGTCATATACTAACATATAAGACAAATCTAACATATACAGAATACAAATCTACTTTTGACAAGTAATGTAATGTTTATTTTTATTCTCTTTTGCTTTCATATCTATATTATAATCTATTTTTATTAAATTATAATTTGTTATTAATACAATGTTTGTTCATTATATAACTAATTATATTATTATATTTTTGTAGTCCATATATTCATTTATATTGTAAAAACAATACCCTAGAGGCCATTTTGTTAATTTTCTTTTAAATTTAATAAGTTTATTTCCAATAATTTTATTTCACCAGGAAGACTATTAAACAATATTATACATATGTTGTAGACGTTTCTTTTATATAATAGGTCGGGCAGAAAGTCTTTTCGTATTTTGTATGTATGAAGTTGTGATCCAATATCTTTGATTGAACTGTTTGTACCTGACTGGTTATGATACCATTAAAAATGTAACATTTAAAAAAAAAGAAAACCGGTTCCCGCCATTTTTCAATTGTTTTTCTGTCCAAGAAAATGAGTGAATCTAACGAAGAAATTCGATACATTTTAAAGTTTTATTACAAAAAAGGAAAAATGCGACACAAGCCGCGAAAACAATTTGTGCCATTTATGGACCTAATGCAGTGTCAGTAAGAGTAGCACAAAGTTGGTTTAAGCGATTTCAGTCAGGAAATCTTAATGTTAAAGATGCAGTTCGCTCCGGTCGCCCTGTTACCGATAAAGTTGATGCCATTTGTGAAAAAGTGCAGCAAGATCGGCATATAAGTAGTTACGACATTGCTGATGAACTGGGCATTGACTACAAAACAGTTTTGACTCATTTAAAAAAATCTGGATTCACAAAAAAGCTCGATATTTGGGTACCACACGAGCTCACTGAAAGACAGCTAATAAACCGTGTACTCGTTTGCGATTCTCTATTAAAACGCAATGAAACCGAACCATTTTTTAAAAGATTGATGACTGGTGATGAGAAGTGGATCACTTAGGACAAGAACGTGCGAAAAAGATCATGGTGTAAGTGCGGCCAAGCTCCACAGACTGTGGCGAAACCCGGATTAACGCGTAATAAGGTGATGTTGTGTGTTTGGTGGGATTGGAAGAGCATCGTTCATTATGAGCTTTTACCGCCGGACAAAACCATCGATTCGGGTCTCTACCGCCCACAGCTGATGAGACTAAAACAAGAAATTGAGAAAAAACGCCCGGAATTGATCAATAGAAAGGGTGTAGTCTTTCATCATGATAACGCCAGACCACACACATCTTTGGCCACTCGGCAAAAATTAAGAGAACTTGGTTAGGAAGTGTTCATACACCCACCATATAGCCCAGACCTTCCGCCGTCAGATTTCCACTTGTTTCGGTCTCTTCAGAATTCTTTAGGTAGTTTAAGGTTTAATATCAAGAGAGGACTGTCAAAACTACTTGTTGCAATTTTTTGACCAAAAATCCCAAAATTTCTTCAGAAACGGGATCATGTCACTACCTACAAGATGGCAACAAGTTATAGAACAAAACGGCACATATATATGTATTATAATTAAATGTAATTAAACTTATAAAAAAATTGTCTTGAATTTGCATATAAAATACGAAGAAACTTTTTCCCCGACCTTATATATCAGCGCGATATCGAGTTTGATAGAGGAGGTTCATGTATAGCGTTCGTGGCTTATTGACCATAACTACAGTAAGATTTTTGAAATATTGAGGGTGTAACTTGTAAATAGCCAAACGTTACGTATAAGGCCTTACCTATGAAATTGCCGTTTGTTCATAGTGGCCACTTTGAACTTAGTTATCTTGCGTTCGGCTCGGAATTCCTTAATCAAATTAATTTCAATTTAAAGCTGTGATATTATTTTTCAAATTCAGTTACTCATTTGTTTTTCCGTCACTTTTTGCTTAGAAATCGTTGTGGTTGTGACTATGGAAAAGGTAAAAATTCGCGTTAATTTCGAATATGAGTTGCGTCGTGGCAGCAACGCAGCACAGATGGCATGCAAAATCAACGATGTATACGGACCAAACACCGCAAACGAACAGAATGTGCGTTTTAGGTTTGATCGTTTGCGTTCGGGGAAATTTCGAACTCAAGAACAAGCCTAAACCTAACAACAAGCAAGACCGGAGACTAAAAGTTGATAGTTTATTCTTCTCCATAGATGTCTCTAAAAACTTTTCTTTACTGATCCGAGTCACAGTAGTTCTTCCAATGCCAAGAGCATCAGCAACTCTGTTGGAACAAGCTACATTTAAAATTCTATATAACAGATTTTTTAAATTGAACGACTTGTAAAGAAATTTTAGGGCTATGTGTGACGATATCTGAACAATGGAGCCTAATTGTCGGTATGTACTTATTGACTTTGGTTAAAATAATCTAACTTAAGGGTCTCCAAACTACGCCCCGCGGGCCAACCTGCAGTCCGGCCCGCCACACTTATTATTTTATAATAAAACAAAATAATAATTAGATGTTTTTATTCTGTAAAGAACACAATTACTCTCATAATATAGTACTTAAAATGTAACATTTTTAATAATAATTAATGATATTTATGTAGCTGTGATTTTTTAAAGACAATTCTTTACATTTGTGAATCAAGTTTACTATAGTTCGTTCGCGTTTAAAAAATAGTGAGTCATCGATAGGCGTTAACGTAGCCACGCCCCTCGACCAATTAAATTACTGGAAATTATAAAGCTTAGTTTACGTGTATCAGTTCAAGCGAGCCCTTCTTACGTAACAGACGTGTCCTTTGCGCATAATAATATACTCTTAAAAATGAATACAGCTACATCGCCTATTCGTAAAAGTAAAAGCGGATCAAATATTAATAGCATTAATATTAATTTACAATGTTTTTAAGTATTTTAAACAGTGTGATATAAATATGACTGAAATAGTATTTAAAACATCAAGTGCGTGTGGAGTGTCACAAGATACAGTTTATAAAATTATTAGGGAACAGAAAAATACCAATACAATAAAATCACCTGTGAAAAAAAGAGCTCGATTATCTACAATTGACAAATTTGACGAATTACATAAATGTACAATAAGAAGAAAGGTACATTCATTATATTTAAACAACGAATACCCTACATTAGATAAAATTTTATCACTTTGCAATACTGATGAAGATATTACACCTTTCAAACGTACGACACTCTATAAAATACTGCACGAGCATGGTTTTAATTTTGAAAAACGAGGAAGCAGCTCACTTTTGTTAGAAAGACAAGATATTGTTTTATGGCGGCGTAAATATCTCAGGCAAATAAAACAGCATAGAGACGCAAATAAGAAAATATATTATCTTGACGAAACGTGGGTAAATGCCGGACATTTTAAAACAAAAGCATGTACAGATTCAACTGTAAAAAATAGGAGACATGCTTTTCTAGAAGGTTTATCCACCGGTCCAAGAGCTCCTACAGGAAAAGGCAAAAGGCTGATAGTTTTGCACATCGGTAGCGATGAAGGATTTGTGGAGGATGGTTTATTACTATTTGAATCTAAATCTACAAAAGATTATCACGAAGAGATGGATGGTGAAAAGTTTTTAGAGTGGTTTAAAAATATAATACCTAAACTAGAACCCGGAAGCCTCGTTGTCATGGACAACGCTCCCTATCATTCCGTCAAACTTGATAAAATACCAATAAAAAGTTCCAATAAACAACAAATAATAGAGTGGCTTCAAAGCAAAGGCATAACAATGGATATGAGTTATTTAAAAAAGGAATTACTACAAAAAGTCGCCGAAATTGCCTCTCAATATAACAAATATTTAGTTGACAAAACTGCAAAAAGTAATGGCATTGAAATTCTCAGATTGCCGCCATATCACTGTAAACTCAACCCAATAGAGTTGGTGTGGGCCCAGATAAAAAATTATATTGCTGCCAACAACACAGCGTTCAAGCTAAATGACGTAAAAGGACTATTTTATTACACAATAGCGATAATTAACGCTAATAAATGGAAAAAATGCTGTGACCACCTCATAAAGGAAGAACAAAAGATGTGGAAATGAGATGATGTAATTGAACTCGCAGATGAAAATTATTTTATTATCATTAATACAAATGATTCTGATTCTGAATAAAACTTATTATTGTTTCGTAATATTATCGAATAAATATTTTATTTAATTTAAAATATTATAAAACTTGTTAATTTAGATACTCCAATGTGAATACACCTTTACTCTCAAGTTGCATCGATGACTCACTATTTTTTAAACGCGAACGAACTATAATGCCAATTATTATCAAATGCGACTTTTTTATGGACGAAGGCGGCAGACGAGCATACAGTTCACCTGATGGTAAGTGGATACTGTCGCCCATAGACATTCGCAATACATGCCAACATTAGTCCAAAATGACAAACGTTGGCACGCCCCCGCATGCGCTGCCTACCTTTGGAGATATAGGAATGGATTTGAAGAAAGGGTTGGGAAAATGGGGATGGGCTCTGGCACATCTCACTCACTACTGAAACACGTACATACATTAGGGAAATAAGATAAAAGTGGGAATGCAGTACATTTCAAGGTAGTCTTCTGTGAGAGATGACGTGGCCAGTCGAGCGCGCCCAGCGGCTGTTGTATTGCAGCGTGCACTCCCTCAAAAAGATTAATAGACTTAAGATGGTCGTAAGAATTAACTTGGATCTAGATTTTTTTTGTGTATTTCGTTTTGGAGAAAGTCTTTTCACACAGATAAGTATTGTAGTTCAGAAAGCGGAAACAAGACAGGAGCTAATTTAAGCAACTGAACAATCTGTGTGAGTGGAAGATAAAATTCCAGCAAAATAATTTTGATATTTTTCTTTAAAAATATCGCTGCAATGCAAATCAATCATTTCCATTTAAAATTTTGAAGAGAGGGTTTCTAGGTCTTGGCCCTTGGGTACCTTGTGGAACAGTGTGGCCCTTAGGCCAAAAGATTTGGAGACCCCTGTTCTAACTTAACACTATTACAGTGGGCGTATTCGCGCGCGCAATCCCCCTACGCGTATATTTTGTGACTTCATAGAAAATTAACTATTAGTGACATCGATTAGTGTTTTTTTTCTTTATGTTGTAGTAGTATTCTACTTTTATTTTAGAAATAAAATAATGAAATATTGTAATAATCGTATTATTTACAATAATTTCCATTTCCAATAATAAACCTTATCGGAAGGTGGTGAGAAAGGCCCTTAGCCATGCTGGTTTTACCGATGTTTAGTTTCTGATGAGAAAGTTGCATGAAAGGACTTACGTGAGTTAAAAGTTGTTTATCATTTTTATCTGCTGTGCCAAGGTTCTGTGACAACTCTGCTAAATATACAGTTCCCTTACTGCTTCCGCATGCTACCAGTAGACCCTAAAACCAGTTTATAAACCGTTAAAGTCTGTATGAAATTTAATCCATTAAAAAATCACAACTTAAGAATTTATACTTAAGATCTGTTTAGATTTTAGCAGAGATTTTCGGATACTTACGCCTTCGTGCGGGCGAAGGCGTAACAAAGGTTCATCACATATCTGTGCTGTCACAATGGGTGCGCTGCGTCTGCGCAATAGGTCCCAACATGATAAGCAACCATCCCATTGAGTCACTAACATCAGGGAAAATCTGAAAATACAAAATCTACCTTAGAAACATTTTGCTTACATTCATTATTATAGACTTTATTTATTTAATGAAGGTCTAAAGTCAATGATGATTAATATAACAAACTACAATAGGATTTACCTCACAGGATTCCATGCACCATCAGTCAGTTTCGTCTTGTGAGAATAAGTCCACAGAATAGAGGATTCTCGACAATCTTCACTCCATACGCGGGCTGTCCAATCGCCCACAGTTAAAAAGTTTTTCAAAAACGTCGGATTTCGTTGAAGCGCGTACACTGGGCCGAGGTGTGCCTCGTACTAAATTATGAAATTATTATTAAATATAGTATTAATAAAGAAATGAGAATTTTTACATCCTAAGAATGTAAATTTCTGTATAAGAATGTAAATGTTAATTAAAATGTAAATTTCCGGGTGACACTCCTAATCGTCATCTTCACTCTGCCGAAAATGCTTCTCTGTACTTCCCCCCTCGCCGTACTGGCTTCATGTCCAATTCCTAACTGTTCAAGCAGTAACTCTCTGGAATGTGACATTAGGAACTGCTGACATCCCACTGACATTAGGAAAACACCCAATAAAAGATGTTTTAAAAGACGGGTTTAAAATGGTTTTTCAACTTCAAAATTAGTGATCTATATTTTCTGCCCTACTTTTCATCATTCCATTATATTTTCAATTCTCTTGTGTATTATATATGCATGCAAATATGTGTATGTATATACGTACATGTATCATAAAATATTATTTGCGTATATAATTATTTGAACTATAGATAGATACACTTTATTGTACACAAAGTACAAGTTATTAGAAGTACAACCGGCGCCCTTATCGCTAAAGCGATTTCTTCCAGACACCCTTTGGGTGGTGAAGAGAAGTCAGTAGAAATTGAGGTAATAAGGAAATAATGTCTGTATAATTAAAATTACTACATATATAATTAATTATTAATTGAATCTTCCGGGCTACTTGGCCAAGGTCTTCTGGAATCTCTTCTCTTTCTTCCAAACGTTTCGTCAACAACTGCGGTTGACATCTACAGTGGCGGCTGCGTTCACTTTCGGAGAGATGTTATCTCTCCGGCTTCTCGAGCGCAACTCCTGAGTTAATATGGATTAATTAATAATAATTAATTAATATGGACACCGGCCGAGAAAGCCTACACTCCAATATATATAATTAAAATAACTAAATTGCACCCGCGTTCTTATTTCTCTTTAACCTGGTGGTTGACTGGTAGAAAATGCCACATGGCATTAAGTCCGCCATTTGTAAAAAATGTGCAATGAAGTTTATATAAGTAAAAACAAATACATAAGATTCACTTGCTTACCCTAGACGGTAATTTTTCCACAGGTGTTTTTCCTTTGCGGTTTCCTCCAATAACCAATCCAGTTTCACTTCCCACCATAAATCTGTAATTTTCAGGAAAAAAATAATTTAATGTTTAGCTTTTTAGTTAAAAAATGTTGAATAAAGCTATCCTGTGGATGTGTACCTTGTTGGTATAGTAGGTTCATATTCAAGAGCGGATATTCCCAGAGCGTTGTCGATGCTTTGTGTATCGGTCGGTAATTTTACTAGATCTATAATCATGGAATCTGTTGGTTCGCTCATATTACGAGTATCCCACCTGAAAAGTACAAACATAAAGAGTGTCCAGTGGAACACCTGAGCGTTTGCGCACAACTATTTCGTGAACGAGTTAACATGAACATTCATATTCATTGCTCTAACTGAGGAAAGAACAAGTTTGTTTTACAACGGCGTAGGCTGGAAACACCGGATTTCTTTTTTTTTATGGACGAAGGCGGTAGACGAGCATACAGTCCACCTAATGGTAAGCGGATACTGTCGCCCATAGCCATCCGCGATATATGCCAACATTCCAAAATGACAAACGTTGGCACGCCTCCGGATGCGCTGCCTACCTTTGGAGATATAGGAATGGATACATGGTAATGGTTACGGTTACTCGTTACATTTCAATGTTAGTAAATAATTAACTGCAAAGGATTTTTTATTTGTTCGAACTCTATAGGCTATAAGGAAATTTCTGAATTTTCTGACACACCTTTTTGGTGATTCTTGTTATATGTATATGTAAATACAATATATTAAAACTTACAATAATAATAATAGCAGGTACACTTGGCGTGCGTACCTCCGGAAGAAATGCGATAAGCCAGCACTAGGGCCGGGCATGTAAGCAAATTATATCGATATCGATTGATACTATAGAATGTGAAAAAATACACAGATATATTTTTAATCAGGTAGCTATAGCGGTAAGCGGACGGGTATCTTCCCCGCTTGCTCACCTTATGCCGCAATGCTCAACTGGTCGCGTACGTAGTATAAGCATATTTTGCTTCACATCCGGTCAATACAAGCAATTAGTAAACAGGTGTAAACGGAGATACAGGGTAATGATAAGTGGGTACCGTATGGTATGATAGTGTTTATATTGAAGGAAAATATACCACTTGACGACGCCATCCGGAGAAGAAGAGAAGAACTCTGCTCCAGTTTTAGAATTGATAAACAGAACGTTGCGGACGAGCTCACGATGAGCGACGTGTGGAGGACACAGTCCCACGCCTTCCCCTCCCTTACGCATATCCCACCAACCTACCTATAAATTATAAATTGATTTATGGTAAACAGACAAAACTGCGATTTATATTTGTCAAAGTTAACATTCTATCCACAAGTTTGTTCTATATACATAACATTCTATCTACTCACTTATGAATGATAAAAATATGTTGACACATTAATAAGGATTAAAGTGGCTCCGCAATTGAATGAAGTCCTTTGAATTAGTTTGATGAGAGCAATAAAATTGTGAAGCCACACCTGCTGTAATGTTACCTGACCGTTCATCATTCCGCCGACGAGAGTATGCTGGTCCCTAGGATTGTATTGTAAATCCAGTAATGGTTGTGGTGGCTTTATTATCAATTCGGGCGCGTTGGCATTTTCTGGAAACAATGGAGTACCTACAAGACTGATCGTACAAAATAATAACAAAGATTTAATTCTGGATGAATTCATATGAAAATTGATAGTTTTAATGGGGAAACATTTTACTTTATTTTCGTTCGACTCACCAATATCCCAAATATAAGAGAAATGCGTGCCCTTAGCTACTCCTAGAATGTTTATATCGGCATGAGCAGCAGCTAATCTTGCCCCTCCATCCGCCTGCCACGAAAGTGACCTCACAGCTCTTCTCACCCCTGGCTCCCGATACACGTTCACTGTGTGACAACTACTACGCTCCACTGGTGGGATCGAAGGCAATTCGGAGTAGTAAGTTTGATACATATCTAACGCGTTATTTTGGAGTATGTTGTGCTCCATGCTCTGTTCAAGCAACAAAAAGCATTTACTTCAAAACTATTTTCGTGTGTAATATGGGTGTCTTTGTTAGTGATTTTCTCCAAAATCACGGGCTTAAGATTTTACGATAGATAATGTCACGAACTATTTAGGTCTACCTATGAAATTGCCGGTTTATTTGGAAAAAATGTTTTTTTTTTTTATGAAAATTATATATTCACTTAATCGAAGTATTGTCCATTATTATCAATGTACCCACTTTTACCATTTGAATGGAAGTTTATTGATGCGTCTGCTGTAGAACTCCCGTGGATTGGAATCGTTGAATTCTCTCTCTGTCGTGCAGTGTGTGGGCGACCGTTATCATGGAGAAGCAGTGGACTAGAGCGATTGACCAGACTTGGTTGTTTGATAGTGAGCTAGTCCATCATCGTTTACAGTTCTCCACAATACACATCTGTATGAATTGTTGTGCCAGATCTCAAGAAGCTGTAGTGGATAATACCGCCACAGGAACACCATACAGTCACAATGAGCTTCTTTTGATTCAGTTTACATTTGAGAGATTGTTTGACTGCGTCTCCTGGGTTCAACCATTGTGACGAACGTTCACGATTATCACAACGGATCCACTTCTCATCGCATGTGATAATATGATTCAGAATCCCTTAATTTTTGTGCCGGTTCAGCAAAGTAAGGCAAGCTTCGACGCGTGTTTGCAGCTGACTTTCATTAAGCTCATACGGTACGCACATTCCGAGCTTCTTCACTTTCTCGATTTGACGCAAATGAATCAATATCGTTTTGTCACTTAAGTTGAAGGCTGCTGCGAGCTCAAACGTGGTTTGAGATGAATCTGCTTCCACTATTTCTTTCAATTCGTCATTTTCGACTTTAGTTTTCGGTCATCTACGGGGCTTGTTCTTGAGGTCAAAATTTCCAGAACGCAACCGATCAAACCAAAAATGCACCGTGCGTTCGTTTGCGGTGTTCGGTTTGTACAAATCGTTGATATTGCGTGCCTTCTGTGCTGCGTTGCTTCGACGACGGAACTCATATTCGAAAATAATGCGATTTTTGAACTTTTACATGGGCGCAAACACAACGGCAGCTAAGCAAAAAGTCGCATGACGATAAACAAATAAATAACTGATTTTGAAAAAGAATGTCATAGCTTTAAATTGAAATTAATTTGAATTTGGAATTCCAAGCCAAACGCAAGATACAATAACGAAGTTTAAAGTGGCCACTCAAACGGCAATTTCATAGGTAAGGCCCTAATATAAATCCTAACGGTTTGATGATGTTTGTTAGATTTGTTCTTTGGTTTGTTCATGTTGGCTAAATATATAATACACAATGGGATTTTGATTAATTCACAATATAACATTCAATAATTTCTTACGTGTCCTAGGTGCATAACTGCATGAATGTAAGCGTCATCCTTCTCAATCTTGCGTCGATATCTTTGTGTTGCTTCAGGATCATTCCTATTGATATCTTTAGGCCAACCACCTTCAATATGATTAATACCAGAACTTGTGTATTCAGCTCTAAAAAAAATCAAGAAAAACAATTCCGTCGTTTCTTATTTATGAAAGCATATAAAAATTAGCGCTCCGTCTTACCTTACCGAATTTACCCAGTGCTCGGTCATAGTGCAAGTGTTTTGTATGGCCACATGAACTGGATTCCGTAATATGTAGTGTTTGTGAAGTGATGGATTGCTGGGAATACTGACTCGTAGCTCCGGACCATGATCTTCAAACAGGGTTTGCTTACCGAAGTCTTTCCTCTTCTTTGTGTATTCGTAAGTGAATTCGGTTTTCTCGTGTTTTTCCATTTTCGTTTGTTATACCAAGAGGTTACAACGTAAGTAGTTAGCAGTTCTATTTGTAATGTTGGATCGATAATATGGTTAGTGCGGTTCCTATGCAAGATTAAAGTTTAAGTTCTTCTGCATAGTTACAAAATTATTGCTTGAAATCACGACGAAAATTATTATTATTTGTTAATATATTGCAAGACAGCTTCAACCTTGACATTATATTCCTCTTTGATGCAGTTTTGTTGGAAATCAGAAAATCATCCGGTTTTTACGTGCTAAGATAATATCTATATTTATCCTTTCGGAACATTACGTTGACTTCTTAAATGTTAACGTCTTTCCGTTTTGCACAATGTCGACTTCTTAAAATGTTGAATTCCCAAAATGTTAAATGTTGAATTCCCAAAATGTTAAATGTTGATTTATGTCCATTTCACGAACTCCGTTCAGTAAGTTTATATTTTGGGCCTCATAAGTTTTTGAAATTGTTATTCCCTTTGATTGAAATTGTTATTTTTTTATCGCTTTTTTCTGATTTTCATATAGTAATTTTTGTACGCTTGTTTCCTGAAAGAAGTTTCTTATACATACTCAATTTCTTTGGAAATTTCGAAAAACGAATTGAACAAATCCCATTTTGGAAATGCACGTTTAAGGAATTCAACATTTTGGGAATTTAACATTTTAAGAAGTCGACATTGTGCAAAACTGATAAACGTTAACGTTTAAGAAGTCAACGTAATGCTCCGAAAGGGTATTTATTATACCTTATATGTATAGACATATTAGGGGTTAAAGTATGAAATTGCCGATTTATACTGAAAAATTAAAACTCGTTTTTTTCTAAAATGTAACATATTTATTTAATCAAAATATTTACCTTTATTATCAATACATTGTTGCCATCTAATCGGAAGTTCATTTACCTATGCCTTTGCGATGGAACTCTGGGGATGTAGATTCGACAAACTGTGTGAAAGCATTTTGTACTGCCTCTTGGGAAGAAAATTTTTTACCACGTAGAAAATTGTCCAAATCACGAAAAAATGGTAGTCCGTTGGAGCAAGGTCTGGCGAGTACGGAGGATGACGTATGGTTTCTGACTGCAGCTCCTGTAGAGTTACAACGGTTTCTCGTGCAGTGTGAGGTCTTGCGTTAACTTATCATGGAGCAATAATGGTGAAGATCGATTCACGAGTCGGGGCTGTTTCACTGCTAGTTTCGCCATCATTGTTCGAAGTTCGGCACAGTAAACATCTGCTATTATTGCTTGACCAGACCTGAGAAAGCTATAGTGAATGGAAACACCATGAATAGACCACCAAACAGTTACCATTACCTTTTTATTGGTAAGCTTTGCCTTAGGGCATTGTTGCGGCGTTTGACCTGGGGTCAGCCATTGCATTTTTCGCTTTCGGTTATTGTAAAGAATCTACTTTTCGTCACATGTCACAATTCGATCCAATATTCCTTCATTTCTGTACCGATTCAACAAGGCAACGCAAGTTTCAACACGCGTTTCTTTCTGCAGATCAGTCAAATCATGAGGCACCCATTTTTCATATCTTTTTATCTTATTGATTTGATGCAAATGAGTTAATATTGTAGGTAAGGTAACGTTAAACCATGCCGCCATGGGTAGTTTGACTCGGATCGGCTTCCATCATTCAGCATTCCTTCAATTCAGCGTTATTCACCTGTGTGGGCGGTCTTCCACGTGGTTTGTTCTTCAAGTCGAAGTTTCCACTACGAAAGCGTTTAAACCAAAAACGCACGGTTCGTTCATTAGCAGTCTCCTCTCCAAACGCAGCATTGATATTGCGAGCCGTTTCTGCCGCGTTAGTTCCGCGTCGGAACTCGTATTCAAAGATTACTCGGATTTTCGAAGTATCCATCTTTCCCGTCTAAGCTGAATAAAAAAAACAATTGAAAGTCGAAAATCGAATGTTGCACATTTTTTAAAACAAGAACCCCATAGGTATCATGTGAAAAAAGTTTCACTCGAAAATCTCACACCATGAAGGTTTTATGTCAATTCAAAGTATATATCTATTACTATAAAAGGGCAATTTCATACTTTAACCCCTATTATAATAATAAAATCCATGACAAGCGACAAGTGCTTTAGGCTTTAGATGATAGTCATAACTGTTCGCGAATCAAGATTGGAACTCGTCTGCAGTGAGTGGTACCTAAATCCCAACAAGTTTTACCATTTTTATTTTGGCTTAATAAGCAAAAACAAATGATAGTGCTGCTATTATAAATGAAACGACAGTATCGTAAAAGAACTTTAATTAATGTTACCAAATGGTATTAATTCAGTACAGCGATATAGGATCCGCAGGAGATGCCCTTTTCAGTGACAATACTATCACCCTGGGCGGCGATACGGCGAGTTTTGCGGTACATTGTTCTAACAATATTCGCCAGCGGATCGCCGCACGGTCATCCCTACTCATCGCTTTTAGTAGGTCGGCCTGTATACAAAGAAAAAAATCAGGATATTGGTAATTAACTTAACGAGTCAATGAATGAAAGGTAAGTATTTAATACTATCAGTATGTTATTGAAGTAGCACCGCACACTGTGAGTGTAACATACAGTGCAAAGACAAATTATACTTATATATCACTCATAGTACATTTAAGTGACACTCCACACGAATATCAGCCAGGCTGTCCCTTTCTCTCTACGTCCTGTTAATAGTATCTACTATAGGCTAAATTAATATTGTATAAGTAGATCCTTACAGAATATCCTAAAGTTTCTTCCAAGATATTTAGAGGTAGCCGTGCAGATATTTCTCCCGTGTGATCCGCGAAGCGCACACGCAATTCTTCAATGTTTGGGTCGCTGAAACAAAATATAATTGTGGGTTTACCCGCCAACTTATACCGTAATCGTCGTAAGGTTCGTCTATGTGATAGTTTGCACGATTTCAAGGTTTATTGCGTTCGTAAACGAGCTATTGCGATGACATTAAAGTGCGCACTCCACCGGCCAGCTAAGCTATGAGCTAAGTGGACTAAGCTTCATTATGAGTTCAGCTTAACTTTGAGCTAGTAGTTAACTAAGCTATGTATCCGTGTTTCCATCGGAACTAAAATATTATGTAGTGTAGCGCAAGTCTACGCTCGTCTTTCTTACCCAGAAACTGTACCCAGTGTTCCCTGTTGCAAAGTCGAATTGATGAACATGAACAACATTATTGATGAAGAGAGTTCTGATGATGACTTTACTCAATATACTAAAAACAAGTTAATTTTGGTGGCTTATCTTACAAAGAAAAAGAGGAAACACATATTGGTTGAGCAAACATATTTAATTTAGACAACATAGTGGAGAATTTTGTAAATACCAGGAGTTGGATGATGAAAATTTTCCAGATTATTATAGAGTTACAAGAGAACTATTTAACGAAATATTATCAATGATATCTTACAAAGTTGCCAAAAGGATTCTAATTACCGGAAAGCCATAATCCCAGAGAAAAATTAGCCGTGTGCTTCGGGTAAGAATAATTTCTATTTGAGTTGATAAGAAATAATATACCTAATAAAATGTAGAAATCAGTTATTTTAAGAGCATAAGTACTCGCACATTGATTATTTCTGGTACACATTTTTTTAAATTCACAGTATGATCTAATTATCTTGAGAAGTATGAGTGTGTGTGCTCTGTGGTATGCACTCCTGTATGTTATCTTGCGAAGTATGAGTGTGTGTGCTCTGTGGTATGTACTCCTGTATGTTATCTTGCGAAGGATGAGTGTGTGTGCTCTGTGGTATGTACAACTGTAAGGTATCTTGCGAAGTATGAGTGTGTGTGCTCTGTGGTATGTATTCCTGTATGTTATCTTGCGAAGTGTGAGTGTGTGTGCTCTATTGTAGGTGAGTACCTACACACATTCATATTTCGCAAGATACCATACAGGAGTCTGTATGGTATCTTGCGAAATATGAATGTGTGTGCTCTGTGGTGATGCCGACGTATACCCGTGATGCTGCCCTGTGATTTGTTAACTTTCAAAAGTTTCTTCGGCTTCTCAGACTATATTAAGAAAAATCTTTTAACACTTCTTTACAACCAATCAGGCAATTGTTTTGTTATTTCACACAAGCTGTCAATAAATGTATTTAAAGGATGATTATCGTTGTTCGCGTCAATTGCTTCAGCATTTCTTCTTGGCTCTCTCTTTACATCGTCGGTTGTATGTACCTAACTCTCATCAATCACTTTTAGTAATTGATATAAATCATATCATTGGCCTTTCTCTTAGTTATATTGCTGTTTACATTTATCGATAGTCTTAGTAAGATTTTCAGAAGAATTGACAGTCTGTTTTGATATTTGATTATTAAGCGACTCTAAAATGTTTTGATTATCCGTAGTGGGCCGTGTGTCTGAATTGTTATCTGCCTCCGGAAGACCAGTGAGTAGATTTCCACTTCTCTTTTGCTGCTTGTCCATTGGTAGAGGCCTTGGCTCTTTTAATGACTCCATGTCAGTCTCTTAATTTTTTCCATTCCTTCTTTGCAATTTTAGCCGTAACAATAAAAAAATATATATTACTATTATATTAGTTAGTACCTACAATGAATTTAAAAATGAATGAGTTCCAAGGTAACCTAATTGCACTCAACTTTACAGGTATTTGGCAATAGGAGAGTCCTACAAAACGATCAGCTACAATTATAGATTCGGTAAAGCTACGGTTTCAAATATGGTGAGAGATGTTTCCAGAGCGATTTGGGATACTTTACAACCAATCTATATGAAAGAATTAAGTGAAGTAGAATGGAAGGCTATTGCCGCTGATTTTAATAATTTATAGCAATTCCCACATTCCGTCGGAGCAGTAGATGGCAAACGTGTCAAAATAGAATGTCCTCTTAAGACAGGTTCACAATTGTTCACGTGATTATTTTAATAATAATTAAAAAATAAACTTACTCCAGATAGTGGAATGTCTGGAATATCTAAGTGATTTAATTCGTTCACAATTTATCCCCATATTGTCCCTTTTTTACCGTAGCACGATACTCTTTTACTTTTGTATTGCATAAACAAGGAAATCTTTGAACACACTCGATATAAATTCTTTCACGGCGAAGATGGTAAACCGCTGTGCGCGAGTCGTGAAACAACACTGTCGACAGTCGTCAATACCGACCCGCGACTAGTCACACGTGCGGAGGTGAAGGAGGCAGGGATAACTTAGCTTAGCTTTTGTCGTTCAATTAGCTCACACCGCTTAGCTTTGTAGCTCGCGGTGGAAACGAAAGTATGAAAGGTTGCTATGTATACTAAGCTAAACTAAATTAACATAGTTCGCAGGCGGAGTCCGCGCTTTGCTCTAATTAAAAGTACAAGTCGTTTAGTCGCGAATGCTCCAGTTCACAATACGTCCAAGTTTGTTCTACAACGTTATATTTGCAGTTGGCGCCAGCTAGCGCATCAACTGAATAATATGTTGATAATAAATTGCAAAGGAGTTTGTATGTTTTAGACACTCGATTGGCCAGTATTAGGTATACATTCAGCGTTGACGCATCATACAGTAAATATGTATATATACCTAATATTTTCTAGATTTTATGCCTCTAGTAAATGGTACCAGACTGCCTCTACTCATAAGCCGACCAATTTATAAGACCAGAGGATTAGTGACAATTACGTGACATATATCTAATTACCGAAAAAAGGTTATTTAGAAGATTACAATCAACAATGCAATGCAACCCGCCCTTTCAGTATCCACTGCTGGACAGGGGTCTCCTCATGCACAGTCTCATGCATGAGGGATGTGAGGCCTTAAAACGCGAGCTGGCCCAGCGGGTTCGCGTGTCCATTCTTTTAGAGGTGGTGTTCCGCAGGGCTTATGGTAGCCGCTTTATTATTCCTTATTGGCCTATTACGACACCCACGCGAAGAGATGGGGTGGTGCTATTCTATAGGTGACCGACACACAATCAACATTTAATAAAAAAAAGAACTTCCCACATTCATACGTACGTAGTGTTAACAAGATCGTCGAGGTCGATATGCGTGAGAAGCGCGTGTAGGGCGGCGCAGAAAGGCACGTGGGTAGCGAGGCGGTCGCGTATGTGCGCCGCTGATGCCGCGCACGCTCGTTCACCACTCCACGCCGCCCACGCGCTTGCTTCCCCACCACCTGGCACAAGGCATCTACCATTATTACTGGAGTGTCCCCTGGCTCGACAACTAATGCGAGCGTATGTCCGCATTCGCTGATAGCTAGCGCGATAATGATGCGCGTCGTGATCTGACATTACGCTCCATTCACATCGCACGAGAAAGAATGTTGTTTATCGACCTACCTACCTTCCTCAGCCTGTGTCTCTCCACTACTCGATATAGGTGTCTGCTAAAATTGGCTCACATAAGTTTTATGTATTCAGAAATAATCGTTTTCTTCCCTTTGGGGTGGAAAACCGTTCAATTCATACTCTGTGTCTATCGGAGAAGTGTTTAACGTCTGTCTTAAAACTAATTCGCGATAAAACCGGTCTTGAGATTTCTCTATGACTCTTGTATTTTCAAGCATGTCTTCACAGATAAGATGCGAGCTTGTTGTCCTTTATTATTGTTTTCATTCGCCTCGAGTAACCGTAACCAGCCCTTTTAATATCCACTGCTGGACATGGCATGTTGTCTTGTGCATGAGGGATGCAGCCTAAAACGCCACACTGGCCATTAGGTTGATGAGTTCTTCAGGGCTTGTGTTGTGGTAGCGGCTTTGTTATCCCATAGTCGCCTTTTACAATAACCACGAGATGAGATGGGGTGGTGCTATTCAAAAGTCGATCAACACTAGACGGCTCTACACTCCCCGAATGATATCAGCCTATAACGTCCCACTGCAGGGTACAGGCCTCCCCCTACTAAATAACTGGAGAGTTTCAGGCCATAATCTATCACACGGATCCAGTGCGAATTGGACCAGTGATGCCCATACTCCAGATTTATTTTTTATTTCTCGAACATGCTGGTTTCCTCACGATGGTTTCCTTCATCGCAGAGTTAATTACGATTTTAAAACCCGTACTCAAGTAGAAACTTACTGGTACGATCCGAGGATCTGAACTCACGATCAGTCGAATGTGAGTCTAGTATAAATACCCCAATATAATATCCCTCTTACTCTCCCCGAATAGCAGGTAATAAATAAATTGAATAATTCTCTAGTTCATGATTAAGAAGTCTTGTTACTGACGCGTGGCGTGTTCTCGCGTATAAAGCCGCAGCGCCTCTGCGTCGGCGGTGTGCGGCTGATGCGTGAACACGCAGCGCGCTCCTGAGCTTACTCGCACCGCGAGTCCGCGCTTCGACACACGTGCGTCCGCTACGAACAACACGCTGTCTAATGGACGCCACTCTTCCGCCCTGTAACGAATGAAATAAACGGCGATCGTCCCGAAATTAAAAAAGATACCTTTGTACATAATTTATGTAGCAATCCACAACCACTAATTGACACTAATGTTATAAATCTCGAAGTGTTCGCCTCTCTGTTTGTTTATTACATCTTCACGACTGAACTACTGAATCGATAACAATTAAATTTGCTAGGGAAGTGGATTGAAATCCAGGGAAGGACAAAGGATACTTTTTAACCCGAAAAATTAATTAGCTTTTTAACAAAATCTACGCGAGCGAAGTCGCGGGTAAAACTCTGCTAAATGTCTGCGACTAGAATCTAAGAATGAAAGGTGTTGGTAGCGAACGCCGATCGATGTTTACCTTAAGGCCAAATGTTGCAGGCCGCACGTTGCCGTCCAACGGGGGGGGGGGGGGGGGGAATAACGGAAATGAAACGCTGCTCTAATTCGCATTAAACCACAAGGGTGCGGAGGGAGCGGCAGTCGGCAGCGAGCTTACTTTCACTTAACTTGTTAGGCGTCTCCAGTGAGGAGTTTGATGGGTTAGATAACTGTCTGAGTGATGAGGACAAACTGGCTGGCGAGAGGTCAGAGCCTCGCCTTTTTATAGTAAGCTTGCTGCCCAAGCAATCCCCCCGTTCCCTGGGGAAGTTTATTGTGCTATTCGCTCTCCGACGTAGTATAGGTATATATCACTTCTAGGCTATAAGTCACACATGCTTGGGTTGGTCCTCCTCTCATACGGAGGACAAGGCTATTTTCGAGATGGCGAAGTGTAGGAACTTACAGTCCTTTAACCGATTTTAATCCATTTCCTTCCTTCCCTCTGAGTAGCAAGGGGTATGGGAGGACTGAGGGTGTATGGCTACCAGTGGTGCCGATACCGGAACTTCGCCATCTAGCCCGCAACTTTATATCTTTAAACTTACTTATATCAAATAAAACACACTGCGGGCGGTAGGCTTTATCATAAATGCGCGGTACCGCCTACCGGTAGGCGGTAGGCTGAATCTTATCCTAGAACCATGACTTATAACCTAGGTACATTTGTGGAGAGCGAAGGCAAGATTGGACAAAAACATAGAATAAGAGTAAAACATTATAAGATATAAACATAAGGGAATGTATAATAGTATAACATTTTACAACAATAACAGTATACATAATAACAATAATGCACATACTAACATCTCATGATCTCTGAGGAAAGATGCATGGATTTACCCCTTACGCCTCTATTGGTGTATGTCCGAGAATTCCGCCGTTCGAGCTTTACTAGTTGCGCAATCCTTTCCAGACAACCCTTCTTCCTCCGAGATGTGCGATGTCAGCACGTACATACTACGCACTGATTCTATTTACACATGTTTTTATGGGCACTGCACTTTTGCTACGCACTTATTATTCTGTCGTGCACAAAAGGTACCATATTGCAGTATTTTTAAAATCCGTTAAAGTTTGTAAATGTATTGGTTATAAAATAAACTAGCCCCTTACCAGTGGTTTCGCTCGCTTGGTACATACACTGATGTTTTATATATTAAAAATGTAGAAATATTTTAACACAATATAAAGTGAATACCGCATCGAAATCCGTCCTATAGAATCCAATTTATAAACGAACAGACAGTTTAGACAATGTTGAATAGAGGTTGTTGGTTGCACCTATATTGTGTTGGTTGTTATATCAGAAGTTTTCTTAATCTGTAGATACTATGAAATATCCTCTAACTTATTAGGTATATTGATTGAACACGAGGTCATAATATTAGGGATAAGTTCCCGGCCTTTTTATTGTGAAAATAATAAAGACTTAAACAACTATGAACGGTTTAAATCGCGTATATTTAACATTATTTATATCCCGAAGTTTCGAACACTTTGCAGTGGACGTGGTCACGGGGTGACGGGGTGGACCATGTCTACTGCAAAGTTTTCGAAACGTCGGGATATAAATAATGTTAAATATACGCGATTTAAACCGTTCAAAGTTGTTTAATTACTATGTATAGTAATCGCGAAAACCTAAGAAAATATTATAATAAAGACTTGTTTTGCATTACACAAATATTTGTTTAAGGGAATATTATCAATTTAATTCTACTATCTTTCGCCATTTTTCTGACTGAGCCATTATCCCACCGCTAAAATTTTTTTGGGGTTTCTGCGCTGATTTAAATACATGCTTTAATTGGTTACAGGCTTCTCTTGAATGTAATTTTACTCCATTTAGAGAAATTTGTAAAGAGCGGAATAGATGATAAATCCGAAGTTGCTATGTCTGGACTGTATGGAGGATGCATTAAAACTTCCCAGCCAAGGTCAATCAATTTTTGTTTAGATATCAAAGATGTACCTATGCGGTCGAGCATTGTCGTTATGGAAAACTACACCTTTTCTATTCATTAATTCTGGTCCTTTTTCTTCAAGTGCTTGTTTCAATTTAAGTAATTGCCGAGACAGTAGACATCAGAATTAATCATTTGGCCATGTGGCAAACGCTCGTAATACACAATGCCCTTTCCACTCCCACCATACACATAACATGACTTTGTTCGGAGTGAGGCCTGGCTTTAGGACCATTTGTGACGGCTCATCTCGCTTAGACCAAGATCGTTTTCGAACGTTATCGTAGGTGATCCACTTCTCACGGCCTGTTACCAAACTCTTCAGAAATGGATTGATTTCATTTCGTTTTAGCAACATCTCGCATATGGAATGTTTCTGTCATTTAATCACGTTCAAAAAGGCCGCGAACTTTTCCGACTACCTTTTATTTATGCATTCATGCCTGATCAATCGTACCTACACAAAAAACTTGCAGAAACAGCTCTACCTACTGTGAAAAACTAACATAAATTAAACAGCGTGTCGTCGTGTGTCAAACGCATTGTCGCTACATAGGTACGAGGTGCATTTTATAAATATAAAAATATATTGAAATTGTTAAATATTAGGTATAAATGACGGAATAATGCTTATGTAACAGAAACTGATTTTAGAAGAGTTAATTAAAGTTTCAGAAATAATGTGAACTTGATATCAACTTGATGTTGTCCTAACTATAATAAACATATAAATATTGCCATACTCAATGGTCAACACTTAATTTCTTCATGTCGTGGGTCGAGAGACACATAGACGATCATAAACCACCCAGACCCGAACAAACAGTGATAAAAATATGATATACGAGTACAATAATATGAGTCTTTAAATAAATATGAATGGTCAGACTGGGATCAAACTTAGATTCTTTTTCTTTCGGGCTGATCGGGTTGTCAAGAATTAACAAAATCGTAGGTATAGGTAATGAGTCAATTTGAATGAGTCCAAGATTTTTTAAATCTGCCATTTTTATTTTTTGGTCATGTTTTGTTGGCATACAAGTAAAACCACATCAGCTAGTGTTTTTATGTATTTAAAAACATTCATTTTTGTAAACATTGGGGTGGAATTTCAATATTTCGTGTTATTTCTTAAAACATTGGTGTTGGAAAATCTACACTTCCATTTACATCCATGCGGGTTGGAAAGAGAAAGAAGTACGTCACTTCCAGATTACGTTCACTGCGAGATTAAATACCGCGATGCAGTAAATATATTAGGGGTTAAAGTATGAAATTGCCGATTTGTACTGAAAAATTAAAACTCGTTTTTTTCTAAAATGTAACATATTTATTTAATCAAAATATTTACCCTCATTATCTATACATTGTTGCCATCTAATCGGAAGTTCATTTATGCCTTTGCGATAGAACTCTGGGGATGTAGATTCGACAAACTGTGTGAAAGCATTTTGTACTGCCTCTTGGGAAGAAAATTTTTTACCACGTAGAAAATTGTCCAAATCACGAAAAAATGGTAGTCCGTTGGAGCAAGGTCTGGCGAGTACGGAGGATGACGTATGGTTTCTAACTGCAGCTCCTGTAGAGTTACAACGGTTTCTCGTGCAGTGTGAGGTCTTGCGTTAACTTATCATGGAGCAATAATGGTGAAGATCGATTCACGAGTCGGGGCTGTTTCACTGCTAGTTTCGCCATCATTGTTCGAAGTTCGGCACAGTAAACATCTGCTGTTATTGCTTGACCAGACCTGAGAAAGCTATAGTGAATAACACCATGAATAGACCACCAAACAGTTACCATTACCTTTTTATTGGTAAGCTTTGCCTTAGGGCACTGTTGCGGCGTTGACCTGCGGTCAGCCATTGCATTTTTCGCTTTCGGTTATCGTAAAGAATCCACTTTTCGTCACATGTCACAATTCGATCCAATATTCCTTCATTTCTGTACCGATTCAACAAGGCAACGCAAGTTTCAACACGCGTTTCTTTCTGCAGATCAGTCAAATCATGAGGCACCCATTTTTCATATTTTTTTATCTTATTGATTTGATGCAAATGAGTCAATATTGTAGGTAAGGTAACGTTAAACCATGTCGCTAATTCCTGGGTAGTTTGACTCGGATAGGCTTCCACCATCTCCTTCAATTCAGCGTTATTCACCTGTGTGGGCGGTCTTCCACGTGGTTCGTTCTTCAAGTCGAAGTTTCCATTACGAAAGCGTTTAAACCAAAAACGCACGGTTCGTTCATTAGCAGTCTCCTCTCCAAACGCAGCATTGATATTGCGAGCCGTTTCTGCCGCATTAGTTCCGCGTCGGAACTCGTACCTATTCAAAGATTACTCGGATTTTCGAAGTATCCATCTTTCCCGTCTAAGCTGAATAAAAAAAACAATTGAAAGTCGAAAATCGAATGTTGCACATTTTTTAAAACAAGAACCTCATAGGTATCATGTGAAAAAAGTTTCACTCGAAAATTTCACACCATGAAGGTTTTATCTCAATTCAAAGTATCTACGAGTATTACTATAAAACGGCAATTTCATACTTTAACCCCTATTATTAGATAGGTAGTTTTGTATTCTTCCTTCTTGATGTCAAATGTGAGAGATACTCCTCATATCGATGGTATATATTGCAACGTTTTCAAAGGACAATTAAAACTAAACAATTAAATTAAGTATTAATCAATTAATACAATTAATTAAATTAACTACCTACACTAGACAGACAATTAAACCTTAATTGTTACCTCTGTATAGTATCTATGTCATAAAGGTCCAATATTACAGAAGCAGGCGTCGTGTTGTCCATAATTTCGATGCTGCGAACCGTCATGTCCACACCTACACAAAACAAAAAGTCATTATCGCTTCAAAAAAATGCTAATATTGTGTAAAGAAGGAAGGACAGGTAAGGTCGAAATGTTAATGTAGGTACCTACTCAAAATAATTAGGTTTTAACGTTCATTCGAAATACATGGGTACGTGGGTGTTGGTTGATTTGTCGCTGATGGTAACTGTACTTAACTGTTACTTACCAGCAGTAAAAAAAGGAAACATAATAAAGAGTTACAGGTTTCTGAGTATAACAGTTCCGAAGGTGTTAGCCGATGATATATCCGTTCATGCCAATGACAGCCACGTGACCGTTTTTAGAGAGCGAGAAGCAGGTGAGGAAGAATAAACACTGACACAAGGAGTTTCCGAGTTTCTCGAACGTCGATCAAAAGCTAGTATAAACAACTGTTATATAATCATATGATCACCGTTATCCCTGTTATCATCGTTTTTTATCATCAGTACAATTGTAGGCGATAATTATAGGTAGTTTGATCGCCTATGAGAATCGTATACCTACAATATTCTTGCCTGAACCATTTGAGAAGCGAGTTTCCTTGTGTAAACGACCCATAATTAACATAAAAGCTAACGTGAGACTAACGAGCCAAACTGAATGTTTCCTGTGTTAGAACGTAAAGCGCCTATTCTCATATCGATGGTAATAATTGTTTGTAGTATGACTTACAAAATATAAATAATATATAAGCTCTATGGATATAAATATAAAATTTATATAATAACTTTCTGATTAGTGACTATTTCTATAACACAAACTTACCAGCTTTAGTTTTTATCGTTTTCGCAGGCTTCACGGATTTTACGACCACTAGCAAATCGACATGTAAGGTAATGCTGTCCTCTGTGAAAGAAAACGAAGTATGTAGGTAGGGTAGACTGGGGTCAAAACAGACATGTGACAGTTTAGACAACGCCGTTTTCGCGGTTTCTATGCGTGCTATATGGTAAATGTGTGTGTGCCACCAGCAGACACCCTGTGTCTCGAACGTCACCAATTACTTTTTAATTTGAAAACATAAAATATTAGGTACCTACTCGTCTTTGCTAAAGATATTCACTCTGAAATATTTATTTACCTATAGTTTACAATTTACAATAACACCTATTAGTATTCAACTATTAGGTAGGTATGTATTTAGTATGCAATTCGGAATGTGGGCTTTTAATAAAGTACCTATGTACTTAATTAGTACTTAGTTTTAATGACTTATTATAGAGGATGGAGGAATAATCGGCGGCGCGCCCGCATACCCCCTGGTGTTGCAGGTGTCCATGGGCGGCGGTAACACTTACCATCACGTGGGACCGCTTGCTCGTCCGCCCTCTAATCTATAAAAAAAAAAAAAAAATATACCTTCTGGGAAGAGATTATTTGTTTTAGACGCCTCGCAAAAGAAAACAGATAGGGGAACAAAAGATCTACTTTTATATGAACAAGCATATATTGATTCAGAACGGAAAGTCTATTAGACAAGCAATGTTCGATTTACACCATGCCACATTACATCGATTTTGTAGGAAAAAATAGTTGCTACGATGAAATTAGAATGGGTAATATGGTGGGGTGAAAGTACAATCCGGCTAATAGAGTACATCGGCTAATACTACAACTCAAGAAGAGTTGATGCACTATCTGATTCGCATTCCTGATATTTTTTACGGACTATGCCCAAAGGAAGTCAGGAGTCTTATGATTTAGCAGTCGCCTATGGCTTAATTAAAGCATCCAGCCACATGAGACAAATATGAAACCGTAACCCGGAACTTTCAATCACGGATTTAACATGCTCGCTTATTGTTAGTATTTTGATAGTAACTTAATTTCTATTAGGGGAGTAAGGGGCAGTGGCGCTCATCGGGCAATGGCGCTCACCCCAATAACTTAATAGATACGGTGCATATGAACACGTCGCGCAGGTTGAAGTACGGGGGGAGTGACGCAGGAGCAGGCAGGGACAAGTTACATCAGTGCGCTCACATGACGGGAGAGTGAGGTAAGTTTGTTTGATTGCGGCCGGGCTGATCTAATTTTCGGTCAAAGATTTTTATCGGTAAGTCCAGATTTATAGTATTTATTTATTATTGGTTTTATTACTCGGGATATTAAAACATTCTATTTAGCTATAACGCAAACATTTTTGAACAGTTATATCTATGTTTTCAAATTTCAAATCTTATACAAGACGATCGTTTGGGGTTATGCCGCTCAAGTGAACGCCATTACCCTTTAGTGAAGTATTTTTATTAACGGATTTTTTTTAACAGATATGCCTAGAAATCGTCAAAGGACCACCGCCAAGGCGGCTTGGAGCGATGAAGACCTACTGCACGCTAAAGCTGCGATTGAAAGGGGGATGTCCAAACGACAAGCAGCGAAATCATATAACATCCCATTTACCACGTTGAGAGATAGACTAAAGAATGAGAACACGAGCGGTTCTCAATTGGGTCGTAAGCCGGTTTTCAATCAACAGCAAGAAAGTGAAATAGCTGAACAGGTAAAACTACTGGGATCATTGCATTATGGACTGAGTGTCGCAGATTTACGTAAATTAGTTTACAAGTATGCCGAGCTTAATAATATCATAAATAATTTTGATGATAGAAGTAAAACGGCAGGATTAGACTGGGTGCAAGGTTTTATGAGGCGCAACCCTTCTGTTGCTGTACGAAAAGCTGAAGCAACGAGCTTAAATAGGGTTTCTGCCTTTAACAAAGAAGAAATAACTAATTTCTACAATATGCTTGGTAATCTGATGGAGAAGCATAGGTTCCCACCAAATAATATTTACAGTGCTGACGAGACAGGTATCACAACGGTCACAGATCCAGAAAAAGTGCTTGCAGAAAGCATATGCACAAGTTGCAAATATAAACAAGGGAGAAGCTGGATTCTGAGCCACGGGAATATACTCTTTGAACACAAATGTTTTTACCGCGTAAGACTTCTTGGCAGCATCGCTGATGACTCAAGACTCAGAACAACCTCTTCAAAACAAAGACGAAAATGTCAACAATCTTGGAGCTGTACAGTCCCATGATATATGATTGTGAATCAAGGATCTATATCCCCTATACATAGTCCATCAAATGAGTCTTGGCGTCCTGATTCTGAATCACCTATGCCTGGTCCATCTAATCCGGTACTTGTTGATGAACAAACACGAACTCCTGTGCCTTTTGCTGCTATAGCATCGACTCCTACTATTAAGCCCTCTTTAAAGCCAGGTCAGAAGAAGAGCAAACAACATGCTGCCATATTAACAGCAACCCCATTAAAAAATGTTTTGGAAGAGAGAAAATAAAAAGAAAGCTAAGATCAATAAGACTAGGGAATATGAAAAAACAAATTGTAAAATAATAAACAATTATAAAAACATGAAAGGAAAATCTTACAAACGTAAAGTTTCTGCAGAAAGATACATTTCTGATTTATGTGCCTAAGATGAAAATTGTTCCTATTAATAAGGATAATCATTTATGCCCAGTTGTAATTTCACATTTTAATTTAGTTGATTAAGGCTGATCTCTCTTGTATTTGATTAAAGTTTATGGATCTCACTTGTTTTATTTAAACAAACAGGTCTGAGCGTTATTACCCCTTTGCCTGAGCGGTATTACCCATAGTCAGGGGCAAGTGCGCTCAAACCTGTTTTTTTTTGGAAGTTTTTTTTACTGATTATAAATGACAGATGAATACGTTTTGTGTTAAAATGTTGATTACTGATTAGTTAAACCTTTATTATTTCTTCATGCTTTTAATATAAACCAAAATATTAAAAAAATAGATGGATTTTCCTTTAAGTGAACGGCATTTCCCCTGCTTCCCCTATATTTTATTTTCAGGTGTGTTCAAGCAACACATAAATACCTACCTACTACTAAAGGAAGGTCGGAGCGCTTACGTCTCACAAGAACATATCCAAGAGCTTTGATCCCCTCAGAATTACGACCACCAGAATAATATACACCGGCCTTCCACGTTAACACTCGGTAAAAGACCAAGGTAATAATTCACTCGGATGCTTAACTAAGAATTTATAAGGCCTTTACCCAAAGCTCCGCCTAAGAAAACAGAGGCTCGTGGTCGAAAAAAAAAGAAATCCGCGATATACACCGACACGCCAGAAAAAGACAGACACGGAGACAGACAGAAGAAATCAAACGAAAATAAGAGGCAAAGAGAGCTAAGACGAATTTAAGCACAAATAGCAAGAAGAAAAGATAGACCGGACCAAAGAAAGGTAAGAGAACGAAGAATGCAATGCATTCCCAAGGAACTGATAAAGACTGCTATGAAAGTGATGAAGAAGACTACTTTTATTTGGTGTGTATGGAGTCATCTACATCAAGTAGACCAAACGAAACCTGGATCCAGTGTATCATATGCATGACATTTATGGGCACATGATGGAGGTACCCAATAAGATGAGATATATGTTTGCCATCACTGTGAATCTGATTAACTTAAGACTAATTAAACCTTGCCAGAAATAATACTTGTGATAACACTTTTTTTTTCTTTTTTCGGAGTGGCTAAATTGTTGTGCCCCTAATGGTCTTTCAAGAGTCACCGGACATGTATAGTTTAAGGCGAACGCAGAAGGCGCTCAGCCAGCAGTAAAGAGTGTGTGCAGCAACGAGCCTAAGGGCTCCTCCGACGGTAGACCTGCGGGATGAACGGACCTCGGCTTAGGGCGTTTCTTTGGGAGGGTACCGCGGGATCGCGAGTTGGTGAGACGGCCCAGGCACGTGCCGATACCTGGTAAAAGTGTTGCCTGAAGGCCAACTAAAAAGTAATATTATATGCCAATTGCGGGTGGAATTTTGTGATCGGTACAATCAAGTAATTTTGTAAGACTGATAGGAACAACTATAGAGAAACAATAATTTATTTCTCGATTACCTAATGTAGAAAAGTTGTATAGGTACATATAAAACATTGGTACATAGTTGATGCTAACAAACCTGATTTCTATTATCTCGTCTTTAATTGTAGGTAGGTATTGTTAAATACATATTAGGTGATTTTGTATCTATACCGCAACATTTTAGTCTTTGGTAAGATGTCAAAATGTCTGAGAAACATGATCGGTGAATGTTGATTAGAAAATGACTGTAAAGATATTTTGATTTAATAGTTGCTCTAGAGAAGTTCAATAAACATTCAGTTGCCCACGAATAAGATTAATAGTGTCTAAGTTCAGCAAACAGTTGTTTTGTTCTTTACGTCATTTCAACGGGTACCTATAACTTATTCTCATCACCAATCATTGGTTATACATACCTTGATTTTTGATAGATACCTACAAACTTAAAAACTAATATTGATAATAATTTTAATATGTATACCTACCTATAAATATATCATAACTGTATAAGGGTCAGACTACTTATGAAGTGAGAATAAAGATATAATTATACAGGTACATCCCTAACATGGTATCATTGTTGTTAATTTGTCATATCTTGTATTAGATTAGCTAGAACTTATTCTCATCAATCCGTTGGTAAGACAAACGTTAATAGATAGATAGGTAAACAATTGATTACTGGTACCTACTTAAGTTTCTTGATAGGTTCCTAGAAATTTGTTGAGACTAATGTTGATTATAATATTTTTAATAAAAGCTCAGTGTTTGTATAGCAGTAACACAAAACAAGAAGATTATGAATATGTATATAGTCGTATAAACGTTATATTGATAGGTACGTGATACGTAAATGTTACATGTTGCTATTTTTGATAATCTTAGATTAATTTTTGATAATTAGGTGAACTTTATCACCAATCTCACGATGATAAGACGTTGATTGTGATACTTACAAATATTTTTGAAATACTAAAGACTAAAAAACATTTATTGTAGATTTTATCTCTCGTTAACCTGATGGACACATGGCACATCGAAACTTAGTGCTAGTGAAAATGATGTCGATTAATTATATGATGTATAGCTCATTAACGACACTATCAATACTTTGTGTATCACTAAAACTTTTTTATTTCAACTAGAATATTTTAAATGCATCTTCCAATTTTCAATAAAAGTTACAAAATGCAAAAAACTTTCTTATTTATTCATATCGGAAATAAAAAATTTGTTCTTTTGTTCAAGTTGGTAAAAATATACCTCAGATGGGGCCAGTTAAGACATTGGGGCGATTGAGACAAACTTATTTTCATACCAGAGGTTTACCTATATTTAAAAACATGCGGTTTTCATGCTAAATTTATAAACCGTGCATTGTTATAGTTGTTGATGCAATAGTTTAAAAGTTAGAAATGCTATTAAATTTGGCTATTTAGGCGAAAGCACGAGGAATAACATGGCAAAAATATGAGAAACTTCTTTTCTTACTTCTTTTTTTTTACTGACGAATATGTTCCTTAAGCGAGAAGTAATGTATTTTAACTGTTAAAAAATCGTCTCAATTACTCCGCCATGAGATAGTTTGTGACAATTTCCCCCGAACAGTTTTCTAGTCAATAACTCTCAAACTATAAGACATCAAAATTGATTAGATTGTATTTGCAGTTGACTAAATTCTCTATCTGGTTGCAAAGATAGAATTTCCCTAACTTTCATAGTTTAATCGTAAAACGCAATATAGTTAAAAGTGTCTCAACTGATCCCAGTCTCCCCCCTACCCAAGTGCTTACCTTTTAACTATGACCTTTATTCTAAAACTGAAAATGGAGTACCTGGTAACTTTAGTACTTCAGCGAGTCCACAGTATCCAGAAGCAGGTTTAGTGGGAATGTGTAGCAGTGGCAAATACATACTGAAGGTATCGCCACTATGAATACTCACGTCAGAAGTCCCTTCGTTCAGAGACAAGAAGAATGGTGAAGATACCTAAATAATAAAACAATTTAGCTAAAACTGTCAGATAAATCATATTTAAAAGTAAAATATTTTGACAACACTAACGTGAGGTCTATAAGCTTCATTATCGCCACTTTTAACACAAATTTTCGGTGAAGATATTTCAACTGAAACAAATAATAATCAAAATATTGTTTATTTTTTTAAATATGTATTAGAATACAATATTCGGTATCTACACTATATTTACCAACGTCCCCTACGAGAAATCTTTCGTAAAATGTAATAACGAAATATTCCGATCCCCATACATCCACGTTTATGGTATCAACATCAGAATCTCTCAGAGTAAAAGACATAACTCCTCTAGATTCTCCATTTTTCTTCTTTGAACCAAATGTTCGAGGACTGCTTTTTGCTATAATAATGCCAATAATGAGAGCATTCTTTATATTCACATTAAGATTATTCAATTTAATTTTTTGCACTCCCGCCATTATAAATTTCACTTCTACGTGCCAATAAAATTAGCGGGAAAATGACAGTACTGAAATTCATTTTTTTTCGTTTGTCTTTAAAACCACACGGTCTTGTACACATAAATCTAAAAGCAGTCTTATAATTTCAGTTTTTTTAAGTTGTCGGTCACGACTTACGTTCCTCCAAGTCCAACAGTCCAAAAACGACAAATTTAATATTTTTGCAACGCAAGTAGACAAATATTACATCTGTTGATAAACATTACAGACTAGGAAGGAACCCGAGAAATAAAGTTGACTTTGTGTTCGATTATTATTAGAAAACATGTGTATTATAAAATTTGTGGTTTAGTCATAGTTTACTAAACTTCAAGTGCCTATAAGTGTTAGGTATAATGTTTGTCAGACTGCATTTTTCCCTTTCTTCCAAGGAGTCTATTTCTCTTCTCAGTAAACCTACTATAATATTATCATATTATTGAGTGACTCCAACTTCGACGGGACTAGACAAATGATGTGATAAAAATAACTAATTATGTTTTATTGTTGCGTCCTATGAACTAATGACCATGGCATCTCCCAATAGTTTAAAAAAAAATAGAATTTGATTGAAGATGCTGTCAAAAGTCAAAAAAGTGAGAACAGGAGAAAAATAGCGCCAAAAATTTACAAAATATTACCGTAGTCTTCTTATTTACCATTGAATTGAAAGTAAAAATATAAAAAAATGTTGTTTAAAGTGTATACTAGTTCACCCACAAAAAGGCAAAATGATTTTCAACCAATAGAATTAGAGAGATCGAATGTCGATTACAAAGATTGTTCAAAAAGGTTTTATCAGGTATCCCGAGATTTTTCAAAGCAATATGCGCATATCTATTCAGCTAGATTGAACACTTTTAGAAATATCTTACTGCCAGTGATTCATAAGAAATGGTCTAATACTTATAAGGTACTGAAATTATGTGAGTTACGCGACAAAGGAACCACTTGTATCATTATTGGTACACTTTTTAAACTTCAAGAATTGAAACCGAGTATTTTGAAAGAATTGTCTGATGAATTGGAAATTATACCTCAGCCCACAAGGTTTGTATTGCACTATATCTTATATAGGTATTGAATCTTTTAGTGTAGCTAATAATTTAAGCATCATGTGAAAAACAAAATTTCTATGCCATTGCAGGACACATTTTGTTCACGATTCTGACAGCCTGGTATTAGAAGACGAATTACAAAGGATCAAATTGATCGGTGATTGTATTGATGTTCATCAAGTGGTGACTGGTGTAGTTTGTGCTGTTCTGGGTAATATTATTGTTGCCCATTTTTTATAATCATGTGTTAATTATAAACTGGTCAAGCAAGATATTTCATATTTTCTTTCCAGGTTCAGAAGATGAAGATGGAATATTTACAGTCCAAGGCATGTGTTGGTCCGGATGTAATATACAAAAACCTTTGCCTAAGCTCAGTGATGATAGGTATGTTTTAATTTTTTTTAAATCCTTATATGTAGTTAAAGATAACAACCCTGTGATGTTTTATAATATGATAGATGTCCTATTAAAGTAAGCCCTATTAACATCCTATTAAAGTAGTTTGATATCATCTTTTTTTAATCTCAGGATGCTCTATAAATAAAACAAATCTATTCATTGTACTTATTAAAAAAATGGTCATACATTATCAACTGGTGTATGTAAGCTGCAGAGAAATATGATGTATTCATGTTTCAATATGCAGGGTCACATTTCTCTGCAGCTGACTGCACAATGAGTCACAGTTTAACCTAAACATATTAGCACACTTATTGCTGGCTAGATTTTGGGTACATTAGCCTAATTTTGGAAACATCTTTCTGTACAAAAGGTTATCACCAAAGTTTAAGCTCTCTTTCTAATTTTAGATACATAGTAATAATGTCTGGTCTGAATATGGCTTCAAAGTCCGCTGAGCATTGGTTCTCTCTCCACCTGATGCTGGAGTGGCTTGCTGGGGTGTCTGGCACTTCCCAGTACCAGGAGGAACTCTCTAAGATTGTGAGAGTCATAGTTGCTGGTAAACAAACTTCATTCTCCTGTTTGCATATAAATAAAATCAATAGAATAGGTATCAGTACATTTTTGAACTTTATAAAAAATAATAAACAATGGTGGTCTTATTATTATTCTATCCCTCGCCATTCCATCGTCTCCATTTTTAGAACACCTCCAAATTTATTTTCTAAATCTCCAATACCATTGGGTAATCTCCAATTTAGCAGCACAGTCAGAGGCATTTCAACATTTCTCTTTTTGGACTAATATTGCCATGTTTCGTGGATGTTCATAGTTAACAGTGTCCATTTACCAACAGGTGGACGTCTGCTTGGCAACCACCCTTTTTCTTTATTAAAAGAAACTGGTTTACACTTAGTGTCCCTGTATATCGAGGTACAAAAACAAACCATCCAGACACACACATTGAGCTTGGGACTTTCACACAGAAGGGGTAGTAACCCTACCCTACCAACTGTGCTAATTGATTATAATAATTATTTTGTTTGTTTCTATATACCTAAGAGGTAAACTAAAAAACCTTGTTACTGATTTTGAAATTTCTTTAGATTTTGTTTTACATTGATGTTTGGGTTTCTTAAGAAATCATCATGAATAAAGCATTGGTAGTAATTGCCTTGGTAATATAATTACAATGTAATATTGGTAGTATAATTTTAATATTTCAGGTGGTATGTTTGCAAACTATTCAAAGAAGAGTCATGTGAATGAGTCGGATGTGATAGCATGTGTGGAGAGTGTGGACGCGGTGTGCGCGGCGATGAGTGCGGTCGCGCCTCTAGACCTCATGCCTAGCTGCAGTGACCCCGCCGGGGTTATGTTGCCACAGAAACCTTTCCATTACTGTGAGTTAATTTATATACATGTACAGATACATTATGAAAACATTGGGCATTGGCTAATCCGGAAACATCCGAATGCGTCATCCACGTTTCGGAACTCGCATCGCGATATCGCGAAATGTACCCTAAATGTTAACCCAGGTTATGAGCTATAACTATGATAAGTTTTATTAAATTCTGTCCATTTGCTTTTGCGTGATGCGCGTTCAGGCAGACTAGACATATTTTTTTTTAAAAATAGCTGTTTTGGTTTCTGTATCGTTCGTAGATTACATGGCAATGATTTTTTTCAAAACATATTTCACGTATAGACACGGCTCTGTTATGATTTTATTATATGTATAGATTTACTACAAGCTGTGTCAGCAACGTCGTGCTTGTAGACATTAAAGTATATGTGCTCAGCTTGATTCACATGGGAACTTTATAATTGATCTGAATAAAAAATACTCTAAATGTGAGCTATAACTATGCTAAGTTTAATTAAAATCCGTCTAAAGCGCGCGCCAGTAACAAGTACGTGACAGCGCGGGAATGTGGTTAAGTTTAATCGCTTTAGTTTTGTTCTTTGATTCCTTTTAATTAAATTATTTTATCAAAAGTATATCAATTTACAATAATAAACATAATGAAAATTATTGATAAGTACCAATCAACCCGAGGTTGTTTTTACATCATTATAACATTCCTTTAAACCGCACTCCCGCGCTGTCTCGTACTTATACCTGTACCGTGAACGAAAACGATAATCATCCCAACTGTCAACGCTATACAAATCTGTCGCTTAACTAGTATCGCTACGTATTTGATGGTACAGTTTGAAGCGAGTGACCGAGTTTGTCATAGAATGTCATATGTCAGAATTCTTTAGGTAGTGTAAGGTTAACATCAAGAGAGGACTGTCAAAACTACTTGTTGCAATTTTTTGACTAAAAATCCCAAAATCTCTACAGCAACGGGATCATGTCACTACCTACAAGATGGCAACAAGTTATAGAACAAAACGGCAAATAATAATATATATTATAATTAAATATAATTAAACTTTTAAAAAAAAGTCTTGAATTTGTATATAAAATACGAAGAAACTTTTTTCCCGACCTTATAATTAAAAATTGTTATAGAAAGGCAAAACGCTTTATCAATATTTATAAACTATTTTTTAGATGTTGGAATAATCAACAAAATTTTATAATGCACACTTGAAAAATATTATTGCACTGCAGTCGTCACTAATGTCAATGTACGAAGTTCTTCTAGCACGTGGCGCGCGCTTTAGTAGTTTATGCGTGATGCGCGTTCTGACAGATAGACAGACAAGAATTCTAAAAATTGTTGTTTTGACTGTCTGAATTTTACACTGCAACGACTTTAAAAAAAATATTAAATGTACAGACACTGCTTTGTTATGATTTTTTCATTACCATACTATTAATCCTTTTTTGTTGTTAAATTATTTATTGCCCATTTCCAGGTTTATTCCCAAAAGCGACTGAATACAAGTCCTTCAACAGAGTTTCTAATCCTTATGAGTGTGAAGTTGGAGGTAAGTAAAAGGTAAATTATCACTGCATATTGTCTACTTACTTTTGCCTAAAACTGTTTTATTTATTTACAGGTTTCATTTGCTTAGGAACATCTGGTGAACCAATAAAAGACATAATGCGTTATAGCAAATTGGATAACATGCTGGAAGTGCTGAAGAAAACTCTACAGTGGCGCCATCTGGCCCCCACTTGCCCTGACACAGTTCCATGTACCCCTTGCGTTGATACAGACCCATTTATCATTTATAACTGTCCTGCTGTGTACTTTTGTGGCAACGCGAGTGAATTTACTACAGATATGTATGAAGGTAATATACTATTTAGAACATTATACTTTCTTCCATTTATTGGTAATTTATTTAATTTAATATCTCAAGATTACAAGATCCATTCAATTTGTTAGTGAAAGTTATGTTATGAACGAAGTGTTAGTAGATATAACTTACAAAGTAATGAGACACGAGTCAGGCGTATTCATCACGCACGCGCGCAGGCAAGAGTATGGCAACCTGAACAACACTCCCATCCGGTGCTTGAATATTGGACCATCGTATTTGTCCACTATAATGCTCAGAATGCTGTTGGTGCTACACATCGTTCTATCTAATAAGGAAGCGATTTTCTGACGCATAATTGCATAATCCAACGGCGAATATAAACATTAAGACAAATTAACATTATAGTTATAGTTGCAGGCCATACCTCCCTTAATGTGCATGGGGAGGTCCATGTCCAGCAGCAGATACTAAAAGGGCTGGTTATATATTCTATCAGTTCTGGTATGTATTACAGGTCCTGTTGAATCAAGCCCTTGACTGATGGTAAACTAGTAATGACTGGTAAAGAAGTCGTTAGACTAACAAAATAGTCTCTGCATAAATATAAGGGGACTTTGTCCGGTTTGGATAAGATTCCTATGTTTTTTCATAACTAAGGTATAGATATACTTTTCATTAATTGTGTTCTTATTACAGGAGAAGATGGTCAACGTGTAAGATTGACGTGCGTTCCAGATTTCTGTGATAACAAAACTGTGGCTTTGATTAACTTAAGTAACTTGGAATGTTATAGTATGACATTTGCATAAACAAGTTGGCGACTATAAAAATACTTATCCAATATATCTACATTCTTTTTATTTATTTTTATATAGAATAATGCGGCGCACGAGCATACAGTCCATCTGATGGTAAGTGGATACTGTCGTCCATAGACATCGGCGATACATGCCACCATCAGTTCAGAATGACAAACATTGGCACACCTCCGGATGCGCTGCCTACCTTTACAGATTAAGGAATGGATTGCATATCTCAGTCACTACTGAAACACGTACGTGCATTGGGGAAATAGAATAAAGTAGGAAATGCAGTACATTTCAAAGTGGTCTTCTGTGAGAGAGGGGTAACGTGACCAGTCGAATGCTCCCAGCGGCTGTGGGAATGCAGCGAGCACTCTCCCCCTACATTATTTTATATTATTGCTATTTTAAATAATACATAATTTAATACTGATGTTTCATTATATTCTTACTTTGTACATATATATATTTAAATTAATTGCCCGAATGTGAGTATAAATATAGCTGACATTTGCAAGTAGATTTTACGTATCATTGTCAAAACGGCATACAAAAATTATATGTTGTTTTTTCACAGTCGGAATACAATACATAAATTATTAATTTATAATACATCAGTTTTTATTACATCATTAATTATTAAACTAGCCATATGTGAATGTCAATGCGAATTATGTCAGTCTGAATTATATAAATTGACAATTTCCATTCAAAAATTTTGTAACTGCATCATCCGTAAACATTTTAGTGAATCGATGAGCTGCATAAAAACATTTATCAATTAACATATTGTGATTTCTTTTCTTAAACAGTGGTCAGGGTGGTAAGCTGTTTTAGATTGTTGGGAATTTTATTATACGAATAATCATTTTGTCACAATTTCTGTCATACATTCTTTCTGTAAAATTAATTTATTTTGATTCCTAATTCTAATTTTAATTATATTACTCGTCTCTTCAAATAAACTAGGGTCGATATTTACAAAACAAACCACTTCATATATGTATATCATCGATCAACCAATGTTTTAGTTGATTGATGTGATGATGGATGTACACGGCAACAACAATTTAAGTTTTAGTACCTAATACTTTAGTAGTTTTTTCTGTACACACTTATTAATTGTATTAGGGCTTGACCTATGAAATTGCTGTTTATTCATAGTGGCCACTTTGAATTTAGTTATCTTGCGTTTGGCTTTTAATTCCAAATTCAAATTAATTTCAATTTAAAGCTATGATATTCTTTTTCAAAATCAGTTATTCATTTGTTTATCCGTCACTTTTTGCTTAGAAATCGTTGTGGTTGTGACTATGGAAAAGGTAAAAATTCGCGTTAATTTCGAATATGAGTTGCGTCGTGGCAGAAACGCAGCACAGATGGCATGCAAAATCAACGATGTATACGGACCAAACACCGCAAACGAACAGAATGTGCGTTTTAGGTTTGATCGTTTGCGTTCTGGAAATTTCTAACTCAAGAACAAGCCTAAACCTAACAACAAGCAAGACCGGAGACTAAAAGTTGATAGTTTATTCTTCTCCATATATGTCTCTAACAACTTTTCATTACTGATCCTAATACTTTTTAGTACCTAAGCTAAGTTTTAGTACCTAATACTTTAGTAGTTTTTTCTGTACACACTTATTAATTGTATTAGGGCTTGACCTATGAAATTGCTGTTTGTTCATAGTGGCCACTTTGAATTTGGTTATCTTGCGTTTGGCTTTGAATTCCAAATTCAAATTAATTTCAATTTAAAGCTATGATATTCTTTTTCAGAATCAGTTATTCATTTGTTTATCCGTCAAACGACTATTTGCTTAGATATTGTTGTTTGCGACCATGTAAAAGTTAAAAATTGGCGTTTGTTCGAATAGGAGTTCCGTCGTCGCAGGTACGGAGCACAGACGGTACGCAATATACACCATGTATACGAACCAAACACCACAAACGAATGCACGATGTGTTTTTGGTTTAAATGTTTCCGTTCTGAAAATTTCGACCTCAAGAACAAGGTCTGTGGACGACCAGAAACTAAAGTCGATAATGACTAAAGTCTGGTTAATCGCTCCAGTCCACTGCTTCTCCACTGATAACCCTCGCCCACACACTGCATGACATACAGTCTCAAAGTTACAGGAGCTTCGACTGGAAACTCTGTCATTCACCGTACTCACCAGGCCTTGCCAGAATTAGATAAACTTTTTACAGGGTCTTCGATAAGGCAATCAAAAATACCTGAGAATTCATCATTTCTCGTCCCCTGGAGCTCTATAGCAGAGGCATCAATCAACTTCCATTAAAATGGCAAAAGTGCATTGATAATAATGCACATAACTTCGATTCATTAAATATATAATTTTCATACAAAAACATACATATTTGAATCATTCCAAATAAAACTGCAATTTTATAGGTTAATTAACGGTTAACAGCACCTAATATTTCGTTAGCATTTCCTCTACAGCAATCCAAATGTTTGATTTATAACAAATAAACCTTCCATTCATTCAAATAGAACATTATACAGTCCAAAATAAGTCAGAAAAGGGGGGAGTGCATGCTGCATTCCTACAGCCGGGCAAGTGTACCAACCTACCCCACCGTGGCTACACCCATACTGTAGTCATCTTTCCGGTCGGTCATAAAGACAGCGAAGTGAAAAAGTGAGAAAATCGAGCGAACTCTCGCTTTGGGCTTTGTTTTAAATATTAAACTGCCCACGAAAAACAGTTTATTTTGGATAGTTATTTTAACTTGTCAATATATTCCCGCCATGATTGGAATTATAGTCTTTAATAATATATCTTTTGTCTTTAACAGTCTAATGCAGTCTCCTTGCAAAATGAGATGCATTATTATCATAGGAAGAGCGCTGACATTTCTATATTAAATTCATTTTATGTAAATACCGTTTCTTTCTGAAGTCTTAAAATAACAATAAAATACAAAAGAAAGGTTCTTGAAAATTGTCCATCGTGGCATTTGTGGTTTAATAGTGATAGATTATTAAACTTCAAAGTGCCTAGTGTTACTGCATAATGTTTGTGATAATTAAATAAAAGCATGAAACTGTATTTTTCGTGTTCTTCCAAAGAGTATTTCTGTCCTCAGTAAATCTACTATCTAGTATTACTTTTACTGAGGAACTTCTACTTCGATGGAACTGTACGTGTAATATGACAAAATAATTCTGACATTATTTATTATCTGTCAGTGAACCAATAGCCATGCCACTGTTCAAATAAATTAAAAAAAGAAAAAAATATTTGTAATTCGCTATTTGATATTCTTGCATCAGGCAGGTGTATCTCTTCTATAGATACACTCTTGCCAGCTTCTATAGGTATCTGAAATTTTTTCTTTTGTTTTATTCCCAAATCGTTGTCTCGTATATCCACTATGAAGTTTTTACATGATTCTCCAATTGACTTGAATTTCTTCTATTGGTTTGGCAGTCTGGTGCTTTCTTCAGAATAACATCTCGGTCGAATGGGTAAATACCACACGCCTTGAAGCCAGCTTTTGCATTTTGCTCCTCAGTGTCTTTTGCAAGCTCTGTTTTAGTCAACACAGTGGCGAACACGTCTTTTGGAAGCACATTAATAATTTTTCCTCGCTTTGTTTGTTGCCAATCTCCTAAGACTTTTCGCCAATTGTTTTTCAGACTGCTAAAGTACGACACTTCCAAAAGTTGTAATAAATGCGTACTATTGGGTACGAAGCATACAAATTTGATGTCGTTTTCAGCACAGAGTTTTAAGGTGTTTACAGTAATATGGGAACTAAGATTGTCCCCAATCTTTTTTCCTTTTTCTTCTTTTCATAAAGGGAAGTAGCTGTTTCTCGAACCACTCGTCCAATGTCTGCGAATCAATCCAGCCTGATTTGGTGACAGCCATTCATGAACTATGTGGGGCACCAATCATGGTTGATTGGTGAACTGGTGTTCAACCATTTTTGCTTGGCTTTATAAATTATGGAGGGAGGGACAAATTCTCCATTAGAATTGCAACAAAACATTACCGTGAAACACCATTTAGTGGCATTCCTAATTATTTCAGGGTTTCTGCATTGGCGCCTGAATATGAGTTTTGCCTTTTTGGGGTTGTCATGAATCCCAGTTTCATCAAAGTTAAAGATGTTTTCTGGAGGGACACCCTCAATTTCTTGACTCAAGTTATTGAAATATTCCCCCAGCATTTCTTTATTTACCTGGGCTCTCTTGTGACTAATATTATGAGCTACTCTGATTTTATTGCAAGGGTATGAGCTACTCTGATTTTAATGCAAGGGTGGACGTTCCAAAAATAATTTTCCCACCTCCCTCCCAGGTAAATTGTCTTTAAATGTGGGTTCTTTCCGGTTGTTATCATCTAAGTATTTTTTTACAATTATTCTAACATCTTGCATGCTAATAGGTATCCCTAGGTCAGCTAACGCTATGGTATGTGAGACAATAGAAGTGTCTTTGATTTCGGTTAGTTTTCGGCCTACCAACATCTTTGGTATGGTTTTCCTTTAACTTATTTTTCATCGTACTTCGTGGGATATTATATGCTTTAGCAGCTTCTCTCTGAGACAATAAACAATTTTTTATTTTATCCAGGCACTCTTTGAGGCTTTCCGCCGTGTACCTTGATTTTGTACCTACCTGCTTTTGGGCAAGGGTTCTTTCTTGGCATAACTGCGAGCTATAAAGGAAAAAAATATGAATAAGCAACCTCGATCTAAACGTTTTAAATTAGTAGGGTAGCATTAACCCGGGCTAAAGTTACCCAGATTTGCTACGGTTATTACAAATTCTAAGAAAATGAGAAATATCTGCTAAAATATTGACTGAATTTATAAAAAAATACATGCCATTCATCGTTAAAAAATCAAACTAAACTCACCCCTGAAAAAAGTTTATTTCTGTTGTACTGGATAACTTATTGGGAGTCTAGAAAAACGTGACAAAATTCCAATTCCAATTTCTTAATATGGCCCCATCGAGACTTCGATGATTCTGCCAATGTCAAGGTTGAATGAAACAGTAAAAAAACATTGATAGAAAGACAAAAACACGCAGAGATTATGCTGGTTCCAGTTGAGCTCACTAAAACAAAGAATACCCAAATTTATATATATAAGATTAAATTAGATATTAATTTTATAAAAGTATGATATGAAGACAGGGAGAAAGTGTTTTTGGTTAATAATAATACACTTAACATAAAATACTGATGATGAATATGATGTAATAGTTAAGAAATAATTAAAGAACGATGTTATTAACTCTAATGAATTTGTGAAGAATATTGATATGAGAGGAAAAGACAATCCCACACGCGTAGCGTCCTTTGCCAAAAGGTCCGCTGTCTCATTACCAAAGATGCCAGAATGACTAGGGATCCACGCAAGAACAACTTCTATGCCTGATACGTGGCATTTATAAAGGACCTCTTTAATCTTTAAGGTGATATAAAAGTTGTCTCTAGTATGGAAAGGAGACTTGTTAATATCCTGCAGACAACTTAATGAGTCAGAAAAGACGATGGACTTATTTAACTTATGAGATTCTATAAACAATACCGCTTCCAAGAGACCTAAAGACTCCTAAGTGAATATAGAGGTTTGAGGGGGACATTTATAATTAAGAACAATTTTATATTTGGGAATCCATACAGCAGAACCTACATTATTTTCTATAGACAACTTAGCTGAATCTGTATAAACAGTTAACCAGCCAGGCCATTTTTTGTCTAATATGCTATTGAATACAATATTTGCATTAGGGGATCTTATTCCAATGCCAAAATTAAGAATAACTCTCGGGATAAAGAGCAGAGATTCGAAATTGAAATGGAACAAAGGATTCTTATCAAGTTGAAAAGTAGGCGAAGGGAGTGCAGAAAATTTTGATAGGCTTTTGAGTAAAAGGGGGGTCTCCTTATGAGACCAGTAACTAGCTGAGGGCAGTAACTGAGACAATAATCTAAGTCTTTGAAGTAGCGGATGAGAGGAAAATTGTATAATATTGAAAAATAATCTATCAGATAAAAAATGTCGGCGGAGGTTTAAAGGTGGTTCCAAACATTCTACTTGAAGGGCATTAATGGGGGAAGATTTCATAGCACCAGTGATGATACGCAAACATTTAGACTGGATCCTCTCCAGCTTGCAAAGTGCCATTTTACTGCAAGGTTCCAACAAGAAACATCCATAGTCAAAGTGGCTTCGGATAATCGCGTTATACAGCAGCTTTTGACCGTAGGGGTGGGCGCCCCATCGTACCCCGGAAAGTGCGCGTAAGACATTGATGTTACTCTCGCATTTGTTGACAATATAATTCATATGGTGTATACCCGTCATGCGAGAGTCAAATATGACCCCTAAAAATTTTACTCTATCTTGAATGGATATGTGTTGACCACCAACTGATAAATTAATAGTAGGAATTGAGCGCTTACGAGAAAAGACTACTGCCTTACATTTAGGGACAGACAAAGACAGACCATGATCATTCAGCCAGACGTCTAAATAAGATAAGGCTGAGTTCAATCTGCTACTTACATCAGAAATTATTTTTGAAGATACATAAAGAGCAATGTCATTTGCATATTGTAGAATGCTGCAAAAACAGTACAGTTTTATACAGGTCATGGGTATAAATATTATAGAGCAAAGGACTAAGGACAGAGCCCTCTGGGAGTCCCTTCCATATATACCTAGAGCGAAATAACGAGCCTTGGTATCTGACGGATATGGAGCGTGCCATAAAAAGGTAGCAGATGATGTTGACCATCTTCACGGGGATACTCAGCTATAGACAAGAGCAAGTCAAGAAAGGTAGACGAGACCGTGTCACAAGTGTGAGAACCCCACAGGGTATGGTAGCAGTTAAAATCTCCCATGATTATCAATGGGCCCGTAATAGGAGACAGTAAGAAATTGAACTCAGATATTATATTAGGATTGGGGTGGGGGATATAAACTGAAATGAAAGTAATATTTAAGGCTTTCGCAGCCACCCCATGAAAGTCAGGGCTGTGAGGTGGGAGTGGGATTTGGGAGAAAGGTACAGAAGTATTAATAAGTAACGCACAACCTGCATATCCATCAGCACGGTCATCTCGGAGGCATGAGTAGCCTGGTAACCTAAAACGGGAACCCGGCTTAAGCCGTGTTTCCGAGATGGCGGCCAATATTGGCTTATGCAGGTTCATTAGCAATATAACGTCAGGTTTTTGGATACGAATATTCCTACAGTTCCACTGAAGGAGATTTGCTTTCGCTGTGAAGAGAGTTTTTTAGGAGAGAGAGCAATGGCTGAAGCATTTGGATAGTATTTGGAGGAATGGAGTCACTAAATTTAGACAAGAAGTTTATTAAAAGGGAGACAAGCCACAAGGATCTGACAATGCACAGCCATTCAGGAGGGAGGATTGAAGAGTTTTTGTAATAGAATTGTGGGCATGTACATCATATGATTTGTCAAAGTTTTGTTGTGGGCGGCGATTAACATACACTGTTAGCTTATATGAAAATTGACTTGTGTAATTGCTTATATGAATTACCATTGTGTGAAAATGAACAAGCCACCTACCATGTCCAGCCAAAAGAAGGTTATGCAAGAATGGATAAAAAACAACGGACTTTCGTATTTAGAAACAATGACGAAACCAGAACTTTTTGAAATCATTAAACTGCACAAGAAACCAGATGTGTTTGAAGCAGATGAGATACTTAAACAGCATGGGCACCAAGTTGTGAGGTTACCACCTTATCACTGCGACTTAAACCCTATTGAGTTGATATGAGCACCAGTAAAGCGCAAGGTGGCGGAAACCAATGTGGGTCGATCCAAAACCGATATATTCAATCTGACGCAAGATGCTTTTCAAGCTGTCTCGGCGGCTACGTGGAAGGCACATTGTGAGCATGTCGAGAGGTTGGAGGATAAATATCGCAATAACGAATTAGAACATTTTAATAATGTCTGAATAGCGACAGTGACACATCATCTGACAGCAGTTCATTGGAATTCGAAGATATAGAAGATCACTTGTTAGATCACTCTTATTCAAAATAAGGAAAAAATGTGTCAATACTGACAAGTTGTTTTTATTCCTTAATTCAAACTAAACATAATTATATGAATGTAGATGGTTTATATTGAATATACGCATGTATTGGTGCGTGTCAGTTATACCTATCTAGATCTAACTACAATTACCGTTTTTTAAAAAAATAATGAATATTTTTTTTTTTTTTACCAAATTTAATGTCTAATGTAATAAAATGGCTACACTGGTGTTGAGCACAGTGGCGCATAGCCGCGCCAAGTTATACTTGTGGGACTGTAAGTTTCATTTTTCTACGTGTTTACGAAGATAGCTATAATGCTTTTTCGAAACGAACTTTATACATTTGTGTCATGGAGAATTATAAAAATAAAAACGGTCAATATGTAAAGTGGGAGAATGTTATAATGAAGGACAAAGTTACCCTGATTGACTGTACCCTATATCAGTCATTCCTTTGATTTGATCTAAGATTATATTTCTGAGAATGATTCACATTTACATAGTGTAATATGTTTAATGTCTTTAGAAAAATAATAAATGTAGTTGCGTTAACAGTCTCAAATAGAGAATTCTCATGTTTCAGAACACAAGTACAACTGTCAAGCTACATCTATCTGTCTTTCCTTCTTTCTATTACTCATCAATGGATTATAGTTAACAGACGTGTATTTTTTTTAATTCTCGTTCTATTAAATGTATTAAGATGGGTTACTAGTTCCCAATTTGCACACCTACGTGTGCCGTACCACACGTGATCAATATGTTGTAAGTAATATAGATTATTTTCATATAGAGTGGCACTAATGAATTATGGCTCTCCATGGCGTATGCAATCACATTACAGTTCAATGCTTTCACTGTTGGCGGGACTGTTATTACGACACCGTAGAATGATCACTTCTCTTACGAGTGCTTGCCTTTCAAGCATAATTGATTGGGTCATGCCATCACGTAAAATGTCACTTATCAGTAATGTGGTTCAATTCCGAAAAGCCAATTGTGTACTATGTAAACGTTTTCCGAGAATTGCGTTGTATATCTCGTTTTTCGTACTTTTCATAGACGTAGTTTGTCCTTGATAAATCATACATCTTTACATACCATATATAGTATAGTTAGTGTTCAGTTTTTTGTACTTAAATTTCCCATCAATCGTGTAATTTAATAATAGAATCCTTTAACATTAAAATTATCTTTTCCTTATAAATAAGCTTTAAAGTGTATATCACTGGAATTTATATTGTTTTGTAGGAATATTACTGTCATTTGAGTTAAGATTGTTTTGTCTTAGTACCAACTAACATATTTTACATGGGAACGGGCATTCATGACCATTGTACAACACATATACATATTATACTAAGAACACATTCATGGATTAGAGTTTATCATAAACAGAATATTTAGTGTAAATCAATTTGAGGTTGCCTTTGTTTTACACTAACTTGTAAAATTATTGAATGTAGAGGTATCTTATGGTTACCTATAAGTACAGGTGTTTATGTTCATTAACATAATAATTGCCAAAGCATATTGTGCATGTTTGTGTTACATTTGGAATCAAATATATAATCACATATCACATTATTATAATGTTTTTGTCTATTATTTACAGCAGTATGCACACATGTTTGTTTGTTTTGTTGATTAGACAAATTGCAGTTGAATATTAAACCAGACTCAAATTTTGAAGAACACATTACTACATATTTTGTTTTACATAATACAAGTGTAGGTTTTGATTATTGTTTTTTTCTGTATGAACCTTTGTATGTTTCTCAATTTGTCTGCTAGAAGGTCTGCTTCATTGTCTATAAAGAAAAAACACTTGTTGCAGGTGCAATAGTTCCATTTAGAAATACTAAAACTTACACTAGGGCCTCTGCACAATGTGTTTTGTTGAATATTGAAACCTGATACTTGACTATGTGCCAGAGTTGCTGGCTTCTTGCAAAACATTTTGTAACAAGACTTGAGCAACACTATCATTGGTGTTATGTTAGTTGAAAGGATGCTGAAATCTATGTTGCAAGTGTTGTGACTGCACTGATTATCAATAGAGTTTAAGTTGCAACTATGAAGGTACGCGGCAGATGGCACCTGCCGACAGCGGTGCGACAGCAGATGGCATTACTTTCCACTATTCAATTATATGAGTATTTGACATACTACTGCAAGTGCAGCGTGGAAAGTTTCGCTTTGACGCGTCACAGGAGACGGCATCTCTGCGCAAAGACATTATTACCCCCTGCAGTCTGACAACATTGAGGTGTTGACAGATAAAGTAAATAAATATTAATTTAGTCCCTAAACACATTGTTGATTAGAGCCTTCTTTTGGTTATGTTCATGTACATTAGAAGTATTGGTTTTCAGTGACAAGTCATCATCTTTTTCTTTTATCTAATTGAAACTGCTCAATTATACACACCGCTTAGGACTTGTCAAAGAAGAAAATAGAAAAACACTACCACTGTTTAGGTGTGCTGCGTTGCATCTGTCACTGACTTCCGAGTCTATACTGATTGCTTGTGCCGCAAGGTTCCATTACTCAACTTGCATCCTGGTGTATTGGTCTTTGAATTACCTGTGACACATGACAACATCAAAGGCATACTACTTGGAAGTTGTTGATGATTATATCCATCTGGACAGACTGTCCAATTATGCAAATAAAATTTCAACTTAGTTTACAAGCATTTGGGAAATTGTATAAGCTTTTCTCACCACCAATAGCATAATGCTTGTAGTGGAAAGTTGCCTATCAGTGCAAATGCACTGTTTGGCAGATAACTAAGATTAGTTATGACAAATGGTGACGAGAAATTAATTCTTACAGTTGCTGTAATCCATAAGCTTGTTCAGGGAACTAGGTTCGGAGTTTCTTTCAGGGATACATTTTTAAATAAAAGAATTTGACAAAGAACTAGTCTGTGATTTAGCTCTTTGAAAAAGCAAGCTGAAGTAGCAATGTGTAAATTGTATCCCCTGCAGGGTCATCAACCTACTAATGGGATATACAAGTCTTTGAATGGAAACCATGTACAGTGTGGGAAACTTTACAGCTAGGTGAACAGGTGACTTAATTTTGTAGGTAGTAACTGGATGAGAAGCATAGATGATTGTGCGCAATGGAGAGATATAGGCTGATTAATTTTCTTATCATGAAAATATCCTTCATGAAAATAGTACTTACACTATGTTTATAAAGAAGACAGAAATTATTAATTGAATCTTCCGAGCTAATTGGCCGAGGCCTTCTGGAACTCTGCAACTTCTGCAACTCGAGTTGCGCTCAAGAAGCCGAAGAGATAACATCTCTCCGAAAGTGAGCGCAGTCACCACTGAAAATGTCAACCGCAGTTGTTGACGAAACGTTTGGAAGAAAGAGAAGAGATTCCAGAAGACCTCAGCCAAGTTCAAGTAATTAATATACGGAAGATTCAATTAATATGGACACCGGCCGAGAAAACCAGAGAAACTATAAGAAACCTCCACTATAAGAAAGAAATTGTTTGTTTATGGTAATGTTGAATCCATGTTTACCACCATGGCTGATGGTTGATCAACAACCATCATCAACATCAACTTTTAGCGGAATGTGCTTTAACAGAACAAAATACCTTGCCTATTTTTGTTTGCATTTATCCTAAGTTTGTCTGTACTAAAACTACAATACTTATGGTAACTATGCTAATTATGAATAATGGATGTGTGCAGTGGTATTTTTTAGTAAATAGGTAACTTTTATGCAAAAGTTTAGTATTAAAATAATTTTAAAATGATGAAAAATTTAAATAGTAGATGTTGAATATTAATCATGTCAGTAACAAGTACTAGCAGCAAAATTTACTAACTTTTCCCCCAGGTACAATAGGTATGCATTATGGTATGAAAAAAAATTGTCTACCATAAAAGATGCTTCTCTTTGTAACTAATGAATATCTATACAGTTCTGTTTTAGCTATAATTAAAAGTAATGCATATTTTGCACAAAAATGATTACATTGTTTTGTTCTTGCATTTTAATTCCAATGAACAAGATATATGAATTTCAAAGGCTTGACTTGACTGAAGAGTTTATTTTCAGATGCCCATGACTTTTCTCTTTGTATATTTTATGATTATTACATTACTTTAATTCTAGGGCCTTATGTTTGTCTTAATGTTTTATTTCAATCTTTACTAGAATAATAACATTTGTTTGAATTTTTCGCTTGGACATACTAGATTTAATTTGGCATTGTTCTTTTTATTGTAGCTTCTGTGTTATTTATTCCAACAGTCTGAAAGCGTATCAAGAAGTGAATTACAAAAATACAGAAAACGCCATAATTATGAGATTATGACAACCATATAGACAGACATACTATTTTATATGCATACTATATACACTGATCAATGATCATTCAAACCTTTTTGCTAATACAAATAGCAGTATTCTATTTTCTTGCAATGTGACTTCTATGAGTTCTCTTAGATTTAGAAGCTAAGGTTTTGAGTATAAATATGTGCTAATCTAACATTTACTTCCAGAGCTTTACAACATGATTGTGGAGATAATTTTATATTTTTGCATTTCAGTGCCAAAATGGCGCCCTCACCGGACATCTTTGTCCCTCGACCACAATCACCACCATCATCGGACATCGTTTCCATCGGACCTTCATCATCGGATGCTGATCTTCATCTCTTTGGGTTTCAACTTGAATCTGTGGTATGTATTTATATTTCCTTTTATTTCTAGTTTTCAATCATATTTTTTCTCTTGTGGTTAATTATATCAGGTTCACTTAAGCTTGGAGTCAAAACCAGTTGGAGTCAGTTTGGAGTAGGAAAGTCCCCTAATAGAGATTATAACTTATCTAGTACTATCAAAAGTCTTCCTGTATCCGAGGTAGTTTTATCTTTACCAATAATCTTTTATGCATTAACATGCATTTTCAGTTTTCTTTCAGCACATTTTTAAGTTAATCTGTAAAATGTGGTAATGATTTATTTTCAGAGCAACCAACTCTCGAAGAATGAGTGCGAACCCATGGGACTGGTCGCTGGCTTCGGCCGACGGCCTTCTTACTAATGAGGAGTGCATTATGCTGCTTGATAGTGACTTCTTTAACACCGAAAATGGTATAACCTTCATGTTTTAAATCTTGACTCATACTTAAGTTACTTTGAACTTTGTTACTATTGAAATGTAGATAATGGAAATTTTTCATCCTGTTATACTCTGAATTCGCTATCCTCAATGAGCAAAAATTGGTTCCATAACCAATTTTTGCCCAGTTATATACATGTTTATGCAGTTAAGATTGGCCACAGTTATCTATTTATTTAAATTTCAAATGCACAAATTAAGCATGATCACAGCCGTATCGAAATAAAAATGAACATTTGATTTTACTTTATTAATAAAAACTAAAGACCGACCGAAGTTTCGGCCGCAGTGTCGGTTTCGGCCAAAAAATGGCCGAAACTGGCGTTCGTGAGCTGTCGGATGAAGTCGGCTCATGTTCGGACCGGGTTCACTCATTCACTCGCCTACACCGCTTAACCTTAGTCAGTTCACCGGCCGGTGTTTAATTGTTAGATACCTAACAATGTAACCTAACATTTCTAGAATGTGTAGAAAAAAAATTCCAATTACCATATATAGCTTCTGAACATCCGGAACTGGGCTAATTAACAGACGCTTTGCTGACTTTCAAGAACAAAGTCAAACGCGCTCGGGGACTACAGAGCGTCATCATTAGGTCTCCCTTTGTTTTATTCTCACTCTTTTTACTTTCTTTTTTTTTATTTACTTTTAACCACTAGCTTATTTACAATTAAATTGCTAAAATGTCAATCATGCTTTCTCACATTATTGAGATGTCAATTTAGATTTAATACTTCTGTACACACTATATTATATTGTGCTTTGATATGTTGTTTTGTGATTCAAAAATAAATAAATAAACCGCTCTATTTTCGCATCGATGGAATACGATTTTAAAGTTATTGTGCTTGACTTCAATCTTATAGTCAGCATTTAATCAGCCCGGAAAGTATCCATTTCTATGTTTTTTTTGAGTTTCATTCGAAAAATATAGTTTCTACATTACCATACCAAACATTACCATAGAGATTACCATAAATTTATTAGAAATATTTACTGCTGGATATAAGCCTCTCCCAAAGCTTGCCATCACACACGATATTCGGCTCTTCTCATCCAGTCACCACCAGCAAACTTCAAAATAACAATTAAAATAAAAATAACTAGAGTTTCTACACAACTAGGTATTGGACTATTGATGTGCATATTAAAAGCTTCCAGAGAACATATCCTAACTAACTAATGCTATAAATCGCATCAAAACTCGTTGATAGTTTTCGATTTTATTGCAAACATAGTTTTTTTTTATAGTGGAGTGTACGCTTTCTCGGCCGGTGTCCATATTAATTGAATCTTCCGGGCTACTTGGCCGAGGTCTTCTGGAATCTCTTTTCTTTCGAGCGCTCGAGAAGCCGAAGAGATAACATCTCTCCGAAAGTGAACGCAGTCGCCACTGAAGATGTCAACGGCAGTTGTTGACGAAACGTTTGGAAGAAAGAATAGAGATTCCAGAAGACCTCGGCCAAGTAGCCCGGAAGATTCAATTAATATAGTTTTTTTGTAATTTCAAAATTCAAAAGAATTTTATCTCGGTATGCTGTTGGTAATATTGCGATAAATAGCGTCAAATTCAGTGTTAATTTTCCCAATATACGTTGTTTTGATTACATTAATTAAACTTTTGAGATTTTCGTCTTTTTGCACACATATCTATCTATTAGCTGTGCTCGCGAATTCGTACGCGTGGAATTTTAGTTTTTAAAATCTAAATTGGGATATGGGGATTCTTTATATTGAACAGTATTTGATTTTTATCGTCATTGTAATGAAATCACATTGAAAATTTTATTAGCTTAAAATATGTTTCGTAACATTATGCATCTTAATCATTTGAAATATTGCAATGATATATAGTTATTAAAATATTTTACTTCTATTTTCACAATGTGATACTTTCTTTCGTATGCGTAACGAAACACGAGCTGACAATTTGCGCTTCTTCTTTTTCGGTTTGATGGTAGTATCAATCGTCGACTTAAGCGCGACGACTATTTAGCCAATGTCACCTGCCAATGCCAATGTAAATGAATTTCAAGTATATGGCGTCGCTCAGTAAAGCGATGGTAGATTTACTGAGAAAAGTTTTATTCCTTGGAAGGACGTAAAAAACGCAGCCTTATGCTTTATAATGCTTTTATTTGATTATCACAAACATGACACTTTGAATTTTATTAAACTATTATTATTTAACCACAAAGTACATGATTTTATAGTGATCAAACAAAAACTCAACCCCACCTCTCCAGCTCCCGCCAAAGAATCCAGCCATTTTGCTATCAAAACTAATTTTGACATGTCGGTATGTCATTTGTGAATCATTTCATTCTTCGTTCCGTTACACCCATAAGTTACAAGGGTCACAAGTATTATATTGATAGAACTAAATTGATAATACTTAGCCATATAAATTATTTTATTTTTAATAAATTAAGGTAATATACTCGTAGAAGATAGAAAATTCAATTAAATGAGAACACTGCTAAAACAAAAACACTAGTATCTTGCGGAAACGGAAAAATTACAGGAAATACTTCTTAGTATTACTAGCGTAATGAATAATTAACAACAAGTATCTAATTAGTGATGGCGTCAGAAATATGTAATTTACCGATTGCAAATATTTGAATTTTTTCGTATAATCTATCTTGTGACCCTAGTGGCCATTCAAAAGTCACCAGACATTTAGTTTAACCATAAAAATGTGTGCGGTGTAACGAGCCTCAGGGCTTCCATGCTAACCGGCGGAAGAAACGCATCTCTGCTTAGGTTGTAGCTTTGGGAGGGTAACGCGGTATCGCAAGTCGGCGAGAAGTGACGTCATTAAAAAAATATTGAAATCTTTTCTAATTTCTCTCTTTTTTTTTATAGAATAGATGGCAGACGAGCGGGCGGCCCACATGATGGTAAGCGGTAACCGCCGCCCATGGACACCTGTAATAGCAGGAGCCTTGCGGGTGCGTTGCCGACCTTACAGAATCCTGTTCATAGCTCTCTTGAAGAGCCCCATATTGTAGCATAATGGAAAAACCCGAACTGACAGTTCATTCCACAACTTTCGGGTTCACGGTATAAAGTGTCTTTTTGACTGCACAGTACGCAGCTAGCAGTATAATTCATTTTGTAGCACGCCGACTTTGTATTTATGAATCAACCTACCGTCAGAGGTCATACTTCGCCACCGTACGTTAAGACTGGTAAAATGTACTTACTATTTGAAGTCTGTCAGCCTCTATGCTCAATTGCCTAGCGAATGGTTTCCCATAAAATGCACATAATCGTCAACAACTTCGAGTGTCACGTTATCGACGTTTACCAGCCCGGGAAGAACATATTCACTGAACTAAAATCATGTTGTATCTAAGTTAATTCCGAGTCCGGTGTGTCGTAATCTGGTGCCGCCGACGCGTTGTGTGTACCATAGGCCGCAAAGACAAAAAATTGTGTAAGTAATGGGAATGTGAAAAAAATAAAGTGTACAAATTATTAATCTACAGACAGTGCAGTACCACAGAACTCAATGCAGTTCAGTGGATATTAATAACTAAATTTAATTAATTAACATACCTTGATTTCTTTCACTTCTCGGATCGGAACGCGGATTTCGTTATCATGTTTCCTATCACTACTGACTTAGTATTAATTAAATGTAAACTCCGAAAACCTCGTTACGTTTTGTAGTAGGTCACCGATCAATTTTTAAACATAATAATTAGTGCTCATTCAAATAAATCTAATTTATTTTATAAATTAAAATAAAATAAATAAAAATTTAATAAAATTTATTCAAATAAATTTTATTTAATACTTATAAAATAAATTAAAACCCTGTGAATTATTATTTATTTCATTATGATAAATAAGGAAATAAAATCCTTATCCTTTTTGCGAATTATTTATTTATTTTTTTGATTAATTATTTATTTATTCGCATAAGGTTTCTTTGATATTCGCAGTAAAGTTGTCAAAAAAGCTATAACATCAGTAAAGAGTATAGATCTGAATTAAATCGGTGCTGATAGTAGATTCGACATTAAATGAATAAAATAACCGTTGTCCTGTAACGGCCTTAGATCTAATGAGTAAACCGATCAGTTTACACACTTAATACGTAATAATTTAGGAAGATTTCGAAGAAATTAACAATTGCGTACGTGAAGGTAGGTATTTTGAAAAAAAAATATCACTATATTTCCACTAAGGGCTACCTGCTGAATCCAAAACACCAACCAGTTTCGAGTGTTATATGTAATAAACTAATAATACTTGTATGTATAGGTGTATATATATATATATATATATATATATATATATATATATATATATATATATATATATATATGGAATATAACGAAATTTATAGACAAACTTCAAACTGTTTCTTAACAGGTACAAATGAATTTTGGCAGAAAAATCGTTTGGGTGTATATCTTAGTTAAACTCGTAGATCAGCAGTATCAACATTATGACGGTGTGAATTTTACAAAAAACAAAAAAAAAACATCGTTTATACGTACAAACTATGTCGTATATTGTCCAAACACTTTTCTAAAACGTACTGAAAACACTGAAATGTCGCTTCCGGCTGGCACGGCCATCGGTCTCTTATGAATGAGACGAATTATACGTATTGAATTATGCTACTGGTTTTCGAAATGAATGTCTATGCATAAACAAAACCATTTTTAATACAACAAAATTTCTTGTGCGTACTTTTAAGACTTTTGCTGTTTTATGAAATATTTGACAAATAGAAAAAAGGAAAAGCATAAAAAATATATTTTTCAAATTTATTAGAAACAGAATTGGTTTGATATTAAAATTACTATTTCTATAGATAAATGAAGTATAGATTGAGAAAGTAATTGTGTACAAAAGGTGATAATTATACGAAGTGAAATTAGGTCTAATTAAATTATCGTAAGAGAATTTAGTTATTATTAATTTATTATTAAATTCTGAACAGGGTTTTACCAATGATAATTGTATAATTTATCACGCTGTTACAGTGCAAATATTGAAGCCGTTATTTCTACGTATTGTGGTAATATTATCAATACGTGCGATACCCCTCTAGTCTATAAGATTTATCTTAATTGACATTATTTGTGAAGCAGCAGCCACAGCAGTACCCCCCACGAACTCACCTCATGCACACTATAATGAGGTCAATATTTTGACTTTATCATTATCATAACTAATTTGCGTACATTTCCACTTCTACCAGCTCGTGTTAAATTATTATTACTTGACAGTATAAATTTAGTTTATCTTTATCTACGTCATTGACCCCATGATAAAAAAAGATGTGAACATAAACTAGCTGTGTGATTTGTTATCAACTCATCACGATGGTACATAATATCTTCTTGCTTAAATGTTCATTTAAGTAGTGTATTTTTTGCGAAAGGCTAATTTTCAACAATATTAAATAACAGCTACATATTATCCTGGGCATCGCCCGCGTAAATGCCTGCAAGAAAGAACTGCGTGGAAGAGTGAGAAATTCGAAGAGAATCTATGGAATTTGCTTAATTTCACTATCTACGACATTAATAATCACCTACCATAGAACATCAAATAACAATGCTATTATTTTTTAAATTCTCCCATGCTCGGCGGCGAGGGAAAACATCGCGACGAAATCCTCATGCTCCAGAAATAATATTAAAAAACGGGTATGTGATCCACCAATCCGCACTGGGCCCGCGTGGTGCTTTACGGCTTGAAACAACCCCCCAGTGATTTAGTAAGGGAGGCCTGTGCCCTCCAGTGGAACGTTGTAGGCTGATACAATAGACCATCAAACAGAGTTGAAAGGGAAATTACAAATTCTGTTTAGATATTTTAGTAAACTTTATTTCTAGCGATTTTTATTAAACGTAGGGTACAATACAATATTAAGTAAAGTTTTAAGTTTAACCCAATACAGAATTTTAACATTCAACTTAATTTCTTCTGCCGTTGCGCGTTGCGTCAATCTTGTCGTAGATTCCATGAAGGTAGGATGGAGCCAGTGTCGAAGCCAGTTTGTTCCATACAACACCACACATTATTTAGGTTGTAATTCTTCTCGATTTTTTAAATATGAGTTCCTGTCAACTTCCTTTCCTTTAACTTCCTTCAACTTAATGTCATATTCATTTTTAAATATGAATATGACTTCCCCATTTGTTTAATTCGCATTTGAATTTTACGTAGGTATGCTACAGTAAAAAAGAAAAATAAGTTATTGGCTTTCCGTTCTAAGTAAAAAGGTGTCTCTTACGTATGTGATGAAGTTGTATAGAGTAACTACCTCTTTAACACCTGCGTTCAGTTTGATCTGTCCTAAAAGATTCTGCAGCTAAAATGATTCTGATGAGACGTGTAATCAAACTATTAAATTGCGAATAAAGTTAACAAGTTAATAGCTTTTTTAGAATTCTGCATTTTGCACATTTACATACTAACCGAGTCTTGAACCCATATATATATTTTATTGTACTCGACGTATCAGTCTGATTGTTACGGGTAGTATAATATGCAGACTGCCGAAGATGTGTTACTATCTACATGTATCTATCGGTGTGTGTTGATTTTCTTTAACCAATAATTATAATTGAGAGAGTAGGAACAATAAAATTCGTCCTTCTTACTGTACCCGTATATGTACGTACATATTATTATGTTGGAACTTTTTATTCTATTTAAATATGTATTTTGATTAAAATTGCATATTTATTTAATTGTATACTGTAATAGATTTATGATATGTATTTAATTATGTATACTGTACACTATCTGCCTCTGATTAAAATATTTATCCTCTCCACTCAAAGGTTGTCTGGAAGAGATCGCATTTTAGCGATGAGATCGCCTTTTGTGCATTTCATGTATTTACGATGTTGTTTTGTTTTAGGTCCAATAAAGAATTTTATCCATATCGATATATTAGATAGATATCTAATGTAATTTTTTGCATGAATTGTGTTTAGATGAACATATATTTCTACTTTAATATACTATTGTCCTTAATTCAATATACTTTTTTTTAAAACGATCCATCCAAATATTGACAATTGTTTTTATATATTTACTTTTTTTTTAATTATAAAAGGCGGACTTAATGTCTTACATCATTTTCTCCCAGTCAACCTTTGGGCTGGGCAGGACATGAAGTGGTGGGGGAGTAAATACTAGGTTGATCGATATATTTTTGGAAAAGATATGAAACTTTAGGAAACTTATATCAAATTGTATTTATTTTTCAATGTAATCACCTTCTAATCTAATACACTTTGAATAATTAAGAAAAAAAGGCTTGATCCTGGGTATTGAAAAAAGACTTTACAGCGCACATGACCTCATCATCTCCGTGAAATTTTATACAACGCAAGTGTTTTTTTGAAATTGGTAAAAAGGTGAAAATCACTAGGTCCGAAGAATATGGCGGATGCTGCATCAACTGAAACCCAGCCGTTCGGATGGCAGCGCCTGCAACATCAGACCGATGCGCAGGTGCATTGTCGCGATGAAAAAGTACTTCGGCACGCAATTTTCCACGTCGTTTATTTTTTATTTCCTCGCGTAGTTTTTTGAACAACATTGCCTAATACTCTCCAGTTATCAATGTGAGTTCAAATGAACTGAATTGTCCCCAACGAAAGCTTCATAATCTCAGCTAAATGACGAATAGTCACACGTTGATCTGTCTTAACAATTTCTTCAATTTTTTTAACGTTGTCTTCACTAGCAGCGGTTGTTGGGCGCCCAGAGCGAGTCTCGTCGTTACAGACGGTTCTGCCGCGTTTAAATTCCGCGCACCAGTATGCTACTGTAGAATAAGACAGAGCATTGTCTCCCAAAGTAGACCGCAATCCTTCAAAAACACATTTCGAAGAAAAAAAATTCAGACAAAAATATTTAATAACCGCACGAACTTCGATTTTCTCCATTTTGCAAACTAATAAAATTCCCGAGAAATGTAAACAACGAAAAAAATATTGGTGACAGTTTTTTTTTTGATTCTTTTGGTACTGGCTACTACTGAATTTGAGATTCGAATGAAATAGAATGCATTCCTATAATTTAATGTAAAGTATCCGATTCCAGAAACTTATTGATCAACCTAGTAGATGTAACAAATATAGAAGATAGAAAAAAGAACTAGTATAAGTAATAATTAAAATATAAACATAATATAATATCTATATTTATGACTATTATAATACATGTATACATAATAAGCTCACTGTCGCACAGCGAGCTATGGAGAGGGCTATGCTCGGGGTTTCCCTACGTGATCGAATCAGGAATGAGGAGATCCGTAGACGAACTAAAGTCACCGACATAGCCTCTCGGGTTAGCAAGCTGAAGTGGCAGTGGGCAGGGCATATAGCTCGAAGAACCGATGGCCGATGGGGCAAAAGGGTTCTCGAATGGAGACCACGTACTGGCGGACGAAGCCGAGGACGTCCATCTGCTAGATGGACAGACGACCTCATAAAGGTTGCGGGCACCCGCTGGATGCAGGTCGCTACCGATAGGTCTAAATGGCGGACAATGGGGGAGGCCTATGTTCAGCAGTGGACGTCCAAGGGCTGAAGAGAAGAGATACATACTAATATTTACATAAACTACATACAAATCTGTCGGAATATAAGAGACCTGCAGGCCAGGGAAAATTTTTTGGTGACCTAGTATGAAACTTTCGGGAAACATTCGTTGCAATAAAATATGATTTATCAGAATATTGTTTTTTTTAAAATCAGCCGTTTGGAAGTTATTAATTTTTTTCGAAAAACTGACCTTCGGCAGTTGTCTACGCATATCTCCGAAACTATCCAACCGATTTGAGTGATTTTTTTTTAAACGGCTTAAAATAACATATTCTAAATGGCTTGTTGGCCGATTTCGACTAGCTTATCAAAATTTTGAAAAAAATCGATTTTACAAAAAAATTGACAGAAATATACATATTAAAATATATATCTTAGGAATAATATAAGTATATACTTATGTGTAGGTAAAGAAATATACCACATAAAAGATGATTAAACAGTGTGTTTCAAGATGTCTCTTGAAAATAAATCTGTACCTTCGGATGATGCTTTTTTAATACTGACGGGTAAAAATGTATCGAGAGACAAAGTAGAAAAATAAATATTTTTTCAATATTATTTTTATTTATTCATTTTAGTAATTTCAGCCCATTTTTTATATATAAATAAGTTGATAGTGATATGATACGCAGAATTATCATCCAAGAGAATTCTAAGGTCTTTACATAATTAGATAATTAATGTCCTCTGTCTAAGGAATTAACATATAACAGTCACTGTTATGAATTGGTATTACATTACAATTATCTCTATTTCATAGGTGAATCCAACAATAGCAGTACAAACAACATGTGATAGATTTAATCAGTTATAAAAGAGCAGACATTTTTCCTTAATTAACTTTAAAATATTCTAAGGTCACATATTTAGTTACGTAAATCCGTATGCTCATACATGCACGTAATATTTATCAGTATCAGGCCAGTTAAATTAAGCTTCTCTATTGGTTGCTATGCCGAAACAGTGGGTGTGTCTTTATAATCACTTGTTCTGCGAGTGACTGTTTAAGTAAATGATACGAGATCACGTCACAGCGTCAATCGAAAACATACTTGTTTTTAGTAACTAGCCCTCCTTTCATGTTTTCATTTGGATAACATGAAGTTGACTGTTTTCCACTGCTTATCTTGTATCCAATGAAAATATGTTTTTAATTCTACATACAATAATCATGTTTATTAGTTACTTACTGATGTATTGATGAAGGAGAGTGAAAAATATAAGTGGGGTGGACTGTGCTTGTTTTCCATCTTTTTATAAAACGAAGTAAATGAATGATGTTTATATGTTGCTAATTAAATATAATTGTGTTGTTTCAATACACATCTAAAGCATTTAAATTTGGTCTAGAAATGTTTTTGGTAATAACTTTGAGATTTGTACTTTCTTTCGAAACAAGTGGTTTGGTTTCTATGGTAATTCAGTCGTGAGAGCGCTCCCATGTATTTTCTCTTCCAATTGCAATGTATTTTGTAACAATCTAGCGTCTAGGACAGATCGTTTCCTCATGAAAAACATTACCCTTAATTGAACTCTAGGATTATACGTCGCAAAATTGCAGAACCTACAACTTTATTAATACTGACCAATATTAACTAATGTTTTGGTGGCGATATAGGATCTTTCATACAATATATCTGTTTTAAAAATATGGGTCATAAGTGATAGATGTTAATGTCGTTGTAACATAATCAATTCCATATTAATAAATCTAACTAAATGTAATCTAATTAATATAATAATAATATATAATTAATTAATATAATCTAATCTAATATCTCGAAGTGAAGGTTCACGTTGCAATCCCACAGCCGCTCACCACATTACTCACACTCACCTCACTCTTCTCACTCACCTAACTCACCTCACTCTCCTCACTCTCCACATCCCACTCACCTACATTCACCGTGAAATGTAATACGTACGTGTTTCATGAGTGAGAGAGATTTAGCATCCCAACTTATCTAATAAGGAGTATAATAGTGGTCTCTCATACAATTGTATTCGCTATTCTATCCCATTCTATCTCCTCCCATTGAGTAAAGAGTGTAATGGGATAAGGGAATCACTTTATACCATACTCTTACTCACCCCTGTTTTTTTTATGGATGAGAAAAATTTCGTCTTATAAATACTTACTATTCCCCATCCTTTTCAACTCTTTTTCCAAACCACTCCTAAATCTCTAAAGGTAGGGTTTATCATTCTGGACAATCACAGTTGTCTATGGGTGACTGTACCACCACCATTTACCATCAGGTTACTGTGCCCAAGTGGGCAAATCAAAAATGCAATCGACTATAAGTTATTTTTCACGATGTGTTGTCGTTAATATTACACGTATTTAGAACAAATATCATAATCGTATTTGTCCTAGAGATTTGACTTTTTTTGATAAGTTTAACTTGTATGGTCATAGTACATTACCATTGCGTATTAGAAGTTTCACTCACGTATTTACTACTTTATTAACTCCATTAGCTCAGCTACCTCCACAAGGTCTTAACCTCCTGCTGTTACAAGATGCCAGTGCTTTCTATCTCGCGTGTTATCATACTAGTCGTATTTTGGAATTCATGCAGGTTCTTTGCGACGTCGTTAGCTTCCTAACGGTCAACGAATTAGTCGACGGCAGTGCCAAACGGTCGCTGCCGTCGACTAATTTCACATCCACTGAAGTAAACTTCTTGTAATTACCTCTATATTGATACAGTCACTATTGATACACTATTGATATTGATATGAATATGGTTTTTATGTCACAAAATAACTTTTAGTTTAACAAAATAGTTTTTTTTAACTTTGTTCTATATTATTTATCTACTAAAGGGCTCTTAAACGCCTATGTTTAAAACATGTATCGCGGATGTCTGTGGGCGACAGTATCCACTTACCATCAGGTGGACTGTATGCCTGTATGCCGCTTTCGCCCATAAAAAAAAATGATTTATGCATAGTTCTAAAGAAACACATTTGTATGTGTATTCGATTTATTTGTTAATTAATTCATTTCTAATTTCCTAAATATTAGCTGTTAAAATTATTATACGGAGAAGCATTACGAAAAAATAAAAAATAACTAAAAATATTTTTCTAACAGAAACGATCGTTGTGACATTATCATTACAAGATTTAACGCATCACGACATCTGGGCGTTTCTTTGACGTAATATCGAGTGACAGATATCGCCCATATATATATTGAGGTCTTGAGGCTCCCCTTTGTATTTTGCCCATTGCTTATCTAAGCTTACGATTACCTTGACGCTCCTCCGATATTCCCGCCAATTGTGTTAATTACACTACTTAATATACGTAATTGTGGATCCAGTATTTAACTTTATTGTCAAAGTATTAACAGTGTGTCAAAAATGTGTTGTTATAAAAATAATGGAATGTGTGATTTATGTAGAGACTTCCAGTTGTCCCTTTTACAAAGTAAGATTTATTTGTTTGCTTTTTTGCAAGTAATGATTGGAACTATAAAATTAAAGTTAATTTTAAATGTTTAGACACCGTATAAAGTTATTGATATGCTATAAAGTTATCTTTAAAATAGCATTACTATTTTTATTTAAATTTAATTATATTCAAGTTTCAATTATTTTAAACTTTTATTGAATACATGATTTTCACCGTTGGAAATTGAAGATACTTAAGCAATAATGTTTAAGTACATTGAATATATTATGTATTACTTCTATACATTATGATAATGATAATAATCAATTTGTATGGGAATAAAATATTTTCAATGACTTGTTTAAATAAACGAGTTGTTAAATAAACTTCTTTAAATAATGAGATTTGAAAAAATCCTAAATGGGCAGTAAATCATGATCGGCAATATAAACTAATTTTGAATAACTGATATAAACAATTTTCAATTACTAAGAAGGACAACATAATGTCGACGGAGTACTCCTATGTATTTACTGCCACCAGAGAACCTAAACCTAACCCACCTTTAAACTAGCTGCCATCGATTTGCTCCCACTTTCAGTATTTCTGCTGCTCCTTTAATTATTTCCCTTTTTTAATTATTTTAAGAAATTACTCAAATTTAGTTTCTTGAGTTTGTTGAATATATTTTAATTTCGTTCTATATAGTAATACTAACCTCTGTAATTCATGTTAAAGACTATTCTGCTACAATACAATGTATTCCACGAACTACATGTATTCTTTACATTTTTAAATTTTATTTTGCTTTTCTCCTTGATTACATTGCCGTCATTTTATCTTTCCTTTCCTGAAGGTTGGCTAGAAGACCTCCCAAACACAAAGAAGTTGCAAAAACATTTTTAGTTAATACATATTTCTATTTGTCAAACTGTATGTTTTTCGTAATGCTCACCCTTATAATCATTTTAACATAGCTAATATTTAGGAAATTAGAAATGAATTAATTTATAAATAAATCGACTATAACATATTAATGTTTCTTTAGAACTATGCATAAATAAATCCATGACCCGAGAGTATCTGAAAGTAGCTTTTAATGATAGGAAATCAAATTATTTATTTGTAATGTGAGTAGTAAGAGGTGATATTCTGCAGCAGCTTGTCACATTTGCCAGAATTGGCATTAAGTCTGCCCATTGTGCAATAAAATGTTAAATAAATAATGTACGCCAAATTTGGTAGCAATTCATTGATTATTATTTATTATAGGAAACACTAATCATTTTTACATTTATAAATATTAGTTATGATAATTTTAATTACCTAGACATACATTTTACGGGAATTTTAAAAATGTTTAATAAATACACTATTTGTATTTATAAAGATTGCTATTATTCTATTTATTCTAGGATCAATTATTCCAACCTAACTTGGTTGATATCTTAGTAGCTTACACCGCTATCGTTTTATACCGCGAATCCGTAAGCTGTGAAATTAAATGACTTAAGATTGTCTTTCCATTATGCTACCACATGGATTCTTTAAGAAAGGTCTTCACGATCGTCCACGGGCGGCGATAGCCTTTACCATCATGTGGGTCGCTTGCCAGTCTGCTTCCTGTAATACATAAAAAAGCTAATTTCAATCTTCTTTTGTGCAGATCTACTTAAGAGCTTCCCGAGCGCTGCACCTAAGATTGAGGCGAGCGAGTTCACGGATGAAGCATCGCCCAGCTTGTACCCACCATCGCCGCAAGAGGCCAAACCCAGCCGTGCCGAGCTCGCCAACGATTTGCTGCAGCAGCTAGAGAACCACTGCAAACAAGGTAATTTATTTACAGATCTTTCACACGAATATTATAAATCCTAAAGAGTGTCGTCTGTTGGTTTGTTACATCTTCGCGACTAAATCACTGAACCGATTTCAATGAAATTTGGTAGAGAGGTAGCTTGAAATTCGGGCAAGGACATAGGGATACTTGTTATCCCGGAAAATTGATTAGCTTTTCCAGTGGGACCCGATTACTTTTAAAACAATCCACACGAACGAAGCCGCGGGTAAATGTTAGTATATAATATGTAGATAAATGGTTAGAGATTGCGCAAACTAGGAGCCCTTTGTTCTATACCGGGAGACAATAGAGCCAAATAAAGTGAAAGATTTACGTATTAACAATTTTGAAACGTTGCTACTCCACACTTATGCTCTATTCACATTAAGAAAAAAAGATGACGTCATCCGTCCAATATAGCATAACACAGCGTTGATTGGTCAACCCAGGAACGCTTCTTCTCGTAATTGGTACATAGGTGAAATTGCGTGACTGATAGTAATGACATCACTTTAACGGAGCATAAATGATTAGGATTACCTACTAAAATCTGTTTTTTAATTCGATGCAAAATAAGTTAACAGTGGTGTTGCTATTAAAATATACTTTTCGTGATAGTAGCTTTCTACTAGCATGGAAATTACTATTGCCAAAATATGAACGCGTATATCAAACATTTTAACTGCAATGAAGGGAGAATAATATACAGTATGTCCGGTAAATAGTGGTCAAGCTTAAAACTGTCGATAGGCTAGCTCATGACCTATTGTATGACCGCAATTAATCTAAGTGAAAGAAAAGTCGCACGGTCTTCGAGATATTGGCATTTTTTTTAAATTGGCACACTTGGCAGTAATTTACGTGCTGCAACTACAAATGAATAAAAATTCACATTCTGTTTTGTGTTTATTATTCTCGAAGAGCTGTTCTATTAAACGTAAATCAGTGTTTTTCATTTACTGTTATGATATTTTTCGAAAAGTTTACATTTGTCGCAAGTGAAGGGAAAACCTTCGACTTACTAATTTGAATTTGACCTTCAGTTACCAAAAACAATGTAGCAAACCTAGTGACCACCTATTTTAAAAAAAATGCCTAATTAATGTAGATTCTAAAATGGTATTATAAATACATACCGGTTCCTCTTTCATAAATATTCCTATTAAAATATCATAGTCCGCCTTTTGTACAATGTTTCTTTGTGCACTAAAGTTTAAATTTACTGGGCATTCTGTACCTATGTATTTCATTCATTCAATGCACATGAAAAAAAAAAGAATAAGATTCATTATATTTGTAGAAGATATTCCTACGGTAGAAATTTCATTCTATGTAACTGTAACACTACCGTTTCACTGAACATTTGGTTCATTTATTAAAAATCCTAAATATACAATAACTTATTCACTATAAGAAATAAGAAAACATTCACTGTCAATACTGTCATGTCGTTCGGATACCCCTTCTCAGTGTGTTTGAATGCGATCTGGTGTTTCTCAACGTTAATTTGTGGTTTTGTTGTTAATGTATTGTTATTATTTCATCTTATGTTTTTGTTATAAATAGATAAGGTTGTTTCGTGTTTTTTGCGTATCATCTATCGAAATGGAACCTCAGCCGGGTCCGTTCAAAGAAACGGGCAATACCTAAATCTGAAGCTGACGTTCTCAAATCAGCACGGAATTTCGGTCTCCTCCAAAAAAAAAATACCGTCAAGAGCACTAAAGCCCAATGGGAAGCTTTTGGTGGTACAAAAACATGTATTAAACACGTGGCCTACAGAAATGCATTTTTCAAAAACAAAATGTGTGAAAAACATAATAGGGGTTAAAGTATGAAATTGTCGTTTTATAGTAATAGATACTTTGAAGTGACATAAAACCTTCATGGTGTGAGATTTTCGAGTGAAACTTTTTTCACATGATACCTATGAGGTTCTTGTTTTAAAAAATGTGCAACATTCGATTTTCGACTTTCAATTGTTTTTTTTATTCAGCTTAGACGGGAAAGATGGATACTTCGAAAATCCGAGTAATCTTTGAATACGAGCTCCGACGCGGAACTAACGCGGCAGAAACGGCTCGCAATATCAATGCAGCGTTTGGAGAGGAGACTGCTAATGAACGAACCGTGCGTTTTTGGTTAAAACGCTTTCGTAATGGAAACTTCGACTTGAAGAACGAACCACGTGGAAGACCGCCCACACAGGTGAATAACGCTGAATTGAAGGAATGCTGAATGATGGAAGCCGATCCGAGTCAAACTACCCAGGAATTAGCGGCATGGTTTAACGTTACCTTACCTACAATATTGACTCATTTGCATCAAATCAATAAGATAAAAAAATGTGAAAAATGGGTGCCTCATGATTTGACTGATCTGCAGAAAGAAACGCAACGCGTGTTGAAACTTGCGTTGCCTTGTTGAATCGGTACAGAAAATTGTTGAATATTCCTTATATTGGATCGAATTGTGACATGTGACGAAAAGTGGATTCTTTACGATAACCGAAAGCGAAAAATGTAACGGCTCACCCCAGGTCAAACGCCGCAACAGTGCCCTAAGGCAAAGCTTACCAATAAAAAGGTAATGATAACTGTTTGGTGGTCTATTCATGGTGTTATTCACTATAGCTTTCTCAGGTCTGGTCAAGCAATAACAGCAGATGTTTACTGTGCCGAACTTCGAACAATGATGGCGAAACTAGCAGTGAAACAGCCCCGACTCGTGAATCGATTTTCACCATTATTGCTCCATGATAATGCAAGACCTCACACTGCACGAGAAACCGTTGTAACTCTACAGGAGCTGCAGTTAGAAACCATACGTCATCCTCCGCACTCGCCAGACCTTGCTCCAACGGACTACCAGTTTTTTTGTGATTTGGACAATTTTCTACGTGGTAAAAAATTTTCTTCCCAAGAGGCAGTACAAAATGCTTTTACACAGTTTGTCGAATCTACATCCCCAGAGTTCTATCGCAAAGGCATAAATGAACTTCCGATTAGATGGCAACAATGTATAGATAATGAGGGTAAATATTTTGATTAAATAAATATGTTACATTTTAGAAAAAAACGAGTTTTAATTTTTCAGTACAAATCGGCAATTTCATACTTTAACCCCTAATATTTGTGATAATTAAATAAAAGCATAAGACTACGTTTTTACGTGCGTATTTTTTTTTTTTTAAAGTAGGAAGGCGGTAGACGAGCGTACACAATGGACCTGGTCGTCAGTGGATATTGTCTTTGCGACATCTAAAATGCATGTCAAATTTGGGGAAATGCTTAGGAAATTGGGGCGGGATTGGATAGGCTGGGAATGGGCTCTGGCATATTCCACTCACTACCGAAACACGTACGTATATTGGGGTAATAGGTTAAAATAGGAGATGCAGTGTACACTTTACGGTAGTCTTCTGCGAGAGAGGGGTAACGTGGCCAGTCGAGTGTAGGGATGTGACATTGAATGAAAAAAATCGATTAAGTAATAATCGATTTTCCTTCGCTACTTATAAATCGATTTTTCGGAAAAATCGATTTTTTTTTTTAAATACTATATAATAATAAAACCAAGCTTAAGGTCTTAAGACGAAGGAATATGGGTATCAATAATTAGGTCACGGGTTACTAGGAAATAATCACCATCGGTCTCAGCCGTCATGTTTTATAAACGTTAGTTTTAAGGAATAGACGACATAGAAATTATATTAATACTTTATTAAAATTAAAATAAACGAAAACGAAATAAATAAAAAAACATCTCTCCTCAAAACTAAAAACACCATTCAAACACCAGCTGTTTGATATTAATTGTGTGAATTATTTATATTAATGAAAGTTATTGTGTTTTCGAGCTCACAGTGTTTATTTTGGTCGCTTTATTTTTTATTTTTGTCCCTAGCTTGGACAACAAAAAGATAACTACAAGTGAAAATACTTATTTTAAAAAGTGTATAAACAAGTACGAAAAGAATCAGTTACGTAGATTTTAATATTTTTGTAACAAAATACGACATACTCTAACTTTGATACTAACACGTAGTAAAAAGATGTTGTATTTTTAATTTATTCCGAGTGCTGTGTACCTGTGAATGTAGAAAAGTGAGTAAAGTAATTATTTGTGAACATTTTCATGTATAGCGAAAACGGAGTACCTTTAGTTACCCTGTCTGTATGAGCCCGAAAGATGACGTCACAATGGCGTCGACAGGTAGAGAAATTAGGTGATAATTTTTGAAAAATTATTATTTGTGAACTCGAAATCATGATATTTCGTAATGATCTATACATGAAAATGTTCGCAAATTGGCTAGTACTTTAGTTTAATTACTACTAATTACTTTAGTAATTGGCTAGTCTGTACCACTTTACCGATGGTACCTACCCCTAGCCCTACCTATTTCAAACATATACATACAGATGGCGCCGTTCGATTTATTTGTTCCCGTTAAGTGAACGGGAACAATTTCTTTCATCCGGCGCATAGATGGCGCTGTATACAAAAATCGATTAAAATGTGTATTTTACATAATCGATTAATTTATAATCGATTATTTTTTCACAGCCCTAGTCGAGTGCACCTAACAGCTGAGGGTGGGATTGCAGCGTGCATTCTCCCCCTCCAAAATCCGTGCTTTCAAAGAGTCCAACTCTTCTGTCCTCAATAAAGCTTTTCTTCACTTTACTGAACTACTCCTAACTTATTTCGACGGTACTGGACATTGAAATGATATAGTTTAAATTGTTTTGATAAGAAGATTAAAAAAGGCGATTTTTCCTTTTTTTATGGCAATTAGCATATTTTGCCGCTGCGAGTTTTCTTCGTCTTTGACAGTTTCAAAATCAAAATAATTCAAAACACATCACGTCAATGTCCAGCCCCGTCGAATAAAGTCAGGAGCCGTTCAGTAAAGTGGTAGTAGGATTACTGAGTACAAAAGAGTTGGACTCCGTGGAAGTACACGAAAAACGCAGACTTACGCTTTTATTTGATTATATCACAAACATTATGCACAAACAATTATACGCACTTTAATGAATTATCACTATTAAACCACAGACCCCACAATACACTATTTTTATAAACAAAAACTCGACCTTCACTTCTCGAGTTCCCGCCATAACTGTCTTAAAGCCATAACGCCATAAAGGAGACTGTCAAAATTCTGAAATTCATATTATAATTACAAATCTGACAAAAACGGATATAAAACTTGCGTTTTAGAAAAAAGTGAAGCACTTTATATCGCGCGAATTGCATGCACAAACATGTGTTTAATCTTTTACACACAAACACACTGTAAACTAACTACATTACAGAAACTACATACTACTAACTACGGTACATTAACTAACCTAACATTACAGTATTTACAGTAAATCTAAAACAGCTTGAGTCTTAGATTTTCAACACTGATGTGACCACTAGTAGTGATTGGATACTGAAGAAACTGCGACAAGTAAAAGTAATATTTTTTTTTCTTCATTAAGCTGTTCATTTGGACACGATATTCTATGGTTTGGCTCACCACCCAGTCATGTCAGCTTTCTCACAGTGTTTTCCTTTACCACAGAGTTTGTGATAATCGATTGTATTGGCCGGGGTAACGGCCGTGAGGAACTCGCGACCTCACGAATGTAATTTGACAATAAGCTGTCAATGTTCTAGAAACTCCAGATACATTTTGTAACAGAATATTAATATTATACTCATAATTTTTATACATTCATAAATTCCATTCCAATAAGTTTCCTCGAGGAAATATGATTCAATCGGTGCGTTAAAATAACATTAGTTTAATTAGTTCTTATAGTTGATAGTTAATTAGTTTAATAGTTGACGATGAAATTAGGTGAAAATTTAAGTTTCCAGACAACTGAATATTAAATATAATATTTGCGACGGAGAGAAGGAATGTCTTTAAATATTTTGTTGAAATAGGTATTGAAAAGCCCAACGAGAATTGAAAATATCTTGTTGTATGTAGTATCATTTTGTTAATTATTTTATCTTGTATTAATTTAGCTCCCTTTAGAATCACTTTCTAAAAAATGTGGTCTGCTTCGCACGATTTCACTCTCAGATGTAACTTCTTTCCCTCTTATAAAGCACGCGGATGTGTGTACCTACGCATATCGTGCAAGGCGAACAGTGTCATAGGGTGTGTATTTTAACGATCTACTAGACATTTTCTTTCTATTAATGGAACCAGACTTTAAAATCCAGCCGCAGTTTTAGACTTAGGTTATCCTTATGATACTTGGTGACATAATTCATGTTTCTAAGTAAGTTTAGTTGTAGCTAAAAAACAATTTTTATTTTCAGAGTTAAAGTATTAACTTATAGACGTTTAAATTTAAAAGAATTTGAGTTCTTTTGAAGAATTTTGGGGAATGCTAAAATAATACTAAAAATAGTATTATTTTGTTTCACTTCTCTACTATAATAGAGCTATTAGAAAATAGTTGACACATTATGAAATATTAATGGCTGTAAGATTGTCTGTAACAAATGTGGATATTATGAAACTAAATACGCTGTTTCACGTAGTTGCATTAAAGATTACACAAAATGACAAGATTAGATTTAAAAGGTAGTCATTTTACTCCTCATTCTAATCAGAATTACAATCAACTTTTAAAAACAACATTGAGTTTATTCAAACAATCCTTATATGTGGCGATCTTGCTACACGTGTCGAGGGGACATTGTTACGTAGTTAATACTCTTAAAATACCATTACCCTTTTATCAATCGTTAGTCTTTCTATTTCCTTAATGATGCCCTATGCGCTAATGTGAATAGTCCAGTCAGTAAATAAAAGCTTAATCATTAATTACAACTAACGCGTTTTAATCGACGACTCTTAGTTACATTTTCTGCGGATATTGATGACATTGTTACCTAATGACTATAAAGCCGAGTTACTCGTACGTGTGAACAACGGTCTTGAGTTTGTATGTGCTGCTATGTAAAATTTATACATAGTAATGTAATGTATGTAAAATTTAGTAATGTAAAATTTATATAAAAAATATGTAGTTTATATAAAAAAAGAAAAAATTTACATTTTAGGAAATTTATTCAGTCGTTTGCTATTATTTTATATGAGTTTCAGGTTTTTTTTGTATAATATAGCTTTATAATCACAAGAAAACAATACAATACAATGTAGCGTGTTATTACATTCTCTAGTGTTGAGATGTTGATATTACTCGAGCGCCTGAATACTCCTCAATATCAACACCTAGTGTTATAATATGCGCCCATAACAATCGCCCAATACCAGCTAATAGGGGATCCAAGACTGGATGAGGTCGTTCAGATGGACCCTATTCTATTACGATGACTGTATGTATAACTTAGAAGAGATTCGAATGTAATGAACAATTGCATTAATTAGTATACATAATGATTATGGTTTATTAGTGTTTTAGTTTAGTGCAAGCATAAATTATAAAAGATGTTATATAAAAACGTGTTCAAAGACGTTGTTTTCATGACTATAAATATACATTTTCCATTTCAAAAAGCCATGTGAAGCATATTCTTATGAATGTAAAATTGTGCAGTGACTTAACAGCTTTTATTTTAATTTATTTATTGTACACAATATTTATATAATTGTGTGTTTGATAAAGTAAAATTATTTTTACTTTATAAAACGTAAACATTTTTATTTATAGTTGAAACCAGACATCTTGTAATACAAGTATTACGCCACAAATATTCTCAGTAATTTGTTTTTCTTCCGTTATTTAGTCAACTTTGACATCGTTCATACGTCAAATGAAGTACAGTGACGTCACAACGACATGAATTAGGTGATATGATCATGTAAAGTGGCTCTTCCCAAAGTTGGCAATACCGCCCTCGGGGGGGGGGGGGGGGGGGGGCGTTGAAACGTCCCAAGGTAGTAATAGAAACTTCGGGTATATATTGTTACTATATTTTACCCTTTATTCTCACACATATGTATCAGCCTATAACTTCCCACTGCAGGGCACAGGCTTCCCCTAGTCAATCACTGGGGGGTTACCCTTAATTCACAATAATGTAATCCAGTAGGTATGTTGTTTTATAAAAGGGAAGAATTTTTATATTTTTAAATAAACGCAATAAATATTACGATATCTCATAATCAATTTAGTACGGGGCCAAAGCAATTCATAAATACGCAAATCGATATAATCAGTTAATATGAAAAATAAAACAACATGTCAGCATGCAATGCTCAGGCCTGCATTGCATAGAACCATTTCCTTTTCCGCCTGTTTCTAGGTCAAATACCAGAACACCCTGAAACACCTATTTAGTTATTTTAAACGAAAAGCTTTTACAAAATTTCAAAGATTTCCGGTATATTGACATCTTTACAAAAAATCACAATCCCGCTTTCCGGGTTTAATTTTTAGAAATCCTTTCTAAGAAATCTTTATAATGTTCCACATTATAAACGTTTCTCACTTTATACTTATTTAATTGAGAATTGCGTATGTGTACGCGATTAAAACGTAATACTTCTTCTAATTGTAAAGAAAGGTCTCTAGTTGCAGAAACCTAGTTTTAATAGACGGCGGTTTCCTAGAAAATGTATTACTTATTTTGCTAATTTCTGGTTAAAGGAGTGGCTCGAAAGAATTTAGTTTATATTTCTTTAACTAGTTGAAGATATCTTTAATAGACTAATGCTCCGGTTTTTTTGAGCAATACGTTCAATTGTATGTTGAGATTCTTAAGAGCTTAGGATATTTTCTTTTTTTTTAGAATGATAAATTGATAACCCTTACCTCTTATTCAGTCATTTATTGTAAGTGATACCTCGATCGATTCCGGGATTCAAGCTTATGTCACTTTATTGTACTGGTATATGTCTAGGTTTACACTTTTCCGTGTAATGAGTTGTTTTGATGTCCTGTAACTTCAATGAATCATCTTAACCGGGGGCGTGCCAACGTTTGTCATTCTGCACTAATGTTGGCATGTATCGCGAATGTCTATGGATGACAGTATCCACTTACCATCATTTGAACGGTATGTTCGCCTGGCGCCTTTTTTTTAAAAAAAGGTAATATAGTTATGTTCCTATTCTCCCACCGAGGTTCACATTTAGCATACACATGTTGGACTTAATCAACTTTATTGTTTGTATTATAATTCATCAATACAAATATAGTATGATTGTTTTGTATGTTTGCATTTGTCACAGAAAAACGATATATAGCGTGGCAAACAAATAAATTACGTTTTTGTTTGGCATCAAGGTTCTTAACGTAGGAAGTAGTCTTTAGGGCCGGCCCTCCATGGCGTATTATTTTAATTTATGATTGGACAACGCGAGCGGAACTTTTATTAGAACGGTGAAACTGAAGGTCACATTCTTAAGGGCTTAAGCAAAAAAATACCTTACATTAAATGATCATTACGAACCTACAAATAGCAAGTGACTCTCCACTCGTTCCACAGTTAAGAAAAACATGTATATTCGCGCGAGCAAAATATCTTGTTTGCATAACTGTCAAGATTTTTTTTAAATTTATATACCGTAACCAGCTCTTGTATCCACTACTGGAAATTTACCTCCGCATGCACATTTGTCTCCTCATGCACATGTGCCAAGCGGCCATATGCATTTCAAGATTTGCACAAGACAATTTTTCTGGTATTGTTATTATTATACTCTTATAAATATTAATATAGGCAAAAATAAAAGTTGTGATGCTTCTGGTATTGTTATCATTATACTCTTATAAATATTAATATGGGCAAAAATAAAAGTTGTGATGCATCTATAAGAAAAATTATTCTTAATTGTTACAACAAAGGTTGTTCGTTCAGAAAGATACAATGTTCTAAGGCGATGATTATGAATGCCCAATTAGGCACTATAACAAGTTAAGCACTATACTGAAAATATTCATCGGTAATCCAGGCCCAGGAACACAACTCACCGTGATGACTTAATAATAGTTTTGTTGATATAAAAGGAACCAACCGTTCAAAGGGTACTGAACTTATTAGAAATAAGTGCGATAGGTCAAACTAAAAGTTGTTAGAACTGGACACGATAGTAAAAAAAAAACTAATTTGAATTTTGAAAATGGCTCTTTCTTGTCAAACTCCATTAAAGTTTCACAGCTGTTGTCATTGTTTTTTTTTTATTTTTGGCGGCAATTTGAAAATTAAGTGTTTGTGGAAAAATGAATTTAACAAGAAAACATTTTCGTTTCGTTTTTATGACTTTGGTTGCTGTCTAAACCAGAAACAAAACTATGAAAGACTTAAATTAGCATTTAGTGCGGAAGTCCCATTCCGTGCCACGATTGAAGCAGACAAACGAACGACATATCAGTAGATATGGACATCATTAGGTATTGGTATGAGTCAAGTTCAAACTATTTTACACGATCCCCTACGGGTAAGGAAACTTTGTGCTAGATGGATTCCTCACAATTTGAGCGAATCTCTAAAACACTGCCGCATGGATAGGTGTCTCCAAATGCTTGAAAAATTCGAAAATGGTCAATCAAATGCTTTTTTGATATAGTAACAGGTGATGAAAGCTGAATCAACTACGAGCCTGAAACTAAGAGGCAACTGCGCAGTGGGTCTTTTCTTTCGATGAATTGCCAACGAAAGTGAAGGAAGGACGGAGCACTCAAAAGATAATGAATGCCTCCTTCTTTGGCACATCGGGACACTTTGCTACTATAACTTTAGAAAATAAAAGAACAGTAACTGCGGACTCGTATGTGAACGAACAGCTGCGTGCCTTCCGTTATGGGAAAAGTCAAAGAATGACACCCACGAAGCTGAATGATCCTCCATAACGACAATACCCCAGCTCACTGCCCCAGACAAACCAAGCTATTTTGAGTACACTCTGTAAATGTAGAGTTAATGTGTCATCCGCCATACAGTCCCGACCTTGCGCCCTGTGATTTTTATTTATTTCCTAAAATGAAGGATAAACTTTCTTTTTTTTTATGTACGAGGCAGACGAGCATACCAGTCCACCTGATGGTAAGTGGATACTGTCGCTCATAGACATCCGCGATACATGCCAACATTAGTCCAAAATGGCAAACCTTGGCACAACACCGGAAATGGCCTATCTTGGAAATGGTTCTCAATTTTGATATTAAATGTAATTTTATCTGTCTCAAGTTGTACTTAGAGACATCTAGATCCAAAATATCCATAGATATCCAATAATAATTAATAAAGAGATATCCAAAATCTAAAAATATGAAGTTAATGTCACAATTAGCCATACAATGAAATTAAAATACATTACAATCCCCTATGTACTGTTGTAAAAAAATTAAATGTCTCAAAATCATAAACATAATTTTCTTTGGTGTATTTAATTATGTGACTACCGCTGTATGTACAACGCATACTATTTAATAGGTACTATATGTATAATATATGTAACCTTTGTATAGTATCAATCAATTTCAACACAGTCAATTCTTTTATGATTAAAATATGACTAACTTGTTCAAATATACCCGGATTGCATTGATTTTCTTAGAAATGGAATACCTTCAAAATAAAAACAATTTTCAACTATATAAATAACCATAGATCTGCTTTCGTTTTTTTATTGCGTCATTTAATAACTATTAATTATACTTAAATAATATTGTTGTAATTATACTTAAATAATATCTTTGCCCTCAATATTTATGTATGTACTTACTCGCATAATGAGATAAAGTGGAAATTACTGGAAATGGGAATGTAGTTGCTTTTGGCTGTTGTATGTTTGTGTATATTATTTGTCGTATGGGTCGAGCTGGAAGCGGCACGGGCTTGCGGTGGTGGTGGGGAAAGGCGGCCAGTGTCCGAGGTCCGAGGCGCGCGGCTGCGGCGCAGGCGCATGCTCGCTCAGTATCAGTAGTAACGTGTGCCGCGTCGCGCCTACAGGTGCTCGTTTGTTTTCTCACACCCGTGACAATAAATTCGATACAAGAAGTACATTACGGGCGTTCGCGCTCGGCTCGCGACCTATGTCTGCCGCCGTCGATGCGCTACCTGGACGCCATTAGAATGAAGTGCCACTATCGCTGCATTTGGAACAAGGAGATAGTGTTCAACTCACAGAAACTTGTCAAGAGACGTTAGGCTTCTAAAGCCAGCCCTGAACCTATAACGACGACTATCGCTCGCACCACGAGGATTCCGGTTTATAGAATACCACTGCCCATATAATCGTATTAAAATTGTAGCAGTAAGGAAGTTAAGAGACATTTTTGTGTGGATTCGTTAAGGGTTTCTTGATTTGAGCTTCGTAATGGCAGATCTGTATGTTGGTATGTGGTGCACTATGTTGTGTTATGCGGTTGCATTGTTTGTTTTGGTTTATTGAAAGGCACTCTAGCGGAAAAATGCTCTCAAGGTCTTAATGCTCTAGTTCCTACTGTTGATGTTTGCTCACCAGTAAACAAGTACGCTGCATTGTGTCATAAACAACTTAACATTCCTTTTACGCTTTTTACTGGGCGTCAAAGTAATTTGGTAACCAAAAGCATCGACAATTCGAACGGGAGTGATTATTTTACTGCGCAACAAACCTGTTCGCGGCGTTGATATACTTTAACGTTTCCACTTTATTGGAAACCAATTTACCAATCAAGTTCACTTTCAAAATGTTTAATGAATGTACTTTCAAATGTCTAATTGCTATATTTAAATGTAGGGACAGACTGAGTGTGACGTTTATCACCTAGTTTTATTTAAAGATTTCGCTTAGCATATTTTTGGTGGTTTGAAAAGATCAGGCAGATATGTAGGTAATGTTGATGGTTATAAGGAGCCTACCCCATAAAACTACTTACAATTGTTATTGACTATATCAACATAACTTAACATAATCTAGTTAACAATGCATTAAAGTAGTTTATGTGTTATTTGTCACGCATAATATTGCTGGTCGTGGAATTTCACGTGGCTAGGCGCATTGGCGCGCGCTGGCGTTTAGCGGGCGGTGCAAGTTACGAGCGGAAATAAGTATCAGCGCTTGTTTTAACAATTTTACGGCACAAAGATGCATAGGAATAAGTGTTTATGGAGCGGTTAGTCGCTCAACACTTATACCGCTGCCTAACTGATAAACCAGTTCGCGCACAAGGCGACCTCGCTCGCTGCTCGCCCAATAATTAAACCGACTTATTGGTCACTTGTTTCCATTCCTACATATTGATACAGATACGACCTACCCGTACCTTTCTAATTATATTGTCGTGTTGAGGACGGATTAACAAAACAAACAAAACCCCTTTTTCGGTAGAAATCACAGACAGCACTTCGCCACTTTTTTAGTGGCTACTTCGAAACATGTGCTATTATAGCCTATATAAATATACTTGTTTCATAGCATTGATTGTTTGGGAAGTACTACGAAATATAATATAGGTAGAGATATTTGCAATAGATATTTACAACTTTGTTTGGTCTTCCATTTAGTTGATGCCGATGCAAAACTATTTTGTTTATTAAAATCTATTTATAATTAATAATAATTAGGATGTATGTACGTGTTAGCTAGGGTAACGACTAACACAATCGTATGATTTAAAATTGGCATATTAAATTAAACAACTCTGCTATCAGATTATTTTTACGTTTTTAATTATATTCACATAAAAGTGGAGATGCTTGACGTGCGTACGTGTTGATATTTTTAAAAGAATCACGTCTAATCGTGAAGTCATTGACATTAGTAGGCATATATTAAAAGAGATTCGACACAAAAATATTGATGATGACACAAATGTAGTCAAAGTATGTAGTAATTGTTATCTGGGAAGTGGCAGCGAACTGTGCAGATTGTGCCGGTTATCGAGGGTCGCCGGGACGTGCTGCTTGCGCCGCGGGCTAGATATTTGTATCCAACCTGTTACAAATTACGCGATAAACTCCAGGATAAATTAGACGAAGTGAATAAATAGTTGAATCACTGCGTATTTTACTCAAGGAAAATAAAATATTTAGATGAAGAATTTCTGCATTATGTTTACGAGCTCAGACACCAATCTTACCAATTAGATTCAATTGATTGGTGAATGCGTCCGTTGATCGATTCGGAATATTTAATTTTTAGGATACGCTCTCAAGTCCCCCATCAATTATTACGGTATCGTAACCACGCTTACAATAAATACCTAACAATATTGAGATTGCTTTGTGGCAAGCGCTTTTTATTGTCGGCAATTAAAATAATTAAAATTAAACTTTAATTTATGGTATAATAAAATTATGAGGACATAACGTCATTAATATCAGTGAGGTCAGTACCTTACCTGGTCAGTACCAGATAGCTCAGTAGCTACTATATTCCAAAGATTACTTAATTCCAATATTTCATCGCTGTTTATTACATATTTACGCAAGGTTAAATGTGTACTTATGTACGACTAGATTTTAATATTAATTAGTCTGAGATTTATCGATGTGATATACTTTGTTCGGATCGAGGTACTAGACAGGACTGTTTTTATAGTTATTTACATATCTAATATAAATCAACACGGCCTTCTTTAAGGGTCATGAATACATTTAATCAAGTAATTTAAGAATAATAAGAATCCATTGGGGTATATTGTAGATAATAAAGTAGTGATGGTGTCAGGTTTTCATTTGAACAATAGGTTGTGCGTGCATTGGGCTGCGTGCAACATGAGAGTCTGTTTATTTAGTTCACGGCGCGCCGCTAACGTTGCACCTTAGTCCATTTTGCTGCAATTACGAGCCATTGAATAAATACATTTACAATATGGCGTTTATTAAAATTGTCTATTTACCTGTTTACCTAACGTCGACATCAGTTCTATTAAATAGATTTAACGTACTTATAGGTTCATTATGTCTATCAAGATATTAATTGTCCAATATATTATGGTCACTCATGCGGAACACGTTAAACAATGTCCACTGCTACCGACTGACCTCTGCCTGTTAACGGTTACTGTCGTAAAAGGTCACACCTCAGTTTGATATTGTGAGCTTTTCTTTTCTTAAATACGTATAAGGCTTAAATTGAAGTTAAAGTATTATACTTTCATGATGTTAAATATTTATTTTCTTTTACAGAAAACATCTTCTCCAACTGGCTTGAGGAGAAAGTGGAGCTTCCCATCTTTGAGAATATTTCTCAAGTTCCCGAACGCGTGGAGGTGCCTACGGCTATTCCGGCTCTCATCGCGCCGCACGCTCACTATGCGCCTCAGGCCACTGAGGAGCTGCTGCGGGAGTTTGAGACAGTGTACGGTGCTGTGGAATTGACGCACCTCACTCCCCCGCAGAGCCCGCCGGGCCCTGCCACCCAGCTGCTATTGAGTTACGTGCAGCAGGCCCAATGCGCCCCACTGGCCACCGCGTTGCCTTCCGGCCCTCCCCCGGAGCAGTGGGCCCCTGCGGTCGTCCCGGCGAGTTCGTTGCCCGTGGAGTTCGAGTGTGACTTGCAAGAGGTGGAAGAGCTGGTGCGACACCGCGCTTCGCAGCTCACCTCCGGTGACAGCTCGAGCGCCTCGCCTCGCTCCTCGCCGCCCTCCTCACCACGTTCATCCACGGACGAGGAGTGGTGTTCTTCGACGCGGCCCAAGCCGTACTCGCGCGGCACCGACGAGCGCCGTTCGCGCAAGAAGGAGCAGAACAAGAACGCGGCGACACGCTACCGACAGAAAAAGAAGGCGGAGATCGAGGTGCTTCTCGGCGAGGAGAGCGCGCTCCGGCAGCGGCACGCCGACCTCGACAACAAGTGCGCCGACCTTCAGCGCGAGATCAGATACCTCAAGGGGCTCATGCGAGACCTCTTCAAGGCGAAAGGCCTCATAAAATAAACGCTCCACAACCTCCGCCTCAAGCAAAGGAATACTGTCTGTAGCGCGACAACGAGCGCATTCCAAATTGAATTGAAATCAATAAGAAGGAGTACTTTATTATTTTGATGATTTATCCTCGAGTTAAGCTAGTTTCGTAAGTCGGTTAACATTTTTTGTATCTCGGGTAACTTTATCGACGTTCACATCGAGCAGCATACACACATACACATATCTCATAGTCGAGGGATACAATAAATAACATCTTTAGAAGTCACAGGTGGCGCTATTCTCTCATCATTCATTACTTTTATTTAGAGGACAGGTCGCATTCATTGTTATGAAAATAGGAATAAGAACTTTAAAACTTAATTTTATTGTTATTCTCATTTGTTATTCTGTATTTGTTTTGTAAAAGTAAAGCAATGAAATTTTATATCATATTTTTCTTTTTTAATTCAGTGTTCTGTTTTCAAACAATATAAGGAATGCGATGGCGAATAAATATTGTTTCATTTTATTTTTTTAAGTATAAAACCTTCGTATATATTACTAAAAAGTCAGATGAAAAGGTTATTTATAACTGTACACAGCTGTTGCTGGAGGTTTCACCAAAATTTTTGAAGGGTCCAGTGCGTATTGCGTTTCGCATAAATCAACAATCCTGACCCGAATTACACGATAATTACTGTAATTTGAAATAGTTGCGAAGGATTAGAAACTATCGTGCAAGGATGGTTCGTGGTCACGTTGGCGTGAGATAATCATCGGCTAATATAGCCGATTTAATCTCTTAATTACTGATTTTCATTACTATTTATAGATTTCAATCAAATTAATAGTAATTATCACGGCGATAGCCTGGGAGAGAAGTGTTGCCTACCTACGAGTATCCACTCTGGATTTCATCCGTTAGTTCGAATCTCTACCACCGAGTTTCTACTCAAATACGGATTTTTCAATAATCATTAGCTTGGTGGTGAAGGAAAACAGTGAGGAAAGGTACGGTACATACATGCCCACGAATAAAAATAGTCTAACCTATGTGTAATATACACCAAAATCCACACGGCGGATTATGACTCGAACAGCCCCCTTCCGCCCCACCGCCATGTAATCACAAGGGGAGACCCATGCCCTGTCGTGGGACGTAATAGGCTGATCGAAACATGAATAAACTAACAAATTTATAAATTAACTTCAATATATTCTAGATATTATGTCCAAGGCAATTCGTTGATAAACAAGATTTATAATTATGTAAATAGACATTGAGAAGTGACCGTTATCGCGGTATATTCCCGTCAACAAGGAAAACTTTTCCAATAAGAATTAGAGATAAGGGCGAGTTGTGGCAGGGTCATAAGTATGCACATAGCGTATCTGCCGCTAATGTCGTGAGGTCATCTCCCCGCGCCCCCAGGAATCTGCCCCCCGAATGTTATGAATGTATTACTGCGTGGAGGCATTCTTGTGGATATCGCTGTGGTTTCAAGGCCCAGTCACGACCTTGCTTGCACTCTGCGTTAAAATTACTATTTAAACAACAAGGGATTAAAAGTAAAAAAAAAAGTTATCCACGTACCCATCATTTATTTCTAAATAAATGAGGCATAACTTTTCTTAAGGAGAAATTGTTAAGAAAATCAGTAGGTAGATCTTAGATTAATGAAGTAAAATAGAGTCTTCTGTCATTAATGGACTCGGTTGTTACTTTGCGAAAGTTAATTATGCAATGCAACATTGTTTTGCTCTATCTATCCCCAGGTACATGTTTTATACACATCGATCGTGTAAATATGAATTAGCGTAAAGGACAAGTCACAGTAATTTCAGGACGGGCAGAAAACATTTTTTCATACAAAATGTCTTGACTTTAAGAGCTAAACATATGGATAACGTATAACGTATGGATTTAAAACGCGACGCTGCGTTACCCAAACGGGTTGGCGAGTTCACTCTTTTAGAAGTGATGTAGTTCCCCACCACTTCTGGTAGCGGCTCGTCACCTTTTATGACAGCCAAGGTAAGAAATGGGGTGGTGCTGTTTTAAAGCGCCCACGCTACACGCCCATTTTTCCCTATGTATTTTACGACTTAGAGGTTTGTCCCGTACCTACGCCAATTGAAATTTACACTAACGATATAGGTATGCATAGTCGCTATCGAGAACAAAAAAAGCAAAACCTGTAGCATTATATGTGGAACATGCAGATTTGTAATTAACCAATAGCGATTTCCTAATCACACACCATACCAATACCTACGTCGACGCGTTTCAGGGTCTCACAAACCACCCCATTTTTAAGACAAGTTTCCATTATTGCAAATACTCCCTGTTAATTTCCTATATATTTCTCACTAAGAACATAGAAACACATATGCAACGATAACAGTGAATAGTTAAAAAACACATATGCAACATCTTAAATGAGAAATCCAATAATAATAGACATATGGAAACTATGATAATATACGAATTTACATATAACATTATAAACTAATGGATCTGATAATCATGTTGTAATTTAGTATATCACGTACTTTGTTCTTCAATTTAAATAATGAGTTACTAAATAAATTAATAGATTGTAATTTATCGCTATACGAGTATGTGCAGCATCGCCTGCGTATTGAGGATAACAATATTTTGTTGTTTTTCGTTTCTGCTATGTACAAATTCTGTATTGTCGCATCTATGTAGTAGGTACCTCCTTACAGCTACGGCTCCCAGATTCTATGATATTTATCCGCAAGGTTATAGAGTATAGAATCCTTTGTACTCTCGGTGCAACCTTTGAAATATGTGGTTCGTATCTACTGTAAACACTAGACACGCGTCACATTGTATGCTTATTTACATATTTACTGTCACATTGTGGTTTCCGTATCTATTAAAATTTATTAGTACTTAATTGATATTGAAGCATTTGCTCTATATATTCCAAAACAACAATATAAATGATAAATGATCACAACTCTGCCTAAGAACAGTAGTAACAATTTTAATGAAAGCGTAATTAACGTACATACCTATACGTTGATTCAACAATGGTTATTTTTTTTGTTTCATTCAAAACACCAAGTTTATAGCTTTCTTGAATGACATCAAAATACACGCCTTTTTTCTAAAGAGCGCAGAACTTAAGGATAGCCCTGTCGTAGTAAAAATATAACAGTAGTTTATTCGACCCCGTCGAACCATGGCCTGGGTGTTTGTATATGTAACACTTGATTATAACTTAAAATTCATTATTTAATAAAAGGTTTTTTAGAATACGTGCCTTAGTCTCTGGGGACGTCCCCCATATACCTATATGATCGTGATGTGATTTGAGAAATGATGCATAGATAATGATCAATTCAGTAATCTTGTGTGTACGAGTACCTTGGCATTTAACTGATATAAGTATATTCAATTTCATAAAAGTGGAAGAAAATTAGAGTAAATAGACGAAATTAGGTAATTCGGCGGTACCTACCTACCTATCCTAAATGTTAGTTAATTAATCAATTATAAATTTAACTAAGTTTCAAACTTTTGCCTGCTGCGTGTCCAGACAACTAAAAAATTCGGAAATTGTTGTTTTCTGCTTTATTTAATGTCAGTCTATAACGTCTCACTGAAGGGCACAGGCCTCCCCCAGAAGTCACCAGGGGACCATGCTTTATATTATTCACATTTTTAAAATTCGCTCTTTAACTAATATCGCGCTGTTTACAACTATGTGGCTGCGGCATACACCTACATATTAAAGTTCAATAACACTGACAACAATCTATAACAGTTCACAGAAATCTATAAATCCCACTTCATTACATTGTGGCGGTTCGATTTTTATGCAAATATGAGTAAATTCCGAGCGCGGAGGCACACTTCTGTATCCACAGTATCCACTTTTAACTCGTAGACTAGTGTTTATTCGACATCAGCCTATAATGTCACATTGCAGGATCTCCCAATGAGCAGTGAACTTCTGATCATAAAGAACTATGTCCTTGCATAGTTCATTATGGTCTTGTTGTCAGTGGGTTTTGAGAATTTGAGAGTTCTGAAATAATTCGGTTGTAAGCCATTTTTTTAAACAACCATTATTCAAATGTTGCATCAACTATAATTCCCATTAATAAACTCATTAATCTTGTAAAAACACTTAGACTTAAGCAATGTCAACAATATTTTTTTAAATAATGTCAAATAAGTTTTTTAATGATTTTGGAATATTATTAAAGAAATTTATTGTCATTTAATATGAATTTTTGATAGAATGAGCTTTTTTATAACTGGATAGTATTAACTTCTGAGGATAACGCGTTTAAAATCTACAAGAGTCGCTTAGTTTTTCAAAAAGCTGTGGATTCCGTTTTATAAACATGTCAGCCTGGAAAACGTATAGTGAGGGTGGCGACAGTATACCCAATTTTTTAAATAATGGTTTACACGATTCTGGTGGTCCGACTCTACAAATCGCACGAACAGACTTTTTTTGAACTATAAATGCTTTATTAATACTAGTTGAGTTCCCCCAAACCAGAAGACCAGCCAAACCAAACCAAAGCCGCTATCACAAGCGTTGAGGAACTTCACCACCTCTACAAGAGTGGACTCGCCAAACCGCTTGGCCAGCGTGGCGTGTTCAGGCCATTCATCCCTCATGCATCAGACAACGTGCACGAGGAGGGCCATGTCCAGCAGTGGATACTGAAAGGGTTGCATTTCACTGCAATTTTATTAGATATATAAAATAATTTAAAAAAAAATTAACGAAGTTTTTTTCCCCTGACTGTTGTCTATTTTACCTGTAAACTCGATTTTCTTTTGAAAAACATTTATTTCAAGATAAATACCTACTTAGTACTTTCAAAGTCTTTACTCGGTCTGATACGCATAGTGTAATAGCTAATAATGAGGCTTTCATTTTATATGTATCACCGCGCATCAATATTCATCGGTACCTAATTATGTAATTGCTTTTAGTAATTTTTATCTGACCTATTGTGAAGAATTATTATTGTATTGAAACAATTTATTAAATTTTTATTCAGGCTGTTTTGGACACGTGCCACTCAATAAGTTTGGATACAAGATCAGCTCATGAAAAAGATCAGCTCTCCAAACTGCGATGTACGTGAAATTGTTGAAGATGTCCCACACTTGTTGCTGGAGTGTGTCCGGAATCAACCGGAACGAGAGGCGTTAGAGACCACTCTCAATCTGAACAATAATGATATATATTTATCTGCATGTTCCATAAGATACTAGGAGAACTTCCATAAGATACTCACGAACAGTATACGAGTATATTAGGAATATATTACGATATATACGGAGTATATTACGAGACTTTTACAGGAGTGGCGTCAATCAGCTACCCGTGAGGTGGCGAAAGTGTGTAGATAATATGGGTCAAATATTTCGACTAATAGAATAAATATTGTAATAACAAAAAAAATCTGTTACTCATACAAATCTGTCATTTCATAGGTAAGCACTAGTTTGTTTTTATCAGACAGTACTCGTATTTGTGTCCAAATATGGACGTGCGGTGTCGGCTGGCTTTAGAATAGCACCATTCTATGTTTACGCGCGGGTGTCGTAAAAGGCGACTAAGGGACAACAAAGCCGCTAGCAGAAACGCCGAGCACTCGTGAACCTGCTTGCTTGATCACCGTAGCGTTTTAACGCCATCCATCCTTCGTATATAGATAGGACAATGTCCAGCAGTGGATGCTAAAAGAGCTGGTTAAGGTTACTTATTGCTAAAGGGTAACTGTTTAATATGGTATTATATACAGTTACCCTTTTTTATATATTTACTTATGGAGAAATTAAAGAGAAAGACATACAGTAAATCTAATTAAATAAATGTAAAGAGAAACAAGTAGTCTTAGTCTATCTCCTTATACATTTCTCACTAAGATCATACAATGTAATTTCCTTTTAGACGTCAAATCATAGTGAATAAGTTTCAACATGTAAAAAAAATAAGCAAATACTGAGAATAATGAAGAACTATAGAGCATATTTTTCAATTTAATTCTTATGAGATAAAGTAGATCATTTTAGTAGATCGGGAACTTTGTTTTTGAATTTTTTATAATTAATTATTAAAACAACACCAATTTGCAGACGCGAAACAAAATGATGTAAAAGTATCACCACGGTTATGTAATAGTTCGTAGTGTATGTAATAGTGACAGTTTTCTGAGTTAGGTATGCACAGTTGAAAGGGTTAAAGCGGGCGGAGGCGATCGTATACGATGCCCGCGAGGCCGCTCGGACCTTTCGCACCATACTGCACCGTCGTTCCCTACAAATTGTTTTATATTCCACACACGAGACCATTTCAGTTCAAAGAACTTGAAAAATGTTTTGTCTTGCATTGCTTTTTTGTTTTGAGGGTAAAACTAAACGATAATATAGTTCATTGGTTATGTAGTTTAAGCGCGATTCACACAGAGACGACGTGGATGAACGAGACGGGCGCGAGTCTCATCGCTCCTATAATATAGGCTAACATTGTGTTATCATTAAAAGGTTATGCACATATTCGATTCGGCATATTCGACTCGGTATTAGACCCAATTCACATCGAAAGTTCGTAATAGATACTAGTAATTAATAATTCAGAACTGTACTTGCTTTATGTAAATACGAAAGAAATTATTCTTTCGTATTTACATAAAGCAAGTACAGTACATATACATGGACGGTAATTGAATACATTGAGTCTTGTTTCGCCCCATAAAAAGTAAGCAAACATATGTAGATATAACATAACAATATTAGTTTCATTATACTTTTATACTTCACTTTTTTATACATTTATTATATATCAATAGTTAAGAAATGTGTCAAACCCTATTAAAATTAATTATTATTAGAAATGTCAATGTAATTAAAACTAACTTTATTTAAACTTTATTCTCGACGTTCTTGGTTAAATTTTACTTAACGTAACGTACTTAGTAACCAGTGACCGTTTGACGGAGATGAATGTCAATCAATGCCATGTCAATTGCGATAGTTCGGTACATAAAATGTAAAAAATAATTAATTGAAAATCCGCACTGAAATAGAAACTAGTGCACCGCCGTGCACAAATGAGAGTCGAGACCGAATCAAATTAACGAACAAATAATGAGAGAACAATAATGACATGAGCGAATAAATAAACGTAATGTATTGCATCATGTTGTGCTGTTCCGTGCCGTGCTGTGCTGTTTCGTGCCGTGCTGTGCTGTCCTAGCTGAAGAACTTATGCCAGTACCGCAAGAGCACTCAATCATTATTTCGTGCTGCAGTTTCAAAAGTACAAACAGCCATGATGATTGCCAACCTTCGTTAGAAGACGGCTCTGCAAGAAGAAGTTTTGAAAATAACAAGTAGCCGTCATCATAATGTGATAATATGATATTGTAGGAACATACATTTAGATAACATTAGGGCCTTACCTATGAAATTGCTGTTAGTTCATACTGGCCAATTTGAACTTAGTTATCTTGCGATTGGCTTGGAATTCCAAATTCAAATTAAATTCAATTTGAAGCTATAACATTCTTTATCAAAATCGGTTATTCATTTGTTTTTCCGTCAAACGACTTTTTGCTTAGATGTCATTGTGTTTACGATCATGGAAAAGTTAAAAATTTGTATTGTTTTCGAGCATTGAGTTCCGTCTTGGCAGCAGCTCAGCACAGATGGCACGCAATATCAACGATGTGTACGGACTAAACACCGCAAATGAACGCATGGTGCGTTTTTGGTTTGATCGTTTGCGTTCTGGAAATTTCGACCTCAAGAACAAGCCACGTAGACGACCGGAGACTAAAGTCGATAATGGCTAATTGAAAGCAATAGTAGAAACGGATTCATCTCAATCCACGTCTGAGTTAGCAGCAGCCTTTGGTGTAAGTGACAAAACGATATTGATTTGCCTCAAATCGGGAAGTGAAGAAGCTCGAAAATTGGCTACCGTATGAACTTAATGAACGTCAGCTGCAAACACGCGTCAAAGCTTGCCTTACTTTAACCGGCACAAAAATGAAGGGATTCTGAGTTGCATTGTCACTTGTGATGACTTGATGAGAAATGGATTCTGTACGATAATGATAAACGTTATTCACAATGGTTGACCCAGAAAACACAGCTAAACAATATCCCAAACGTGTCCATGATAACGCTCGCCCACACACTGCACGACAGACAGTCTCAAAGTTACAGGAACGTCAACTGGAAATTCTCCGTCAGCAACCGTACTCGCCACACCGTGTCCCTACTGATTTTCATTTTTATCAGTATTTGGATAACTTTTTACAGGGAAAAGAGTTCAACTGCGGTGAGGCAGTGAAATACGCATTTAGAGATTTCATCGATTCCCGTTCCCAGGAGTTCTATAGCAGAGGCGTCAATCTAATCTAATTCCAATAAAATGGCAAAAGTGCATTGATAATAATGGTCTTCGAAAATTAAATATATAATTTTCATACAAAAAAATATTTGAATTTTTCCATATAAAACGGCAATTTCATAGGTAAGGACCTAATATATCTAATACTCGTACCTGTCTAGACATACCTATTGACAAACCAATTTGGCAATCTAGTCCTAAGCGACCGAAAAGCAAATGCTAGTCTATATACGAAGCGCGTGGTCTGTCTGTCTGTTTATTCGCTTTAATCTCTGGATCTATTAGGTAGAGTTTATTGCGGTTTTTATTGTGTTATTTATTCTGAAAGATTATAGTGCATCAATATATATGAGGTTTATTCTCTGTTATCGATGTTAAAGAGCATAATATAATTAAGGTAGTTATGAATAACCTAGTTATGAAAATATAAACGATTTCGTAAAGCGAGGCAATCAAAGTAAACGATCCTCATATTTTTTCCCGAAATTTAAGGCGGTAATATTAGTATTAAGCGGTGAAATTAGTCTACGGCCGTGGTTCCCAAATTTTTACGATTCCTGGCGCCTTTGCTCAATCCAGATTTTCTAAGGCGCCCTATATTAAATTCTAACAATATTACTACTATTTTCTTATATGCCCCCAGTGGAGCAGAAGGCAGATAAAAGGCTTTTTTATTTCTAAATCAGGTCTGAACACGTATAATAAAGGTATTTGTTTACCTTTTATTCCTATTCGACGTTTCGGCGCGGCTTACACCAGTCGTGGTCACGAGTTGACTGAAGAGGCGGGTAGTCCAGGGTGGGAGCTGCAAGCAGTTGATAACCCACTACAATCACTACCACTAACCCGCTGCGAGCCTCAACATTTGATCTTCACATTCAGAAAGGCTGCGACACACTACACTAACAATGTCCGGGGATTTGTTAATCACTGAATTCCACGTGGACGACAATTTATATCCATCTTCCCAATTGAAATTTTGATGTCTTAATTTCAATCGCTTCACATACAATCCTGGGATAATAGTGACGTTCAGTGGAGAGGATTTTGGGAGTGCAGAGTTGCAGGGATCCAGTGATTAACTCCAGCGTTGAGAATGTGTTCGGCTATTGCTGATTTACTAGTTTGGCAGTTTCTTACAGCTGCGATGTGTTCCTTTACCCTTTCCGCAATTGTGCGCTTAGTTTGGCCTATATAGGAACTACCACAGCTGCAATCTATCTTATAGACAGACACCTGGCATCTGATAAGGTCCTTGGGTGTGCGTAGATTTTCCGCTAGTTTGTATGACGGAGTATATACAGTCTTTTCCATTTTCAATGGAGTATTTTCTCAATACTTTTCCAACTTTGTCCGTCACTCCTTTCACGTATGTCATAAATGCTGGCTGTCTGTTAACCTCAGGGTTTATTCTCCCTCCGATTGCGCCTTGGTTGCCTTCCAGTCGCTTTGTACCCATTCCGTTTGAGTACCTACGTCCTGAAAATGTGATAATTCGTCTTTTATGTGTTCAGGGTCACAGAGGTTTTAGCAACGACGGATTTCAGGTGTCAAGGATGATGATGTGATATGATGATCGTCTCAGACCAAATTCCGTCTGCGATGTCTTATCTGCAGATCGATAGGATCCTCCTGACACAGCCTCCTTGTACTACTTCTACTTGTATTACTTGTAGTTTGTATACCAAAAACTCTGTATGTTTTTGGTGTACAATAAAGTGTATCTATCTATCTCCACAGGTCTACAGTGGCATCGGTGTCCGTCAAGAAGATCGTCGGATCTGACGCAGGCAACTGTTGACAGTGACTTGGAATTCACGTTTTAATATTCTTCCATGTCTCGCAACCGTATAATACAATTTGACATTGCTGTTAAAAATCTTTAGCTTCACTCTTTTTGAGGGGTGTTTGGACTGGCAGACAGAACGTACACATGCAAATCTATATCCAAACCTACTATTCCAGTTCCCAACACGATACTTTCTAGGTAAGTAAAACTGGAGACCCTCTCCGCCTATGAAACGCGGGGTTCTCATATCCGTCGTCTTTCGTACATTAGTTTTAAGGCTTGATTAAATATTAATTATACGTGCTAGATGTCGGGTCCTCTGACATTGCATTGACGATCGGTTAGCTCAGTTGGCAGTACTCCTACCGACTGTGTAAAAGGTCTCGGGTTGGATTCGGGCCAGACATTCATTTGTTTAAAGACAAATGTTTGTTCGGATCTGAGTGAACGACGTGTGGGCAATTAAAAAAATCAAAATGGAAATGAAATTATGAAAATTGTATATTATTTGTGGCGCCCCTAAGAGGAAGGTGGCGACGAGGGACACACTTTAGGAACCACTGGCCTATGCAGCTACGGTTTAATCCCTTTCTCGGACAGTGAAAAAAGCTTACCATCGTTTACGCTCTACTAAATAAAGTATATTACTCGTAATTTGACAACAATGTACATTATTTTCCACTATTTTAGTTCGTTTATTTACACTAATCTCGAGAACTACTGAGTTGACTTTACTGAGAACAAGACAAACTTTATAAAGTTGTGTAAATTTATAGAGTTCCACGTCCAGGACGAAACAGGGTTCTATACAGCCTGTGCCCCGGTTAAATGCGAAACTAATTTGTGTTTTGGATTAAGCTGGTCATCCTTAGTCAAGATGAGTGTTTTATTCCGAAATTAGAAAATCGTGATCCCCACATTAATAATAGTCACTTTCCGAAAAAATATATTCCATGTATGTTATTAGAAATCAACTTACAATATAAGTTAAGAAAAAAGTGATGTGACGCAATTTCACCTATTGACCAATTTCGAAAGAGAGTGTTATGCTACATTGGACGGATGACGTCACTTTTTTCTTACTGTGAATAGAGTATAGTGTTAGCACTCGTATTGCTTATATGTATTTGGATCCAACGGGTCAGTATCAGCGAGTCCCACTTAGCCGCGAGCATGCTCAAGATGCTGGTGATACTGCCGCGGACACGGATCAGCATGGAGGCACATTGCTTCTGCATGGATGTCTTTAAAGCTGTCAGTGTGAGCTTCCAAGAAGATGCGAAAGCGCTGCTAAACCTCGTCAGCCCCATCAGCACCTTGAACAAGTTATTGTATTGAGCACGCAGGTCATTGCGTGTAAATTTCATCCATAGACTGCAGGTGAAACGAGATGTGCAATAAGTCTTTTAAATAAAGCAATTTTCACTTGTTTAGTGCACTTAGAGAACTTGCGCGCTATCAATCTCAGAATTTACAATAAATAGATTTATTCGAAATGTTTCTAAAATTTCAGTTTAAGAATTTATTTCCTAATAGAATTGACAAACTTACACGAGAAAATTTACATAAAAATAAACAAGTTTTTTAGTCATCCTAAGTTGATTGTTTACCTAACCAGGGCGGCATAATCGCATGTGCGACAAAGCCCTTTACTATGATAAAAAAAAAAAAAAAAAAAAAAAGACGGTAGAGACTGTTCAGATCACTAATGTCGTGTCGTGTAGTGTTGCCAGATGAAGAAAGCTAGAAATCTGTATTTCAACTTTAATAATAATTGAACTTCAAAATCTATATAATAATAATAATTGAATTAATCTGTATGTTTTCTGTACGTATATCATGTTTTCTGTAAGTTTTATCACTAGGGGGGGATTTGTCTGTAGGGGTTCACGACTAATTTATTATCGAATTTTGTAATTTTTGCTTAGTAAATTGGTATAAAGAAATAAAAGTGACTAATACTTGTACATTGTACATGTTTTATTTATTTTAGATACCAATTTAGTGTCAACATTCAAATCATATCAAAGTTCAATCATACCAGCACCATCCATCAATAGTGCTGGATTCTAGACGATTTCTTTGCGTCGTCTTCGTCACGTTGGTTGAAGAAAATTAGTGAATATAAATCAGCAAAAAATATTCAGAGTGAAATCCCCATATCTACACACCGCAAAATTAGGACTTGCCGGTAATTCCCGAAACGAATATCGGTGTTGCTATTATATTTTGCTGAGAGAATTGAAAACTATTAACCGAGGAAAAAATGTGTATAAAAAATGTGCGAATGGTGAAAATCTGTATAGAATGAACTTGTAATTTAAAATCTGTAGCTCGTGTTAAAAATCTGTATAATTATCGATAAATCTGTATGTTTGGCAATACTGGTGCCGTGTCTTCTGATTTGGCGACATCTAGCGAGTGCCTTTTATAGTTGGACTTGGAGTCAATCAGTAGGTAGGTGACCAATCGTATGTGATAAACAATAACTACTCGCATGTATTGTTTGTGACTTTATTGCAATTAAAATGAAAAAAATGAATTATAATACAGATAATTCTTATCGCCCAAATAAATATATTAATTAAATTTAATACACATATCTAATGTGTAAGCTATTTGTACATGCGTAACACGTGTGCCCTTACACTGTTAATTGACCGACTTTCTCAGTGTACCATCGTTGCTATCATGCAACCGCGAGGGTAGACGTGCTTCTAGCCTAATTGTGTGGATTATCACGGATCTCTTCTGTCGGAACGTGCAAGTGACGGCACTTCCACGTTACGAACTCGTAGCGTTGTATGTGCTTATCGATTACTCCCCCCTTGAAGAGCAGCAGGTAAGCGGCTCTTACATACCAGCGGATAACTCCTACTGTGATACGAAGCATATTTCGAATAGAAAAAACTTGTTTGAAATTATAAAAAATAACATTCATACTTTGCATTGCATTTGCATCACTATATATTCGCGAATACAGTGTCATGAATAATAGTATCTAACCTACTACGCACTCATTTGTGAAATTAGTAAGTAATTTCAAGTTTAAATTAAAGTTAGTATCTTTTTCGTGTAACTAGTAATTATATTTTTACAATACCTACTCGAGAATATGAAAAAAACCCATGTTGTAATGAGACGAGTGTCGACACACCAGTCTCTTCGTTTATTCGCGAACGAAAAATCTTAATCTAAATGAATCTTATTCGGAAAATCTAAATGAATGAAAAATCTTATAAACCTTTCTTTAAATTATTGAATAAATACTTTATGATAACTGCAATAAAGTTCAGAATTGTTATGCCACATATGTCACTTGTCATCGTTGATTGGGAATAATAAAGTTCTTAAAAGTTCATATTACAGTTCATTCATAAGTTCATTTCAAATTGCTTTTTATACAGCAATTACAAGTGTGATTTTAATCAACTAAGTGTGACAATGCAATTTAATAAGAGTAATCGTACTTAATCGTGAATTATTTGTAACATGAGCTTCCATTCTATCTGTTCGTGAGGGATACAAAGATAAATTTGGTATATATTACGTAATGACATCAGGTTCACAGTAACCTCTTTGAATGACTTTATTAAAAATATGTATTTTTTAATTTGAAGAAAAATCATTCTTTAATTCAATTACTTGCCGAGCTTGTGAATGAATAATTTTCCCTCTCTCGAAACCAGGTAGCCCATAATTATTTTGTAATTTATGTTGTAACTGCTTTATATAAATGAACGTGACCTACACGTATACTGTCTCAAAGGCAACTAATTACGATTCATGTAATTGCGAAAAAGGGACTAAGAAACGGAAAGTAGATGATGATTGATGATGTATGATGCCTTTTTTATGTAATCCAGTACTGTACTTCAATTAAAAATTTGGTATGAAACCGATTTTTGAATAAAGTTTTTTTTTTTATATAACACATCTTTTACCTACTACTTTTACTTTTACCTTTACCTTTTTACCTTTTACCTTTTACTTTTACCTTTCGATCAACAAGTTGTATTGTTGATCGAAGTTACTATTCGATTTGTATTCGAGTATTCTATAGAAATTGTCGAACACGAGTACGAATACGAAGACTTGAAACTTGGAGAGTATTCGCCAATACGAATATCTGGATCATCCCTAGAACATATCCTAAAATTTCCTTGTTTCAAGGTATTGTTTAAATAGATATATATTATGCATCTCATTTTAAAATAAAGCAATAAACATACCTATGCATTTGTTTAATATCTCATCTCAATATCTAGGAGACAATATTACATTTTGTTTATTCAAATTGGGCACACGTTTGTACTTGCACACTTGATATAAAATAATAAAAATATGTTTAAGGTTTTAGGTGGCCAAAGACAAGAAGGCTAAAACAAAAACTTTAATATTTAAAGAGCCAAAGGTTAAATAAGCTTACCACAGACTAATAAAAAATAAAGGGCTGTTGCAAGCTATTATTGGGACAACAACAGAGGTGTACGTAGTGATCCAACTGCTGTTTGAAGTGCCAAAATTAGCCGGCTTTGTAACTACAAAACTGTCAAACTGACAAGGCATCTACTTTTCTGGGTTTGCAAAATTCAATCACTGGGTCCCATGTACCTGCCAACTTAAATCCATCTTCGCGATTGAAATTTCGGCATTTTATAATTTCTATTGCCTCTTGGACCAAACGCGGTATGAAATGGCGTTCAGTTGAAATTACTTTTGGTTTGTGTAATTCAATCCAATGATGATTGGTTCCTGCCTCTAATAGGTGCTCTGCCATTGCCGACTTGTGTGGGTTATTATTTTTCACGTCGGTTATGTGTTCCTTTACACGGTTCGCTATGGTTCGCTTAGTTTGCCCAAAGTATGAGTTTCCACAGCTACAGGTCACTATGTAGACTCCAGAGCACTGATAGGGCAGTTATCCTTAGGAGAACGCAGACAGCTTGCTGCTTTTTGACTTTTAAGGAGCAAATACGATATAAAAATGTATTTTCTCTTTGTCAAAAAGTAATTGCAGATTCTGCAATTCATATTTGGGTGCACCGGCACGGTGATGTGTGCAATATGGACAGTAACCTGAGCTTTATTAGACGTTAGACGTTGCCCCATGGTGATGTACCGCTTTGCTCTGTTCAGCATACCGAGCTTTTTGGAGGAAAATTGTCTTTATTTTTTAATTGACTCTTAACTTCCACTCTGATAGAAATGTCGACACCAAGGGTTTCGATACTCTCTGAGATTTTGAGGGAGGGAAAGAGTAGGCTCTGAAAACGAGGTGTTACAACAATAGGGGCTTTTTGGCAGTGAAAAGATAGTGTATAGAAAAAGTGTATAATATGCACAGAAACGATGATTTGTCTTGTTAAAATACAACACGATATAACTGTCGTGCTAGACACGAGGTCTCGGGCGTGGGCACTGGTAAATCTCTTTCTACAAAGGATCTTTCGTATCAAATTGTATCTTTTTACTGTATAAAAATGAGTGTCAGCTTCTGTATAGCTGAAACTGTCTTATAACTATTATATACTTATAACTGTCTGGCATGTACGTTAACAAGCTAGTGCATATTATGTAACTTCCTTAATTTTAATTGTAGTGTCTGGTATCAAATATTCAATTTATTCCAATGACAATGTATGAGTATCTGCATTAACTTTATAGTTAAAACACGACAAGATTCGTGGTCTCCAACAGACGGATCATGAATAGTGGTGGTATGGTTTCTAGGGGGCGATACCTGAGAAAAAGGCTCCTATTTAGGGGGTGACATTTGTACGTAGGTGTGCAAGAAGGATGCTGGAAAGTGAAGGACTCGTGATATTGGTGAGCGGCTGCGGGGCGGGGTTGCCAGGGCGGGCGCGGGGGTGCGGTACGCGGGCGGGCGGGCGCACAGGGCGGCGGGTGGCTGGCACGTAACAAGTGAAGCGGCCCTGGGAGCAACAGTCTGCCGCAGCCCGGCCACGCGGCCTCACACATCACAACAAGTGTCGCGCCCCGGTCCGGATCGTGTTCTTCGCGTAAGTAAAGCCTATTGGGCCCAATTTGTACCCTTAGTCCGCGTAAAAAGCCTTGAGGAAGCAAGAAACCGCCCGGTGTTGCCGCCGTTTGCCGCGTCCGCCGCGCCGCTCCGTTCCGCCGCCGCGTATCGTAGCAGGCGTCGTAAACGCGCTTTCACACTGATGTATATAGCTGCTATCAATACAATGGTGTACCTGTTGAATGCATGACGGGATACGAAATGAGTCATTCCTTTCTTTATTCACACCATATTCGTTGTATTTTTTTTGTGGAACCTTGTCTTCACACAAACTCATTTAAATGTATTGGTGAAGACAAAGTGCGCTACGTTCAAATGCGCAAGTATACCTACCTACATAGGTCATTGATATGGGAATATACATTGAAGGCATAGCTAGAGCTTTTTGGGATAACAATAACACTCTTTGATTTTATTAGATTTTTATACCTTTGTAAACGACATCTATTATTGAGCAAAAAGAGAAGCAATCCTTAATATGATAGATACCTACATCTAAATATTGACTTAAATCTGTTATAAATTTTATTTATAGACACAGGAAAGATAAGCCCCCCAATGAGCCTATCAACTAACACTATCAATATCATCTACTACATATTTTACTTCGATGATATTATTCAAATTAGTCACGATGTTCCTATAATAATTATAATTGGATTTTCTTTGGATTTTAAACAATTTCGTATAATTAGGAACAAGTGTTATGAATTACAATAGGTACCTGTACTAAATAATAGACCGGTTACCAGGCACTGATGTATCACTTCACGGCTGAATAGCTACTTTGTTATGATATCAGCTATGGAGAGAGCTATGCTCGGAGTTTCTTTGTGGGATAAGATTCGAAACGAAAAGATTCGCCAAAAAACTAAAGTCGCGGACATATCACTCACATAGAATCAGCATGCTAAAGTCGCGGACATATCACTCACATAGAATCAGCATGCTAAAGTCGCGGACATATCACTCACATAGAATCAGCATGCTAAAGTCGCGGACATATCACTCACATAGAATCAGCATGCTAAAGTTGTGGACATATCACTCACATAGAATCAGCATGCTAAAGTCGCGGACATATCACTCACATAGAATCAGAATGCTAAAGTAGCGGACATATCACTCACATAGAATCAGCATGCTAAAGTCGCAGTGGGCAGGTGATATTAGCCGCAAGACCGATAACCGACTGGACGGTCATCTATCGTAGTCTTCTCAAATGGAGGCCACGTACCGAGACGTCCTCCGGTCAGGTGGAGTCAGTCAGGTGGATCGGCAACTTGAAGACCTTCGCCGGTGTTGGCTAGATGAGAAGAGCCGAAGATCGTATGTGATGGCTTCGAGGGGCCTATATCCAGAAGTGGAGAGACATAGACTACTGGTTTGCTATGGTATAGTTATGATGGACAATGTAATATAAAAACATAATTCAAATAAATCTATTGAATGTGCGTGATTTGTCATAATGTGCGTGACAGCGCCTACTAAAACACTATAATCCAATTTGTATTACACAATATGTTTGTGGTGATTCCGGGCCTCCCTGAAATGTGTGCCATTTGACCCTGATTTCTTCTCACATATTATGATGAACGTGCTATGGTTTGAATTCTCTCTCACAAGTTCTCTTGAACTTTGCTGTTAGTTAAATTTCTACATCGATGATTTAACTTACATACTTATATATCTATGAAATCTGAGTAAAATCTTTTCTGTCACTTCATAGAGCTTTATTTTTCGTCCAATTTTTAATGGCGGTCTGAATTTCATTGAAACGTCCTGAGCAAATAAACGCTCAGGCCTTTGGAATAGAGTCGTTCTTTTTAGATCTCCAGTCCTTTTTTTATATACATATGAAATTTTATTTGATGGAAATCCCCCTTTCACTCACTTTTTAAAAGAATTTCACAAGATAATTTTTATGAAATATGTAAATTCACATTTGGGTCAGCGAACAAAAAAATCACTTTTCCGTAATATCACCGCTACCCTAACAAGAGTAATTAATGTTCCTTTCAAGTTTTCCACGTTTAAGCAATAACTTGCTGGAGCATATTGCTAATGCCCGCCCGGACTCACAATAAAAAGGTAACGGCAAGGGCCGCGACGAAGAAGACAATAAAATCTGATTATAGTCGAAAGGCAGCATTTCACCTGGAATTCTTTCCTTACCTGTATCAAATCAAATGCTTTGCTTTACTGTTTTGAATGCTCTGCTTCACTGTTTCGTTCACGGTATTTGATGAAAATAAAAACAGAGCCGATATAATTGTATTGTATCTAATTATTATATCACACCATATCGTACGATACCTTACCATCACACGCGATCTTCTATTGGTCTCATCCAGCCACTACTGGCGACATTCTTTAGGTCGTCAGTTCACCCACACTAGGTTTCCATAAAAACACATAATCTTAATTGTAGGACTCGTCCACCCCATCGATTATCGACAAGCGCGCCCACCACCACTTCAATTCGCTGAATCTTAATTACTGTATCGATACTTATTTACTACAATACACTTATCAATAATGAAGTCTGTTTGATTAATTCTCAAATATATTATAATAACATATACACAAAAATATCGTTGTCATGTCATTTTTTTTAATGTTTTTTCAGTATTACAGGCTAGGTCGACCCACGTAGACGTGTTTTTATCACGCGAAATGATTACGATGGTGATCCTTTTTCACTTTTTAATGTTACTCTGACTAACATTAAAAAGTGAAAAAGGATCACCATCGTGATGTCATAGTATGTCATAGTAGAAATTAAGATTTGTGCTTTTCTTACCTTTAACCTCTTTGGATTTTGTCTTGAGTGCATGTATTAAATTCGATCAGATGGTACAATTGTGTGCCTAAGATATCAATCAAACTTTTAAACTTGCTTACCAATTTATATATTTGCATTATTTTTAACATTATCAATGAGCTGTATCTTCTTTTTTATAAACTTCTCGATTCATCTTGCTATGAAGCATGCCTTTGAAATATTTCGTAAATTTTATTTTGTGATATACTATACGCTTTTAAGCTTATTACATAATTTTCAACAACACATGCATTCCTAATTTAGTCTCACATTATTTTTTTCTATAATTACGAGATTTCAATTTTAAATTTAATTTGCTTAGTTTAATTAACTAACTTGGTTTCTTTGTTCATAGGAAATCTTATTTTTGCGATTGCTTTCATTCACACTAGAGTTTTCATAAACTATCTTTTATAGTGTAGTTCTTTATCTGTTTCTTTATCTTTATCAATTTAGTATTTCGTGTTGGATTTTTATTTTATTCTTCCAGAGCATTAACAGCATCTTGAAGATGATTTGAGACAAAATAACTGTCAAATACTGACAAAATATAGTGGGACAGTTCATTGGGAGAATGAAATGTAAAATAGTTATAGAGTACTAACATAGTTTTTAATTATTTAGTAATATTTTTGTGGATCTGTATTACCTACCTGAAAAGAGATCAATAAAAAAAACTATGTTTTTTTTTATTGATAGGACAGTTATTTTGTCATTAGTTATTACCACTATAGGACAGTTATTTTGTCATTAGTTATTACCACTATAGGACAGTTATTTTGTCATTAGTTATTACCACTATAGGACAGTTATTTTGTCTGAAATCATCTTCAGGATGCTATTGAAGTGGTTTCACGAGGTGGTTTTCTTCCGCAGAAGAGCCACGAAACTATCTCTTTAGTTTACCTATCTAATGTAACGTGGACATATGAAAGTTTATGAATGAATTATCTTATATGACTTCACTTGTATTAGTTTATAATTTTATATTTACTTATTTAACTAGGTATAATATTTACACCACTACATACATTAGTCTCTTACTTTTGTAGTTTATTGCCTACATTTGTTTATGCCTTTACATTTTTCTCTTTTCTGCCTACGTATTTAAAAACCTGTTCAAAACATATGGTACGTCCTAAAGTCCATTATTTTTTACAACACAAATGTACGGGTGGAAACAATATCCGCCCTAAGCAAGCCCCAGTGGAATTTTAAAAAATACACATCAAGCGCTTAACGCGGCTCTTGATCCCAGAGCTGGAAACGTTATTGAAGGATATTTCAACAAAATATAATTTTTAATCAAAGGCAATGCGTTGTTGTTCCAAACACACTCGTAAGTTAAGTGTAAGAGACAGTTAATGTCCAGATAATTGCTTAATTAAAATCACTTGACTGCGCGTTCACAATATCTACACGCCATTTAATAGGACGAAATGAGTTGCCCCTTCAATCCACATGGTCATTATTTTATAATGTCCACTCATTTTTCGGGACTCGCTGCTGATACGATGCCTGGTGCGGGAATGAGATTTTAACGATTCATTTGCCACCAGTTCCCATGTTCTTTTATGACCTCGAGGGATGGATTTTTTATCGCTGTAAAGCAAGATGTCGTTTGGCATCAAATGTTTTATTACATAAGGTACCTATCTCCTCGAGAAGTTTACATTTCCTTTTGTTGGTTTTTATCCTGAAATAGCTTAATCTCTTTGCGTTAATAGAACATCGGGTGCTTAATGACGCCATCGCGTTTGAAGAGTTGGGTCGAGCCATTGTTCCTGGGATTCATTGTTTGCCCTGATGAGATCCGTTAAGATAGTAAATTTAGAAGTCAGACGGAAAAGGATGATGTTGCAGAACGTGGGTTAACTTCGTGCAAAGGTAACTCAACCACTGAATCTCGAAGCGAATGTTACTCTGAACATGGAAGTTATTATTGCCACGTTTATTAAGCTATTTGTAAAATCGATGCAATAGTTAGAACTCATGATTGTATGATTATAAAAAAATCTAAACGTTTGCCTGAATTATGTACCTCTTTCCGCAGTTAGGCAAACAGTAGCCGCTTCGCTGTGCGTGTTCCTGGAATTTGTTAATAACATTGGTGGGTACTGTAAATTACTATAGTAAATAAAATACTATGTAAATAAAATGGAAAACGCGGGTTAGTAATAATAAAAAAGCGGCCATCTTATTTTTTGACTAGAGTTTTGCTGTACTGTAATTTTGCTCAAAGCTTTTAGTGATGGTTAGTTTTATATCGGTTCATTATTTCGTGGAAATTGGAAAAATCGAGAAATAATGGTTGGGCGAGGCGTGCCCGCCTCGTCGTTTGTTCGACATCGACCGCCCCGCACCGGTGTTCTATGATCAGCGAATTTTTATCGCTTCAATCGAACCTGTGCATTTGCTACATCAATTTAACCTTTGACTGTGTAAAGTTGAGCTATTAAGGTTAAATCTTCCCGTCCATTGCTTGAAAATATTGCGGGAAATTGATTCTAATGGGACAATTGTAGGAGACATCGATTTTCACACCTGAAGTGAATACCTAAATTTAATTTAGCAAGGGAGGGTAATGCTTTTTTTGTATTCAACCTTTATTCTCAAAAATTGTAAAAGTCCGATAAATTTTGGTAGTTGATAAGAAATATTATGCGCGATAATTAAAATTATGCTACTATAATAATTAAAATTACGTGCGAAATATTATGCTACTTCTAATGTAATATGTACCTATAATATGGCCAGGAATTTAATTGTCTTTAGAATTTGTTTAGTTCGTTCCGTAACTAATGTACAGACTGATTGTACAAGATGTAATTAAGGTGTTGGGCCATTAGGCTTAAACTCCAAAAAAGCTCATCGACCGAAACATTCGTCCAAAACGCATTCTGTCAAATTAAAACCGACCGCAAAGCGATATTCGTGCCGTGGCTGTTGCATTGACATATACAAAACAGCCTTAAAATTAATGTTCTGGCCCCTTTGAAAACCTACTGCAATGCGTTCTGGTAATGAACAAGTGCCATAACGAGTTGTGGATGCTTCTAAATGAGCCATGGTACAAATGTATAAAATGGTGGGAGAGCTGTAAAGACTTGAGCCGACTGAATAGTACCCTTAAAATTAATCACGCTTCCAAACAGCAATATTTTTATGTAGCGTATCTCTCAGATACCCTACTTTACAATATAGAACCAGTTTTTACAATATGTTTTTTGTATAACTTATACCTAGTTCATATCTAGTATATATTTTAATTAGCGCCGCGCGCCGGCCCGGTTATTACCCTGTACTGAGTAATGAGTACTACCTACGCTTTAGATAGAACCACAAAAATTTACAATGACATGTTTGTAAATTTTGATTTATTCCCTAAAATAATTCTATTTTTCGTAGAACGGTATTATATATTTTAAATTGGTTGACGTGTTTGAACCTATTGGTTTTACGTTATTTCTTTATATGTATGCTTAAACGAAATGCTTAAACCGGGTGCAATGTTGAGTTCGGAACAATGAATAACATCTGCATTGGCTCCTTTTGGTCCTAAGTTGAACATGTTTTTCAGACTGCAGTGCCCTGTAAGTGCTCTAGTGTCAGTATAATTATCTTTCCCGGTAATGTGAGTAATTGAAGTGTTGAGGCATTACAATTTTTTGTCTTTAAAACTGTCGGTATTACTTCAGGCCGAAATGTTTAGTATGCAGATCACTTTCTAACTTCAATATAGCTACGTATTTTACAAAGCTTTCGCATTTCTTTTTCGTCGGGCAAAAACTTTCTAACAAAAGGGATTCAATCTTAAGTAAATATTATGTTTATCTAGAATTTAAGATAACAAACTGTAATTGTACATGAAAGTGGAACTACCTTAGTTATTGAGCTAATGCTGTTTTTTCTTCTATGTGTTTAAAAAATTAACGTTTATTTAAACAATTATATAATTAATAATTAATTCGAACATATTACGTATTATAAATATATAATTATGTAGGCAAAGTTTATTATTGCCCAACAATTTGTGTGACGAAAGCTGGCATCGACCATTGAATGATGCGATATAGATTGAGGAACTATGCGAAATAGAAAAGAATTCTTTGTTGAACCTTAGAAATCTTTTTTTTACTACGATAAAAAGGGTTTTTATCTACGTTGGGTCAGCAAAGTGTATGTAAATGAGGCGCGCCGTGTTTTCACGATAGAAATAAAAGGAAATTGGCGTTTTGCGTAGTATAAATCAAGAGATTTAAACTGCGAACCGGTCATATATGACCTTATGATAACAATTAAAGTTGTAGTCATATATGAATTTCATATACAATAGAACATGCGACATGGCCGCTTTGTTACTAGAAAATCAACAGTAGGGGAGACCGAGGTGGGTTGACACAAAATTTACATTTCTGGTGATAGCTTCCTCATTTTTAGAGCTAAGATTATAAACTAAAACTTTATAGAAAGATTATTTCATGTTTTATATAAAGTTATAAACAAAATGGTTTAAACTAATCACAAATTAGTGAGAAATCAATTTTAAGGGATGCATTCCAACTGTTTCAACCCTCCTTGTACCGAGGTAAGTTGACACAGCCCCAAAGGTTGGTTGAAACACTTAATTAATATTAGTTTAAACCATAATAAAATACTTTATTTAATTAAATCTATTTTATTTATATTAAAAATAAGTAAAGCACTGTAGTTGTTATACCATTTTTTTTTTATATATATTAAGGCACTTATTTTAATTCTAGGCAAGTAGACATTTTAAACATTAAAGAGATCAATATAGGAATCATCAGTATATAATAATTATTATTGTCTTATAAAGTCAAAGTTTATATAAAGTCCTAAATTCCAAAAAGATATATGTATTTAGGTATTTTTTTGATACAATAAATCACAATTTAATCAAACTTACTTCTAATTTAAATCTTATTTAGTCTGACAAACAATTCTGACAAACGTAATTTAATTCGCCTCCTGTGCATTCTTCGTGAGCCCAGCCTTTGCAGTCTAGGCATTGGACCCATTGCTCGTTGGGTCTGCTATTTTTATACTGTTCGAGACAGCACAAACATATAGGTACAATCATCGTCGTTATCATGTTCGCTGTCGTTGCATTTGGTATATTTAGTTGGCTTCTTTTTCTTTCTGCCCTTTTTCTTTTCTTCTCCTTCAACAAATACTTGTCTTTTAGCATGTTTTAGTTTTCTGTTTGCTTCTATTGCCTCTAAAGCTTCTTTTTCAGGAGTATTGGTTAATATAGCTGATTTTACCTTTCTTCTATGCTGAGTTCTCTTTCTTGGTAGAGCTTTAGGCAAAGGTCTAATAACCTCTGGTGAGAACACTTTGGTGATGACGGTTTCGATTGAAGTACAGGCAATTGGTTCTCGAGATGCACTGGAAGTGGAAGCGATGGGATCTTCCGGTGCGCAATCTGACGTATAAACAATGGGCTTTATTTGCTGCAATGTCATTAATGTCAATAAAAGTAGTCGTTCTGGGGTTACAATTTGTAGAACATCTTTGTGCTGAATTTGATGAAATTTCATTGTTTTCTTGACCGTTTTTTATTGGATTTTGCTGCGAATTATTCAATGGGCGGTCTGTAACTTGACTAGGTAAAAAGTCTTGCTCTGTAAAGATAGCTGTATTGAGCGGGCAAATTCCAGTTGCAGAAAACCCAGATGTTATATTTCTTCCTGTGACTGCTATTTCAAATGACACTTTCACAATCCCAGGAATATCATAAATAGTCATTGTTTTTGCTGGATTTGAACGCATCCAACTATCACAAGAAGAATTAATGGCTTTTTTTAACGGACCAAATACAGCACGGTCTAAAGGTTGCAACTTGTGCGTGCAGTGTGGTGGAAATGTTAACAGAATTATACCATTTACTTTACAAAATTGAATGTTTTTCACAGCTATATGGGAACTGTGGTTATCAAGTATTAAGAGGACATTATGCTCAATCATAGAAGGTCTGACATATTTCTTGAAGTGTTGTAGAAACGTATGAAAATCATCTTCTTGCATCCACCCTGAACTATTTCCCGTCCCAACGCTTCCAACAGGTCCATCGCGTATGAAATGATCTTTAAAACGTTTTCGGGGAAAGACAAACATAGGAGGAAGATTATTTCCTACAGCGTTCACAGCTAGAGCCAGTGTAACCAAAGTCCCTCTTTCTGTCGATGTCATGGAGCTAACTTGTTTTTCACCCTTTCGAGCAATTACCCTATTCGGTGTTTGAACCGTGGTTATACCCGTTTCATCCATGTTCCAGATGTCAGCAGGTTCAAACTTATATTTGTCCAATAGTTGTGTGTAATTATCATAAAATAATTTAACATTTGCTTCATTAAAGCTAGTAGCTCGAGCCAAGCTTGTTGCTTGAGGAGTCCGTAAAGAGAGAGTGTCGTGTCGTTCCATAAATAGTTTCAACCATACTTCTCCAGCCATTTCATTCTTTTCCCATGAAGGAGGAAACTTTTTGTCGTATTGTTTAGCAAGTTGATAAGCAAGTCGTCTTGCTTCCTTAGTAGACATACCATAATTAGCTGCTGAACAAGTTAGAAGATACTCACACAAGATATTCTCTTCCTCAGCAGTAAATATAAAATTTTGCACATATCCCATTCTAACCTGGTTTTCATCTTCTTTATGTGTTCTAATCTTCTTAATAAAGCGGTATAATGAAGAGTAATTTAAATTGTAAGATTCTGCAGCATTACGAAGGCTTTTCCCCCTTAAATTTACCTCTTCCGCTGCTAGTTGATAGATTTCGACATTAGCTTCGCCTCTATTCGTTTTACGTTTGTAATTATTTGGCATTCTGAAATAATAAAACATAACTTTTTAATATCATTTTAATTTTTAATGTTTAATGTAAATAAATTACGTTTAATATTCGTAACCGAGGTGAGTTGACACAAGGTGTTTCAACGTACCTCGATCATAAAAATAACGACTTTTTAAACTTCATGTCGAGTACATGCTACAAGGTCATAATTTGAGCCAAAACGAAGTCCAATTACGAAACTTGGGTAAATATGCTACATTAATACTAATCAGGCAATTACTAAATAATTTACGTAACATGTAATACATACATTTAAAAATTAATGAAATACTTACTTTTCACCGATTTTTGAGCACGGACGTTGTATCAACACAACCGCTGGCCGCACGCCTTCGACGTGTACTGACAGCTTGATCCGCTTCCCAAACGAGTTTAAAATGTGTTATTGCCATACATATATAGCTTATAGTTATTGAGATATCAACAGTGTGTCAACTTACCTTTGTGTCAACCCACCTCGGTCTCCCCTAATCGGCATAGAATTCCAAGAAAGAATAGTTGGATATTTTAAATTGGTTATTTAACAGTAAATAATGGTCTAGGAACTCGTCGATATATACAACCTCCAGACAAAAATAACTAATGGATGGCCAGTCTCCCGCTCTCAATTAGTTAAAATTTTAACCAAAAATAGAAATCGACTACCTAAGGTTTTGTTTACGGAAAGAAGGTAGCAGCGAGCAGACAGTTCATATCACACATGTATCGCTGGTATGTATCTGGGTATTTGCTTTACCTACATTATTATGAATACATACTTATGTTTTACCTATGTAATTTTGCTGTATTTTGAAATTGAAATTTCACATTACTGGCGCTAAGTAGTTGTTGTACCTACATACGAGTAGGCGGTGGAGATATGTGCAATGGTTATGAAAACGAACCATTAACTTAACAAGATTATCAGTATGTTTTTAAATTGACAGCTGCCTACAGTTTAGGTAATAGTCACATTATCTGTACATATGTATAATAAAATTGTATATAAAATTGTATAATAAAGTGATTGCAATATAAAGTACGAATGATATCGAGCCCAAAACAACAATTTTTGTCTGCCTGTCTGAACGTGTTCAGACAGGCAAAAACCACGGGACAGAATTGTATGAGACTTGGCATAGTTATAGCTTATGATTTAGGGTACATTTTATACTGACCCGGTACAGAGTTCCCATGGGAATTACTCTAAATTTCACGCTAACGAATTCGCTGGCATCGCTAGTCTTCAATAATTTGGTTGTTGGGAAAGATTATACCGGTCTGATCCCGCGATCAGTTTCTTGTTCTATCTTGTTCTTGTTTGATCGCGTGATCAGATGCTTTTACAAAAATGAAAACATTTCAGTCTGATCTGATCGCGCGATCTGATGCAATCGCGAAAATAAATAAAATATTTTCCTATCAATTTTAACATTTCATAGTGTGGTTTCATATTTATCTACAGAATAAATGTGAGGTAATGAAACAGGAGTGTAGATTTTTTTTTAAATCAAAGGTGTTTATAATCAGTCTTCTAATTTTACTATTTCTTACTTATTTTATCAACAACAAAAATTGCAAAAATATAAAAATAATAAATTTTCAATCTTTTTATTTAACCGTTTTATATTGTAATTTTATTTAGACCCACGCATTAAATTAAAGGCTTTTCGTTTATCTTTTACTTCTACTCGACGTTTGGGCACGGCTTACACCAGCCGTGGTCACGAGTTGACTACATATATGATGTTAAAGTTAAAGTTGATATACACCAAATTTGTACTAAGCGCGAAACTTTAAAAAGTTTTATTTAAACGTCTTTTATATAGAGCCGTCACCCCGTATCAGTTTTATTGCAGCTAAGGTCTGACCTAACGATGCCGTACAGATCATAGCTATAAGTAGTATGAGTACATATTACCCAAGTAAGAGTAGCATTGCGATTTAAAATAACTTATGTTACTTTTAAAAAAACTAATTACATTAAAACGAAATCGTAACTTTCTCGCAGTTAAAACTATAATTGAATGTTTCGTGCAGTGAAATCGTTTTGTCGAGGGCTATTGTAGAATCGTAACTACTTCCTATTAGGTCATGACTTAATATCCTGTCTGGCTATCCACTTGGACCTTCGAAGTCAGCGTTCTGCAGTAGGTATCAATATACATCATATTGTAGGGGTATAATCACCATAGTTGTAAATTTGCCGCAGAAAAAAAAAACATTCGTAAATTCACTACAGCCCGGTTTTTCAAGTGTTAATTCGTCACGGGTTTGCAATCCCAGGAGTTTATAATTTTTGACGGAGGGACGATCCCCCAATTTATACCGCAACCAAAACTGCATTAAGTAATCATAGCGTCAGGTACTACAGTTCATTAACTGTGGTAACGTATGTATTCCTGTGCCCCCCCCCCCCCCCCCCCAACCCCGCGCACTTCAATTGTCTTCCATATTCCGTCATTCCATGGCAGCGAAATAAAAACGAACATATACAAAAATGTAATTTAACAGGAAAGCAGTATGAACGAGAAAATCCTTGATATTTTTTTTTTTACCACTGAATCCGACTAAAATTATGATGAAACATTAAGAATGTTGTAATTTATGTAGTGTTATAAATGACTATGTTCTCTTTTTCGTCTTTTTCCTATAATACCTAAATTGACGTCGCATATTCATTTTAATTACCTATTCACATTTTTAATTTCTTCACTTGTGAGACTTGTCAGACTTCTAGCTACGCCAGGATGTGAAAATATATGTAGGTAACTCTTTATAGGTTGCTCTACTATAACAAATAATAGTACGAGTATTTATCATAAAAATAAATGGGTATGCATACTCAATCATAAAACCCACAATTATTAGTGAATTTCAGTATTTGGTGCAATTATCAGCATTTTGCACCTGTCCGTTTCTACTTTGCTGCCATCTATATTGGCTTTAGTAGTAATTACTAATTTACCTCTTTTAATGACGTCAAAAATACTAGTAAAATATGGTAGAAAGTGTCATCTCTTACACACTTATCAGTATATAATGTTGTCCTGTTACAATAGTAACCGTGAGTAGCCCTTTCTGTCCACTCTTTAAAGAGTGGACACTCTTCTACAGATAGTTTAGTTTGCCAAGGCTTGCGGTGGTGGCTTTGTTATTCTTTAGTCGCCTTTTACGACGTTCACGGCAAGAGATAGGCTGGTGCCTATTCTAAAGTCGGCCGACACCACACGGCCATTCTAGTGAAGTACAATAGTACCTAACTCAAACGCTTACACGGCCGCCCGTTTTTAACGATACTACTGAGTCTATACTCGGCACTGTCACTTGTGTATAATAGAAAAACTTATTTCATTTAGTCAGAAGTTTGTCCCTGAATTTGAAAAATTAATGACTTTGAGAGGAACTTTCGGACCTCTAAACTGGTTGACTCTTTTAAACATTTCATAATTTTACCGAAATGGTCTAAGTGACTTTTAAACAGACCAATTGCTATTGTAGTTATTTAACTTATTGATACTATGGACAGATCCATAAAGTATTTCCGTTTGAGTGTAAGGATAAAAACTGCAATAAAAAAGGCAACAATAACTATTTTAAACATTGATTTAAAGTTTCGCATTTAACCTGTCAAGCAATGACCTTTCTATTATTTGTCTATTGTTTGCTGGGATGTATACATCCCTAAAAGTGTAGTAAGGTTCAAGTTGGATTCATCATAACAATGAATATTTGCGTGACCGAAGTACGCAAATATGTAATATGTAAATATGTATGTTGCAAATATGTAACACCGCCGGTGATAGCAGCTAGTATCGATTCGCCGGAACTTACACGCATATTGTAAGCATTGGCTGTATTGTGTGCGATATGGTAATAACATTGAACGCAGCTGTTCACCCGTCCGTGATCGACTAACTATCGCTTTAGCTTTTCACTTCATCGTATCAGAAGTAATCTAATGCATTCTATTTATCGATGGAATGAGTTATCACTTCCTAAAGGAGTGATCAAGAATACTAGATCACTTATATTTCTATTTAAAAACGTCACACTCAACGGCCCACATTAGGACACATACAAAGACAGCACAACATCCAGGCCGTATCAAATGTTAATCTTAAAAAAATGAATGTCCGACAGGAAATCGAACCCGGGACGTTATCCACAGCAGGCAGGGGCTCTACTGACTAGGCTAATCGTCAATATGTTCAATTATAATAGTCGTCGTGATATTTATACCGATGAAAGGACCTATTCTATTACGTTTTGTCAAGACAATCTCGTCAGATGACGCATTAAAGGTTCTGTATTAGTTCCGCCATAAAAAAAATTAACACCGAATTTAATCATTAACTTCTTTTCATTTGTACTCTTATTCTAATAACACTGTATATACACTGTAACACAACAGTGTTGTGAACGCACACTGGAAAAGTATAACAATTCTTTGCACGCTCGGATCTAACCATGAACGCAAATGACGGATGTCAAAACGTCCTAATGAGCGGGAACAGTGAGTGCGTTCACAACGTTCATATTAGTATTTTAGGTAAAGAATCCTCAAATGTAATTAATATTGTTTAATTATTTATTGAGTTATAAGTAGAGGAGTATAATAGCATTACTTACAATAATTATCACTTATAGTTTCTTATTTCTCAACATCTTAGTTTGACATGCTAGTCACAACTTTACCTAACAATTAAGATAAAGATAACAATCAAGATTAGTTACTTCATCTTTGATTCTCATAAAATCAAAGATATAAGATCGAATATTGAAAATTACGTTTTTCAATGTTTTGCGGATTTCTTGGAGTGAAATTAACTTGGTGGCGGCGTATTCCTAAATCTGTCAGTCCTAATGTTGAACGTGTGTCGTCTATTTCGTATATAGAGTATATATATATAGAGTATATATTCGTATACGAGTTCTAGCTTGCTAACTGGTCTATATTGTGGTTTGGCAGGACCACTAAAGAACCTTTATATCAAGTAAAATTATTGGTCTCGAAATGCCTGTTAATTTATATTGCACAAAACATTGACAATATCATTGCCATACTTACAAAACGTCACCTTTAAGAACTTTTCCAGAGGGAACACTCTGAAAGTTTTGCAGGTTTATGATGCCATAGTAAACACAAGCGCTAACTAAGTGAGACCTTCATATTATGTAGGTATTTGTGCATGTTTTGAAAATCTATTGGACAATATTTATCATAATGACTTTGATTTAAGTTATTTTGTAATATGATAGTTATTATTTTCTTGTATAATAAAAATATATATTTTTATTTAAAAAATGTACTATTATTTCAAAAGAATTTTTTTCACGAGCTTGTTGATGTATATATACAAAAAACATGCTCATATAAAATTATATGAAATTGATTTGTAGAAGTTATAAACCTGTGAGAGATGAACAGACATGACAAAACAGTAACTGCGAGTAGTGTATATAGCGGGACTGTGCGGCGGGCGCGGTGTCGCCAGGACTGACTTACGTAAAACGAATCAGCTGTTTAAACTACTTTTACCAAGTCTTACCAGTTTGTTAGCTCCACTTTTCTTACCATAATTCTATACACCATATTACAATTCACATCACAATTTTACTTCCAATCAAGCGCGATTCGCCTACCGGCGGGCTATAACACAAAAGAAAACAACAAAAGCTCACAGGTCATGCCGCTTGATAGGACTGAACTAATTACGACTGTATTTACATTGTAAATTATTTCAATTGTAATTATTGTTATTTATTTTAATTGTATTGTAAATATTTTTCGAATTGTAAGTTATTTCGACTCTGTTAAAAAATGTAAAAGAAAGTAATTTCTGATAATTAATTTGATTACTTTATTAATATTATATAGGGTATAATACAACTTAATTACCAGAGACGGGAGCTATCCCTCTACCTTCTCCGTGATAATGTGACTATTTTAGGAGCCCATTGTCTAAAATTTTAACGAGATATCCCCAGCTATTCAATTCATATTTACTAAAAGACTACTTAGTTAGATATCTCAGAACCAATATTCTATTTATTAAAAGAGTATTCTATGAATCTATCCAAGACAGCGAACAGAAAATACCCTTATTAACGGAATGTGACTATTTTTATCTGTGGGAATGTACTGTCGTCTATTTCAATAAAAAGCTTGGTTCATGGGGGTCGTCTAAACCCCAGTAGCCTCAAAATTGACCACTCGACCTATAGGTAGTAACAGTTGCGGAACGCAGATGAACTGTATATTATATCTTTTGTTTGATAGAGATTACGAGAACAGACTAATTGCCGGATCTTCCTCTATCCGACAACAAATGGTTGTCCGCTGCTTTATTTGATTAAGTTTTTCACTGGTTTTATATTCAGCCGAGTGGGTTTGTAATCGAAACAGTTGTTAATCACTATCTCGCCTAATGATAAATCGTTTCCTATTTATTTTGTTTAAGTGCGATTATGTATCTAAAGCCATTATTTATTATTAAGATTAGTTATTTGTCGCATTGCTCCAGTTGGTGGAATAATAAAGATATTATGATACCGAGAGATTCTTGTATAAAATACGTAACCTCTTAAAGTTATAAAATGAAAATATTAAATGAAAGGTAAATTGTAGTCAATTTCAATAACGAAGCTAATAATGTTGAAGAGGCACAGTTCTGCCTTTATGCGTAGTACCTCGTCAGTTCCGTCTTGAGGCGAATGTTCCTGAAAGAATAAATTTCATTTTGGTCGCGTTAACGGTGTGTTGGTGGGTGGTGAGCTCTGAGAGGAGGAATAGGCAAAATAAGAGTGAGGCGTAATTGAGGCCTTGAGAAATGAAGCGTGCGGTACCGTGAGTCATTTCAACGATCAGAGATTGAAAAAACCTGAGTGCACGTGCGTGTCACCCGACGAGATCCCTCTGAATTAAACCCATGTACGACGGTCAATCAGGTTAATTGGAAATAGGAATAACTGTAAACATACTTTAGTAAATTTGTTTGATTTACTATAAATTGAAATCTGTTTAGGACCTATATATAATCGACATATATAAAAATCCATGTATAAACGACTATATAACTTTCTGGAAAAAAGCTTTATATTAACGCAAGAACAAAACGGACTTGGAAAAAATAAATCAACGTCAATGGTAGCATATGATCTGATGAACGCTGTATGTGGTTGATTAAACAATAGGCAACCAGTGACATTTGTTTTTAAGGACAAAGGCGTCTAATTTCGTTTGTCACTAAAGGCTTCTAAATAAACTACATAATTGCGGCATAAGGAGACCAACGTTCTATCTACTGAAGTAATGTTCAAAGAATAGAAAACAATACAAAGTGGCAACTAATATTGACTTATAAACAAAAAATTAAATGCAAAGTAAATCTATGTTAAGAACCGTTGAATTCGGAATACTACAAGGAGTATTTTAGGACCCCTTTTATTTTTACTATATATAAACGATCTACCAAAATCTGTTGAACATCAAATGGTACTGTTCGCTGATGATTCAACACTAATAACTAATAATCACATGTGATAATATTGACGAATACGAAAACACTATAAATAACGCTTTGGAAAAAATAGTAGACTGTAAGAAGTATTCACGAATAAACACAAATAAATATAATGTACTGCCAATTTACACTTCAAACACCAACATTGTAATAAAAGTATATGTGTTAATGCTGCGAAATTATTTAATAAATTACCTGACATTTTAAAGGAAATGTAACTCGCCATTTGAATTTGAATATGTTGAATACTTAATATTTTTGGCTTATTATCTTATTAGATTTGTTGGTTAATTTCGAATTAAACAAAAAATATATTTTTTTTTACCTGAGCGCTTTTACTTATCTATTAAATAATGTTTGTTTGTGTTTTGGCAGTGGTGAAAATGATCGAAACTTCGTTTCACGTGAAACTAGAGTATTGGTTTCGAAGACATGGAAATGAAATTTCAGTTATTGGCGTCACATTTTTTTCAATTTCTTTGAATATTTTATGAAGTCTTAAACAGTTTTAATTGCTATAATTCATTTTTCACGAATTTCTCTGCCGTACTTTGTCCCTTTGAATATTTATAAAGCCGACAAAATGAGATACCGTCTATAAAAGGCGTTACTTCGTTAACGCTCGTTGTTGTATGTAGATATTTATTAGTAACGTTTTTATATTATGGTAATAGTTATATTTATATTATTTCGCTTGTCAGTTCATCAAATTTTTGTTTCTTCCTCAGTCAGCTAAAATAAGAGATAGACGACAAAACCTCTGGCAGAAGCACATGCGGGCGGAGTAGTATGACAGGATGTATTTCAATGCAAGCTCCTGGTGTAGGATTCTGGCAACTTGTCTGTGAAAATACTCAGCGTTGGCAAAAGTCTTACAATGTCACGCCCGGGTGACTCTCTGTGATGGCCACATGCCGACATACGTCTGTGCTGTCATCCTTCAGTATGAACATTTGGTAATTTCGCATTTTCACCGCTTGATCTTGTATTGCACAGGATTTTTCTCAGATTTTTCCGAAGAAATTGCCAAAGTTCAGAGACCACGTGAGGCTCGTGAAGAGCAGCTTTTTCTCTTTCAATAGGGCCTTAAGCACTATACGACCTGGAAGCTAAGTTGGTGAACCCTTTGACACTTGCCACGATTTTCCTATAAATCCCATCACCTTAAACCAATAAGAAGTAATTCTATAGATTACTTGCCTCGCACTTATGAAAGTATTTAGCGCTCTAAAGGCCACGACCACTACACTTCCGTGGGGTATGCAAATCTACAGACGACTTCGGTGTCGCATTCTGTATACAGTTATGGTGGTGTACACGTTTCTGTCTAGAGCGTCTAGTTTGTGTCTGAGACTATCGGAACACGCTAATGATAGAAGAAAACGGGTATGACTCAGGCGTTATCAGATCGGATCATATTAGCGTTCGACAAATAGCCACTAAAAACTTGTCAGACGCTCGTAATATGCCTCGCAAACTAACCATTTCACATCTGTCACTTTAATACTCGTCGATTTAAACACGCCCAGATATAGATGTGTTCATCTTCGGAGAGGGTTTTTAGCCGAACTACCTGTCTTTTCTGCACATGCAGGACCACACTTTAATCGATCTTATTAGCTCCATTTTGACGGGACTGTTAAAGTCGTCCATGGCCTATAAAGCAATTCATTTAGTCAACTACGAGTGGAGCGGAATAACTTGAGCTCGGCTATGTAGAAAAGAATCCCTATTCGAAACTGAAGGTTCGGCGCCGTCTTTTCTATAAGTGTACATAGTCTATTCTATAGAGGGTACAATACAATGCAAAAACAAAGTGGAATCAGACAATTTCCTTGGACGATACCCTTTTTATTTGAATTCAGTCTTCAGCAGCCGTCATCCATTTGCCTGAAAGACTAGGGATTATGCTCTGTTGCTACATGCATGTCTCGAGGAAGTGCCGAAAATTTACCGTCGATTCTCTACATCTTGAGGATCCTCAAGGACCACAAGTGGACGACTCAGTTGAATGTATTCTTGTTGCATCTGACCAGCTTGCCAATGACCGCATTAAAGAGGGGCATTATTACAAAATATTCTTATTTATAAACAAACATTTTAGTTGATTAAATGTAACTTTTACAAGGAAAGTTTAGAACAAAGTTAAAATGGCGATGCGTTTCAGTTGGAGCATTATAATTTATACTTGACAGTTTAAGAGAGTTTGCTAAGAAAATAATTGGTTCGCAGTATTCAAATCATCAACCAAACTGTTGTAAGTATAAATATGGAAAATTTTATTATGAGAGATTTATGCGAAATATACCTAATACTTATCTTTGGCCTTATTGCGTATTAATACTTTTTGTTTATTAATTTTTCACATAAATGATAATTTGACACTTTGCGATTCAAATGGTGTAAAAACCATTTTGGCGAAAATGGGCTATTTATACATATGAACTACATAATAATTAACTATATATTTAAATGTGTATATTCCCAAAAATGGCTTTTATTTTTTCTGAGCCTGGGCAAGATTTTCAGACAAATGATGACGTTAAAGACAACATTTTTTGCCATAAGTTCCATTGTGTAAATTTCAAATGGTTTTAAAAAACACCGCTCTTAGCTTAAGCGTATACGAGGCGCAGGCTGCGTAGCACAGCGCAGAGTAGGGCAGCACAGTTTGAACTGTGTGACACAACAAATGTTTGAACTGCGTATACGAACTGCGAAATCTCGCATAACACGCACGCGTGTTTCGTTTTCATTCCAGAGCAAGTCGCACACGAAGCAACATGACTTCTTCCTCTGAATCAGATTACAAAATGGAAAGTATATTCTTATTGTATAGTATTAATAAAAATAGAAGAAGATCTATATCGCAAAGTGAATACATGAAAAAAAGAACTACACATGGTGAATTCGTATATGTGATGAGAGATCTTTCAGATACACAATTTAAAAACTATTTTAGATTGGACAGAATTCAATATAACTATTAAATTCAATATCCAAATTGATCCAAAGTGAAATTTATAAGGAAGGTATCAGCTGTAGAAAAGCCATAGGCACTAAAGAAAAACTAGTAGTGTTTTTAAGATAAGCTTTTTAATAGGTACTAGACAATTATAATATATTTTTTAAATCACAAGTTTAGATAATTTAAATCATCATCTTGTATCCCAAAAGAATGTTCCGATGGCATTGGCGTCGTAGCTGGACTACCAATTCTTGTTCTTGTTTCCCAGTGACGACGTTGAATATCTGTCTTTTTATTTTGATTTAACGGCTAAGTGGTAATTTTTTTGTAATACTATACATTGACATATAGAAATGATATAGTTCATCATCTTCTTTTGTAGGGGCGTTCTGGCGTCTTAGTGCCCTCTCTTTCGCTCGTTCTTCATGTTGTTTTAATGTCTCAGCTAGTATATATCATTAATATTACTGTTAGTTTTCTTCTGTTTCTTGCTTCTGATAATTTCTTGCATTATTAGAATTCAAATCTCTCAATGCTCTCATTTCAAATGAATTGTCATTATCGTTTTCAATATATATAAATGAATTATCCTTAGCGATGTCTTGGGTGTCTCGTAAAGCACTATTCTCACAATCAGATTCAATTACTTCCAGTTCTTCTATTTGTTTAGTTGCATTTTCCTCTATATCGTTTGAATCTTGAACATTTCCTGTTGTCGTTCTATTAGCCATATATTTAATTAAAAATTCCATTTGACGTTCATATTTCCAGGGTTTGTACGTTGTTGCAGCCGAATCGCTTTTATTTTTAGTCTCTTTTCTTCGTAGAGCATCCCTATGACAGTTACGTAGCTTTAATCATAACGATTGTACTTATACTCCTGTAAATTAAAATAATTATTTTGTTATTTTAAGATATCTGGCAAGTGGCAATAGTTACAAAGGCTTAGCATATAGTTATAGAATAAATGATAGAACAGTTTCATCTATAGTGAAAGAGGTAAAACGTGCAATATATAAAGTTATGCAACCACTTTTCCTTGCGGAACCTACTAAAGAAACATGGGAAAATATTGCCGTCGGCTATGAAAGAAAGTGGCATTTTCCACATTGTGTTGGCAACATGTGGTCATAATAAAACCTACGGAAAGTGGCTCTTCATTCTGTAACTACAAAAGAACATTTTCAATAGTTATAATGGCAACAGTCGATGCAAATTATAAATTTACAACAATCGATGTTGGATCAATGGGCAGATTTAGTGATGGAAATGTATTTGCCAATTGCAACTTGGCAAAGAAAATACGCAACAAAACTGTTGACTCACCCACTCCTGATACAATAATTGGTCAAAATGAAACCTTGCCTTATGTTTTTGTTGCGGACGAGGCTTTTCCGTTAATGGAAAATTTGATGCGTCCATTTCCTAAATTTCAAGTAACTAACAATATGGAAAACAAAATTTTTAATTACACATTGTCTCGAGCAAGACAAACTGTTGAATGTACCTTTGGCATAATGGCAAATCGATTTAGAGTTTTTAGAAAACTTTTCGAAATTAATGTGAACACTGTAGATTATGTGGTGAAAGCTACATGTGTACTTCATAATTATTTGAGGGAATGGTGTTGTCAACCAGAGCAAGATCTTAATGAGGTTATTAAACCAACACATCAATTAATTAACTTGCAACAAACACGAAACAGATCGACCAATTTTGCATTTCATCTGAGAAATAGTTTTAAACAATATTTTAACAGTGAACTTAGGTCAGTACCATGGCAAACACAGAGTGTTCAGAGAGGCCAGTACTAACTCCTCTCCCTAGGAGGCCCATGCCCAGCAGTGGGACAGTTTATATAATACAGGGCCGATATTATTATACCTGAACATATCCTAATTACTACTATATTTGGTTTCAGATTGTATTTCAATAATTTTGTCAATAACTCACTAAAATAAAATATATTTACCATCCTTGTAGTTTAATTCCTCCGATATTTTTTGCCATAGGGGAGTCCTTTAAAGATTTCTTCATATACTCTGGATGGCTTGTATTATAGAATACTAGCTGTTCTCGTACTTTTTCAATAAGTTCCTCCATAATTAGGTAAATTTAACAACAAAAATAAACACAAAGTGATGCGCACGTGTTAACTGCGCGCAGGAAACTGTCTCGACTACAACGCGGCGCAGGTCTGCGCAGCTACGTGCCTGCGTCGCACGCAGCTGTGTTGCCTGTATACGCTCCTAAACGATAATGCATTATATACAAAAAACTACGCTGTACTGAACTGTGTTGAGTGCGCGGCCTGCGCCTCCGTATACGCTTAGGCTTATGATAGAAAAAGCCAAATGGCTTTTACGACCACGAAATAATACATATTATTTAATTAAAAAATATATTTTACGACCCAGATTTTGAAAAAAATGGAATGACGTTATTTGCATCAAAGTTGAAAACGATAACGACATATTGACTGAATCAGAAAAACAAATTATGAAAGTGCATGCACTTTCTTACAGCAGAAAAGAAAGCATCTTTTACGAGATTTTCCGCCCATCAAAAATTTTATCGTGCTAAATAACCAAACTTTAACGTGCAGCTTCCACTTACAAAAGGTGGGAGGTGGAAGGTGCCTTAACTTATTTAACTTATGTACAATACGTCAAGAATATTTATTTTGTATTATGTATAAAAAATAATATGAAAATTCCAAAAAGTGCGGTTTCGCACTGGTTTGCATTGTACATTGTAATGATTCTTTTTACAAAATATATCTTGTATAACGACGTCTTCATTACAATTTTATTATATACTATCACATATATAAAGCTGTTTCACTTCTTTTACAGTTTTAGAAGACGGTAAAATCAAACCCAAAACATGAATACTCTTCTAAGGTATAATGTGTGTCCAAGTCCTAACGAAGAAGTACACAGTTAGTTGTTCCCGTGATATTTTTACCAGAGCCTCGCCTCGGGGCTACAAAGTAACAAGATTGTACCATTGTTCAACATGCTCGTTACAACTTGTACCTACACGTAACGAAATCTATTAGATACTTTATTAAATCAAACATCTATTGCTTCTAATTTAATTCCATGTTCTTTTGATGTTGAAACCTAGCAAGGACTGCGTCCTAATTACGAATATTTTTTGTCAAGTACGTAATACCATATTTTTGAAATAAATGTTGTACTGACACTTTATATTAAAATATGTATATATTTTATTTGTATGTATTAATATGTAAATATATATATATATAAATACATTTGTTATCTAATATACGCAAATAAACATATATTTATACATTTTGTTAGTATTATTATCCTATTATGTGTATATACATAATATTTATCGTACGCATTACGCCTGTTTTTGTCTAGAACTATATTTCACTTTGCCAGATCTGTTGGAAGAAATCTCCACGGGAGATAAGCTTGCCTTTTATACATATTTTCTCTCCTTCCTTTTGTATTTATTTTGTGTTATAAGTGTACAATAAATTATACATTTCTTTTATATATCGTGTGCTACGGTGGTTTTTGTATGTACATACTCAATAGTTTAGAAAAATATATGTATTGATGGCAAATATAACCACAATAATTACAAATGTTTGTTGCCAACAATTTCATTTAATTAATATCCTCACCAGCGATATAATTAGGCATTCGTAATATGTAAATAATTGAAACATAATTTAACCTAAATAAAACCTAAATAAACATAATTTGTTTCCAGGGAGCACACATCGGGAAACGCGTAAAACGGTCCTGCGCTTTGCGGTCCACCTACACCTACGTATTGAGGGTACGTATCTTATATTTTATTGTCATTGCACAAGACAAGAGTTTTTGATAATTTTAATAGGATGTATTTTTTTACTTTTAGAATTTATCTAAAGTCCTTGTTCGGTACATTTTTATAATAAAACAATGGTGAATCTTGTGGATAATACCATCTTGTGGAATGAATGAATGAATAAAAGTTGTAGAATGAACTGCCAGCCCAAATTTTTCCATTACGCTACGATATGGGGCTCTTCGAGAGAACTGTGAACAGGATTCTGCAAGATCGGCAGCGCACCCGCAATCCTCCTGGTGTTGCGGATGTATATGGGCCGCGGTGATTACTTACCATCATGTGGCCCGCCCGCTCGTCTGCTATCTATTCTATAAAAAAAAAATCTGATCCATTAATTCTCCAAGACTGGAGACTTTTCGTCACATGCTGTACCAACCAGATCATGAACAGCTGACAGTCATTTTCTCGGAATTTGAACAACCTTTACACGAGTAACAATTCTCAAGGCGGAGTCAAGCCTTTCGGGAATTCATTAACTTCTATCCAGGAAGCTATATCCAATAACTGCAATTAAAGTGTTTCATTTTGTAATAATAATTGGTATGATTGTGTACTTGTTATTCTACTAAATTTATGAGTACTGGTAGATTTATATTTGTAATTTGTAACTGATGGATAAAACATAAAATAAAAATAATGAATTGAAATTAAAAAAATAACTGATTGGTCGGTAGCAAAAATATTTTGTGAACATTGTAAAAATAAAGTCGTGAATCGTGAGTATTGCTTTCCGATGTTGAAAACTGTAAAATATTTTTTCTTACCGAAAACAACGATCTGGGCAAGAACAACTTAGTGGGTAAATGTGTCCCGCTTCACTTGGATACGCGCGTTTTCCTTGTAGAGACGTTTAATCCGTTCAATCTGGCATTAGAGTCGCAACTTGGTCCATTCTTTCCTAATTTATGTTTGTATGGTGTGCCGGGTGGAGCGTCGCGGTCCTTGGTGAACTACGACACGACCCGACTTTATGCCTTTATTGGTGTCGACAACGGCTTAACCACACTCATTTATATTCGGCATTGTTAACACTGTGACAGTTAATATAACTAAAATGCTAGTCTTTCAATGTTGTCAGAACCTTTCTAGTGAAAATTACTAAAGAATTTGAAATGGTGTTCTCGAGTGTAGTTTGTTTTGTATGAAAAGTAAATAATAATTAATCTAATATGAATGTGAGCCAAGAGCTACAAGATCAATAAATATTAGAAAATACACTTAAAAGTAAAATAATCTCCGTGAATTATAAACAAATATAAAGGAAAAACATTTGCACAGAACCTGTAGTCTCATTTGTACCACATTTGTGTTACAAACATTTGTACCCCCACAAATAAAAGAAGCATTCGTTGAAACTAGGACCGTGTCTTGAAAATTGCTTTTGAGAAATTTGTGCCCAGAGCGACTTTTGAATCGTTTCGTTCATCAAATCCCATTAAAACTTTTTCCATTAAACATCTCACTTTAGTAAAAATGCTTTCATCTAACGTTAAAGTTAATCATGGTTACAGAACTGTAAACTTAATTACTAAATATCTTAGTACTTTAAATCGGTTACATCGGTTTTTAATTTGTTTTATTGGAATTGACATTTTATTGTGCGGTATTTTGAATACAATTTCAATTAATCGTAATCTAGCATGCTAGTCTATCAAAATATAATATGAGTATAGTAATAAAGAATAAATAATGTAAGGTGATTTTAACATAAGGTCAGCGGGCGCTGCTGTTTTTTGAAACAATAGAGCACAGGAAAACATTTTGGTAAAGCTCAAGCTTCGAACGTAACACGCGTCGCGTTGTGGGCTTCTCCATTTAACTTTATCCATCAAAGCGTTTTATTTTATTAAAGTGTTGTTTTACTTTCCTTTTTAAATAACTATAAAAGTATAAAGTATATATAAAAGAAGAGCAATACTACATATATTTTATCGCAATGCCGCAAACAAGGAGCCTGATTTATTTTGTGTGTCCTAGTTTCTAAATGTATGTATGTAACGAATTAAGATTGCTATAAAATAGCCACAGAATCCTACCGTTTGGGAATTAAGTTAAACGTTTAAATCCTCAATTTGGGGTATAACAGCTTCCTAAAGCTAATACGGTAAATCCTGTAGCCTAAAGAGCCAGTGATTCATGTTCAACATGGAGTTAGAGCGCGGCTGGAATCTTTGGTGAAAATTATGTACTTACTTATAGTGCAAATTGATTAATCGATATCGATTATTGACCATCGGGTCGGAGCGATGCCCCCGCCATCGCTTTCGTTTCAGTTATGCCTTTCTAATCTTTAAAATTACTTATCGATATCAACCTATAACATCCTACTGCAGTTCACAGACCTGCTTTAGTAATCACGACGGGTTTTCAAAATTACTTTATACGCTAACATAATTCTTTGTTGTTAATAAATATTGTGTGGTTTAATCTCGATCTTCATATTTAATTAATCCTTGACCATGAATATCGATAGCTAGATCTAGATAAAAATCAAGTCATATATTAAAAAGGAAATAAATATGTATAGTTAAAATAGTTCATATAGTTAAAAGGAAAGAATAAATATGTCACCCCGTGACCACGTCCACTGCAAAGTGTTCGAAACGTCGGGATATAAATAATGTCAAATATACGCGATTTAAACCGTTCAAAGTTGTTTAATTGCTAAGAATAAATATGTCGTTTTTATCTTATTTGTCTCATGGTTCCTCTGCTTATATTTGTAAATAGAAACATTCGGTTCCTCACTGTTGTGGATTTTAGGGATTTTTAGATCGTCTTTTCTGGTTTCTCCAGATTGGGACTACCCAAACTATTGGGGATTATGTCTAGTAGACCACTACTACTACTTGACATAATGTTTATGTTTATTGGATTTAATGTTAAACTAAATTTACTGAGCCCAACAATTGTAGTCTGTAGGCAATTTAGTCTATTATTTATTTATCATTATTTACTTAGTCTTTATTATTTATTAGTGTATTAACTTATTTATTCTGTGTTACGCTACCTACATGTTGATAGATAGCGTCAGGCTACCGATATGTTGTTATAAATATACCGTAAATGGACTGTGTACTGTATATACGATGTTGCAACTAGTAACTGCTGGTAGACCCTGGTCACTTATAAATAATATATAAAATATATTCAATAAATATATGTATACCTACATTTATATAATTTAAGGTCGTGTTAGCCGGGCTGATGTCTTAATTAGGCTGGGGCTTTTCAAATTATGCAAATGCAGTGGCCGGCGGACACGTGTCGTCGTCATTAAAATCAGACGCTTCGCTGACCCAGGCCGTCCACGGCCACCGTGTGCGGTTCAGCACTGAAAAATTCACCGCTATATAAAAATCAAAAAGTTAAAGACACCACTGAAAACAATTTAGTTACTGTCATGCCGTGACAACGTAGCGTTTCCTGAAACATTTAAATATTGTGGAAGAACTTTCAGAGTGAGTGTAAATATGTTGAAATGCAGTCGACACTAAAATGTTTAAAACAGATAGATATCTATGTATTTAATAAATGTTAATTATATCGAGCTTTAAAACACTCAACGGTATTGCTAACATCGAGTCAGTTATTAAACTGTCGTCAAAATTTCGACGTCGTAACCTCATAAATTATAGGCTGCTGTTTTATTGTACTTAACATATACGTTTATTAAATAGGGCATTATGAATAATTATTGTATAAAATTTACGGCACGGCTTAATCAGAACTTGGGAAAATAATGATTTCTCATTTTCATCGTACTGTGTGAAGGTCGGAGCAGAACTCGTTATAGTTGTTAGCGTATTACATGCAGTTAAGGTCTCCACGGAGAGAGCGGGCGGGGAGCCCGCTGCACGGATATCGGTCACGATGAAGTCGGTCACGGCCGTGCCTTCCTTTAACATACGTTTAAATATTCCCTCGCCTACCTCACCAATCACATGCTGCACACACAGCGCACAACGCAGTTAAGGTGTTATCAGTGTTTCCAACAACGCTTATAAACGTGTCTCCCTATTTTCTATAAATAACTATAGATAATTTTCATAAATATACTGTATTTAATATATTGTTGTAAGTATTTGCAATTATATGTTTTATTTTCGGAAAAATAATCAGTAAGTAGGTCGCGTCGCAGACAGCCAGAGAATTGCTGTTCCAATAGAAATAACCGGTATTAAATATTCAAAGAGAACTAAGTCTAAACGCAGAGGCTCCGCGAGCGGCCGCCATTACAGTTTCGCCATTCGGTGGGAGCCCGTCTTGATGGGCATTACGGGGTCATCTTTTATTTAGAGAGCGTTTCATTTTACTGCCTAACAAACAACACTAAAGGAATTTGTGTAATAGGTATTGATTAATTATCGAATATTGAATAAATAAACATAAAAAACCCAATAAATAAGAACGCATTAAAAATGTAACAATTATTATATATTTATATTCATGTAAATAGGAGGTCACTTTTCGAAATGTGATTTCAAATTGAGATGTTGCGGACTGGTCCAGTACGGGTAGTATACTACCTAAAATATGTTACCTAGGTCTAGACTTCGGCTTCTAGCCGTAACAGATATATAGTAAAAACAACGATTATTGCCATATTCTTGTCCGTTTTCACAGATTCTGTTCGGGCAGTTCAAGAACACGTATATCATGATAACATTATCATAGATAGCATCCAAACTTTTCACACTAAATAATAGTTTGAGAACCTCGTTTTCATTTATTACATTCACTTATTTATTACATACATGTCTATGTTATTTATTTATATATATATATATATATATATATGTGCCCATTTCATAGCTCACCCATCGCTTTCCCAGGTTTGCTGGTAAAAATCTACTATGGTAAAGGGATAAATACGCCTTTTGTATATATTTTCCTTTGTAAATATTTGTATCATTTGCGTGTACAATAAAGTATATAAATAAATTAATTTATACATTTATCTTCCCGTTAATGAAAATAAAGAGTGTATATGTTTTGTGTATTATACTGAAAGAATTTTAATGATCATTGTAATATTTAAGTATTGATGGGAAACGTCTACAGCTGTGAGATTAATTAAGTATCATTAAGAAATGTTTAACAATGTTACATGCGTATGAGTTCAACTAAGAGCATATTTTTGTTATCGATTGAAAATATACTTTAAATTTTTACTCTAATTAAATCTGTACTATAAAGGCATCGTCAGTGCTATGTCGAACGTTTCTATAATATATTCAAAAGAGAAGAGATCTACGGTAGATAGATAGATAGCTATGAATTTATGATCGAATTTCAGTCTCATATTTTGCGTATAGACGCTTAATTGCCAACATTGTGTTAGCTTGTGCTAGTTACATGAAATATGTATGTAACGGAGTGTGTTGATAAGGCGCGTCCACAGTAATAGTACATCCTACATACGCGATGAGTTCAACCTCCATATTTATGTGCGGTGTCTGCTCGTACTTGAGATAAGTACGTGTAGTGCGAGATTAACATCTTTGTCATGCGTTTATTAAATAAGTTTGAGCTATATACGACAACGCATTACAAATAAATATAGGTTCTGTTCATACGTATATTTTAACAAGCTAGGTAATAAATTGTCTACGGCAAAATTACACAGTTTTTCGTATTTTTATAAACATAATATACACACATCGCTTTCTAATTGATGTTGCTATTTTTTATCATCAATCCGTCTTCGATCTTTCCATATAATTTATTCAAATCCAGACTCTTAAAGGTAGTCCGCGCAACTACAGACATCGGTCAATTTTTATTGTTTATTGATTCATTTAACACTAGGTTAGCTGTTTAAATGTCTCTCATTTCTATTACAAATAAACTTTAAAAATCTTTAAGCTGATAATGGGTCAATCTTCATTTATTCAAATGTAGACTATTAAAGGTAGTCCGCGCAACTACAGATATCGGTCAATTTTTATTGATGTTGGCATCATTCATTTAACACTAGGTTAGCTGTTTAAATGTCTCTCATTTCTATTACAAATAAACTTTAAAAATCTTTAAGCTGATAATAGGTCAATCTTCGTTAAACATGAAATTGTAAATCTTGTATGTTAATATTCATTCACACTTGGTGCATACGTATAAATCACAATAATAATACTTGTAATCTAATAAAAATAATTATATAAGTTTAGCAGAAATAAACGTATTTTATTGTTCTCATGGGGTGGTGCGCGTTGCGTCTCGTAGCGTCGCGTCTCGTACTCCTAGCTCGTAGCACACTCGTAGCGCTCTCGTAGCACCTGCGCGCACTTACCGTAGATTACCGCAGCCTTTCCCTCTTTGCATAGAGAGTGCGATGTCTCGTCGCTTAACGTCGTCGCCACTATGACGTGCCATGACCGTCGACCGTCTTTATGTTCTTTGTCACCAAACGTGTGCTTCCTGACAGCTTATACCAAGTGCAAACACATTTACAAAAGTATTAAGCCTTTACCATTTTTTTATTATCAAATATATAACGAAATTTCTACTGCTAAATTATCAACTATTTATTTAAAACGGAAACAATACCAATGTAAGATTTATGATGAACATTTTCCAATACAACTGCTTTGAAGGCTCATATCGTTTGAATTCCATCGTGTTTGGAGAACTCCACTCAACTTTATAAGAACTTCCTTTGAGGATCTCTCGCGCAAATCACACCAAGTTGTCGCTTGTAACTTAGAGAAATATTAAGTATATGTTTCGACAATTTATTGTTCAATTGTTATTATAGGCTTCAGAAAGTTTTCTACGCATATGAGTGTAAAAATATAATTTATGTCTTTAGCATGACAGAAAACATGAAAGAAATCGATGGGAGGTTATTTTATAAATTCTTTATGAGTTGCTTTACCACTTCCAAGTAAGAGTATTTATTATGAAACAACACATATATACACATCCTCTGCACCCTGCGCGCGATTGAAAATTTGAGTGTGAGTTTATGCAAACGCATAAACATTGACAAAGCAAAAGCGTATAAAGCAAGCGTATTGAGAGAGCGTCCAATCAAAGTGATTTGGGTGGCGAGCGACCGCGCGGGCCGTGGGCGGCATTACTAACGATCCGCCTCGCCCACCTTCCATACTCGTCTCAACATACACACTCAAAGCATACGTCTTTCAACTAAGTACACAACCTTGTAAGCTGCTTTCTATCGATATGAATGTTGGTCTTTCAATTTCTAGAAAACAAGATTATTTGAAATAAATTGCTAAAATAAACAGTTCATGGGCTGTCCTTTTGAGACCCTTAAAGCAGTTGGGTAGATACGGTCAATCAACGAGATGTATCTAATCGTGAGCGTGCGGGTCGCACTCCGAATCGTTAATGAACTGTAAATATCCGGATCCTCAGTTAACGATTCCAATCGATACATGAAGTATGTGAACGCTGCGAGGAACAATACAATGCAATACGATGGTGAGACTTTAAATACATTTATTTGTTGTCAAGCTAGGTAAAGTAAACATAATTTGATGGCGGTGTTTTTTCCCCTGTCTACTTATAACGGGGCCTGGTATAAAATGGAGTAAAAGATACGCCGAAATTTATCTCCATTGAGCGACTTCATCGCTTGATGCTGATAAATCACGTTCAGCCGCCATTGCTCCCCTCAGATATTTTTTGACAATGAGAAGTATAATTTTTCAAATAATAAAGATAAAAGTAACCCGGACAAAGTGTTACTCGTTTATTAAAATATGATTGCAATTTGTTTTAAGTTTTAGTTAATGTATTTTGGTTACGAGGTATTCATATTGTAGATTATAGTCTGAAAGAGGAACAAGAGCTTATAGGAGCATAAAATATGCGTAGGTAAGTGCGACAGCGGCGCTGGAAGCGCTAAATTTTGTTTAAAGGTTATTCCTATCATCATATTCGGAACTAGCATTAGGATTTCATATTCTATTGACTAATATTGGAATCTACTATTTATTCACAGTCGTTGTAAATAACGTCTCTTTTCATTTATTTTTGTAAGAACATTGTAAACACTAGATATTTTGTAAAATAAGTATCGTTATGAAACCTTTGGGTTCAGCTTTGTTAAAACAACAGCAACATTGCACAGATCAACATATAAATATAAGCCTAAAGCGAATATTGTCGTCACGCATTTGCTATCAAATATTTCCGATTCAACAGGCTGTCGGCTCTGTGTTGTGTGAAATAACAAGATAATAATATGCGGATGTTCCGATTTGGTTGTGGCAACACCGCCCAGGGAATAAGCCCGGCAATAAAGAGGGTTGTAAGCGCTACGCCCTCGGCCGCCTGCGCCTCCGACAGCTCTTGAACGTTGTTAAATTTTAACAGCTCCCTATATTCCAATTTCTCTTGCACGTGACTCTAACTGATTTACATTTTATTTGTCAGTCGTTCAAAAGTATTATTTTCTGTATTATTTACCTCATAGTTTTTCAATCAATATTATTTGACACATTATCACTTCGTTATAAATCAGAATCAATATAGTTGAAAGTTATTGTCAGGAGTAGCACCTAAATGGTAATTAATGAACTCCGAACATTAACTTGGATTTCAGTAGGGTTCAAATAGTAGTTCGATTCGTGGCGGGATCGGGCAAATCATCTGGATTAATTAACCGATGACCAATTGCCTTATGGTCTCAACGAACTGAGAATTTTACTAAAATTGTAGTTAATTTTGCAATGAAAGTGATTATTTTATAATAAAGAGAATGTCGAGTCAAATGTCAGATACGGAAAATTTAATAAATGAAAAATATTTTTGGATAAATGTTTCGTAAGTTGTTGTGGAATAATTGATGACGATTGTAAATCAAGTACAAATATTAAAATATTATAGCAGTGAATTGTACAATAAAACATGTTATGTACACATGTCATAATAATTAATATAAGAGCACTACGATCGCTCACACTCTATGTCCATTAAAATATTTTAATGGATTCGTGTGATTCGTGTGATTCGTTTAAGTGTATGGGGTATCTATACTCGACTTACATTCGTGTGATCGTGAGTTCAAATCCTCGGCCCGTGTATCTAATTATGTACGGATTTTTAAAAAAAATGTCACTTTCTCGACGGTGAGGGAAAACATCGTGAGGAAACCTGCATGATCCAGAAATAAAAAGAAACTGGAGTATGCGATCCACTGGGCCCGCATGCTGGATTACGGCCCGAAACCGCCCAGTGACTTACTAGGGGAGGCCTGTACCCTGCAGTGCGACGTTAAAGGCTGATACACATATTTATAAGAAAGTGAATCTACTAGGTATCTGTAAACTAAATCTAAGGTTTTCAATTTCTCCAATCAATGTAATTAAAAAGTAATAAAATATAAATTTATTATTATATCAAAGTTATACAAGACTGTCAAACAAGGATCAAATTCCATCGTTAATTAAGGAAGAGGATATCTCCCCGGAGATTTGTCTCCTCGTTTATGTATTTCGGATTTAATCAATAAATGGACTGGCCACGTCAATTTGGGTTTGAGGGGATTATTCGGGACAGAACAATGGACGGTCTAATGGACGCTTCTATACACCTGTGATATGTAAGCATAGTTAGGAGATACATCTCCTAAAGGGAAATTTCCCAGGGCAAAGTTGAATGAATACCACCGGATTCCCCGAACAGTTCGAACGGAAAAGTAATTTTGGTTAATGATTTGACACTTTTACGAGGTTGCGGGCTTGTAATAAGGCCGGCTGTGTGTACTCCCGCTTCGTTACTGCGATTAGGGGCAATTTTGTCACTAATAGCTCTCTTAACAATTAACCTTATCTGTTATTATGAAGCTTCCCCTTGAATCGTAAGGAGCTTAATGTTACACTTGTATATTATTTCGTTTATATCATATAAATACTTGTATACGACGTATAAGAAAATTTCTGCTTATTAATAAAATTGCTATTGGTGTTGGTGGCACACACACGTCCCACCGCAGAGCTATGACAGGAGTACAGCCGCTCAAAGTGTGTCCATTAAAATGTCGTTTCATAGATTTTATATCGATGCTTCCATCATACACGACACGCCCGACCTGGACGATATATCGCGGACAACGCATTGATGTCAGTGCAAAATATATGAAAGAATGTTTAATTTACGGGCGTGGATGACATTAACAGAATAAGAGACCTTGATACGACTCTGACACCCAGATATGCGTGAATGAACAAATATGCGTCTTTAATTTTTAAGACGAAGATCAAAATACAAAATTATGGAGTTATTTGAGCAATAAGGACCTTATTGTCAAAATGGACTTGTTTGTTATTTCAAGATTATGTTCAAATAAATGTGCATGAGAAGGTAGGCCTTCTCATCATAGGACATAGAAGGCAGGACTGCTGGACATAGGTGTCCAGCAGTTAACAAAATAATGATAATTTATTTTACAAAATAGGAAACATAATATGGCGTTACATTATAGATAATTCCCGCCATGTTCTCCCTCAACAGGCGTGCAAAGAATAATATAATAATTAAATATAAATACTAATCATACTACAATCTACATGGTTCATAATAATAAATTCCAAAAAAATGCTGAATCTCAAAAGATTAAGATGATTAATTATTATTCGTTCAAAAACTCGTCAACAATAAACACTAAATTCAAAAACTCGTAATAACATTTCTCAATCAGGATTTGAAAAGATTTTTCTTAAATATATTTAAGTTACAACCGTTTACGGTGTCAGATAGTTTATTGTAGACTGGACGGGTTACGATTAGATCCTTATTAGGTGTCCATATACAAGGGTACGTTACACGTCTTTTACTATCCGTGCATGTTAACGACACACAGCGGGTCGACGCAGCCTCGCGTTCTCACTACAGCTGCCACAGTATCGCGCTAATTCCAAATATCCATGTTTTATGTTCTGTCGGGTGCAGCGTTTCCACTAGAAAAATAGAACTGCGTCAATAAGATTGACCGATATTTTCCTCTACTAGTAGGCATTTTTATTTTACGTGCATCAGCGTTTCTCCTCGGTTGGTATATTATAATTACGGTTTAATTGAATTTATGTGTGCGTTCTGTGGTCACAAGTAATTGTATTTTCTTTCTCTCTTACAGTTTTTTTGCAGCTTTTGCGCAAACACTGAAATTATAAATATACGTATTGAGTATTGAGAAATCACGAAAATAGAATTTAAAATCATTAAATTAAATATCATCATTAAATATAGAGATTTAAAATCTCTATTCAGTTTATAATGATGTCAGCTGACATGATGTTGACGTCAATGTTATTCGTTAAAGAAACGCATGCTACTCGTATCTAATTAATAACTGTTTGTTACAAATTCTGCAACATTATAATTAACTTTATTCAAATAACGCTGTGCGTATTTATTTGTATGATTTGTACAAAAGTATATTGCCTGTTTCAAGTATATATTAAATAAATGAAAGTAAATCAATACGTAAGTACCACAATTGAAGACGTGTTTCTGTTATATAAACGAAATTGAAACAAATTATTATACGTAAAAGCAAAAGCGCATACGAAAGGCCCATCGAAATATATTTGGATGTGAAGTTTTTCTCCTCTGGCAGTTAATGGTGTCGGCACAGCGAGCGCGCACGTGCCCCGTATTCCGCTGACAGGCCTTTATACCCGCGTCCGTTACTGCACATTTGAAATCGGCTGCTATCGTTGAAATTGTGTAGTGGCACACTTAGCGGGCTCTGCACTCTATGACACTGCCAGTTAGTTATTATTACTGAGTTCCCGGTAGCTATTTTCTATCCACTTTCATAATAGAGATTAATATTACGAGATATCCGCTTGATGAATGTTGTCACAGTCATGATGGCGTGTCGTGGTGCATGAACTTTTATTAAGCTTGAAACATTTGTATTAGTTATTAGACTGTTTGGCTCAACAGAACATGTTTTAGTTGTTAACTTATGTTTTATTAATCTGCATGCTATGAAATCTAAAAAAATATTTAGTGATCTAATTGATACTCGTGTTTTATATTAAAATTACAGAAAAATAACCTCTAACTGAATCAAACTTATTTACTTATTTAGTAGCTGAGTGATACAAAAGTATTCGTATAAACTATATGCTACTGAATATCCACGATGAATAAGGTTAAAGTTCTCGGTAGATTAAGATAACAAAGTCAGTCTTATTTTAAATGAAATTTAAATGCCAAGATAAGGTTAGGACCTTAATATAATCAAATTCCTGAAACACGCCACTTTTCATGCACTGAAAAGGAATCTGATGTTACATTAGTCGGAGATGTAAAGACAACGTTGAATTTTTGATAATATTATGCCGACTAATAAAATTTCTGAGGGCACTGTTTACATTTTATTTAGTCGTTGAAATGTAGATAAACAATGCAACTCAAATAAAATGTTAATCTATCTCTAATCAAAATATTTATTTCCTCTCTACCCAAAGGTTATCTGGCTCCGGTCGCTTTCAGCGATAAGACCGCCATTTATATTTATGCATTTCGTGTCTACAATGTCTGTTATTGTTCTGTATCGGTGTGCAATAAAGAATTTTATCGATCTATCTACACATTGTCGCTTTCTATATTTTTTGTAGAAATAATTTATAAAAAGCGTAGGCCATTACCTCTAACGTTAATTAAATATAATGTTTTATAATCACTGACATGTATGTAACAGATGTAAGATTTGACGATACAAAGCTATACGTTGTGACGTAAGGATTCGTGGACGTCCTTAGCCGTCGATGATTTGTAGCCTGTCTGTAGCAATAAGAGTATTACGAATGGGCTACTTGAATTTTGCTTATACAGCTTATATTATTCCGCCTTTTCATATATTATTTTCATTTATTTATACATAATTTTGTGGAAGAACAGTTTCTAAAATTACATACATGTTATAATATTTATCTGTGTTTATTTAGTCGTTTTCTTTTTATATATGGAACAAGAGTAGGTAGATCTGATGTAGGTAGATAGGTACGTAGTGTAGGTAGATCTGTAGGTAGATTTTATTTGTCATTAAATATAACAATACCCAGAATGGTTATATGTGGAATACTCAGTTGTATGTCCCGGGGGTTGGTCACAATGAATAGATTATTATTATATATTTTTCTATAGAAAAAAGGCGGTAGACGAGCATACAGTCCACCTGATGGTAAGTGGATATTGTCGTCCATAGACATCCGCGATACATGCCAACATCAGTCCAGAATGACAAACGTTGTAACGCCTCCGGATGCGCTGCCTACCTTTGCAGATTAAAGAATGGATTAGGAAAATGGGGATCCCTCACCATTTTCCTAATCCATTCCTTAATCTGATGATGAAATGGGAATGGGCTCTGGAATCACTCACTACCGAAACACGTACGTACATTGGGGGACTACGATAAAGTAGGAAATGCAGTACCTTTCAAGGTAGAGGGCTCTATGAGAGAGGGTTTATGTTTAGTGCTGTTTATGTATTTCGTAGATAAATAATTTTACGTAGGTATACGTCTACATTTATTATTGTCTCGATGTTTTTCAACATTCGTTTAACCAAAAATTCATTGCTATTCATATTCATACCAGTTTATAGTTTATAACTATGTATTTTAAAATTTAGTTATAGCTTTTCATGATTACTCATATTTCATCATAGTCATTTAGTTGTTTTTGTTCTCATCTGTACTGGAATATACGATAAATTCCCATCCTTGGGTCGAACTATCCACTTATTAGATTCGGCACGTTCGATTATTTCTCGAGAGTCGAGCCTGTCGATTCTTCAAAGACGCCACATATTATTGGTATTGGGCGGCTTTTCAACTGCACTTGTTCGACTCAAGTTTGTTCGATCGGTAGTGCCGAACAAGGGCGTAGCTTTTGTAAATCAAAGAACACATTTGCAAGCAACCACTGCCAGCTACTCGTACATATAGGTACTACTGGCCAGCTAGCTAGATTAAGAGTTAATACATCTGTCTATAGGTAATATATACATGTGAAGAAATACTCTGTTCTTTGGAATAGACCTACCTATAACACGTAGAACGATTCCATCGCATCAAAAGAATACGTGTATATTTCTACAATATAAGTTAGTAACACGAAAAATATTTTGAGAGATAAACAATTTTTTATTCCTTTGGCATATAAAATTTTTACATCTTCTAAAAACAATTGAAAAATATACAGTCTATGAAAAGCAAAGAAATAAATATCGATGGATAGTATCTCAATGGAACTTCAACATCACACGTCATTAGAAATAAAAAATCTGTGGTTTCGAAACAGATTTGAAATAGATTTAGAGAATTGGATGGTTCTCCCAAATGATGCACACATAATTATATCTTAAACTATTATAAATAAACAAAGCCACCTATATATTATTATATATACGTAAAAGTTTAATTTACACAAACCAACAGTCAACAGAGATTATTATTTATATGTGATTGCATTGTTTACTGTTTGTTTTATTTATAATTTGTTACAGTGCCGAGACGATGTAAATACGAGTAGCTTCATTATTATACAACGGTTCATTATTATACAACAGTTCATTATTATATGTTTCATTATCATACAACAGTTCACTATTATATGCTTCGTTATTATACAACAATTCACTATTATATGCTTCATTATTATACAACAGTTCACTATTATATGCTTCATTATTATACAACAGTTCATTATTATATGCTTCATTATTCAATAGTTAATTATTATATGTTTCATTATTATACAACAGTTCACTATTATATGCTTCATTATTATACAACAGTTCACTATTATATGCTTCATTATTATACAACAGTTCAATATTATATGCTTCATTATTATACAACAGTTCACTATTATATTTTTCCTTATTATACAACAGTTCATTATTGTATGCTTCATTATTATACAACAGTTCAATATTATATGCTTCATTATTATACAACAGTTCAATATTATATGCTTCATTATTATACAACAGTTCATTATTATATGCTTCGTTATTATACAACAGTTCACTATTATATGCTTCGTTATTATACAACAATTCACTATTATATGCTTCATTATTATACAACAGTTCACTATTATATGCTTCATTATTATACAGCAGTTCACTATTATATGCTTCATTATTATACAACAGTTCACTATTATATGCTTCATTATTATACAACAGTTCAATATTATATGCTTCATTATTATACAACAGTTCACTATTATATGCTTCATTATTATACAACAGTTCAATATTATATTCTTCCTTATTATACAACAGTTCACTATTATATGCTTCATTATTATACAACAGTTCACTATTATATGCTTCATTATTATACAACAGTTCACTATTACCATATATGCTTCATTATTATACAACAGTTCATTATTATATGCTTCATTATTATACAATAGTTAATTATTACATGTTTCATTATTATACAACAGTTCACTATTATATTCTTCCTTATTATACAACAGTTCATTATTGTATGCTTCATTATTATACAACAGTTCAATATTATATGCTTCATTATTATACAACAGTTCAATATTATATGCTTCATTATTATACAACAGTTCATTATTATATGCTTCGTTATTATACAACAGTTCACTATTATATGCTTCGTTATTATACAACAATTCACTATTATATGCTTCATTATTATACAACAGTTCACTATTATATGCTTCATTATTATACAGCAGTTCACTATTATATGCTTCATTATTATACAACAGTTCACTATTATATGCTTCATTATTATACAACAGTTCAATATTATATGCTTCATTATTATACAACAGTTCACTATTATATGCTTCATTATTATACAACAGTTCAATATTATATTCTTCCTTATTATACAACAGTTCACTATTATATGCTTCATTATTATACAACAGTTCACTATTATATGCTTCATTATTATACAACAGTTCACTATTACCATATATGCTTCATTATTATACAACAGTTCATTATTATACTTATGCTTCTTTATTATACAACAGGTTAATGTTGATATTCAATTATGACAATATGAACATTTAAAATTAAATCTTGTATCGTTAATAGAGCGAATCTAGTTTTGAGAATCCACCTGCAGCCTATAAATCCATCTTCAGCCCATTAACATGCAAACAAGATCTTTCGGAAAGGGTCATCCATTTACTGAGGTGCAGTGCACTAAAACTAATGATCGAAATCCGCTTTGATTTATTTACCATCGTCCATTTTAGGCGGGTTGGTTGTGGTGGTAATGAGGTTCCAAATGAATTACTCCTTTCGACGTGGTAAGCGAACGTTTTTGAAATATTATGCTCTAAAAATTTAAAGATATTAGTAGTTGATCTCTTTCGTCACGACGTTGTGCAAACTTTAAAAATATTCTGACGAAAACAATAAAAAAATAAAACACTAATAAATAAAATAATAAAATAAATTGTAATAAATAAAACCGAACTTGCTGGCTCTTACCTCTATCATATATGTAGCTAAAAGCGACAGAACAACATTTCTTTATTGTTTGTTACGCATTCAATTTCGTTCATAATATTTTATATACGAGGCTCTCATACAGAATGTAAATTGGCTTCCTTTGTCATGACAATGTACTTTAAAGCGGTTTTCTTATGCCTATCTATCATGAGTTTTTCGATTGGGATGGGAGTTGGAGCAGCTCGTCTCTAAATTAATGTAATTAGTAATATGATTAGTTGGCATGAGCGAGTGAAGTCTAGTTTGAGTTTGGCGAGAGGTTTCGAGAACCAATTCTGTTCAGCACTCTCACCCCCAACTCCTTCCAACCTCCTGCCCCCTTGGCCCACACTCAACAAACTATGTAACCATAATTACTTACATGCGCTACACAATGCATTTAGGTCTAAATTAACGACACCCCTCTGGCCTAGAGCCCGGCGTTTAATTGGTGAGAACCTTGGATTCGGCTTTTGTAAATCCTGTTACACACACGACTCATGTTCCAGACGACTATCCGTTTTTAGTAGCAACAGCTATCCGTCATCATCTATACTATACATATAATAAAACAATGGTAACAAAGCCTTGTCTGTACATTTAATATTTAAAAAAAAAAGTGGTTACACAAGTAATACACAGCCTAAGACAACAACTTCTGGAATTTTTGTCTGTCTGTCTGAATGCGCACCACGTTAAAGCCACTAGACGGATTTAAAAGAAACGTATAAAGATTTTAGTTATAACTTACGTGCCGATAGTTTTATCCAGATCAATTATAAAGTTCCCCGCGGGAATCAAGCTAACCATAGACGGTCTAATATCTACTCACACGAAGTGACTAGGATCAATTAAAAAGTGAAATGAAATTGCGAGATGTAGTTATTATAGACCGATTAATTTAAATATTCTATATGTCATATAGGAATATTTTGGGATATTATTTATGTGTAATATTAAATTAATATTTAATTGTAATTCAAAATTTAATGTGAATAGTGTAATAAGTAATAATAGGACACGGAGAAAGTATTTTCGTATTTTGTACGTATGACATTCTAAAAAAAAAAATTTAAGAAAACTATTTTCCGTCATTTTACCATTGTTTTCCAGTCTGTGAAAATGAGTGAGTGAAATGACCAAATTCCCTACATTTTGAAATGGGAAAATGCGACACATGCCGCAAAAAAAATTATACCGTTTATGGATCTAATGCGGTATCGGTAAGGGTAGCACAAAGTTGGTTTAAACGTTTTCAGTCTGGAAATTTTAACGTGAAAGATGCAGCTCGCTCTGGTCTCCCAGTTACAGATTAAATCAATGCCATCTATGAAACAGTGGAGTAAGATCGACACATCAGTAGTTATGACATCGCCGAGGAACTGGGTATTGATCACAAAACGGTTTTAAGTCAATTGTACTAGGAAAAGCTTGATATTTGGGTGCCAATTGATCTTACGGAAAAAAACCTCACAAACCGTGTTTCTATTTGCTATTCTCTGTTAAAACAAAAGGAAAATGAACCATTTTTTAAACGATTGATCATAGGTGACGAAAAATGGATCACTTACGACAAGAAAGTGCGAAAAAGATCGTGGTCGAAGGACGGACAAGCTTCACAAACAGTGGCAAAACCCGGTTTAACGCGAAACAAGATGATGTTGTGTGTATGGTGAGATTGGATAGGTATCATTCATTATGAGCTTTTACCGTCCGGGGGAAACTATTGAATCTGACCTCTACTGCCAGCAACTGAATAGATTAAAGCAAGCAATTGAGACAAAACAGCCTGAGCTGATAAATAGAAAGGGTGTGATCTTTCACCATGATAACGCCAGACCACACACATCTTTAGCCAGTCAGCAAAAAGTGAGAGAGCTTGGCTGGGAAGTGTTGATGCATCTACCATACAGCCCTGAGCTTACCACCAGATTTCCACCTGTTTCGGTCACTTCAGAACTCTTTTAGTAGTGTAAGGTTGACATCAAGATAGGACTGTCAAAATTACGTCGCAATTTTTTTTATTTATGAAGAAACTTTCTCTCCGACCTAATATTTTAATAGTGTAGCGGTCGAATCAACCTGATCTATTCTATTATACATATATATGTCCTTTTATAACGTTCCTTCCTTTTATAACGTAAAGACTTACTACGGAGGAATTTCGAGAAATTCAACCTCTAAAGGAGTGAAACTTATTAAAGTGTGTATGGAAAAAATCTTTGATGGTCATACTAATTTGAAACTTGGTGTAATATTCCACAATACAAAAATAAAATTGATACGTGTTTTTAAAAATTGTGTCGGGAGGCATTTTTTGTCAAAATTGTGTTAAATCAACGCGAGCAAATTGCGGGGAACAGCTGGTCCTACGACCTACTATAAAATGTTGATCGTAAGTATAAAATAAAAGTAGATATATAATTTGTAAGTTATAGTAGGTAAGCTGTTTACTAAGTATTTTTTTTTCTTTTTTGTAGGAAATCTAATTTAGGAACATAAAATTCACCTTCCTGCTCTTATTGTTAAACGTATTTGTAAAAAACGGGCAAAAAGTGTTGTTTGAGAGCATAGTGACAAAATATCATTTCAAATTGTATAAGTGTGATGGTAAAGTGGATCTTATTTATAAAGAAACAAGTGACATTTTCTTTTAAACACGCAACATAGTTTAATGTTGTAACTGCATTTATGAAACATTTTACTTGTAGATACTATCAGCTTTGGTCGCGGTATCGTTTGCTCAAAGCATAATTTCAACAGGAAAATCGTAAAAAATAATAAAGGTGGTAATATTTTTAAAACTACTTGAATAATTAGACAAAAAATATCGGGATAGATATCCTACAGGACCATGGAAACAGTAACAAATCGGCTTAATAATTCCCGAAATTAGTGTGAAAACATAGACTAACAGATGTTCCTTTTTACATACCCACTAGCGGCATCATTCGCGGGAACTCTAGAATATATGTGGTTACTTCTTGATACTACTACTCTATCTCATCCCAAGCCGAAACAATATCAACGTATCCAACTGCATTTCACCCATTCCCTTCCGCACCCAACGCATTCCATCCCGACCAGTCCTATCCCATCTTCTACATCCTGTTCAACTCCACTCAACCTCACTCCATTCTAACGAGTCCCATCCCATTTAATCCCATTGCATCCCATCTCATAATCTAATCCCATCTTAGCCCATCGAACATAGTGTATATACACTCTCTAGTGTAATAATAATGTGTTCTCTAGTAGAGACTGACACTAGAGAGTGTAATTATTCTCTAATAAGTGATAACACATCATTTCATATTTTATATTCACCATTACGACGTGCGAATAAATTTTGCAATTATTCCAGCGGAAACGGGAACTAAACTTTTTATAATGGCATATAAAGTACCCTATAAATTGACTCAGGGCATAAACTATCATTGTACTAATTTTCATTACAATCCAGTGGTCTTTATGTACCGACTTCTGTTCTCATATCATGCATCAGCTATAAATAACTATATCAAGTTTCATTAGAATTCGTCGAATGTTTTTTTTGTGATGTATGTTAAAACTGACATACAAAATTCCAGAAGTTTTTGTTTGTGACTCTACTATTTGCAATATATAACCTGCAACCATTTTGTTGAATAATCCATGTACAGACACGGCTTTGTGACGATTTAATTATATGTATAGATTAGGAAAATAATAATAACCTTTCATTTTGAGACGTTATCGTTGCTCAACTGGCAGTAAACTTCTTGACGCTACGGTATTGACTTTTATATGTATTATGTTTATACGATTATGTAGCTGTTTGCAATGTTAGTAGATATGGTTCGCCGGCGCTTCCAGAATGGCATCTCCAAATAGGCTATATTTGCGCTATAACATTGATTAGGCGCGGGGGCGGAGTGGAGACTACTTGACATTATATCGAACAAGTAGTTATTGAGGTACGAAAAAATAGTTTGAAGATGCTTGATACCGTATATTGAGCATTTTATCATTTCCCATTAACTACCGGCTTCTTTCCTCATTGACATAAAATAAGTAATAGGTACACTACACCATGCTGATTGGACGTGTCTGACTGGCGTTACTCCTCTCTCGTAAGAGTTTGCCGTGAAACATATCGGTGTGTTTTACGAGTGAGTGAGTGTTGCCAAAGTATATATGTACCTACTTTTAGATAGGGAGTGTAAGAAATAATGGTTGTATCTCATCAAATTACATTCCCTATTCTCCATCTCACCTCATCCCACTAGACAAGAATCCTTTTTGGAAAATGTGAAATACTATAGTGAAAAGCGCAATATACAGACAGATGTCACGCTTTATATGTATGTACAGATATGATCAAATGACCCGGCCCCTAGTGTATTATTGTTCCGGTCGGTTTCCATGAAATAGTTTCGCTTTTCCTTTTTGCACTTTCTTGCTATGAAAAGTTAATGCTTTTTTTTCGGTAAACTGCTAAACTAAAAGTTATAAGCACAACCCAACATAAATATCATTTACAACTTTTGTGGAAAAGAACGGTAATTACGATGATAAAGTTAAGGCACTCTCGTCACGATAGCTCACTCGCTTCGCCGCCCACCATTAAACTTTCACTCGCTTCCTAAGTGAAAACTGTACTTCCTCTGCTATGTAATATCCCCGTGTACAGATCTACAGTGAGCGTAGGCATGCAAGAAGTATTTTTAAATTTGCCGTAAGAAAATAAATCAAACCTGGAGCAAAAATAGATTGACGAGTACAAAAAAATAGAAGTTATATATAAGGCCAAATAGCTCAAGATTAATTAATGAGTTTTCTCCTAAGTCAGGTGGATAAATTTTGGAGATTAATAGTACAGAGTAGATATCAAAAATACGTAATTATTATAGCATAGAAAATGTTTTTATATATAGATAATATGCATTATTATTATTACGTAGGTACTTTGTTTAAAGCAGGTACTGTGCTCAATATTCGTTCAATATACTTGTGTTCGTTGTATTGTATACGTTCAATGATATATGTATGAGTTGTGTAACCGCACCCGCCTGATCTATCGCAAACCGTCGTTGGCTGAGTGAAACACAATAGCTTTCATCAGTCATTGAGAAGCAAGAAAATATATTACAACGAGGATTAATGTATGCTTCTTTTCATACTTGTGATGAGGATGTGTGTAGTATGATGTTACATTGATGATGGGGTTGAGAATAAAATGGTGTGATTAGATTATTTAATAATGTTTTATTATTTTTAGTAAATTAAAAGATGTTTAGTTTACATAATAGATATATTTTTCAATGAAATTGTATATATAGATATTTGGTAATACAACTTATCATATCTTCCTGATCTTGAGAACGAAAGTTCTGCAGAATTCACCTCTAGGAAATTTGAAAGTTTGTAAACTTGTATCCTCTTTCAATAACTAGGATACAATGTAAAATTTTACATTGTATTCTAGGATACTGTAGAAAACTAAACATTTTAATATCTTTCAATATCTTTGTGTTGTTGGTATATTATTGAATATATTTAAAATGTAACCGCAAGAACGTCTAATCGGCTATGGGTATCATAGGCGCGTGACAAATTAAGGCTAAATCTGTGAGAGCCCGCGTCTGAGTGCGGGTGTGAAATCTGTCACCCGGGTTAATGAGTGTCGCCTCGCGTGGCGGCCACCGACTCCGCGCCCGCTTCCGCGCGCTATCTGACGCAAGGGTTACTACATGACAGATCCTCTTTAATTAACTTGTTACCCTTCTGTCACTTCTACTTGCCGTCTCTAATCCCACCAATGTACGCTACCGATCCAATGCAGGCTTCTCGGCGACGAGAAGGCACTCTTGTAACATATATGAATTGAAATTTGTGGCTAGTTTAAGTTTTTGGAATATTTTTTCAGTATTTCCTTTACTTCATTTGTGCTGTTTACTTAATCTCCCTAAAGGGAATCAAATAAACAGCTGTTGGATTAAAAATATGATTGTATTGCGTCCCCTTTGACGTTAACGTAGTATGTTGAGCATAAAGGTACGTACAAATTAGAGCAATTCTGTAAAACGTAACAAACACATCTTTAAAGGGTAACGAAATATTTTTGAAACGGGTGTGTTGTATTTCGAGTAGGCCCTGCCGGTCCCGCTCGATATCGTCGCGAAGGCGCGGTGAACATGTACGGGAGGGATAGGCGAATTTGTGAATTACCTTTATTAGCTATTCTAATATTTGATATAAAAAGTCACTTACCTAGTATTCTTGGTTGCTTCAAATGTAAGCTATTTGCTACGAGGTGTACCAGCATCAGGCTTTTCTATTACATATTCTATGAAAAATTCCGAAAGCTTTATTCTAACATAAGGACGTACAAATATGCAAGCGAAAAAACATTAGTACATGAAAAAGTAATACTAAAACCCGTAGTCCAATACTTCCACAATTTTGTTTATTCACTATTACTATTTATTATTAAAATAATTACAAAAAATGAGCGTGTGTAATTTTATCAGTGTCGTCTTTGAAATTGATATGTCCCTTTATGAAAAAGGGATGTTATAAAAGCTAACTAACTGTGACTCCAGGATATAATTTAAAAATATGTTCAGTTTTATTAAAATCCATGTATTTGTGTGATATGAAATTCGTTTTAATTTAATTTAAAAAGCGAAGATAACTCCAAAACAAGCCACCGCGCCGGCGCGAGCCAAGTATATGTTGCTATTTTCCGTACGTTTTGGAAAAAACTGTTTAGGCAAATATAAAATTTTATGAGCTTTATCCAACAAGATATTGTTTGAACGTATAGGTGCTGAATTGTGTTGTTAATCATTTTTTGAATAAATTACACTTTAGAAGTATCTATGCTACATTCATAAAATCGTGAGTTCGTACTCCGGCCCATACCGCAGAGTTTCTACTTAATTTAATTGACATTTTAATTTTCAGTAGTTCGGTCAAAAAATCTAATGAATTCCACCAATACACACTGAATTTTCGTGGTAGATTATGGTAGATTAGCTCTGAAACTCCTCGTGATGACAAGGTTCCGAATAACTTATTGTAATATACATATATTGCAACTACTATAGAAGCAAGTGTTAGTGCTGAGATGCAACTTGCAGTTTACCCTGCCCAATGGGGCATACATTCAATTAATACAATATCACTCAGTCACATTCATAGTTACATGGTTAGATTCACAACAACAACACAACACACGATACTGGTATGGCACACATCAACATACATATACTAAGTACATGGATAACATTGTAAATAGGATATGTAAAAAACGTTTTATAGCTTAATATTAAGTAGTAGTAGTAATTTGTAATCTAATTCTAATCATTTGGTATTGAAAAATTCACTTACCTTGTAAAAATTCTATAAATAAATTATTTAACCGTAATTTACATTTTACATAGGTAACACTTAATGTCATTAGTTACGCGATTATACTCGTATGTACACATATCCCTGTCACACGGGCACTTTTGTCAAATATCCGACCTTTTTTACAAATCCATACTCAAATCTCCGGCTGTAGGCAGCGCATCCGGGGACATAACAGCGTTTGTCATTCTTGGACTGATGTCGGTATGTATCGCGGATGTCCATGGGTGACAGTATCCATTTGCAACCAGGTGGACGAACAATCTGCTCGTCTACCAACATAAAAATCATACATTACATTTTTTGGTAGTGTATATCCAAAATTTTGATAAATATTTATAATTCAAGTATATAATAATAATTCATTTATTTTGGATCATAGTAATTGATCCATAATAGTAATTGTTAGCAGAAATATAAAATCTATGTTAGTAAAATTTGTTTTAGCACCTCGCTTTCGGAGCTTTCGCCCTTAAGATCTCGGAGAGCATCGGGATTCTTGGTGTCGACATTCCAATAGAGTAGAATTTAGGAGTCATCTGGAAAACAAGGCCAAAATGGCCTCCAGAAAGCTCAGTGTGCTGAACAGAGCAAAGCGGTACTTCACCTCGGGGGAACGTCTGGCGCTCTACAATGCTCAGATCCGACCTCATATGGAGCACTACTCACATCTCTTACACTCACACTCTCGACTCCATGCAACGACGCGCTGTTCGAATTGTCGACGATCTTACTCTTATGGGCGGTTTTCAACCACTCAGCGTCTGCAGAGACGTTGCGTCCCTCTGCATGTTCTACCGCCTGTATAACGGGGAATGCTCCGAAGAACTGTTCGATATGATTCTCACAACACCTTTCTACAACCGCACCGCCCAGCACAGAAGTGCGGTGCATCCGCATTTTGTTGATACGGAGGTGTCGCGCACTGTAGGGTCTGAAAATCGTTTTTTGCCGAGAACCCGTAGGCTGTGGAACGAACAGCCTCGTGAGGTCTTTTCCTTATGCTACGACATGGGGTTCTTCAATAAAGCTGTGGATAGGATTCTGCAAGGCCGGCGCGCACCTTCATGGTGTTGCAGGTGTCCATGGACGGCGATTGCTATCGCCTCCATGAACATGGTCCATGGTCTGCACGAACATTGCATTAGATTTTAAAATCTGCTTTAATTCAGTATCACCTAAAATATATAAGGGGGCCTGTACACTGCAGTAAGATGGCCAATAGCGCACGATATACGAGTAGGTTAATATCGTGCGCAAATATGTTTTTTTATTTTATTCCCAATTTCACCAGATCTAAGTAAGCAAATAGGCAATGGCACAAATGGGAAAGATAAATAGGTCATTAGGAGGAGACACATCCCACGATATGTCATGGTCACGACTGTTCATGAGTTGTGGATTTTTCCGTGTAATAAACATCCGCTTGAGGCGGCATTCATCTCCGGAAATTATTCTTTTCGCATCACTCAACTTCACTCACAATTGAAGGAAATTAGTTTATGACGGCGGTGTTGGAAACGTTTTAAAGTTTACACGACTGTTTGATTAGTAGAGAATGCTTAGGGATGATTTTGTCCCTTATAAGCGGCATGTTATTTATACAATAATGTTAAATTTAAATTATTATAAAAACTGCTTTCAAGGTTTATTATTGCATAATCTATTAAATAAGTAATTACAAATAAAGTATATTAGAATATAACATTATGGGTAGATATTAAAGAATTATTTTTCGGAATGAAAAAGTAATTTTACGTTCTTCCTAGACTATGTGACCTGTAGAGTAAACTTTGGGATAAATTACCACAAGAACAATGTTAACAGAATTTTAATTACATATAATATTACATAATTAAAATTCTGTTATCATATTATAAATAAAAAAAACAATACAATGTTAATTTATACATTACCTAAAGCCTACCGTCTAAATAGATGAATCTAATAGGTTCATATATTCTACAATATAGTTAATGTTGACACTGGTACAGCTTTTTTATTTGTGTCCCGCTCAATATAAAATATGTTCTCAAAAAGGCACATGAATCTGCCGAAAATAGCTTCGCATTTTTATTGTTTGCTTTTCTGCTTCCCTCTTTCATTCTGTACATAGACATGCGCGAGTTATCACCGGAATATGACCACCGTCGTCTTACCACATTCATATACTGCCACCTCGACCTCGTGACAAAGTTATCTTGACAGCAGTTATTAAATATAAATAGGTGTACCTTGAAACGGTCAATAGGCACTCAGTTCTTGTTTTCTTTCAAACAGCCGTTAAAATAAGGTACGACACTAATAAAAAGGGAGCTTAAATAAAAAAGCAGGTTTATATGTAGTATGCCGACCCGATTGCTCGGAATACAAAGTTAGATGGCGTTCTCTCCTGCAAACCGGCCCGGACAAGAGGTCAGAACAAAAGAGAAGAGCTCGTAAAGAGTTTTTAATTACCTCTTTGCTGTCCGTCATTTTACTGGCTTGTTTGTATGCGTATTGCGCATTGTTCTTGAATGAATTTCTCTTTTAAGTTACAATACATAAAAAGAAGTTCTATAGGTAGATACAGAGAAACCTGTTGTGTGCTGAGTCAAAGGTAATATCGAATAAGGGGAAGACCTAAACAAGCATTATACTGTAATGTCAAAAAAATGTAAAAAGGGATTTCAATGTTTTTGTAAAAAGTTTTTTAAGACAAAAAAATATATAAAAGCCGAAAACACGAAAATTTGGTAAAGCATGAATTTTTGACTGTTTGTATTTTGTAAAACGTTAATTATTACCTTATTCTATTTATTCTGTTAGATTTTTGTTCTATTAGATTATTATCTCATACGAAATAAAAAAAAAATCGTAGCTACGATTACGACCAAATATATTTTATTTATTACTGGTAAGCATTTTACGTGAGCTTAATGATAAAGTTAAGCAAAGTGAATATTTAATAAGTGCAACTCAGAGATTATATGGGTACTTTCTTAAATGCTTGGTCTTTAGCTCCGAAATCCTTTGTTGATCACGTTAGATGCGATTCCAAGTAATGAAATGTTTCCTGAATAATAATCAATTTTGATGAGCGTGTCAGTACTAATTGTGAAATAGTTTGCTTGGCGCGATTGTTACGAAGGGTTACGAATTGTTACGAATTGTTACACGCTTCCATAAAAAATCGGTGAATTATGAACTGTCGATGTCGACCGTCAATGGATTGTCCTCAATTATAGAACAGGCAATAACACTTTCCTAATCCTTATAATATATTTATTTCGTACCATAAACACGTATGTGCTTCTAAAACAATTTCATTAATAATAATAATAAAAAATAGGACTAATCGACCGACCTATTGGCGCAGTTGATATGTAAAAGGTCTCGGGTCCGATTCCGGTCGTACAGGTGGGGGGGTCTAGATGTGCGTTTGTCTTTGTATGTGTCTCTGGACCCACAACACAGGGAATCCTAGTGTAGGTCATTGAGTGTGATGTTATTTATTTGAGAAATAAAAAACATATATTTTTGTGAATAATATGTACCCACCTTACATTTACAGTTCACAGAGGTTAGATGTAATAAATAAATCTACTTTTTCTACTAGACTTCTACTACACACTAGACTAGATATGCCTGTCTAGTAGAATAGGCAGTAGCCTTATTGGAGGAAATATCGCTTGTGGCAGCCCTTGCTGCCATTTCAGTTTTTGTTACAGACCCCAAGTTTATTCTTTCTGAAAAGAGCGCGGCAAAGCCTTTCACCCCTCGTAATAGGCGAGACTAATGTAGTGTCAGTCATTCAGAGCGCCGCCTTATTTATAGGTTTTTTGTTACGCTCTTAAAAATAATATGGACATTTTTTAGAGTTTTGTGGAGGTTGTAAACCAGAGCATTTTTTGGATAATATTGTTTAGTTTGATACTAGTGAAATATTTTGTACCTTCCTGAACTCGAAACAGCAAACGAATATTTTCTTAAAACCCATTAAGTGTGTAACTACATGATCGTGTTAATATAGTACGTTAAGTTTACTTCATTTAATTTTTAGTTAAATTAGTTAGTTTATTTCATTTAGTTATTTAATTAGTTTATTTCGTAATTCGTTCGCTATTTCGTAGTTATTTCGTTAGTTTATTTCGTAATTCGTAATTCGTATTTCGTTTATTTCATAATAAACCTTTTAGTTTATTTCATTGAATCATGAAAAATGGTAATTTCGATTTGAATTTGCGATTTAGTGCTTAATTTACTTGTCATCAGAGCCCACAAACCTATGAATAATCTGTAACAAAAGAGTTTCACAATGAAAGGAGCAGACTGACATTTTTTTCTTAATGACGCAATTAACTGGAAAATCTCTGCATTCGCATTGTTGCCACAATTAAAACAGCAGAATTAGTTTTCGTAGAGGAAGTATGGAGAAAAAACCAGCCACTTTGAAACTTCTGTAATTGATTTTATTTTCCATCTTATAACTTGTATTTCAATATATAAGTATTTATATTCTTTTGCAGAAAGAAGGTGACAGATGAGCAGACAGTCCACTTGGTGGTAAGTGGATAATGGTGACCGTGAACATCCGCATACATGCCAACCAATCCTGAATGACCACGCCCCTGGATACGCTGCTTTCCAGATTTAAGAAGTGAATTTGGAAAAATGTATTTAATAATAATAATAACGGGACGAGTAGTTTTTCTCATCTCCTTACACCTCCCAATCCTCTTTGAGGAATGGGGGTGGGACGAGAAGACAAGAGTATAATGGAATAAGGAGTCTATTTTTCTATTCTATTATATTCTATTATAATAGAGTTATAATTATAATAAGGATAAAAGTGGATAGGATAGAATGGGCTTAGATGGGATAGACGTTGGCATACCTCATTCACTACCGAAATACGTACCTACATTGTAGGAAATACTATAGGAATGAGAAAATGTAGTATGTACTGTGAGAGAGGACAATCGGACAAGCCCGGCACCTGTTGCACCGTCCTAAAAGCAATTTTTTGTTGTTAAAACGTAAACCATTTACAGCAACTAGTTTGTCCCTAGCCTAGGCTATTAAAGTTACCATCAGATTTTTTGATTGCTATCCCAACAACGATACATAGTATATATAAACAAAGGGTAAAGTTAAAAAACCAAGGTCAATACAAGGTTACACTAAATACTAACATATTGAGGTGACAGCAAATTGCAATGAGTCATACCTGTTCAATATAAAACCATAAAACATATGATACTATAATATCTTATATTATATATATATTGTAATTCTATGTGCGTATATATGTATGTATATTAGTATGTGTGTGCGTATATGTGTGCGTGATCTACAGTACCGTAACATATGTTTCTACATTACCGGATGAAGGCTACTTCCAATGCTCCCAAGTATACTCGGCTTTTCGTTCTTATAAAAGAGGTCGCTGGTAATGGTTGGATGAGAAAACCGGAAGACCGAGTATGATGGCGGGCATTGGGAGAGTCCTATATTCAACAGTGGAAAGATACAGACTGAGGTATGAGCTTTTTAATCTATATATATATATAAAAGAGGATTGACCGATCACCATGAAAGATGGCACATATATGTATTTTTTCATGGAGAAGGTTTCTATGCTATCGACTTTGTTGTAACTCGCCACTAGATGGCGCTGCAGCACATCAACTTCTATACCGTTCAACCGATCGCAAAAATCATATCGACGGCAAAACAAAATAATTTGTGATTTTATATACAAAGGTAAATAAATATACACAGGCAGGACAACGTCTGCCGGGTACAGCTAGTATAATATATAAGGCGTATATACGGCGGCTAAAAATCCGCCTTATATACGCATGAGGCTCTTTTCTTCTTCTTCAGTCTAAGTTTGGTGTGGTCTTAACCTTATGGTTAGATTTTTTTTTCGTTTTTAATATATGCATAACTTTCACAAATACAGGCTGGAAAAATGTAATAAACTCTTTGTTCACTTCCTCTTTATCATGATGTTTGAGAGTCTATCAAACCTATATGATAAATGCATTAGGCATAATATTAATATGGCGATAAGAAAAAAAATCGTTTTTTTTTTTATATGATCGACGATGTCAGAGGCCGGCGAAGTATACGACATGAACTTTAGTAAAAATAGCGTATCCCCAGTGGAATAAAGACAATCCGAAATTAATAACTTTTCAGTACCTACAGCAAAAAAAAACGTAAAAAGTTGGATAACTTTTTATTTTTCTTACAAGTTTTTATATATATCATTAAAATAATATTATAAAATCCCAATCATTATTAGTCTCTGTTTGGTATTTTTATGCTTTTTATTTTTTTCTTATTTCTTTTACAATAAAAATATTTTCTTCCTACGAAAACATTAAAATGAATTTTTGGCCATAATTTTCTCAAATTTGGCGAAAAATAATAAAAACATGAGAATAGCTTAACCTTAAGTTATATATAGCTTAAGTTCCTCTTTTTAATAATCTAAATTACATTTCGTCATTAAATCTAAATATTAACGTAATACGACTTACGGCTATGTTAAACTGAAGGTGTGATATGTCCAAAGATGCCAGGCATGACAGCGTCGCAGATTAGTAATTACCCAGGACCGATTGGGCGCAATTAACGTGCTCGAGCTTTCATTTCCGACGCTCACCTAAGGGTTATACCATCCTCGTGCCGCCGCCCACCTGCCTCTCATATTAGAACTGGAATGTAACAATCACGTTGACAGACGTCCATAGGTACATATTAGCCGAGGAATGTGTCACTTATTATAGATAGGTATTTGGAATCCATTAAAGTTCAAACATTAATCTCGATTATTTGTAGCCCAGCATGTTAAACAAAGCGTTGACATTAATTTGCAGTTTTTGAGTAATACATTCGTTTGCCTAGCATTGTACGTTTATAATATTGAAATCGTATATACGTGTATATATATATATATATATATATATATATATATATATATATATATATATATATATCATCTTTACTAATACGCGTACCAACGTTTCTAGCGCAGGTGCAACATTTTAAATATTAAACAAAGTAGTTATATAAAATTCTTATTTATTTTATAACCAATAACCGTTCTTTAAATATCCCGCTAAACACGGGCCTCGCTGGCTATGCGGGTCTACTCTTTTAGAGGTGGTGTAGTTCCTGAGGGCTCGTGGTAGCCGCTTTGTTATCCCTTAGTCGCTTTTACGACAATCACCACGGGAAAAGATGGTGGTATTGTAAAACCGGCTGGCACCATACGGCAACTTACTTTACCTAAATAACTTAATACATAATATATTTATTTGATTTAATTCTTGTCTTATTTGCGTGTTTCGAAATTAAACCTAAGTCTTAGATGTGGCTCTGGAAATACACTATGTTTCATGGCGAACAAACGGCGTCACAACAGCGATTTTATTTTCTTGTTTTGTCGAGGGCTTTGTTAAGCGGTACTGTGGAGGAACGGTTTAAATTGGCTCGTGAACAAGCGCATTTTGCGTAACGCCCGCTCTGCGCGATAAACAGCCAATTTGCGCGGCGCGACTACACGCCGTCGGAGACGCTGAATGTAAAGGGCCATATTTAATGAAGTCATTTATTCCCTTCTTCTAATAGAACTCGCAGAAATCGTCGCTTTGATCGAATGATATATGGGTTATTTAAGAGAATAAATCTCTCGTTCTTGCCGGCTCTTTTGAGTAATTTCAAGCAAATTAAAATGTGCACAGCCTGCGCTGTTATTGTTATATTAATTTTGTTCATGGAGGGGTTTTGTTTGTCAGCTAACCAAGGACGTGAAATGTCTTTCTTTATCGCGCTAATTGCGAGTGGCGTCTGGCTGCCTGCGGGCTCTACTTTCTAAATTGACGAGTACAACCTATCTTGTTATCATAATTACCAAAAATACTTAGAGCAGAGCACATTTGAATTTCTTAACAAAATGATTTTAGCTGATAACTAAATCGCCTTACGTAAACCTTCGCTATCGATCAACCAAAATAACTACAGATCTAATATTTCTGCTACAAAATAATATTCTATATACTCGTAATAAATAATAATAAATAGTGCCATTTACGATTTCCACGTATACATCAGCGATTGAAATAGGGACGTAGATTCCATCCACGTCCATAACTAGAAATATATATTTCTTTTTATGGACGAAGGCGGCAGACGAGCATAGATCTGATGGTACCTACGTGGATACTGTCGCCTATAGACACATGCCGCGATACATGCCTTACTTTGCAGATTAAGGAATGGATTTGGAGAAAAACTTGGGAAAATGGAGAGGGATAGGATGGGAATGGGCTCTGGCTCATCTTACCCACTACCGAAACACGAACGTACATTAGGGAAATAATATAAAGTGGGAAATGCAGTACATTTCAAGGTAGTCTTCTGTGAGAGAGGGGTAACATGGCCAGTCCAGCGCGCCCAGCGCCTGTTGGATTGCAGAGTGCACACTCCCCCTCAAAAAGGTTTAAATTTATTGTGGCGTATACCCACACTTGTATAATAATGACAACTAGACAGACATGATACTAGAGTTATATTGTATTATGACGATTGCACGAATGTGACAGATACAAACTACACAGACACAAAGAAGCACAAATATTTTTGGAGTATATTATATTAGGAGTAAATATTAGTTTACAATCATACTTCTTTGAACAGATTTCGCAATTACCTTCCATGAGCAGGACTTTGTTTCGACAAATAGTTTCTTGCAAGAAAGATACAGAATTAAGTTGGAACCCCAGAACAAAGCATAATTTTCATTTTCTTTAAGAGCGAGACGGGATCTGTACATTAATATTTACGTTGTATACATTATTTCTCTCAACACCTGCAGAATTGCACGGTTAGGTATTATGAAAATATCTCTTTGTTACTAGCTATCTTAATTTTATCTGTATTATGAATTTTGTGTAGGTAAAACTCATACAAGAATTCTCACACAAAATTACGCCACAGAGGGTATTAACTTTTTGTTAAATTGTCAGTGCTTGTTTTCTTTCCTATCTCATACCACCTCACCACAACCCAGTCAATCTTATTCAATCCCATTTCATTCATCTCATTATACTTTTTATTTCCAATCCTTCTCCAACTCATGATTCCTAAATCCCTAAAGGTTGGCAGTGCCGACTTGGCACGTAGCGTATTTGCCGAACGTGTCAAAGTTCATTATTTTTAATTGACGTTAGCATTTTCACAGGTATGCATGGCCAATATTCGCTTAACATTAAGTGAATTGACGCTGTCCACACTCCTCTAAAAATAGTAGACCAATGTAAATATCTCGGATCTATAATAAATATAGATCGGACTTTTGGGTGCTATTGACAAAATATGTCATCAAAAGTATGGATACGACCAAAAAAATCCCGGGAAAAATTCCGTGTCTCGGAATTACATATATCACTAGGATATCGAATATGGATGAATGTCGGAATCACGAGTACGACTATTATGTAAAGAATGGATACAACTAAAAAAAATTCTTCAATGCTTAAGAATGTGGTATTTAGTAACTCTAATAAGGTTTAAAAAGAAATATCGGGATTACGGAATTTCCAATTCCCGAATGTCATATCCATGTTGTGACAACGTCTAAAATAGCACCCAAATGCCGATCTATGATAATAACATCAACATCAGATGTGGAAAATATAGAGAACCGGATCATAACAGGCTGGATAAAGTGGAGGTATACTGCAATACTCTGCGACTCAAGAATACCCGTCCACGGTAGAGGATCAGTACGACCAGCTCTTCTTTATATAGATCAGAGTGTTGGGCAATGCATAAATAAGACCAGTAGAAACTAGGAGGCCCGACCTCTGATATAAGGCCAGGAGGGAGAGGAAGATCAGGTGAATTGACTATCATCTGTCATTTTATAAAAAAAATGTGGCAAAGTGTCATTGTCGTCGTAAATTCATATGAATTGACAATGTGATTTTTGGAGCTGCTAGTTAAAATTAACGCCTCTAATTCGGAGAAATTGAACTATTATTTCATATAACTTTTTAAACTTTCGCGTTTTATACACATTTTATATTCTAAATTAGGTTTGAACGCGTATAATAAAGGTATTTGTTTATCTTTTATTCCTACTCGACGTTTCACTGGATAGAACTCTGCACTCCCAAAATCCTCTCCACTGAACGTCACTATTATCCCAAGATTGTACGTGAAGCGATTGAAATTAAGAAATATAAAAATTTCAATCGAGTAAATGGATATAAACTGTCTTCGACGTGGAGTCCGGTGGTTAACAATTTTAAACCTTGCGATTTACCGTCGAATACGTCCGCGGACATTGTTAGTGTAGTGTGTCGCAGCCTTTCCGGATGTGAAGATCAAATGTGGGTAGTTAATGAAACTGCTCGCAGTTCCCATTCTGGACTACTCGCCTCTTCAGTCAACAGTCGTCTTCAGTCGTGACCACGGCTGGTGTACCCCGCGCCGGCGCCGAAACGTCGAGTAGGAATAAAAGGTAAACAAATACCTTTATTATACGCGTTCAGACCTGATTTAGAATATAAAATATCAGTTTATATTTTTACTTACTTTACACTTATTTATTAATACTTATTTGTCATCTATCTCATTATGCCTACAGCAAAAGTGGATTGTCTTTTGTTTAAGTAAAAATTACAGGTGGATCTAACACGAGGCCCGCACCTTATGTAGTATTCAGTGTCTATACACAATTTATAGTGAAGCATTTCTGGAAACAGACTTGAATAAAACAGTCTCTACGCCGATATTACAATGTTTTCAAATGTCTAAACAAAATTTACCAAATAGATACTTTTTATTAGGGGTATGCATTATCAAAACGACAACTTACTCCTCGTACTGATGTAAGTAACTATGGCTCCCATCCCCTCCTACCGCATTATTAAAGCCAAAACAAAGAATTTCTCATCGTTCTCGAAGTACCCTCTTTTCATAGAAATTTGTGTTACCTCTCGAGGTGGTTATTTGTGTACACCGACTTTCAGTTTCAAGTAGGACGTTTTCCTCAAACCTTGCGGTGCTCTAGCTCGTTCGCAAGACTATTTTGGGATTTCTCTTATCTAATGTTTCAACGCTTTGTGTTTTAAAAGTTCTTGCCTCCGGTATGGCGTTCATTTCAACAAATTATTTTCACTTCATGTTATACTTCTCTTTTACAGGGGCAAGTATGCTTTAACTGATAACATTAACGAAATTATACTGGTATTTTCTTCTGGTGAAAAGGGATAAACGAAAGGGATTCCGCCCATTTGGATTGTACGGCCATAACCCATGACAAATGGGATTTTTTGGTTGTCAAGTGTGATAAGGGGAACTTTCTTTACGTGGCTCGAATTTAATATAGAAATAAAGTATAAAAGAACAGTAATTCCTCTAAGTTGATGTAAAATTATTATATTTTGGAATTGTTTTTATCATACGAATTTTGAAAGTCAGTCAATCAATACATTTGAAATCAATACATATTAGAATAAAATCATAAAAATTAAATAATCTTAAAGAGAACTGCAGTGGTTAGATACAAATATTAAAGCAAAACCATGTCAGAAGCACAAGCTTTGTCAGAAGAAACTCATGTTCATTGGTGTCTGATGGTCGTCTATCGGTGTTGTCCAGATATATAACTTTTAATATTTATAACTTCTTTCGATTTGGTCACTCCTGCATTTCTCCGATGCTTCTACACGACAATAGACAATATTTCTATTCTATTTTCAAAATACCGTGAATAATGCTTCATATGCTACTACTCTAATTTACTATTTTATATCTATCTTTTTTATTTTTGTGGACTAAGGCGGCAGACGAGTATACAGTAGATCTGATGGTAAGTGGATACTGTCGCCCATCCGCGATACATGTCAACATCAGTCCAAAATGACAAACGTTGGCACGCCCCGGATGCGCGCCTACCTTGCAGATTAAGGAATGGATTTGGAGAAAGGGTTGGGAAAATGGGGATGGATAGGATAGGATGGGATGGGAATGGGCTCTAGCATTTCTCACTCACTACAGAAACACGTATATATATTGGGGAAACACGACAAAGTAGGAAATGCAGTATATTTCAAAGTAGTCTTCTGTGAGAGAGGGGTAACGTGGCCAGTCGAGTGCGCCCAGCGGCTGTAGGAATGCAGCATGGATTTCTCCCCCTGCCGAAATCCTCTACTGTCCCGTCTGTCTGTCTGATCGCGCATCACGCAAAACCACTGGACGGAATTTAATTGGCACAGTTATAGCTTATGACTTGGGTTCATATTTAGGATAATTTTTATTCAGATCCATTATAAAGTTCCCACGGGAATTAAAAGTTCACGCGAACGAAGTCGTTGGAACCGCTAGTGCTTACATATATAGTTTAAAGTTTAGGAGCTCTATTACATTTATAGGAACTTTAAAATAATTTCAACAATAACATCAATATTAAAAAGGTTGCTTTTGTTGTTATGAAAATATGTGAAGCCTATATCGATGCCATAATTTTTTTACAACTGTCCTGAAATATCAGCATACATTCGAAAAGAACTTGCTCTAAAAACAGTCTTATCTTATTCAACTTAATGCGCTGTCTAGTGACCCGACTTCGCTACTATTTATCACTATTTTAAACGGCCTCGCTAAAGGGATTTCTGTAAGAAAACAAATCTGATATTGTCGTTCCACTAAGGAAACTTATCGAAGATAAAGGTCTCCCGAAACCATTTGAAAAGAGAAATTGCTTTTTTAATGTTTGCTACCCCGCGATGAATGCATAGAACAGTACAATCTGAGAACGTATAATATACATATTACACATACTCATAACTGAATAAAAAAATAACGATACAAGACTTCCCTCGCAAATACGGAAATCCGTAGCTTGCATATATACAGTGTATTATATATGGTACCTATATAATAGTTGCTCGTATAAATTTCAACTTTGTGCCTGAATAGGCATTGCTTTCCACTGAGCCTACGAGCAATAAAGTTGAAATTTATGGGTACGTCGTAAAATTAGCCATGGAACGGCCACTCGGGCTTATGTAGGTGTATCATGTGAAGGGCGGCGAGAGGGGCGGGGGCCGGGGGTGGTTCGCACCCACCTGTGGAACGATGTACGTACTTAGATGTTACGGTTCCTTAAGATAGCTCCAAGGCGAGCTCCTGGCTTCGCTACGTGAATGGAATTAAATACCTCCATTAGTTAATTTATTATTCCGAATTGAAACCCGCGGTTTAAATTGTAGCAAGCGTGTGTGACAAAGTGTTGAAGTAGGCGGGGACGCAATAAAAATTCTGGCCTTTGAGATATACTATGTTATTATATTTTTCAGTTTCTATTGAAATATTGTTTAAATTAATAAACGTTACTACATAGTAGAGGTACGTGTATGCATTGTGTATATCGGTTATTAAGCAGTTATCGACTCGGCCACGAGACTATTCCACTAGAGTACGACCGGCGGGCGACATTGCTCCCTGTTCTTTGTTCACACTTTACAAAAAGCGTTAATGCTCTGCGCAAGTGATAAAATGCGAAGCGAATATTCATATGCATGATTGTTTTTTGTTAGTAGAGAAACATTGGCCGTGCAGCGTCCAATGGCTATAGAATACCACCACCCCATCTCTTAACGTAGGTGTCCTAAAAGGCGACTAAGGGATAACTACCTCTAGTTCTGAGGAGCTACACCACATCTAAATAGTGGACTCGCCATCCCTCACGCGATCCACGTCCAACAGTGAACGAAAAAACATTGTAAGTACCTAATGATAGCAATGTTTACTGTGAGCAGTGATCTGTGAATAAGGTGAACAGTAATAAATAGCCAAGCGGTAACTATTCTCGTTTCACATTCTTGACTTCATGAGCTCGAACTCCGGTTTGTACCACTTAGTTTCTGCGGATTTATCAATTATCACTAACTGGGCGGTGAAGGGAATCTTCGTAAGGAAACCCGCGTGCCGTAAAACCGGGTGCTCCAAAATTGATAAAATAATGATAATAACACTAGGTATAAAAATAGAAAAAACATATTTTCTGTTTTAAAAGCAAACTGTACTTATATAAAACAATCCCTCTTTATATAAAATGTATATGAAAACAGTAGGTATTTTATTACGTCTGTCATGGTAATGAACATCCGTTTATAAAATCGAAACGCAAAATGTGGCGAAGCTCCCACGTTCGATCATAATACGATTATAGGCTCTACATTATTAGCTTAAATTAATTTTGTTATAATTCAGCATCACTCGTTATTCATTGCTCCCAATCTTAGTGCCTATGTGTCGTATTAATAATTAACAATATCAGCAATATTTAGCTTAAATTCTTAGGTGTAAAGCAACAGTTATTTATAAAGTCAGCAAATAGGAATTAAAAACTGCTATTTAAATCAGCAAAAAAAATCAAAATGAGCAGAAAATCATGGTTAACAAAACAAAATATTTATGAACGATTAAATTAAATCATATTAAATTACTGAGAATGTTATCACAAAAGGGAACGGAGTCCCGCAACTTGCGGAGACCCTGTGTCTTTATTGTCATCAGAGAACATAAACCTAACCCACCTTTATACATGCTGCCATCGCTTTGCTGCCCATTCACTATTTCTCATAATCAAATTTTATGTGAGTCATAAAAGCTTACCCACAGCAAGACTGCATTTACCCTGACGAGAGACAAATCTATTTAGTTAAATAAAATGTCCACGTTATATATATTTACACATATTTTGTATTTATACAATACACTTTTCTGTAACTCACATATTATTTTTTATTGCTAGCAAAATGTTATTAAAACGGAAAGAAAATAGTTTTCCAAGAAAAATCAGTTTGAGTATTACTTTATTAGGTTCCCGGCGGATGAGCGATGAGAATCACATATACGACGCAAACTCGAGTAACTTGGAAGGAATCGCATTAGTGGTGATTTAGAGTGTGAACTAGGGCAGCATATTCAAACTTATGGAGATGGAGGTTCTACTTAATATCTTTATCTCTACACAAAGGAAGTCCTACATCCCGCATGTCTCCATGAATAAATAATTTCGGAAATCATTATAAGTATACCAAGGTTCATTCGGACCAGAAATTTCGAAATTAAACTATTTCAAGTAAAATATTGCATCCGATCAAGCTTATAATAAAGTCCGGGATTGTTTAATACTACATAACTCGTGGCGGCGTCCAATTTCTTCGAAAACTATTTTAAATTATTCCAGTAGACACGCTGGTATTTAACTTGTTTCTTTATTTTTATAAGCTAAAGTTTGTTATTTATTAGTTTTGTTAACATTCCCACGCAATTCTGCGGTTTATCCGTTACAAAATATCTCTAATACCTACGTGTTAATTAGATATTAAAATTAGAGCCGTATTATGAATATATTAAGTACTTACTATACCCACGTATGTTAGCTATTTCATTAGGTATTTATTAGTAGGATATGCTTAAGCTACTTAATACATGATTTTAATCGGATATTGCCAAAGAAATTTTGATAAGAAAGCTGCATTGTAACTCATACGTAAGCTTGACGAAGCAAACGTTTTCAAAATATGTCTAAAATTGTTACATTCTACTCGACAGAACAACAAATCACAAACAAACTTAGTAAATATAAATTCTGTTTAAAGACCTATATCCTGCGGATTATGATGTCATTCCTGAAAGACAATTCAAGGGAAGATAAGTAGAAACTGGATGTTCAAACTTTCAAATTCATTGGGGGATTTCAAACATAAATGAACATCGTGAAAGTAAGTACTTACTATTTAGGAGTATAAAATTCAGTTCTAGATAATACAATCCTGTACATATTCTGTCATAATTAGGTATTATTATTGAAGATTTACAATCTATTTAATTATAGATGTGCCTAGCCTAGTGCCTTCCTTACTTTCTTCCTTACTGTTACTCTTACTTGCTTTCTTTATAATGAACTGCAGAATATTATGGAGTAAACATATTGTGTATACTCGTTATTATATGGTAATATTAAAAGAGTATAAGATATGCGATTATTTGCACATCTGTGATAATAATAATATAGCTAAATAGAAAACTATTTGCGTCTATTTTTTCGTATTGTAAGCTTCCTTTGTTCCGTGATGATTAATGACTAATGAGGCTTTATAGTTTCAAAGTTAGAATACTCGTAGATCAGGCACAGGAAGAATCTCCTCATCACACTTAGAAAATGAATACTTGCACTGCATGCTAATTTAACTACACTTCGAATTTAATATTTAAAATTTACGAATGTTAAATACGTATTGTCTCATTTTTCGTTAAAATTTTAATTTATAGCGAGTATGGCGTGCCGAGTAAATTGCATGCGATGCGATGAGATATCATATGCCGGAAACGAAAGTTGATTGAACGGAAACGCCGCGCCGTGCCGCACCATAGGCATTTATCGGCACCTGTAAGTTGCTTTTATGGAAGTTACATTCTTATTCTGTACGCTGTTACAGTAGACCTCTCGTCTTTTAGAAAGATTTTGAAGTAATGTATTTATTGACGAGACCACGGCTTTCGTATTTTAGAAAAGTTTCCTATATCTCAACCAAGGTTGATTAGCGGGCTTCAAAATTACCGACGATTCATATATTTGGCTCAAACACAATTCAGGTACAAAATTACGATGGTTTAAATTTTTCCAAAATCTCAATAAAAGATTAAAGCCAATAACACTAACATATCCTTATTCAAAAATAAATGATATGGATTGAACTCGTAAATTTTTGTTGAAACGAATTTTTCTACGAATTTTTGTTAAATAAAAACGTACGACAATCTGTGACATCTACCTGTGCAAGTAGTGGTGTCTCTCGGTCTTCAGTGTCTTTCGGTTACGGATACCTATTATGGGGCTGGGCTGGAGAGGGAATGTTGTATTTTGAAATTCCCTGATATTGTATCAAAATTACCTTAGTAATTCCGAGTACCTCAACTGTAATTGCACCCTCCAGTAAAATCTTTATTGAATTACAGTAAATACAACTAATTTTAGAAAACTCCGGTTACTATAATAGTACATTGTAGTACACCCATGATATGAACAATAGAAACCGGACTGCTCGCTTTAAAACGAATCAAGAACGAATATATATATATATATATTTATATGTCTTCCAATAACTTATTTAAGTGCAATATACAAAGCAATTTTTGTCTAAGAAAAGTTTATAAGTAATTACACCAGAAATCATTTGCATTTCACAAAATTGTCTAACATCACATCCGTCGCAACTCGCAATATCTATTTGCCTTCTTTTACGCAACACATTTTTTTGGATTTTTTATACAATTTTGTGAAATGAAAATGATTTCTACTTATACTTATAAACTTATAAACCACTAGCTGTGCCCGCGACTTCGTAAGCGTGGAATTTTAGTTTTAAACTTTAAATTGGGATATATTTTCTTCCCGTCAGCCGATTTCGATGAAACAAATGATAACGATGATAATGCTTCGATTGATTAAATATATAATTTTCAAAAATATATATTTTTGTATTTTTCGATATAAAACGGTAATTTCATAGGTAAGTACCTAATAAGTATTGATCACAGGTTTGTTTGGTCACGTGTTTGCCTGATTTTTCATTATTCCTTGAGATAATAAATTATAAGTAAGCTTCTAAATATTTGTTTTATTTTTACCAACGGGTATAAAAGTAAGTGTCGCGGCTCCACATCGCCGCTTCAACATTTTTTATTTTATTATTTAACTACCGTCACAAAATATGGGTAACCTGCCGTTTTTGGTGCCTACCTACTTGTTTTACAGCATAGACATAGTTTCTTTGGCGACCATGACAGGACAAGAATCTTCGACGCGCCAAGTTAGAGCCAGCAAACGGCGTCGAATCCAATCAATCCATAAAGCAATCCTCGGAGTTGAAGGATCACACAATTGAACAACAGCAGGTCCGGCAGAGAAGCACAAGAAGTGAAACTTCTCCACGACCACGGAAAAGGGCTTCCAAAAAGATAAGTGTCCTTCACACGTACCCAAATTTTAACCACCAATATTATTTGTTATTGCGTCCACAGTGTAATAAAGGCTTCAAATAGTCACACGAAGGCAATCTCGATACATTCATACAAACATCTCGATATTAAAGTGCAAAATTATTTCTACCTATTATTTCAAGTTCATTTCTACCCATCATAACCTTCTATAAATAGAACAATACAAGTTGATTCATGAATCAGCAGTTCCCCATATTAATCATCATATGGTCATTTCTTTCTTTTCACTCGATTCGCTGATATTTCCAGACATAACCTGGGGCGCCCCGGTCTCAAGAATTTTGAATATCTAACTTCGAGCAGTCGCGATCGCGCTGTCGGCCGGCGGGCGCCGCCTGGACCTGGATTCCTGCGGCAAGCTCTCACCAAAGGGGGAGAGTGAGACATTACCCGATTGCAGCTAAGTCAGAGAAAGTGTTATTATTTTAATTGGCTAACATTTAAATTAAATTTCTTTTAACAGTACCTACGTTTTATATACACGATTAGCAAAAGTTAAATCGATCATATTTTAATAAATACAAGTTCTTTCTATATAAATTCATAATAAAATTAATTAGCTAAAATCATGGCTACTGATTCAATAAAATCTAGTGCCGCATTAAAGGAATTAAACATAAAACGTAGTTCAGTGAAAGGTCAAATTACGAAATTCAAAAATTACCTTTCATTACTAAAATCATCAGAACTAACTAGCTTCGAATTAGCCGAGCTTTCTCTTAAACTAAGCAAGTTCGAATCATTGGCTGGCAAGTTTAATTCTCTTCAAACTGAGATTGAGGTCTTAAATTCTCAATGTTTGGACACTGAGATTGACGAGAGGGAAGACATTGAAAGCGACATTATTTCTTGCATTGCTAAGGCTAAAGTTTTGATCGAAGATACAAATATTCAGATAGAAACCCATCGCAAGTCTGTTGTGACAGAATCTTCATGTCATCACTCCCACGGTCATGACCAGAGTTCAAGTTCCAACTTCAAATTACCGAAAATCGAAATTTCTAAATTTTCGTTGGATGCTATTTCGTGATTCGTTTTTGACGCTGGTGGACAGAAACGACCATATATCTGACATACATAAATTCCATTATTTAATCTCATATTTAGGAGACGCAGCGTGAATCATATTCAATCTCGAAGTGTCATCATCGAACTATGTGAATGCATGGTCGCTGCTTTGTTAACGCTACAATAACAAGCGAGTGCAAGGTGCAACCAATCACACGTGAATCCGAACGCTCTTTACGATTCCTGGTCGACCATGTAACGATGAACTTACGCGCATTGTCTAGTTTAGGACAACCAATAGACAAGTGGGACATTCTACTTATTTTTATGTTGTTATCGAAATTAGATAGTCACACCTCAATGAAGTGGGAAGAACTTCTCAATACTTTCAAAGATGTTCCAACCCTGAATCAGTTCAACAAGTTTTTGACTGATGGAGCTGATGTTCTAGAAGCCTTGACTCGTAATAAGCACGACAAGTTTATTGCAATGCAACAAGGCGCCTCTCGCCCTAGTCAGAGTTTATATAGGCAAAATACAAACACACAAAGCAATCAGAATTTTAATAAACAAAGCACGAATTTCAACAATAAACCAATATGAACTCCTTTTATTAAAACGTTCGCAAGTACAAGTCAACTTATACAAAAGAAAATAGCGTGCATCATTGCAAGGATGCACACCGCATTTATAATTGTCCTATATTTAAAAATAAAAACATAAATGATAAACTGGCTGATGTTGAAAAATACAATTTATGTAACAATTGTTTACGGCAGAGACACCAACTTTCGGAATATCGGTTAGGACCATGCAGAGTATGTAACAAGAAACACAATACAATGATTCATTCCGATTCATTTCCGATCTCTTCCACTTCGGCGGAGTCCGTAGTGAACTTTTCTAAAGAAGGTCCTGGTGAAGTTATTTTATCCACAGCAGTTATCGAAGTCTCGAACCCGCTGACACACACAACGGTGAAGGTACGCGCACTCCTAGACTGCGGCAGTCAATCATCTTTCATCACGGAAAATCTTAAACAGAAATTGCAGTTAAATACACAAAAAATAGAAGCAATAAACGTCATAGGAATAGGAAATAATTCATGCAGTAAAGTAGTTGAAAGTTTTACCATACAAATACAATCAAGAAACACTCTATACAAGGCAACCTTACCCTGCTTAGTACTTGAAGAAATAACAGGCGATTTGCCAAAGGCATCTGTAAACATACAAAATATTAACTTACCTCATAATATAAAATTGGCCGATCCTAACTTTGACCTACCGGCAAAGATCGATGTCCTCCTTGGGGCGAACATATTTTGGGATGTCTTGTGTCCTGAACAACAGTCATTAGGGCCCAAGAACCCAAAGCTAATAAACTCGAAATTTGATTGGCTAATAGCCGGACCTATCCATGCAAGTTCTGCTAAATATATTCAATGCAACCATTCATACAATCGTGCATCCAATCAAACGATTAATAATACTTCCAATTTTGCAGCCAACAATAACCAAACAAACAAACATACATACAATCATGCATCCGATTTATCTTTCAATCATTCAACTATTCACACAATGTTCAACCAGACATCGATTAAGCAAATTCTGGGAACTTGAAGAGCTCCCACCAAAATCTATCTTAAGTAATGAAGAGAAGATGTGCGAAGAACATTTCTTAGCCAATACCAGTCGTTCAAGCACAGGTAGATTTTGCGTCAAGCTACCTTTAAAAAACAACCCTGATTGCCTAGGTGAGGCAATCAGGGTAATTATAATTTAGAAAGGCGTTTTCGTAAGAATAATGATCTCAAATCACAGTACACGAAATTTATTCGTGAATATGCCGAACTAGGCCATTTATCTGTGTCTCCCAACCCCAATCCGACCCCAGAATATTTTTTATGTCATCATGCTGTGTTCCGAGAAGGCAGCGAATCATCAAAAACCAGGGTTGTCTATGATGGCTCTTGCACCTACTTCCACCGGGTACTCACTCAACGATATCCTTATGGTAGGCCCGAACGTGCCTCTCTTTTCTCTCTTTTACATTTTGGTTAGAGCAAGACAGTATAAATATCTACTCACCGGCGACATCAAAAAAATTTACTGCCAGGTTGAGGTACATCCCTACGATAGAGACTTGCAACTGATCCTGTGGCGAGAAGAAGAGTCACTCCCTGTAGAAGCCTTATATCTAAATGTTCCCACTTAGGTACGGTACAGCAAATGCGGCAAGCAAGCACGAGGTATTTGTGGCAAGTTGGAGAGGAATGTAAAGATAGTCAGATCCATTCAATAATAAAAGACGACTTTTATGTCGATGATTTAATAACCGGAGCGAACGATGAGGACGAGTTACGATACATACAGAAGTCTGTCTCTGACGCATTACAGTCAACATGTTTTCCACTTCGAAAGTACAAGAGCAATTCACCAAGTCTCTTTGAAAATATCGAAAGCAATTCAACAAACATTAAATTAATTTTGAGTGAATCGACGAGCACTCTCGGGTTAGAGTGTAATCCAAAGGAAGATAATCTACACTTCCCCCTAAATTCCCACTTCCATTGATAATTGTAATGTTACAAAGCGATCTATCATGTCTAATGTATTTAAAATTTTCGATCCCCTGGGACTTCTAAGTCCATGCATTATCCAACCAAAAATGATTCTACAATAATTATGGCTCCTAAAAATCGATTGGGATGAGCCTGTTCCCCAAGATGTCAAAAATTCTTGGGACGAGTTTTCTAACAATACACATCATCTCACAACCTTAAAAATACCCACATCCGCCCTATGTGACCAGCCAACGGTTATAGAAATTCATTCGTTTAGTGACGCAGCTCAGGGCGCTTACTGGGCGTGTGTGTATATAAAATTAACAAACATTAATAACGAAGTCACTATTAAACTATTATGTGCAAAATCGAAGGTCTCACCTTTAAAACTCACGACGATTCCTCGGTTGGAGCTCTGCGCCGCTCTTCTCTCTGCCAGGTTGACTAAAGGTGTAATTGAAGCCATAAAATACAAACCTGCACGCGACTCCAGCGTGGTCCTTGCGTGGATACACAGTCCACCTAGAAATTTAAAAATATTCATAGCAAACCGAGTAGGTGAAATCGTAGAGATTACACATCCTTCATCTTGGCGGTACGTCTTCATCTTCATCTGCAGAAAATCCAGCAGATTTAATTTCTAGAGGTGTCAATGCCAATCAGCTAATGAATTCGAATCTCTGGTGGCAAGGCCCAGCCTTTCTTCCTAAAAATGAAAGTGAAATGACCTCCTCTCAAACTAAATAAAATTGAAAATGACTTACCTGAAATGAAGTCCATCCAAGTAAATCTAGCCGTCGTCGCAGAATCTGTAATAAATTTCGAGATTTATTCAAATTTCACGAAACTACAAAGATCATACGCATATGTGAAGCGATTCATTAACAATTTAAAAAATCCTACAAACGTTCCGGTAACTTAGCTATTGATGAACTACAAGATTCATTCTATCATCTCTGTGCTATACCTTAATCACAATCATTTCCCAACGAATACAAAATGTTAAAACAAAACTTACCTTTTAATAGCAAATCTAAACTACTATCATTGTCACCATTCTTGGACCAGAACAATTTAATAAGAATAGGTGGCAGGATAGACGCTTCCAACTTTCCGTACGAGCAATAACACCCCATACCGTAGTTCTTGACTCTTCTCATCACTTAATAAAAATTTACTTCGCACGCGAACACTTTCGTCAGTTACATGCTGGCCCACAGTTGTTATTGGCCACTGTCAAGAACACTATCTGGCCAATAAATGGTCGACGACTCGCTCACAACACAGTACACAGCTGTGTAAAGTGCAGATGTTTTCAAGGCAAAACTCTTTGTCCAAAAATGGGGAATCTCCCAGTACAGCGCGTCACACCTGACTTTCCATTTCTATCAGTCGGTTTAGACTTTGCGGCTCCGTTCTTCATACTAAATCGTAAAGGGCGTGGCTCTAAGCTTATAAAGTGTTATTAATTTGTATGCGTTATAAGTGCGTTCACTTAGAAGCAGTGAGCAGTCTATCCAAAGAAGATTTTATGATGACACTTCGCAGATTCATTGCGTGTCGCGGCAAACCTGCAGAGATATTCCCGGATAACGGTCGTAATTTTGTCGCGGCGGCCAGGGAATTAGGTTCATTTTTAAAGGCACACAGTCATTCTTTTTCTGACTTTGCAGCGCAAGAAAGGATAAAATTCTCATTCATCCCAGCTTACTCTCCTCATTTTGGCGGCATCTGGGAATCTGGGATCAAATGTGCCAAGCACCACATAACCAGAGTCATAGGCAACAGCCATTTAACTTTTGAGGAGATCCAAACTTTATTTACACAAGTGGAGGTCAGCCGTCCCTTGTGTCCCATGTCTCCCAACCCTGACGACTTACTCTCCCTCTCCCCGGGACACTTTCTTATCGGAAGACCATTGACCACCTTCCCATCTCCTGCACTCACTTCAAGATATCGACCCAAACCAGCTTCAGCGATATTAAAGATTGGAACAAATACGACAGCACTTTTGGGTCCGATGGCAGAAGGAATACATATCAGAGCTACAGCAGCGTCAAAAATGGAAAAAGTAGTCTGCAAGCCTGAACGTGGGAGATTTCGTCCTAATAAAGGAAGATCACGTGACTCCCTTATGTTGGAGTCTTGGAAGAGTTGTGAAACTCTACATGGGACCTGATAGCATACACCTAGTGGCGGACATAAATACAACTAGAGGCTGCGTACGTCGATCACTTGTACGTCTGTGTCCCGAAGCCTGAAGATGTTTCATGTTGAAAGACGGTAGTCTTTTAACGGGGCGGAATATGTCGCGGCTCCACATCGCCGCTTCAACATTTTTTATTTTATTATTTAACTACCGTCACAAAATATGGGTAACCTGCCGTTTTTGGTGCCTATTTGTTTTACATATAAAATTCAGTCAATCAAAATCTTGAGCCGAGACGCATTAACATTGTACCTAGAAATAAAATCAGTCAATACAAGCAAACCTTTCGGGTTTTATTTCGCCAAAGGAGTAAACTCGCAGTGTCTTCAAGCATAGACAGTAAGCAAAAATAGTTATTTGATAACAATTTAATTAGTAGAAGCACGTGATGTGTACTTTTTGTTTATGCACTGAGGTAAGATTTGCTAAGGTCGTACGATTATATAGCTATCTTTCAATCATAATATCGCGGTAACGTGACCCTTTATGATATAATATTATATAACATGTTTCGTTATATTCGATATAACATGTTCTATGTCTATTTAGGTCCCATCGTGCGGTTGCGTGGCTGATCGCGCACTCTCAGCTCGGACCAGACGCCGCCGTGTGAAAACTTTTAACCTCATACAATGACTTTCGAGCCATTGGCAGCCTGGTTGACAATCGAAGTGACACCCAACACCGTGTGTCTGACACTCTAAAAAAAATGATGACAATGGTAACTATCTAAGAGGATGGTTGCTGTAGATAGTACTTAAAGTAGATATGAGACATAGCTATACCAATTAGAGTATTATTTACCTATGTATATAGTATTCGTACTTTATTAGCAGAACCCTCCTTTTGCATTTAAGGAACGGTAATATTCCCTTCCAGTGCACTAGTCAAATGATCACTCCAAATAAAGAAAACATGGCCGTGCTGCTGCCATGAAGATGCTAATCCTACACCAAAAAGTTTGTCTAATATTATTATAGTTGATCGCGTGCATAGGTAAAATTGTAACAGCTATTGATAAAACTGTATCTTTTAAAAGTTAATTCAATAATGTATTTATTGATAGAATTACTCCATAATTATTTATTGATCCATAAGTATTTATTGATGTATTTATTGTTATAAGCGACGAGGCAGACAAGCTCTAGTTATAGATAGGTATAGATATAGATTCCTTAACCAAATCAATTTTCTATATTATTGATACACTTATAAACCGCTAAATGTTACGAATATTTGTGCAGCCGGTTGCAATCCGGGGACGGGGGTCTGCGAATAGCGGCGCGGCGGCGGCGGCTAACTATTTGTGCCCGATCGATACGCTCCAGAATGTCATACCCACCCGCTCACCTGACTCCTGGCCAAACTATTATTTATATACATATATATATATACACACATTGTATTGCCTACATTGTATCAATATCTATGTGCTCGTCCGCTTTCAGTTCGTCATAACGTTGTGTCTTCTTGTGCAGAACTTTTAAGAATGTCAAGGAAGTTTCGAATTTCAGAAAAGTCGTTATTAAACATAAAATGTAAATTGGCAGTATGTATATGTTATAAAATACTTTGTATTATTTTATGCGTAACTGAATGTTGTGAAGTTTGTAATATTAAAAGGAAAAAATCCTTATTGATATAAAAATAAATAATTAGTTGACCATCTTTTCATCACCAACCAATTAAACTATCTATTATTATAAAAAATAGACTAAATAACCGTACTTATGGCAATCACTAGTAGCTTATACGATATTCATGAAGCTAACCAAGCCTTGAATAAATTGGTAATTCTTAAATAAGGCAAAAAGTGGGGGAATAGATGATAAAAGCATGTCATTTGGGGTTAGTGCTGTATGATAGTGGTTTTACGTTAGTAATAAGGACTAATCGAATGATTTTGAGTTCATTAATGACAATGTGTTGCTGACGGTCCGGAAAGCTTGTCGCAGAGCTAATAAAGTGTTCATTATTGTGCCACGATAATGATGTACATGGTATGGAATGTTTTTTTTCAATGATTTACCTAATCTCAAAAATTTAATCTCAAAACAGTGAACAAAATTTTCATTTTAGAAACTTAACATTGATTGCTGGGATTGTATTGGGCCCACAATCTGGAAACCATAAAATTATTAGTTCATATTTATTAACCACGACGGAACGGAAATGGTTTGTGCATTTGGGGTGAGAGAATGTATGTATTTTTGTGTACATTGTTTGGCTGGACCGATTTTGAAGTGTTTTTTGTAAACATTTAATTCTACCTTGGAGGGTGTTTGAGGATGGGTGTTGTGGTTCTAACTCACCAGGGGGTAATTTATAATTTCTAAATGAATGCGTCTTACTGAAGTGAATAGGTAAAGAGTCGTATATTATATACATAACCGTCAGCATCTGATGCTGAAGCCGAAGATGCGTAAGGGAACTCCTTGATTTTTAGTGGTGCAGTGATGGTGTTTGGACTTATTTTTTTGGGTTGTTAGGTTCAATGAATAATATTTCTAATACATAGAGGAGTATGATGCTGTATTCCACAGCCGACTGGGTGCGGCCAACTGGTTTTGTTATCTCATTTTAACAGAAGACTGATATGTATAATCGTGATTATAATTTCTAAACGAATGGGTTTGTTCGAATACATATTTGTGTTGTTAATAGTTAAAAATGTAAGAGTATACTTTAAATATAACCGTCAGCGTCTGATGCTAGAGCCTAAGATGGATAAGGGATTTCCTTGAAATGTGACAGTATAACTACCGTGTTTGGACTATTTTTTTGGCTACGTTTAGTTAGATGAACAGCTCTCTAGAAAGGGGAGGACGATGATGTATGGTTACAGCCGACTGGCCTAGTTGTCTCACTCTTACAGAATATCCACTAGGTACAAAACGTGTTCGGAAGTGAGTGAGAGTTGTTCAAACTCGAATCCCTTCCTTTCCCATCTCGTGCCATCCAGTCTCGTTTTTCTCGTCCGGTAGATTACGGAAAGCGAGATGAATGAGGTGATATGACATATCCCATTTCCCTTCCTTCCCAATCGTCTTTCCAAATCCTTATTCTTAATTCCGAAAGGTAGACATCTGGGTAGGTGTCAACTTTTGTCATTTTTCATTAATGTTGACATGTGCAACGCAGATTATAGCGAAAATAAATATCACGCGCGCGGCGCATGGAAAATATTTCAACATAATGAATGAGATTTCATTCATTATATTACCTAATAGATTAATGTGATTGGATAAGATAAGATTGGGTGTTAAAGTGCATTCGACTAGTTGAACGTGTCCAGTCCAACTATATCCTATTCGTCGGTAATGTTAATTAATACAAAGAACAATTTATATCATTAACAAGTATTTACTTGTTATTATACTCTAAACTCTCCACGAAGGCAGCCATGGACACAGCGAGTGACGTATAAAATGAGATAAAACTATGCCAAGTTTCATTAAAATCGGTGCAGTAGTGATGCGCGTTCAGACAGAGACAAAATTCTAAAAATATTTTTTTTGGGTCTTGTATCATTCAATGATTTTTCTCAAAATCTCAAAACTCACAATTTGTTTTTCATACTAACCGAAAATTTAATATATTACTGCTCCTTTTAATCGTAGCCTAATAAAATATCAGTCTATTTGAAAAATATTTCTTTTTAGTAAACGTTGTATGCGTAAAATGTAAAAAAAAAACATGTGTCAAATCTCACTCGGCAAAGTGAAACGATTACGAGAAAGAAGTTTGCGCACAGGTAGGTAGGTAGGCGTGTACTTCTTGTGATAACTTTGATAGTATACACTTTGTTAACCATGATTGAATGCTCAGTAACATCTAATTAGATCATAGACATAGTGATAGTAGGTACAGCGATCTTTACCTCAAATTATTTTGGTAATGTGACACTTGAGATGACAAATAAAGTATGAGTTAGCATCTATTTATTTTACTTTTATGAACAGGTTTATCATCATAAAAAGTAAGCCAGAAAAGTTGTTAGGTATTTGATAACAATTTAATTAGTAGAAGCACATTTTACACATTTACATTACATTAATTTATATTGTACATTTTGTTTGTACACTGAGGAAAGATTGCGCTCATCGATTATATAGCGATCTTTCAATCGTAATATATGGTTAACGTGAAACTTTAGGACATAGGTTTATAACATTTTTTGTCCTAACAAATGTTCCTAGTACCATAAAATGTTCAAATTCCTTTTCGCTCGCACACTGTATTGATCTTAGGGATTGGCAAAAATACCTACAATTTTATTATCGGTTCAAGAAGCGTACAAATTACTTATAATAGGTTTATATAGGCTTACTTATATGGACTAGAATTATTAGTCACACTCACGATAACAGTGCGAATACAATCTTGTGTACAAGTCCTCTTAGAAACATAAATCATAATAAATCACCTACATGAAAGACATTACAGTTACATCTATTAGGGAAACTTGCGACAAGGTAGGTGAGTATACTTAGGTAAGTATCTACTAAGTATCTAGGTAGTAGGTAAGTATAATACCTACGTATTACAGTTACATCTATGGAAACTTTGCGATAAGGTAAAATTAGTAGTAAAATTTAGCATGGCACAAAAAAAATACTTAAGAATGCGTGATATTTAGCGGTAAGCGCCTACTAAAACGATACTAAAGATTTTTCTATAAATAGTTATGTAAGTATTTATAGAAAAACCTATCTTTAAAAATTACCATAGATTACGTGACTATTTCATCACTGTTAAGTATTTCGGTACTATTTTATTATTTATTTTTGTCAAGATTCACATAAAAATCAGCTCTAAAATAATATATGATTAACGATATCCTTGAAAGTAAGTACTTAACTAGTTTTTTTCAGTCAGCCAATGAGTGTAAAAGAATATCAGATATTAAAATTAGGTACATTACATTTAGGTAGGTGAATATACATAGATACCTAAGTAGGTAAGTAGTACCTGATTTTATGAGTTTTATTTATAAAAACTTTCATACAATCAATGTGAAAACAACTTGAAAAAGAACGCTATGTTCGTTCATCTTTAAGGAGTTCTAAAATAAAAGCGGGATTTGAATTGCTATGCTTTTTACCCGTACTATAGATTTCATGTGCGAAAAGGGGACAACTATTTGTCCTGAAATTTGAAGGTTGTACACTTTTCCCGACCATAGACAAAAGTTCGATAAAAAATATTATCTACATTTTTGTCTATGGTGTGAATACGCAGACTAAGGAATAATGTTGTTGTAAGTGTTTTAGGAAGGATTTCAATAGTAATATTGCGTGGAAAAATGACATTTTTTTCGAAAATCTTATCTTATCTACAGAATGGACAAAAATGTATGATATGTGATCTACTCATTCAATCAACAGCAATGAGTCATATGTTACCAGGCTGAAAAAAAAGAAGGATACTGTATTCTTAACTGAAGGCGGGTGGATATTTGCCTTCATAGAAGAAAATATAAACCAAAGGACGTAATTTCAATTACCATGATTTATTGTTATTGAGTGGACCGTGATACACATTGCTTTTCTTTGATTGCACGAGTAAATTATTCTACTAATATTATAAAACCGAAAGTTTAGATGTTAGGATGTTTGTTGCTCAATCACGCCTTAGGGCTATCCAGCCCATCCACCATCCAGATTGGGATGTAATTTGACAAAGAGATAGATTATATCCTAGAACAGCACATAGGCTATAATTTATAAATATTTTGTGCAAATTAGTCGAGTCATGACGGTTTTTCTATGAGTCGTAAGAAACGGGGATAGAAGGAAATTCCTGATTGATCTTCCATATAAATTTACCACTCGAACGAAGTTGCGGGTAAAAGCTATTGCATAAGATATCAACGAATGTTATTACTGGAACTTTTAAGGTGAACACATTGATGCTTTATAAATGTGTATGTAAGAACATCAATAGGTTATTGATAGGTATTCAAATAAAACGCATTTTCAAAATGTATTTATAATTAATTAATTAAAACGGATTACGCGTGCAGACAAACAACACTACACAATTATTACAATTTCATACGTAACTATTGCCCCTTAAATATGATAGCTTTTGATAAAAAAGTTTCCTAATTTTTCTTTGGGGGCAGTCATTTTTTTCGTGATGTGATGAATTCTAATATTTAAGTTGCTCTGGTATTGGTTTTATTTACAACTTTCTGTGGTTTTCGGTTAAAGCATTGTCTAAAAAATGTTTGTATAAATCACAAACAATTTGGGTGCACAATAACATTTGTAAAATTTTGTTAATAGTAGTCAATATATATTTTGGTTTCCCTAAATATTTTGAACTTACTCAAATTTCATACTCCCTTAAAAGCTTTTCAGCAACTTTGCACACTTTTGTAACACTCTTAGATGGTCTTATAACAAAGAAAATTCCAGGCTCATGTTAGCCTCCACTTTGAATACATTTTTTATATTGTAAGTTCTTTTTTAACTTCCTGACAACAGTAAATGGTATGCATATTTTGAGAATCTTCCATCTTCCATCATGCAAAATGTAGTCGTGGTCTAAATTGTCACTACCAGGTACGTCATGTACTTCAATCAAACGACTACTGCCACCGCTTTCATTAATAATATTTTTATTTTTTTCTGGCGAGTAATTTAATACAGATATGTGCTCTAAAGGTAAAGAGTTGCCACTTGCACCACCTTTGAATTGTGCGAGCACTAGTAATTTTTTATAGGCAGCACGTAACATGCGAGCTGAAGGGTTATTATTAAATCCACACCACATTGGCATCGAATAACGCCAAAAAACAATTCGATGTGATCCTGGTTTATCTTACACGCACATAAATACTTTAATGGGCTATTTTCCGCGGCGAGTGATGTGGTGCATAAATTAATCAGGTATTTCATACACACAAGAAATTCGCGAAATCCTGTGCTTCTGTTTGAATGTATAACATGAGGACTATCTTCAAATTTTAGCACAGCATCTATCCACTTCTATTTCATCTCATTGTTTTAATATTATAACCTATACGAATTTATACAAAAACGTGCAAATTTTGCACGTTTTGAATGAAATGGAAGAAATAAAATATATTTATTCATTATCACACCACAATTACAAATACTTTTATTGATCAAATTTTTAATAATTTTTAACAACATAATAATATAAAATTTTAATAACACACAAAACACAATTTTTAATAAATTGTAACCGATATTTTAACATATTTACATTATAATATTCCAGTCTTAGAGCAAAAATAGTAAAAATACACAGAAGTAGCGGCTTACCGATGAAAACTAATATATAGGCACTTTTTCCTTTCGAGAGGAATGACACTTGCAATTTAGCACAACACACGCCATATTCTTGACAACAATAGTTCAATAATCATAAAAAAAATCTTCAAAATACAAAACAATGGAAAGGAATAGTTGGTACTTGTCATGCGGTCACTGGTGTACAATCACTCAGCGACGAAGTAACGATAGCACTGCAACTCAATAGATTCGCATTTTACGTAATTGTACATTACTGTCCAGGCATTGGAAGGACGAGGCGAAGTCGAGTCCTTTTTAAATAAACGAGGCCGTTAATTGTTATTTCGGCCGAGACTTGTATAGTATTTTTCTCTAATTTGCGAGGAAACAATAAACAAATTAATTCAAGAAACAGAAGTTTTCCGAGAAAGAATTCGGTTTTTTTTTCACTTTTCCACTTGATGAAATCTTCATATGCCTTTTCATATTCTTCTCCCGATTTCGGTGGTAACATGTTTTCAGAAAGTATCTTTGCTTCTTCAGCTGTCTGGTGGCGATAAATCTAATTCACCTTCCAACGAACTAGTACTCATTGTTTATTAGACAACTTAAATTTGTGATAAACTTGAGAACATAACATCCACAATACAGAGTAGGTATCTAATTTTAATTCCCGCCAATTCGACTGCGCGCGGTCTATGTTCTTTTTTTAAACTTTTGAAAAGTAAGGCACATTCAGCCTTTATAATAATAAATATTGTGTATCTAAAAAAACCTAATTTATGTTAGTGTGCACTAAAAATAAGCTCATTACTGTCCAGCAATCTCTATTATTGTCGGGTTGGAAATTGCTGGCGTGTGTACAGAAAAGAACCGATTGACGTATTCCTATTTTAAAATAATGAATCCATTTCCGAGCAAGTAGGAGAAAAAACTTTTTTACTTTTCTATTTTGCATCAAGCCAACCACTTTAACAGTTCTGTGTGTACGGCCGATTTAAACCGGAAGTCATAACTATAGCTTTCCCTTTCTTTTACACTGGACACTCTTATATAAATATATATATATGGAGATAAACAAACGTCTGTGAACATTCGTTTTAAAGTTCCTATATACTATAGACTATATACTATCCTATAACATATATTACTATATCCTCCTACTATAGACAAAGAACTATTTGTTTTATTTGTAAACCTGGATACAGAGTCCTTAAGCCTAGACTTATTTTGACAGGACTTTTAGGCGGAAGCATGAGAGTGAATATTGTAAAACTTTTGTATTTTGTGCTTTAATATTAATAGTTTAATAAACTGCAAAGTGTTTTCGTACGTGGTGTTTGTGATAATCAAATTAAAACGTGGGACTGCACTGCGTTTTTCGTACTTCCAAGGAAACCGCTTCCGTCGTTCGTAAACCTAATACCTATCTTTTTACTAAGCCACTCCCAACTTACTTCGACGGGATTGGAAATTGATAAGATATGTTAAAGACTTTAATTAAAATTGTTTGTTACGAAAAAATTTTGACACTGACTGAACGTGCTAATTTTATTATTGCCATATATTAAAAAAAATATTTTGACAAAGAATGGTCCGGATAAATACACGATTCTAAGATCTAGGGATGTTCATGCAAAAAATACATCGATGTTTTTTTCGATGTGATGCATCGAAACGTTGCATCGATGTTTTACGATGCATCAAATAAAAACATCGATGTTTTCGATGTATCAATTAAAAAACATCGATGATTTGTATGCTTTCTGACATCATTTAGAAATATAGGATAGGAAAATGAGACATCCAAGGTTTCAATTTAATTGAGATTTATTAGAAAAATGAATGTAAATTTTGGAAATTACAGATCCCAATACTTCTTCTCTAAGCTTTGCATAAATAAGATTTTATTAACCCGTTTTCCTTGTATTCTGTTACGTTGTTAATTCAAACCTTGTGAAGCTTTTGAAAAAAGTCTTTCTGATGGTACTGAGCTGGCTACCATAGTTAAATATTTATAGGCTATTTTGAACAATATCGGAAACTGTTGTTTATAATCTGACCATACTTATAATTCACATCATTCGTGTCATACATTTTTATTTTGTATATATTTTTGTGTTGTTTTTCTATATTATATGTTTATCTCAACCAATGAAATGCCGCGTTACTGTGGCCCCATAAATTTCTCATGTACTTTTATTAGAGGATTATAATGCGTGCGTCATTCGATGCATCGAATAAAATACATCGATGCATCGTTAAATAACCAAATTAACCGATGTATCGGATTGATCCGATATATTGGATAGTAAACATCGATGTTTTCGATGCATCGATGTATATCGAGCATCGCTACTAAGATCTTGCTTTGTTTTCTGCACGTGCTCTAAATCATGACATGACTGTGACTACATCTAAAACCGAGAATCGTTTATTTGTCCGGACCTGAGAACTTTTAGGTTGCAATCTAAAAATAGAATAAAATTGTGAATAGATTAAAAATATATGGGTATTTATAAAATGTTAAGCGCCAATATATTTATTTAAATTTGTGTACATATATGACTTAGTATACAATACTCCTATCATCACAATTGGTAAAATTATAATCAAATATAATGAACACTTTCATATAAGCTATGCTTGGTATATACTATACTTTGTACTCTATTTGTATAATGTCTATATTTTAAAGGCCGGTTTACATACTTTTTATCACAGACAGGTTTTTGGCACCTTTTGCAGACTTATACACTAGCATATAATCACACTGTATGTCTAAGCAAAAAAATAGTTTAAGAAACCTTCAGTCCTAGGAACCGAATAATTGAACTAGAAATTTTTCAAAACATTACTTTCGTCAAAATTAGTGCGGCTTATGATTATAGGCACCACAGAATATAATAAGGAAATCACACATCTGTGACAGGCAACTAATTCAATCTGCACAGGAATTTGTTTATAAATAGTTCGTCTAAGCCAAGAACGATCTAAGGCGGTGTTAAATAAACTATTCTCTGTTTTAGAATTCAGTCAGATTTAATGGAATCTTAGTTATGCTAATATTCCACGGAATTAGTAATTTATTTCTTTCAATGTACAAGGTGTCACCGAAATAACGCAAAACCTTAATCATGTCAACCGATTTAATTTAATAAAATACATAGAACTGTTCTACCGAAAAATAAAATTATTTTAAGGAATAAGTAAATCAAAAGTTATAAATACATATGTAAGATTTTGTTGTTCTGTCTAAATCGTTCATAGCACTCATTACCGAAGCCGGGCGCCTAGGCGGCACGCGCGACTTGAATATAGCGAGACTCGTAGAATAAAAGATGAATTAGAATTGTACTTTATGTAAATCATAAAAAAGAAAATCTGTTGTAAAAACTGATAGAATCAATACTACTCTCGCTATTGAACAACCTATTTTTATGTGGAATAAAAGTTAATGTCTGATTTTAACGTCGTACGTAAAACGCGCAATTCTAAATGCACGTCTATTTGGTCCACAGATCTAATATTTCTACTACCGCAAAGTCTATGATTTAACCTGTCTAAAAATAAGTGGGCGGTGGTGATTGTAAGGAGACTCAAAAGCTATGGTGCTAGGTGGCGCTGTAGTCGCGCATGCGTCAAACGACTTCAACCGAGACCAAAGACAATTTTTCGTAATCTGGCAAAAAAATTATCATCTTTTTGTTTGTAGGTTATGTTTAGTGGTTTTATTTGTCAAAATTTATTTTGCAATTTTATTAAAATAACCAGATATGGAGTGCAGATAAAAGTATCGTTCACGAAGCTTTGTGAACCAGTAACTTTTGATAATAATTGTATAAATATTTCGTCAAAATGGCTGTGTAGTTCTTTGGTGTTATTTGTCATTGAGATGTGAGTGAACAAGAAAATTGATACTCACTTTTCGTTACCTGAGCAAGTCTACCTAAACTTGCTCTCGGAACGTATAGTTAAATAATTCTAAGTGAATCGATTAAGCGGGTGCATCATTGTAATCGCAAATAACCAAATACTTTCAAGATGACTATGAGTCAATCGTCCGTTCTGAAACTATACAACTCTGTTGTCGACGACGTAATATCAGGGGTGCGGGACTGCTTCTTAGACGATGGTGTGGACGAGCAAGTGCTGCAAGAATTGAAACAATTGTGGAAAACTAAGTTAACGGCTAGTGGCGCTATGGACCCGCCCCAACCAGAACCGTCTATGCCACCTCCACCACCCGTTTTACAAAGTTTCAAAGCCAATGGTAACAATATAATACCTAAGAGAGAAGTACACATGGCACAAGGCTCTAGCCATCATGGCGCAGGTGTGGAGCATGGCGCTTCTGCCTCAAATATAGGAGGCACCCATCTACCCAATGTTTTGGATCCCAACAACAAAGTGCCTGTACAGTTGACACTTCCTGCTCAACCGAGCGTGCCTGGGTCACAGCCTCGCTCATTCACTATTCAAATCCCCGCATCAGCACTTCATGGTAACAAGCTCCATCAAGTGCTGACAGGTCCTGTTATAAACGCAACAATAAGTCTCCCTCAGCCTTTAGCTGCAACTCTTTTACAGCAACACATCAACTCTGCACTAGCAGGACAACAGAATGAGTTTGATGGTGGTGGGGGCAGTCGCAGTGGCACCGCGCCCTTCTCTCTTGATGGGGCCCTAGATTCTTCAGATGATGAAGGCTCAAATGTTGGAGATGGGTCAGATGATGGAGCCGGAGATGATGACGAGGATGAAGAGTCTGCCGAGGAGCGGGCAGAGGAGGAGGAAGAGGAGCGGGATGAGAGCGGAGGTGCTGACGAGGAACCTCTCAATTCTGAAGATGATGTGTCCGATGAGGAGATTGGTGACTTGTTCGATACCGACAATGTTGTTGTCTGCCAGTACGATAAGATAACTCGTAGTCGCAACAAGTGGAAGTTCTATCTAAAAGATGGGATTATGAATCTGTCAGGAAAGGATTATGTCTTTCAAAAAGCCAATGGTGATGCAGAATGGTGAACTTATTTTAATGAATGTACAAGCTGGGTGTTATAATTTCAAAGGATTGTGTAACATGTTAATGTCTTGACTGTTAGAGTATACTATTAGACATTGGCAAAGTGATATCTCATAATAACTAAATATGATTGTTGTCAGCATTGACTTTAATCTGTCCGAGAAATAACAATTTATACATCTAAATTCTGTATTCTTTAAAGTGACCCCCTTGACCTACAATAAAATTGTACAATCAATAATATAACAGCTAATTTCACTTATGATAGCATATCTAACATGACCCAACCTCAGTATCTCACTGCAGTCTTTTATATTTAATTTAAACTTCATTGCACAAGTAATGCAAATGGTGGATATTTCTAACAGTCAACCACCCAATCAATGAAACAGAAGTAAGGATGCAATCAAACAGAAGTAGGGATGCAATGCAATTTTGGTTTAAATGTAAACAATATTAATAATTTATCTATTTCTTTTCCAGACTAAGGCTAAAGTCAATGTTGTTCTTGCTCATGTAAATTGTTAGAATACCAAATTGAAGGTGATGGATTGATGGTTTATGATGAGCTTTCAATATTAGTTACAACATATCTTTTATATTATCTTAATGTTTGCTATATAGGCTTCACTTAAGTTCATTGCAACAGTAAAAATATAATCTTACTTATTATGTACTTATAAAATATGCATTTGAATGAATGCATGTTTCATTTCTTGTTTTCAAATATACAAAAGAACAGTACTAATAATTAAATAATGCCACTCTGACATCTTATGGTATAAGAAATTTATTCTCAGAAGAACATTACAAATTGTAACTTATTTAAGAAAGCATGAAAAATAAACTCCAAACTGAGAGTTTATTATGTTACATAGTAATGTAACCACTCTTATATACATATGTGGTCATAATGATAAATATTAAGATGACCGACTTGAATCATTTAATTAGTAGTACTGTATTTTTATTGTTGCAATAATATGTATTTATGTGACATTCTAGTTAATTTGAAAATTATTTAAAGGGTAAGTATTATACAAATTCTTATGAATGTTTTAAACTTATTTATAAATAAAAAACATAAACACACCAAATATGTATTAATGTGTAAATCCAGTGCCATAACCATAAACTTTAAAAGAATACTGACTGATATATTTCTGTATTTTATGCTATGAAATTTTATAATATGAAATCCTTACCTATGAAATTGCCATTTTATATGGAAAAATTCAAATTTATTTATAAGAAAATTATGAATTTAATTATTCAAAGTATTGTCCATTATTATCATGCACTTTTGCCATTTAATGGATGCCTCAGCTGTAGAACTCCTGGGCATGGGAATCGATGAATTCTCTGAAGGCATTTTTCACTGTCTCATTGGAGATGAATTTTTTCCCCTGTAAAAAGTTATGGAAATTCCGATCCATTTCCGGCAAGGTCTGGCGAGTATAGTGAGGAGAGTTTTCAGTTGAAGCTCCTTGTAAGTTTGAGACTGTGTCGTGCAGTGTGTGGGTGAACGTTATCGTGGAGAAGCAGTGCACTAGAACTATTGACCAGACTCGGTTGTTTGATAGCAAGCTTGTTCATCATCGTTTGCAGTTTGCAAGAAGCTGTTGTGAATAATATCGCCACTGGACCACCATACAGTCACCGTGAGCTTCTTTTAACTCTGTTTACAAGATCCGCTTCTCATCACAAGTGACAATACAATTCAGAATCCCTGCATTTTTGTGCCGGTTCAGCTAAGTAAGGCAAGTTTCAACGCGTGTTTGCAGCTGAGTTTCATTAAGCTCATACGGTACCCACTTTCCGAGCTTCTGTACTTCCTGATTTGACGCAAATGATTCAATGTCGTTTTGTCAGTTACTCCGAAGGCTGCTGCTAACTGAGACGTGCTTTGAGATTAATCCGCTTCCAGTATTGCTTTATTTGAGTATTGCAGTATTGCTTCCAGTATTTGAGGTCGAAATTTCCAGAACGGAGACGATCAAACCAAAACGCACCGTGCGTTCATTTGCGTTCACCGTGTGTTTGATCCGTACACATCGTTGATATTGCGTGCCGTTTGTGCTGCCACGACGGAACTCATAATCGAAAATAACGCAATTTTTTAACTTTTCCATGATCGTAAACACAACGATATCTAAGCAGAAAGTCGTTTGTCGAAGAAAAAAATGAATAACTGATTTTGAAAAAGAATGGCAGTTTTAAATTGAAATTAAATTGAATTTGGAATTCCAAGCCAAACGCAAGATAACTCTAAGTATGGCCATTATGAACAAACGGCAATTTCATTGGTAATAACAATTTACTGTTTTGCACACAATATTTGTCTGCTTATATTTCTTTGACTTGCTTTGGAAATGATTGTAACACATCCCACCACCCCGCATAATATTATACTATATGTACATCCGACTGTTAAGCAATGCCTGCAAATTCTGTTTTACACATTTTACAATTATTAGCAATAGTATTCACAAATTGATATTGTTAGTTTATAACTTGGTGAAGCTAAATAGCATGTAACATACAAATGTAAGTGATATACAAATCCAAATATATGTATGCTTATTGTTCAGTCAGTCTTTTTGAAAAATTGGCCTAAGTATTTGCAAAAACTAACCTTTTGCGAATCAACATCCATTAGCGAACACATCCAATGATTTGATTTATTACGCAGATGTATTTATTTGCAGTAATAAATTAATTCATTCCACATACATAATACATTTTTGTCAAAAATATAATTTTGTATAAATTCTATTTAACTACATAAGTGAGAGTTGCAATGGGACCGTAGTGTCGGTATGGACTTATGACTTTGGTTAGATTTGCCAATGTAAAATTTCTTTGTTTCAAGACTTTAAATTGAAACATGCTCTAACATCTGATTGTTCAGTATAATATAATAATAATGCTTTTTATTGCGTACACAACAAACAAAAACAAAACATACAAATACTTAAAACACAATTGGCGGCCTTATCGTTTAAGTGATCTCTTCCAGGCAGCCATATATGTAACTCAAAATCTGAGAAACGAACCCACAATAAGGACCTCTTCTCAGATGATCTAACATATACAAATAGGTACCAAAAAGTAAGAAGAAAACGAAGTTATGTATTAGGGATGCTCCGAATATTCGTTCTCGTATTCGCCATTTTCTAAACGAATACTCGAATAGTAAAAGCCCAATGTGAATAATAGATAAAATAGGTTTTCTACAAAAAGAAATACTTCTTAGAGTAAACATTAATTTGAAAATCAGTTACGTATTTCATTTTTTAATTTAAAAATCTGATACCTAAACTTATTACTAACTTATTATTAGACAGTCTCTAGCTCTTAACACGCGAGGCGAGCGACACGCATTTATCTCATTATTTAGTCTTTGTCGGCGAAACGTCACGTTCAGCCAGTTCTTATAAAATTGAAGGCGTTTTGTGGAAGTACCGAGGGAGTATCTCCAGATTGAAAAGCCTTCATAGTCTTAGGAGTCCGCATCTCTGTCCGTACCGTTGATTACCGATAAGTACCACTAAGTATCACTAAGTATTTAACTACAGATTGTATTTTAATTGCCTCTTTGTTTGGGCCGTTGTAGGTTAATATCAATTTTGATCTCCAGACATCAAACGACTATGTATATATCTAAGTATCTAATATGTATGTGTATATATCTGAGATAAAATTTGTTCTCGTCAATTATACTACTCTGATTCCATATTTATTGCTAAAAAATAAAATAATATTTTTTGCAAATCTATATATCTATATGATACTGATATAGCATCAATCTAAAGAAAATAATACGCGTTTTTCGGACCTCGCATAAATAAATAGGCTACTTTCGCATAAATATTATACATATGATATTTATATACATATTAATATTATTTTTCCCACAGTAAACTTCTACCATAGGGGCGCGTGCATACCAGGGCGTAATGTCGGCGGCGTAATAACGGTCGGCTGACAGCGATGTGTGCACGCAAAAGTCGAACTTTAGTTACGTTTTCCAGCAAGCGGATAATACACTGCGGCGTACACTTCTCCCAGCGTTGGCTGGCTGATATCTGCGCCAAGTCGTTTATTTGTCTAGAGGTTCTCAGTTAGATAAGTTCTTTATAACAATGTTAAAAAAAGTAAAATGGATCCTTTATTGCTTCATGATTGTTATTGATGAAGCTTTGAGAAACGATAGAAAAAGAAAGTGATGTAATTGGAGTCGATGATTAGCCAACGTCGCTCACTCGCTCGGCCGCACAGTGGGGAAAACATCGTCATTTTTTTTTATTTAATGATGTTGTTTGCAATAAATGTTCATTCGATTTCGACCTTAAAATTATGGATACTGCGCCTGAAGTAGCCTCGCAAGCTTCAGTCTGGGTTTAACGAAATATGAGTGCACAACTTCATTTAAGCTGTTCTGCTGTTCAAAGAGTACCATCGATACCTAGAGACTGACGGCTTCGTTAGCCGTCCAGGAGGACCACAATTCCGAGTGACGACGGAAAGACGATCGGTTTATCTTCACGACCAATCGTCACCCGACCTCAGTACAGATCCAAGAACAGCTTCGAGACTTTCATGGAGTGGCTGTTAGCGCTAGAACTGTAAGAAGGAGACTCGAAGAACATGATAGAAAACTACATAAGCCAGCCAATGGACCCAAACTGACACGAGCTCACCGAATGGCGCGCCTTTAGTTCACGCGCGAGCATTGGACTCAACGTCAATAGAGCCATGTACTCTTCACTGGATAATCCAAGATTATGCTGTATGGTAATGATGGAAGGAGGAAGGTGTACAAAAGACAGGGAGAACGTTTTGTGTAGCGCTGTATTGAAGAGAAAGTGAGTTTTGGCGGGGGTCATGCACCGTCACAGGAATTTCCGCGGAAGGCAAAACTAAACTTCAAATTGTGACGGGACCACAGCTGCCACCATTAAATGGTGACCGTTACATTCGTCAATGCCTAGAGGACTCATGTGATGCCATATGCTGGGTTTGTTGGCCAAGATTTCATTTTTATGCATGATAAATTGATAATGCAAGAACGCACAGTGCAGGAATCGTCAGGGAATACCTTCATAACGGCGGTAGCACAATCTAGCAATGGCCAGCAAGAAGCCCAAATATGAATCCCATATACCATAGAGCATTTATGAGTTGAGCTAAAAATACGTGTTCGAGCTCACCACCCAGCTCCGCAGACCTTTCAGAAGCTGAAAACTGCCATTGCGGAAGAATGGGAGTACATTCCACAACACGTCATAGTGACGTTGATTGATTCCATGCCAAACCGCATGACGGCCGTCGTAAACGCTCCTGGAGGCGATGCGAGTTATTGAATAAACGATTTATTTAGTTAAACCATTGCTTTTTTCAAATATCCAATACAAACTTCATTATGACTATGAGAAAGGCGGACACAGGACTTGTTACACTTAAACTCATTTTTTTCAGTACTCTGAATTCAAATTTGGAACAATGGCATACTGAAATGATGGTTAGTTAGTATGCCAGCTTGAAAACTGCATAAAAACTTTTTGATCGATCACACATTTTTTTTAAGCTTCAGGTCATCAAAACTAAAAATGCAGGGTGGCTCGATTCAGATGTCCGGGAGTGTATTATAAAACCATTTTCAAATTCATTAACTACAAAATTATGTAGATATGAACTTGAGAATATTTATTTATTTTTACACCTCATTGCGCAGTATTGCACAAAAGGCGAGCTTACCTTGAGGCATTGTCTATCAGCCAACCTTTGGGTTGATCAAAGAAGTTCAATTTGGAGGTGCATGAAAGACACGATTTAGATGGTGTGGTATAATAAATAATAATAGGTAGTCTGAAAGTTCGCGGCCTTTTTGAACGTATAACTTTAGCGTGCTATATTTCCGGCAACACTGATCAGTGATCACTGGTGGGAAAGTGATATACTCGTACCGTTTGACAGCTGACTTTTTGTAATGGCGGCAAATTGAAATTTCAAGTTATAGGTCTACCGGAATCTCATGGCAAATGGGGAAATAAAAATTTGTTGTGTACAATACTGGGGAAATTGGATTAAACGATCTTGATACTGTTTAATTTTTATTTATGTCTTTAGTATTAATGAACATGAAGTATATTAGGTATGTGTATGAAGAATGTTATACATCGGGTTCTTAACATAGGAAAATATGTCATGAAAAATAAATCAATCGTATATTACTTTATGTACTAATTTATTTATCATTTAAATCATACTAATAACTTAACACCTCATTCAGAACTAAAAAACGATTCCAAGAACTCCACTTGCATTTCTTGTTCTTCATCAGATGATGAAGATAAAGAGGTATTTATTATTAGCATTTCAGCATTTCAATTATTCTATCTTGCTCGATGAAATCGTTTTCAATTTTCTTTACATGTTCACAACATTTTCGCCATTCCTCTGCACCAATTTGTGAGAAAGCTTCTTCTGTTAATAATTTAATGTCACTTGCAGGCCTATTTACATTTTTATCAGCAACTTTTTGCTTCATTATACCCCAAATCATTTCTATGGGATTCAATGTGCAATGATAAGGTGGGAGCCTTAAAACTTCGTGACCGTGCGATTTTAATACTTCATCTATCTATCTCATATAAGGGCGCAGACATGTTTTGTTTCACTACTTCAAGTAGTTGACATTTACGCCAAAGATCATCATAATGTACATCATTTGCACGAAGCCATTCTTTTATATCAGCGATACGATTGGCTTGTGTGGGCGGTTTGTTCATCCGTACGGAATGATAACTAGCATTATCCATAACAATTAGTGAAGGTCTTGTCAGATTTGGAATTAGCTTCTCTATCACCCATTTTGTAAAATTGTCCTTATTCATATCGTGGTGATAGTCAGCAGATACACTTGTTGACATGTACACCAGACAACAATTTGGTACAAAGCCATTTTCTCCACCAGCGTTTACAATGATCCACCTCGCTCCAAGTGAAATACTTTTAGATGGACCTGCAATATCTTTGCTTTGCCAGCACTTCGAGGGGGAGAGTGCACGCTGCAATCCAACAGCCGCTGGGCGCACTCGACTGGCCACGTTACCCCTCTCTCACAGAAGACTACCTTGAAATGTACTGCATTTCCCACTTTATCTTATTTCCCTAATGTACGTACGTGTTTCGGTAGTGAGTGAGATATGCCAGAGCCCATTCCCATCCTATCCCTCTCCATTTTCCCAACCCTTTCTCCAAATCCATTCCTTAATCTGCAAAGGTAGGCAGCGCATCCGGGGCGTGCCAACGTTTGTCATTTTGGACTAATGTTGGCATGTATCACGGATGTTTATGGGCTACAGTATCCACTTACCATCAGGTGGACTGTATGCTCGTCTGCCACCTTCGTACATAAAAGAAAAAAAAAAAAAAAAAACGTTCACAGAACATGAACCGTGAATGTAAGTCTCATCTAAATAAATCACATCCAATTTATTATGCTCTTCAGCTTCGCGGTTTTCCTGTATACGCTTCAAAAATTTGTATCTTTGTAGTTTTATGTCATCTCTCTCCACCAAAATGGTCCTTTTTGATTGGCATTTAACATATTCAAAACCAATCTCCTTAAGTATAAGTCTGTAAAAAATAATAAAATTTATCATGTTACTCAAACGATAGCTTAGTCATTCATCATCATCATCAGTATATATACGTCCCACTGCAGGGCACAGGCCTCTTCTTACGAGTGAGAGTGAGAGGGATTATTACTTAATATTTTCTTTACCTCAAAGATTCTCTCCCTCCGTTGAAATCAATATCTTGTCGAAGAATTTGTAACAGTTTCATTACTGTTGGAATTTCCTTCCGAACTGTATAGAATTCATTTACTTTATTCCTAATCAACTCTAAATCTAAACTGTCCAAGTTGATTTTCTTTTTCCCCCCTCTCCTCTTTTTACCAGGCGTGGAAAATACACCATCATTCGATGTGCCCTCACCTACGATTCGTCGTATAGTAGTACTGGAAACCCCTATAAAGAAGCTACAATTAAGTAAGAAAAATATAAAATAAACTAAAAGTATCAAAATAACTCAGTCCAACTTACCGGTCAACTCTACGACGCGCTTTAAAATCAAAGATTGAGTTTGATTTACGCCTTCTTCTTCCCTTATTTTACGATACACATTGAAAACAATATTTCTCGCTTGAGATCGAAGTGGCTTTTTCGACATTTTCACAAAAACAAATTGTCAAGAAGATATCACAAAATCTCAGCAGCGGTTGACAAATCTCGTACTTTGATTTGACAGGTGACAATTGACATTGCCATATGAAAATCACATTTTTTTTTATGCCTTGAGATTCCGGTAGACCTATAAAAGTTTTACCTTTTCATATTTTTTAACAATTTTTTAATGGAAGTTGTAAAACATACATATCTAATTTTCTCTTTATTTTTTTTTGACAAGGGTGTTTACGGAGAAGATGCTTTATCTAAAACTACTCCAAAAAAATGGTTCAGTCGATTCAGGTTTGGTAATTTTGATGTGAATGATGTTCGTCCTATTAAGGTAAAGGTTGATGTTGAGTGGTTTACCTCAGATATTCATCTGAGGTAAACAACTATCGTTATCTCTGTCTCTCCCCTGTGGACGTATTACTATCAATACAGTAGCTCGATATTTTTGTAATTTGTGACTTCTAAACCATATAACTCGGTCTGATTCAGTCACTCTAAAAAGATTTGATTTTATTAATCAATTGTGATATTTTAAGTTAATTAATTACATAAATTATTAGGTACTTATTAATTAAATTATTCGAAAAGATAACCCAGTCATTTTAAGTTTCATCTTTCTATGGCACAGGGGTCAATGGACGTTATTACAAAATTGTAGATCACAAAATTTTCTACAACCAAGATTCTATACATTTTTTTTGTAGAACCAATCGTTTTTGTTGTACAGCACAGAAAAAGTAGGCGTTCAATTACTAAATATGCAATCATTTTCACACCTGACCACCTATGAGGTAGAATGCAAGCCGCGTTTTTTTTTGTATGGTTTCCCCAATTGACCTGATACATAGTGAATAATACCTACATTTATTTATTTCAATTCCAAAAATATAATTTACTTTAATAAGAATTCTTCCTATAATATCTGATGGTCCGTAAACGGCAGTGCCTGTATCTTAGGGACCATACCAAGGCATGTGACCGGAGTATTCTAAGCCAGACTGATACAAATTCATGAGATATATCAAACTCTATGTAAATACTACAATGCGATGAATATATTATTTTATATGAAAAATATTTATATATTTATTTTTTATTAATATTAGCAAAAGATATTATTAATTATATGTTAGTGTTAATATTTTCGATGGTGTGAATATTGGTTTAATGAAAAGGGGGTGTTGTTAATTAAAATCTATTTTGTTATTAATCAGTTGTGGTGAATTGCTGAATATCTTCGTCATCTTCATTTTCTGTCGGTAATAGTTTTGCAAATAAAATATCAGTATACTTATGTCGATATCTATGTCAAAGCCATCGTTATCTTCTGTTATATTACTTAAGTTAAACGTGACTGACCATGGCAATAGCCACATGCTGCAGAGCATTTCAAACCGAATGTTCTGCATCCACAGTTTCCACCACAACCTTTAGCGCAATTATTGTACAAAATACTGTATTTAATAAATCTTCGGGTACTTTGGTCACAACTTTTTGTAACTGGCTCCAATATATTGTTTTTTTATTTTCCACCCCCCCCCCCCCCCATTCTTCAGGATGAATGTTCTTTCCCAGCTAAGTTTGTGTTTGATAGAACACTCGATAAACATGCTGAGCTGCTGCGGTAGTAGGTGGTAAATATAAACAGCACAACATAGGCCTATCGCAGGTATGTGCTACTCAAAGTTGTATGTAAGGCGGAGAGGAACTCTTTTTGGTTATATGTATTCCACTGTTCATCTATATACTTATAATGTTCTGTAATAAAGTTAAATTTATTACATAGAGTAGTACAGTACCTGCACGCCTTGCCACAGAGGGTATTATTGAATATGCAAATGAACAGCTGTATACCTATTCCTTGCGCTCCACGTCGAAAACTGGTCTACAAAAATGTAAAGAATCTTTATGTAGGAAATTTTCGATAATTATTTTTTGTAATAATCTATTGACCTCTGAGCCATAAAAACGAGATTTTCGCGAGAAACCGCATTTCGTGGCCTCTGACCCTGAATATCTCAAAACGCACACGAGATATCAATGTCGATTTTTGATAATATGTTGCTTAGGCTTGTTTACAAAGGCGTGTGTCAAAATTCAACTAAATGGGATTTTTTGTCTAAAATAACTGAGCTAGCCTTCATTTACAATAAAAAATGCGAGGATGCTGCCCAAGGGACTTTTCAGATTTAGATTGAAAAATAATATCAAAAATTAAAATCTTTTACAAAATGTGACTATAAGTACATATTTTTTACATACTTACTTTCAAAATCTAAATTTACTTTATGTGGCTGCAGTATTCACGTTTAGCTTTCCATTAGGTACAAGCAAATGTTGAGGTACATTAGTACCTACACAGCATTTATGTTTTTACAAACTTCCGAATTATTTGCATTAAATACGTCATTATATCAAATTATTTGAAATATTGTACATTGTTTATACAATTAGGTAGGTATGTACCTATTACTAGTTTCTATAAATAATCATAAGCCAAATGCGTTTTTTTAAATTGCTTTGTCATTGTTTGGGATCAAATATTAGTTATTTATAATAGAGGTAAATTCGTGAAATCAATTCATGGAAAGCAGAGTGCTTCTACTCAAAATTATACCGTTGATACTAAATTATACTGTTGATACTAAATTATACTGTTGATACTAAATTATACTGTTGATACTAAATTATACTATTGATACTAAATTCAAAGAAATATGAAACGGTCTGCAACGTCTGCTGCCATGCTGACAGACTGATATGATTATCTGTCATCATATTGTAGTAAAGTGTGCGTAGAATGACTGACTACGTGCTAATTTTTGTTTTTCAGTGTTTACAACACAAATGACTCGTCCCGGATATGAGATGGTGGTATAAGGAAGTGCATGTGACAACTAATGACTTCATGAGCGTATGTCTGTCTCCATCGTTATATTTTTTGGAAGATTTCTTGTAATAAAATGATTTTCAAAATCTGTGTTACATAAGTTACATGTACATCTATCAACATAAGTTACGTTAAAATTACGAAATAATGAGTTTAGCTAATCGTCTATCGGCCGAATTAAATTATCTACAAGTAGGTATTATTCCGTCGCTAAAATAGAATGGCTACGATAGAACTTCGCTATCGGACGTGTAAACACTTATTTTATTTTAAAAATAGGAAGTTTTGTGTAACGTAATCCCAAAAAGTACTTACTGGGCCAATTGAAAATTCTTTCACTACGGGAAAATATACCATCAGGACAGGACATGTTCCATAAGGTTTACTTATTACAGTATCATTAGGCCATTACCCCGCGACCGGCGGCAATATGTCCTAATAGTTTCATATACATATTTACATATACACGTATATAGTCATAATTCTATCTAAAGTGTTTATTGTTTTGGGTCGCCATGTGTGAAGGACTTGTTTAGATAACGTTAATTTATATAATAATTAGATAACGATAAGATCATAGCAGGGCACATAGCTCGAAGAACCGATGGCCGATGGGGCAGAAGGGTTCTCGAATGGAGACCACGTACCAGCGGACGAAGCCGAGGACGTCCATCTGCTAGATGGACAGACGACCTCATAAAGGTGGCGGGCACCCGCTGGATGCAGGTCGCTGCCGATAGGTCTAAATGGCGGACAATGGGGGAGGCCTATGTCCAGCAGTGGACGTCTAAAGGCTGAGATGATGATGATGAAGATCGTGAATTTATTTTAATATACGTATGGATTTTTCAAATTTAATGTGTAAGACATAGCTTAATTAATTTGTAATTATCCATTGAGCTCAAAAGACAGTTAAACTACCTATCATGTTTTTCTTATTTAATATAATTTCTTTGTGTTTTATGTTAATTTTTAACGACATAAGTTTTAACGAAAATTTAATTATTAAAGTAATATTACAAAAACTCGCTTTCTTTTATACAATCTTTAAATCTTAGTGGCCAGTTTTCGATTGAAACACGCACCCTTTTCTATAAATTGGCAATTGCCACCCTTATGGAATATTTTAGGGATTCAATATTATCATGGCGTTTAGAGCATGCCATGCTCTCTAAAACAGACCATAAATCATAATCGAGCATTTTAAGACCGGGACTAGATGACGGCCAGCCTTCAGCTCTAATGCAGTCGGGAATATACCTTTCTAGCCACGCCTGTGTTGAGCGAGCCTTATGTTATGACCTGGTGCTGAGTCTTGCTGAAAGGACCATTTTTGGTTATGAAACATGGTATTGTTAAGAGGCTTTACGACCCTCTCAAGAATCATATCTTAATACACTTGAGCTGATGTTTTAATACCTTATTTTTACAAAAAATATGGTTCAGTCACTCCTTAATAGCTAACACCCTACCCAACCATCACTGAAACTGGATAATGACCACGTTGCACTATATTGACTAATTGAGCAGCTTCTCTAGAGATATGAGCATAAACTGGATCGTTCTGCTTGTTAAAAATGCTATGGTGAACATTTTCTCGTCCGTAATAGATATTTGTCCCTTTACGTACCACCGAAGAAGTCCTAAATTTACCCTATTTTTCTTTAAATTATCAGTTATATAGCTCAACCTAACAGATAGCTCTGCTAGGTGCGTTTTAGACTTGAAAACAGCATAATATAGGTATATTTCATGTATATTTAATTAAAAATGCGAAAATTCACTCCTTTGAATATTAGAAAGAGCTCGAAAGCCCAATAAATTGAGGTTAAAAGCTTTGTTACACACCAACACGTGCCTATTAAACAAATACGTTTCAATATTTGTCAATAAATTCCTTGGACACCAATAAAACAAGTTCATGCCAACATTTTTGCTCGAGTATGACATTTGTATTTTTTCTAGAAAATCTCTAAACTTCTGCTTTTTATCCGTTTCTTAACGTAGCATAGTGATATGTGCACCGGGGTCCGAACACAATGTCACAATTTTTTTTTTTATAGAGATCCTCATCTCTATAAAAAAAAAATGTCTCGCGGAGGAGCAAGCGGTCTCACGTGATGGTAAGTGTTACCGCCGCCCATGGACACCTGCAACACCAGGGGGTATGCACATTTGGATCTATATCCTTTGTTGTATGACTCAATGATGTTACGAATGTTGCTATATGTACAATATTGTTTGAAGTCAGTTTATTGTATTTAATCGTTCAAACAAAATATTTTTTATTTTATGAGATTTTTCGAAAACAGCTGGTTCTACTAGATACATTTTAATCTACATATACTTGAAAACAGTACATTAAACAGATACGCGAGGACTGGTTCCTTTGAGTTAGGAAGAACACTATAAGCCCAATAACCTATGGTTAAACACTTCATTGCACTTTAACCACAAAGCAGAATGAACAACGAAAGAACCAATCTGAATGCATAGAAATGTACCTAAGCATACTATACAACAAATACATTATTGTTTTTTTTTTTTGTACAGATTGTGGACAATAGCCAGGCATCATTGTTTTCGGTTGACTTTTAAGGAGACACTGACAAAGATACATATTTACGAGAAAAATACTGACAAATATAAGGGGATAAATCACGAATAACACTAAATGTAGTCTCCATCCTTGGTACCTGGTAGTGGGACAGTCCATTATCTTATAGGAAGAGGCTGATAAAAGATATGAAGTGCTGCTTCCACCTCTGAATTGGTATATCAGAATATTTGTAAACCCATTTGACACCATTTATGGATGCGTAGTTCGAGTATTGGACCACTCCACAATTAAGGAAATAGCCAAGTGCAGTGTGGAACTCCGTTTGGCCAGGTGGATTAATGACTTGAAAGAATTCGTGGTTGGCTGGATAAGAAAAGCCGAAGATCGCGTGTGGTGGTGAGTCTTGGGAGAAGCCTATATCCAGCAATGGAAAGACAGGCTGATGGTATGTTATGATACTCTCACAAGCTGTTTAGAACCCATTAACATTCGGAGAGACATTGTGTCTTTCCGCGTCTTCGAGTTATATAAACGACGCAATTGCTGTGCAGAATTGTTAGTTACAACGCCCACCTTGGATTACAATATCCGTACCTTCCGTCATCAAAGTGCGATGTACTTCCACTTCTTTGACAAGAAACCGACACATACGATGCGGTAAACAAATCGATTTATATCACATGAAACAATAGGCGCTGGGCCTGCGTGGTGGATTGTGGCCCAAACCCCCCCCCCAGTAATTTACTAGGGGTGGCCTGTGCACTGCAATGAGACTGTAATAGCATAGGCTGTTTCAAGTACAAGTAGGTACATACAAATACAAGTAGGTAGTATAGTGCGCGTACATAAGATGGAACCAATTTTGACGCCACCACAACCGTTTAAATACTACGAACACTCGCTGTATATGGCGTCGAGTAGTGTGTATGAAAGTTAACTGAAATGAAAAAAAGGGTTCTTCCATTTATGCAAAAGCTTGTGAACTTGACAAGAAGACATCGGAAGTTCAGATGAACATACTGTTACATATAGTTGGCGAGGAAAGCAGAGATAGTCTCGCCATAAATACTGTTAAAATAAAGAAAAATAAATTACATTTGAATTTGGAATTTGTTTTTCTCACGTGAAAAACAAATGTCTTTTTTCATTTTGGCGCCAATCATTATTAAATATTGGACTAAACATCATTAAAACAACATTATTCAAATGGTGTGGGATGATAGCGAAAACCGTATTGCATTAGGTACACAAAGTAGGCATGAATGGTGATGGTAAATCGTCGCGCCTTAAGAGAGATAGCTCAGGAAGTTTATATGTGTCACGAATCCGTTCGCACCATTTTGGTTGATGTTGTTTAAGTATGAAACACGTCGCGGCACGACTTGTTCCGATGGAACTGAATTTTCTTCTGTTGGTTATTGATAATGGTTAGCACAGCTAGCGCAGGGTTCACTGTTTATTTAATATAAACTCAGAAGACATAGTAGACAAAATATATTAGATATTTATTACAAGGCTAAAACATGTTTTTAGTAGTAAGAGAACAAACGACGGTCAGTGAATAATAATGTCGTGTGGCCTAGTGATGTGACACAACAACAGTGATGTACCCATCACCAGTCTTATGCGAGGGATTGAGTAATACTCATTTCCAACACTCCCCCTCACGAGCATATTTGAATTTACGCCAAGCCAAGACTTGTCCGACACTGTATAAACTTTGATGTTGGCAGAGCCTTGGTTAGGATGTCCGCTACCATTTTTTCGGTGCATAGATATTCTATTTTGATAAGGCCACTTTCAGTAATCTCACGAATGTAGTGATGCCTTATATCAATATGCTTAGACCTTGCATTTATGATTGGATTACTACTTAATTTCTGCGCCGCCTGGTTATCATTCTTTATTTTCATCTACATTTAACTCAAAATCTTTTGTCCATTCAGGTACTTTTCTAATACGTTTGGGTCTTCCTGTAGATATAGATTTATTTTCATTTCTTTCAATTGCCTGTACTTCCCCTTGGTTATCTATTTCTTCTTCTATCTCATCATCATTACGATCATGATAGTCATCTTGTATGTCGGGACAAGGGAGGGAAAGGTAAGGATCCTGAGAAGGTGAAAAATCTTCCTTATTTCCTTTTCCATCATTCATCAATATTTCAATCTCTTTCCTTTCTTGCACTTTCTTTGTTTTGAAAATTTCGTTGTTTTCTTCATAAAACATTTTCTTAAGAATTTTGACATTTCTAGTTACTTCAATTCTTTGGTATTCAGGTATCCATATTCTATATGCTTTAGAGAATTCCGAATATCCCATAAAAATACCATCTATAGTTTTTGGACAAAACTTTCCTTTTGTTTTATTTATAAATATAAATGCTTTTGACCCAAAAACTTGAAGATGTCTTGCCGATGGGGTGCGACCAACCCATTGTTTGAATGGAGTAGTATTATTGTTTAGACTTTTTGTTGGTACTCTATTTCCAAGATAATTTGCTGTATGTATAGCCTCTGCCCAAAATGTTTCTGGTAGTTTGGCTTCAATGAGTAGACATCGGGCTTTATCAAGTAGTGTTCGATTTTTTCTCTCAGCAACACCATTCTGTTGTGGTGTATACGGTGCTGACAATCGCCTCTGTATGCCACATTTCTTAAGGTATTCAGTAAAATCTTTATTTAAATATTCACCAATTGCATTATCACTTTGGAGAAACTTTATTCGTTTACCAGTGAAGTTTTGTACCTCATTTTTATATTCTTGAAAATATTTGAATACTTCATTTTTATGACGCATAAAATACACTCTTGTATACTTTGTAAAATCGTCTATAAATGTAACAAAATATTTGGAGCCCCCTGGCGATTCGGTTTTCATGGGACCACACACATCTGTGTGTATAATCTCTAATAGCTCACTGCTTCGTTTCTGTTCAGTAGCTCGAAATGGTGGTTTAGAGAACTTTCCACTTATGCATGTCTCACAATCATTTAGCTTTGCATTAATGTTCAGGTCTAGTCCTGTAAGTAATTCCTTTTTAGCACATAATTTTAAATCAGTTTCATTTATATGCCCAAGTTTTTTATGCCATAACTGCAAATTATTATGACTTTTATCTTTTAAATTTTTACCACATGCTTTTGATTCATGTTTGCTTTTATCTGTGACATAATACAAGTTATTTTTTCTGGTGGCTATCAGGATAATCTTTCCTTTAGGGTTTCGTACTACTGCTTTATTTCTAGAAAATGTAACATTCAAACCTTTGTCCGTAAGTTTTGTCACCGATAAAAGGTTTGTCTTTAGTTCTGGTACATGCAGCGTGTTGATGAGATCAATATCACCTGAGTGTGGTATATTAATTCCAACAGTACCTTCACCCCTGATAGATGCTGTTTGGTTATCACAAGCAAGATGCAAAGAACCACTTTTCTCTGTATTTAATTCAATAAACTTTTTCTCATCTGAGCACATGTGAGCAGTACTGCCGCTGTCAAGACACCAATCATTGCTTTTGTTTACATTTGTAGTTAAACAAACATGTTTCATTATATATGATGAATGTTTCTTTTCAGAAGGCTCAGTCTGGCGGTTTCTACAATTTGAAAAAGAATGGCCCTTCTTGTTACATATTTTACAATAAAAATTAAATTTATTTTTATAATGTTTCTTTTTATTTTTACTGTAGAAAGCATTTTCTGTAGTATGGCCCTCTTTGCTGCGGGCTTCACTTTCTTCCAAAATTTTTATTTTTAGTTCATCTAGAGTTGGTAATTTGTCTCTCGACTCTATAGCCACTCGAAAGTTTTCAAAAGATGAACTTAAGGAATAAAGCATCATAATGCTCAACAAGTCTTCATTGATTTCAATGTCCATATCTCGGAGTTTATCGACTGTTTCGCAGAACTTATTTAAATGCATCCTTGTATCATCGCCATCGCGCATCTTTGCTAGTATCAACTGTTTTAATAATGTCGCCTTTCTAGCAGGACCTTGACTGGCAAAAATTTTGTTTAAAGTATCCCACACGTCTTTGGACGTTACGCAGTTTTTTATTTGCTTTAATTCACTTGGATCTATTAATAAGATCAGTTCACTTTTTGCGTAGAGATCGTTGATTTTCCATCGTTTTAGTTCTATGTCTTCGTCATCCGGCTTTGATGCGGATCCATCCACATATTGCCACAATTGTGACTTTATTAATACGGCTTGCGCCTGTAGTCGCCACGTATCATAATTATCCTTTTTTAGAGGTTCAATTCTCAATGATGACGCCATTTTTATTTGGCTCTGCGCACAGCTTACCTGGGCCCATAACCTGTTGGTTATTGATAATGGTTAGCACAGCTAGCGCAGGGTTCACTGTTTATTTAATATAAACTCAGAAGACATAGTAGACAAAATATATTAGATATTTATTACAAGGCTAAAACATATTTTTAGTAGTAAGAGAACAAACGACGGTCAGTGAATAATAATGTCGTGTGGCCTAGTGATGTGACACAACAACAGTGATGTACCCATCACCAGTCTTATGCGAGGGATTGAGTAATACTCATTTCCAACATCTTCAAAAAGATACCCGCCAGCATGTTGCTACAGACATGCTTGAACCAGCCAATGGGGATCCCACATTAATGAAACGCATCATAATGGGTGACGAAACTTAATTAAGTTAATTCAGTGCCTGTAATTAATTAATTTCATTAATAAAATGCATACAATATGTAGCTTATAGATTGTAATGAATTGTTACATACATGAATTTAATTAATTTGATCCAATAGAAAGGAAAGAAGGACGAGGGCAGGAGGGAGAAAGAACAACAAACGAGCCTATTATGGTTGTCATAAATCGTTACTATTACATTAATATTATTAATAAAGCACATTATTAAATAATTTGATTGATTATGTTACTTAATGATTGATATCAATCAAAAATATGTATATTTAATTTAATTAAACAATTTAGAACTGGTATTATTATTATACTATTAACGAGAAATTGTATTGTTCAAATTTGAGATGATATTCAAATATTTGATATTCAAATGTATATTAAATATATTGTTACTAACATTAATCTAATAGATTACGTTAAATATTTTGAATATTAGATTTATACGGCTATCCAATTTATACCTAGAACTATACCCTGTAAAAAGTAAGTGTTTGGAATGTAGATAATAGTGTAATGATTTCCGGTAGGTACCTTAAAATTTTGTTTGTGTCTACGTTGCCAGACCCGACGATGAGCTGATCCGCGGTATTCAATCAATTTACTCTGGACTACAGGACTACAATACGAGTATAGGTCAACTGCAGATATATATGGCACACCAATGACATATATAACACATCACGCAAAGTACCCGCTTTGCGTGATGTGATATTGTGTGAGATACCGATAGGCAACAATATGAGCGCTAAATGCATCAACTAAAATTTAAAGAGGAATAAATTGAAATCAATTCGATAATATAAACGCATTATTACCAAGACGGACGACCTGAAAAACGATGGCCAAAACGAACACTCCGACAGAATTTAAACTCACGTGTACAGTAAAACTCTTGATCCACATTATCGTCTTCATCGGGATGGTGAATGAATTAGGTATATGGGGACCTACTTGGCTTGTCATAATATAGGTAGGTACCTATTATCTCGGTACCTTCTATACCTACCTACAGAAATAATCTATTATTATTCATATCCATTCTTTGAATCCGCAAGGAAAGACAACTATTACACTTGGCTAGGTCTGTCGGTAACTTGTAGGGCGGGAGGCCTTGCTAGAAGAAACATTTTTTTTGCCAATAATAACAATACGTACTTAATGATTTTGGTGATAAACATTAACTTAATCACACTTTGATGATTAGGTAAGTGTTAATCTCTCCGGTGATTAGGTGCAACCGTCCATTGTTTAACGCTGTTGTTTCCAAGGTTCAAATTGTCAGAATATTCGCCAACTTTCGATGAATATGGCATCTTAACAAGAAGAATCACTTTGAAGGACACGCTGTCTCGTGTCCACATATTTTCACAAGATGTTTAAAAAAACGATGACGCGCAAATCGGAAGATAGATTTTACTATTTTTTGTACGTTTAGGATAAAATAACGAATATTCTTTTAGAGAAGGCGGGTAACTATACTTATGTGCTGCTTTTGTATTTTGTTTTTTATTTAAATTATGATTTTATGCAAGAGACACTGATTATATCTTCCCATATCTGTGACATTTGGATATTTTCCAACTGCTGCAGAAGAAAAAAAATACAGAAATATGTAGCGTAACACTCCAGCTACGCTCCAATGTTAACTTACACAAATGTTTTGCTCACGTAATAAACAGCAGGTGACCCGATGTGACTTAGAATCTTGTAGGCTAACGCTTAGAAAACGTTAGCGTAAACGAATTCTAGTTTTACCTAGCTAGCATAAAAGGTACGTTGTGCCAGCTTGAGCCCAGCCTGCTTCAATTATCCACGGTAATCCGGCGCAGCGGGCTGCGCGAGATAGCCGACCGTAATCGACTTACCCGCGCGATTTAATATCGCACTCAATGTCCCGGCAAAATATTTACGTAATTTGCTTCCATCGAGCTTTATTCGCTCGCAAAAAACAAATTCAACTAGTAAGACAAAAAAATCTTGAATGTTTTGCTTCAAATTATATAAAAGATCTATTAAAGTTTGCTGTATGTAGGACTTTAATAGATAATTAAAGAAAAATGTATTCATACAATAATTTGGACTTAAGAAAATGACATAATTAACTATATATCTACTAATCTGGCGCATGAAAAGCTCAACAAAAATCATATAAAAATGAAACTACATAAGCTTAGACTTTTTGTTATTAGTGACCATTGATGTACATATGTACGTATTTAGAAGCTCACTGTTAGTGACTCTATTGGGCCAAACGAGAATCGCTTGATAGCTTTATAACCACGATTTAAGCCGAAAGATGAATTTCATATTGAACCCACAACCGCGCGAATTGCGTGTCTACATCCTACACTACTCGACTAAGCCGTATTGTACAGCAAGTAAATCCTCGGCTTATACTCTTGTTGACATTCGAAGCTTTTCTTGAGAGCTCGGAAAATATTCAACAAGTCAAATTGTGTAAAAATATCTCATCCTTTTGTCTGTGCCAGCTTGGTAAAGAAGGAGGAAAAATATTACTGATAATACTTTACATGTAGATTTTTTTGATAACCGTAAATATCAAAGGAGCGTGCGAGTGAGAATTTAAATTGTAGCACTTTTGCTATATGCTAGAGAGTCAGGATCAACTGTTAAGTAGCACATGTTTTCTATTATTTGGAGAGAGTGGGAGTCTTTTCACAAATGTGTCGGAGTGACTTATACGAGACAAATCACACACGCAAGTAAGAGATTATTTATTTTCGCCGTGCTGAATTTTTGTTTAGTTTTTTTCAGTAAAGAAAGTAGGCAGACTGGCAAACGGCCCATGTAATGGAAAGTGGCTACCGTCGCCCATCGACACTTAAATTACCATGGGGTAATTGAAAAATACCATTCACAGTCTTTTTGAAGAACGTTATGTCCCCCTGCTGTTGCAGGTGTCCATGGGCGGCGGTAACACTTACCATCACGTGGGACAGCTTACTCGTCCGCCCTCTTCTCTATAAAAAAAAGTGTAATGGAAATACCCCTAGAGGTAGTTCATTCCACAGCTTACGAGCCATAAGTGATTAGCATAAAATGGTTTAAACTGTCCTAGTATTTAGACGCCCGGGGTTTAAAAAGAAAACTGGGACATGTGTATCTATCAATCCTAACTGGAGCCGCATGGTCGATGAATCGAAACCTCCTCATGATTGTTGGTGGTATCCTGTGCCCTGCAGTTGAAAGTTATAGGCTCATATCTTGTTATTCGAAATTTATCTAAGTTTATCTTTCTTATGTTGTTATATATAATATACTTTATTTAGTCTATTGATACTGCGATTTTAGTTCAACGACAAAGTTAGTTCCGCCCATTCATTATGTCCTCCTTCATCAAATTAAATAGATATTTGATTAACAACGACTGGTGGTGTTACCACACCGACTTTAACAACGTTCTTGGTGGTTTATGTCACTCAAAATGTCCTTTTTTTAATAGTCACAATAATATACTGGTAGTTAGGTACTTGTGTTCAGTAATATCTATATAAAAAGAGATCCAGACACAAAGAGAGCCAGACGGCTTTACTTTGAGTAGTGCACTATTAGCCAGTAGCACTCAACGATTCACCTATCGATATAAACTCTCCGGATACGGAACTCGATTCAAATCGTCAGGGTACTTTGTCGGTATATTATATGTATATTGTATACTAGTCCAGTAGTTTTCCGGCGCACGTTTCAATGACATATTGATGTCTGAATAGCGACTAAACGAATTGATTGGGTACACGTCCATTCCAATTTATTTCATGCCGTATTTACCTACTTTGCGATAGAAATATCTTTATATTCATTTATTTACACTTCATTGCACAATATCGTACAATAGGCGAGCTTAATGCCTTAAGGTATTCTCTACCAGCCAAACAGATTATTACAATAATCTTAAAAGTATTTTTTATATGAAGTGTAGTACTTATAATACTTATTGTTTGTTTAGGATCTGCAAGAGAAAGACGTTAAACCCGACCAAAGTGGCGACCTGTTGAGTGGCTCATCATACCGAGTCGACTTTGCCGATGAAGCGGTCGGAGTTCTGAATATCGCGCTGACCCGCAACTGCGCTCTATACCTACTGTTAGATAAATATTCCCAGTCGAGTGTTATTTGCTCATGCGTACCTACTACGTACGAGTACAAAATTCTTCACCGAAAATGAAATTTTTGTCTAAACATAATATGTATAATAAAATGGTAATGAAGTCGCGTTTCTATTGTCTCTTCTTCCAAAGTACATAAAGTATATTATCCAACGAGCCTGTAGCGAAAAGATACCACCGTGTTATTTCCACTTCCAAAAACTAATCCAAATCTGTTGTATTAGTATTATTATATATACCATCGACATCTCGACGGATATCATAAATATCACCATTTAAGTTCTACTGCAACCGCTTTAATTTAACTCGATTAACCATCGGTTGACTATTAGAGAATGCCTTATTAATGACATTGAGTCCGTCTCCTTACAATGCGCCTCTTACAATGTAGTGTAAGAATAAATAAATAAAGCAAACAAATTCGCGTATATAATTAATATTTATCTCATAATTATGTTTTTGTTTCTTTTTCAGATTAAATCTTCAAGAAGATCCCGAGGATTTGTGAAGTGTTAGTGTCGTGATTAAAATTTGTATGATTAACAAAATGTCTTGTTTCGGTGCGAGTGTATTGATCCCTGATTAAGCCAGCTGGAAGTGTGTGATGTTCAGTGCCTCAGTGTAGTGCGGTGATGATGTGAGTGTTCCTGCGATCTCAGCTCATAAAGCTCCACCATGCTGCCTACAAACGTCACTAACGTCATGTCCTTCATGAAGAAGGTGAGTTTTTAATATGTTTGTTTATTTATTCTTGCTAAGTACAGCTACTTAATAATCACTTAATAATTGAAGATCACTAAGGTAATAATCGATCACTTAATAATTGACAGAGTAACAGTGTTCACAATGTAAAGCATATTTACTTGCAGCTTTGTTGAATGACTTACTCGTGTTTAGCGATTTAAAAATTAATTTAAATATATTCTTTAAAAGAATCATTACAGTCAGTCGCTGTGTGAAATAAATTTTGTCTTCATATTAGTCATTTTAAACTCTCCATTTATTGGAATTCTCCACAAGCTTTACTGTACTGAGCTAACGAATTCGCTGTTTTGATTTTTTGCGTTAATTAAAATTCTCTGTGGTTCGGCACTGCTTTAACTCAAATTATACCGCCACCAGCTCGCTGCAAGTTCTAAAGCTTTACATTTTGCTTATGGTTTTAAAATTTTTATTTCTGCGCAAATAAGAAACCGTCTTTGTTTACATTTCCAACGTTGGAAAATGCTGTGGTATTTACAGAGTAAAACAAAAATTTTGTATTTCGCTTTGCAATAATTTTTCATTATATTTATAATATGCAATATTTTCGTGTTAATTAATCTGAGGAGCAATCTATTAAAAGTGTACTAGAAGAGATTATTATATGATAATTTAGCTGCAATTCGGAAACAATAAGGTTGGATTATACAAAACAAACTATTATAGATTTTTAACAGAACATTAACATACTTATACAGAAGATAAGCAGTAACGACAAGAAAGAAAACGGAAGAACAGACTAAAACAGAATTATAGGCCGAATTTATAAATGACTCTAAGATGCGCGTTGTAGTCTGGTTCGCCCAAACTCGCCTGGTATATTCCAACAGAAAAGATTAATTGTATTTTAAAATTATGTGCTTACGATGCCTCATTATTAAAATCCTGTCCGAGAAGTTCATGTTCAGATATATTCATTCTGTTTTAAAAAAATTCTATACGAATTTTGTGAAGTAGGAGGTTCTCTTTATTAAAATAACTGTGATTACTTACATGCGTATTTTACTTACATAAGATCTTTGAAACATGAGCTCAATAAAATCCTTGAATATGGCAAAAGAATTCTCTCAACACCTTGATGACGATGGCGCCGACTAAGTAACCTTAACCAGCCCTTTTCTCGTCCACTGCTGGACACGGGCCTCCTCATGCACATTGTCTTGTACATGACTGATGTATGATCTTAAATCGCGCGCTGGCCAAGCGGGTTGACGAGTGGACTCCTTTGGAGTTGGTGCAGCTCAGCGCTTGTGCTATCGGATTTGTTATCCGATAGTCGCCTTTTATGACACCCACGGGAACAGATGGGTTAGTTTTATTATAAAGCCGGCCGACATCATATTCCTCAAGTTGGTGTAGGAGTCCAATTTTAGAGAGATTTAGAAACAATCTACCTATTTTCTATACATTTAGAAATGTGAAATCCTTATGCTAGTAAAATGTGACAAGTATATACAAACATCACAGCATTTAAATAAATGTACTAATACCTTACTGTTTATGAATATCGTACGGACAAGAAAAAAGGATGTTTAAATATAGATATTCAAAGATTATCTTGCCGATTAGATACTGTAATAAAATAAATTCTAGACATCAGTGGATCTATACTGTCGTTTACATATTACTAGTGTTTTTCCGCAACTTTACTCGCTTGAACAGCTTACAGCACAGCTGACCGTGGTTCTGTGTCAAAGACCGTTGCTCAAAAATATATTATTATAATGTCAACGTATTATATTTCAAGAAAAAAATCGATAAATGTCACGTTTTATATTTTTTAAATTTAACATTGTAATTCCCCATAGATACATCAATAAAATCGCAGTTATCACACATATGTAGAGATGTGTATGTATTATATGATACAGATCGATATGAATATGTAGTAAGTATTTTCAACTAACAGATTAACTAAGCGTTAAAAATAAGAAGGTAGACAATTCGGGCGCTCATAATCCTTTTTTAAGCCATCTAAAATAACACTAACGCACTTGAATATCTCAAGCGATACGATTATAAGAGCATGTCTATTACAAATCAATAGCTCGAGCACAAATCGGTGTTTGGCATACGTTTACAAAGTCCATTAATGCAAATATGTAGTATAAAATACAAAGTTTTAACAAACAAATTGAAGATGTATCTAGTTACCACTAGTTAGTACCTTGGAAGAATTCTTTTTCCGTATTCACTTGGACCGCGTTTTATCGCGGATGGGCAACTAAACCGCAGAAAGTTCCGGAGTTGTAACATCTCACTTAAACCACATGAGTATTTCGTAAATACTCTTAAGTAGGCGTCTTTTCGCAAAGCCACTGAAAATGTTATTACATTATGCAAAATATTTTTGAATTAATAATATCTATTCATGAATAACGTATCGCTCCGGTGTTTCGCATGTGCTTATCGGGGAGGCAGGTGAGACCAGAGACGGAAGGGGAGGGGTGAATTGAGCATGGGTTGGAGGGGGAGCTCACTAGCGCTTCCTATCTTCCTACGAGATGAATTAACGCTCCGCTGAGTGGAAGCGTCTTTCTTTCTCATCAAAACAATATCTCTCAGGGCTTCACACCCGCCTACATAATGCCTATGGCACACAACTTTAATTTCACCTGGTTTCAGTGTCAAATTTAATAAAGTTACCTGAAGTGGAACAAGTTAGTCTATAGTTTTGTCTGATTGGATAATACTTTGTTACTTTTATTTTTAGCAATGACAGGCAATTTTACAAGCAGTCTTTCTAGAAGATTTGTACGATGTAATATTCTATGGCTAAACGTCCGCCGCATCGGTGGCATTATATACCTATCGCATGGATTGCAATTCCGACGTGCAGCGGTTTTTGTATCGAATGTTACAAACATCCACCGTGAAGTCGGATTTTTTATTTGAGTCAGGAATATGACATATAGAACTGTCAAACAAAGTGATATGTCATATCCCTGGCTCGAATAAATAATCCGACTTTAGTTAAATTATTTTGCTCCTGTTAAAGAATACTAGTATTGAGGCTGCTATACGACAGCTTGTTCTAAGTATTTATTCATTTCTGTTGTAAACTTAGTAAATTATGCAAGAAAAAACTAAGTCGGGTTGTCTATAAAATGCAATCACTACACCACGTAATTAGAAATTAAGTAAATTAACTAACATTCTACCACATCATTATTTACCACTTATCACTGGTTAGAGGTAATGTAATGATGTAGCGGTATGTGGTGAACATGGCTATTACTTAACGCGTACCATCATAGGTACTATTACGCAGATGATAAATTCACGGCCAAAGACGACACTGATGTATAAAATACTGTACGGCTGCTTCAATACTAATAAATATTCATCCGCGTAGGCACAAAGTATAACATGTTTACAGTTATGGATCAGTCTACGTAAACACCGGCTAGTTAATGACGATTACGAGTGACCCATTTAAGGATAATGACCTCACAGTATGATTATCACCCGCGTGACCTAGGAAGATCTATATCATTTACAGGTTACAGTGATAGTGTCATTGGATTGTTATTAACTTATTACTTATCCCTAATGTCCGACAATATTTATAATGGGTACGCCATTTGCTTTCAACTGATAGAACGAATAATACTGGTGGTACAACTGTTTGTGAATCTTTTCGGCGGATCAAGAAAAATAATGTAAATAAAACGAATTTCGAAGTCGAGGCCGGTTTCGAATCTATTATTTGATTAGTACGGTTCGATATGATTAGTAATTAATTTATTAGAACGATGCTTGTGGATTACAGTACGAAAGCCGCTGTACGGCGGAAATATAGGTTTTATGGTTCAATCCCGCCGGAGGACGTTTAAACAGCTCATCATTTAAACTCGAGTACAGTTTGATATTTTTTACCAGTATTTTATAATAATACATTCTATTCGTAATCCATCAACTTCCAGTTCAATGTTGTTGAAATTAGTTACGATTTTCTAAAATGATATCGAGTTATTCTTCACTTCCGGGATGGGTTTTTTGACATCCTACAGGATGTCAAAATACATATAATAAGAGAACATGGACAACGCTGATTGGACATAAATAACGTAATGGAAATAAAATATTAAAGGTCAACCGATCACTTTAATTATTATACATGGCTAAATAATGCGCTTACCCTAGCAATTTCCACTAATACGTGTTTGCGTGAGGAAACATGCGATTCAGTGATCCATCCATGTGCCATTGACCTATAGATATAAATGTTCAATAAATAAAATACTTTTAATTATAGTGTCGTTCGGGTTTTTAATTATTTATAAATAACGTTCATACACAGAATTAATGCCGAATTTAGTCGAAGTGCAAAATTTTGTCGAGTGGTGTCTTTAGAATAGGCCGATTTTTGAATAGCACCACCCAATATCCTCTCGTGGGTGTCGTAAAAGAAGGGCGACTGAAGGACAGTAAAGCCGCTAGCACAATTCGCGAGGAATTACACTACCTTCAAACGAGTGGACTCGCTACCAGCGTGCCGTTTTAAACCAATAAATACATCCCTAATCCACAAGACAATGTAATAAGATAACATGAAAGAAAGAGCAGGTTGTTACACAGAATTAGGATACTCGTTCCAGATTCACTATGTTATCTTATCACTTAGTTAATTCCTCGTCATTGAGAATAACAAACTAGATAGTAGTATGTGTCCTATTTAATATGAAACGTGCTTTTAATAAAACATTTTTATCTAAATAAAATGGCAACGAACGGCGTGTTTTATGTAAGAGCATAAAATCCACGAACGAACTTGTTGACTTAGTTACAATATGATTATCATTACCTCGTTTCCAAATTGTCCTTCCTACCTATCTACCTATGCAGTAGTGGTTCTACTAAATCTATATAAAGACAACGTGTCTGTCTGTCTGTTCGCACTAATCTAGGAATATACTGGAATATATTTTTGCGATTGACACCTTGGTATAGGATATATTTATCCTGGAAAGTTGTATAATAGTGTAAGTCGGAATACATCTCTCGTAAATCTTACAATATATCGTTGTAAAACAGCGCTAGACGCATATTTACGCAAACCACACTATGAGAATACTGAAAAGTTATTTTTATATTATCATAATAATATAATTATATAATATGTTACTTTATGAAGTAAATTAAATATTAGCAAGTACCTACATATTTCTATATAGAGGAACATACTTGCATCAAATTCAATTATATTTTTACCTATTACAGTCTGTTTGTTCATTATAATTTCGAGAACTACCAGGCCGGTTTTCTTACAGTTCTGACAGTGTAGGATGTTTAATATGAAAGTGTATTTTTCTCCAAATAATATAGGGGATTATGTAAAACAACGAGATCAAATTTCACAATTTCTGGGCAAAAACGCGTACCACACGGGCAAAGCAATGGTCAGAATAGCTGTTATCGCTACGTTCATTGCAGTGATCCATAGCTCGTAGCTCGTAGCAGCTGTAGCGGCTGTACATGGTATTTGTTTCTGATCACTCGTTTCGCACACATCATAGACATATATAATAAGTCGGGGAAAAAGTCTTTTCGTATTTTGTATGTATGAAGTTGTGATTCAATATCTTTGATTGAACTGTTTGTACCTGGCTGGTTATGATACCATTAAAAAGGTAACATTTAAAAAAAGAAATAATGAAATAAAAAACTGCTTCCCGCCATTTTTCAATTGTTTTTCTGTCCAAGAAAATGAGTGAATCTAACGAAGAAATTCGATACATTTTAAAGTTTTATTAAAAAAGGGAAAAATCGATCGAGCCGCGAAAAAAATTTGTGCCGTTTATGGACCTAATGCAGTGTCACTAAGAGTAGCACAAAGTTGGTTTAAGCGTTTTCAATTATTAGGAAATCTTAATGTTAAAGATGCAGTTCGCTCCGGTCGCCCTATTACTGATAAAGTTGATGCCATTTGTAAAAAAGTGCAACAAGATCGGCATACAAGTAGTTACGACATTGCTGATGAACTGGGCATTGACCACAAAATAGTTTTGAATCATTTGAAAAAGTCACACAAATAAGCACGATATTTGGGTACCACACGAGCTCACTGAAAGAAACCTAATGAACCGTGTACTCGTTTTGCGATTCTCTATTAAAACGCAATGAAACCGAACCATTTTTCAAAAGATTGATCACTGGTGATGAGAAGTGGATCACTTACGACAAGAACGTGCGGAAAAGATCATGATCTAAGTGCAGCCAAGCTCCACAGACTGTGGCGAAGGTGATGTGTGTATGGTGGGATTGGAAGAGCATCGTTCATTATGAGCTTTTACCGCAGGGCAAAACCATCGATTCGGATCTCTAATGCCAACAGTTGATGAGACTAAAGCAAGAAATTGAGAAAAAACGCCCGGAATTGATCAACAGAAAGAAAGTCTTTCATCATGATAACGCCAGACCACGCACATCTTTGGCCACTCAGCAAAAATTGAGAGAGCTTGGTAGGGAAGTGTTAATGCACCCACCTTATAGCCCTGACCTTGCGCCCTCGGATTTCCACTTGTTTCGGTCTTTTCAGAATTCTTTAGGTAGTGTAAGGTTAACATCAAGAGAGGACTGTCAAAACTACTTGTCGCAATTTTTTGACCAAAAATCCCAAAATTTCTACAGCAACGGGATCATGTCAAGTACCTACAAGATGACAACAAGTTATAGAACAAAACGGCATATATATATTATAATTAAATGTAATTAAACTTTTAAAAAAAATGTCTTGAATTTGTATATAAAATACGAAGAAACTTTTTCCCCGACCTTATATGTATGTAGACGGTATGTAAGCAATAATGTGGCATCACGAACACAAGTGTAGGTTTTTAGTTTTACACATGTCCTTGTTTTTAACTATGCTTACAGCAGTTTCTTTCGCTTAGGTCATGTCTTTTGAATTAATTATTGCATTTATTACCTATAGCATAGTAATAGATGAATCCTAGTTAACCTATCAATCTATATGACCTTTGACCTTCAATTTTTTTCTTTTGTATTAGCGGCAGCTCTAATGGCCCAAGCCTCACTTGTGTGCTCAATACACCTATTGTCATACAGAGAACTAAAACTGGCACTAAGGTACCTTTTAGCTGACAAAATCACATATCCTTTGTATAAAACAAGAATATGATAAAGGAAAAATACTGTTTACGTTCTTATACTTTTTCGACAAAAAGTTCTGAGAGTTGTTAGCTTCGAGCGAAAGAAATTCGCTCTGGTGGACAGCTCTCCGCTTTAACCCGTCTCTATTAGCAAACATCGCTTGCAGAAAGGTGCATTTTATCAAAGCGCTTCTTGCATTTAAAGTGACTTTTTTCGTTTCAGATACTTTCACAAAGTTTTGCTTTCATAACACATTTTCTATGCCAAACAGAATAAATGTTCTTAAACTTGTATTCTTCAAAATAGCATTCATAAGCTTTCTCTAATATAGTACGACTGAATATGCCGACGTGAAACATATTAGCAAGTAGCTATTGAATGAAACAATGTTTATTTAAAGCTTTGTGAAACTTTTTCAAACTAATTTCACAGTATTCGTCGAATTTCAATGAAAATAAACCGTTCCGAATCAACGGAACGTTTGATAAATAAATGTTTTATGGATATTTTCCTTTTTAAATGGTAATTCGTTGTTTAAAGGTGAGAGTGAGACGAGCGCTTGAAAGGGTATCTACAAAAATATTGTTTTATTTTTACCCACGACGAAACAGAGTGAACCACTTTTTCCTAAAACGGTTGAATTGATTTTAACGCAGTTTTTCCATACAAGCGTATGCAAAAACTGAGCAGCTTTTTAAGTGAGTTTCTAGGGTGCGCTGTGGAATCAACTTTCTTGTTATAATGTTCGTTTATAATTGTTATAATAAAAAAAACGGATTTTAATTTAATTCGGAATAAAAAATATGGGTTTAGAAAGAGAATTGGGAACAATGGCAAAAGGAATATATCATATCACCCCTTTCATCTCGCTTTCATCAATCCACCGAATGAGGAAAATGAGACGGGATGGAATGAAATGGGAAAGAAAGGGTCTCTAGTTTTCACAACATTCACTCACTTCGGAATGCGTTTCTTCATAGCGGTCTTCTGTAAGAATGAGAAAACTCGATCAGTCAGACAAGCCCAGTCTACTGTAACATACAGCATAGTCCTCTCCTTTGTACTAAAACTGTTCATTAAACTATGTTTAGTTTGATGAACAGTGAACAGATGAAACATCGCCAAAAAATTAGTCCAAACACGTTAGTTCCACTGTCAAATTTCAAGGAGTTTACACCTTAGGTTCCAGCATCAGACGCTGAAGGTTATATGTAAAGTATACATACATCTTTAACTGTTAATAACACAAATACGCATTTGAACAAATGTATTCATTTAGAAATTATAATCGCGTCCGTACATATTATTCTTCTGTTGGAATGAGATAACACGATCAGTTGGACGCACCCAGTCGGCTGTGGGATATAACATCATTCTCCTCAATTTATTAGAACTGTTCATTGAACCAACCATCTCCAGAAATCGAGTCCAAACACCATCATTGTACCGCCAAATTTCAAGGAGTTCCCTTACCCACCTTCGGCTTCAGCATCAGATGCTTACGGTTATGTATATAATATGTCTCTTTAACCATTCACTTCAGAAAGACGCATTCGAATAAGTGATTTCCTTTAGTTTAGAAATTATAAAGCATAACATCGCATAGCACAGCATAGCAGCGCCCCCTGGTGAGTTAGAACCACAACACCCACCCTTAAACATGCTCCAAGGTACGATTAAACGTTTACAAAAACCACTTTCAAATCGGTTTAGCTGTTTCAGAGAAAAGTGGTAAGAAAGGGGTACACAAACGTACATACATTCTCCTACCCCAAATACCTCCAAATGCATAATACACCATCTCCATTGCGTCATGGCTAAAAATAACAATAAAATTATTCTGTCATTCCGCCACCCAAAAAGAAGTTAAGTACTTATAATAAAATAAACTTTAAATTATGAGTAAATTAGCACTTAGTTAGCACTTAGGTGGTAGCAATATACTCGTAATTAACGTTACAATACAAATTCAGGTTTAATTTTAGTTAAATGAACATTTATTACGAGTTATGGTTATACAGCGGTAAGAATATAAAACACACTTTAGTTAATGTGTCTCCTGTGACGGAACTCAATTACTTTATTTATTTTTTATTCATCTACCATATTTGAACAATATTACGTGAACTTTATACATCACCTTATACACATTGAACGTTTTGACAAGTTATCTTTCTTTAGGTGACGTAATAAAATTAACTTATTTAAATTAATAATAAGGAGACAGATACATGTGATACTAAAACTAGATACATCAGAACATCAGTTCTGGTACATTAGCGTAGATCATCCTGGTACATGCTTTTGATGCCTAGGCTATATCAAAGCATGTATCAGGGTACTCAGAAAGTTTTGCGACAAAGAGTTTTTATGTATGGAACACTGGCTGGTTTTGATGTCATTTAAAACTATGACTATTACCAAAACATTGCCAATTCAAATTTCTCTCCTTTGTTATGAGCTGAATCATTCTATCGTGTCTCATTAAAAATGAATATTCGACGGGAACATTTCCGCGCTATGATTTCGTATGATTTTAAATATTCTTTAAAACCTCAAGATTTATTAATAGACTTCAAATGGAGTTTGCAGACAAGTGGCCTTCTAAGGAAACTGTGTTTGGCAAGTTTGGGTGACGAAGGAAGAAGCGGTTTCCCTTTAACGGCTGTTACGGTAGAAAACGTGGCGACAGTGAAAAATTTAATTTCTGAAAACAGGCGAATTAAATACGAGGAGTTTAAGGAGAGATTGAGAGGAGAGTATAAGAATGGGTGTGTATGAAATATTACATTGGCATCTAGGAGTCAGGAGGATAGTATCGCGCTGGGTGACTCACAACATCACCGAGGCTAAAAAACATGTTCGTGTCGAATGGTGTCGTGATATGATAATAAAATTTGAAGCAGGGTCGTTCCTTTACTAAACTAAAGTAACATTAACGCAGAATGGTACGTAGCCACGTACTTGCCAAAGGTTTGTAATACAGTGAGTAACAACCGTCCAAACACAGGTCTCCACTGACTGCTACTGCACCACGACACGTGTGGGCTCACTCAGCGCTTAAAACAAGGAACTTTTTGGATAGTAACCCGGTAAAGGTTATAGGCCATCCTCCTTACAGTCCCGACTTGGCACTTTGTGACTGTTATTTCCCAAAATTAAATCCCAACTAAAAGGGAAGCTGTTTTCGTAGGCTGTGAAAGAGGTACCCGAGGAACAGTGGAAAAAGTGATTTCAAAATTTGTTTAGACGCATGAAACTTTGTATGTACAAATGTAATGTATGTAATGTACAAATGTAATTTGTATGTAAAAAATGTACAATAATAAAAAAATGGAAACCGTAGAAGATTTATTTTCTTTTTCATAAAACTTTCTGTGTTCCCGCGTATTTCAGATATAGCTCCTCAACTACGTTCAATATCATACCTTACCTTAAACACTGTTACGTGTTTAATAACCTATCTAATCACTATCGAATGTTTGTTTTTAAAATCGATTAAATAATCGTAACCCACCAGCCCTTTCATCGTCCACTGCCTCGTCATGAGCCATGTCTCGTACACGAAGCATGTTTGGCCTTAAAACGCCGTATATATACTGGCCAAGCAGGTTGCCCAGTCCACTCTTTTAGAAGTGGTGAATTTCCTGAGGGCTTGTGTAGTAGCGGCTTTGTTAAGAATTAAGAGTAAGATAAGAATTTATTTAAATATTACATAAGGTACAGTTTTACAAAAAAGTTTTATTATCCCTTAGTCACCTTTTACGACATCCATAGAAAAAGGAGTGTAGGGCCCCCCCCCCCCCCCCCTACACTCCTTTTTCTATGGATGTCGCTATGGGTGCTATTCCAAAGCCGGAGTAAATTAACATATAAAACAAAAGCTGAAACTTCGGTGCTAAATAAATACTAATTGGTTAAACAAACCCAAATTGACTATTTATCTTAGAACTTATTATCATGTTATAATATCGTTTATCTGACGGAATTACAGTGTTGTTCACAATACCGTACGAAGCCCAGGCGGGTTGTATGTTGATTGCTTATTCATGTAATTATATTCATACCTGACAATAACCCGAATTCATTATACACGTGCGGTTATGTACGTCCGTCCGTCGGCCTATATATCGGCAGGAATGACGTTGACATAGTAAACATGTTTCGAAACGACATTTGCCATCAAAACGTCCCTATAACAAGTTTCAAATTGTGTCTTGTTTACCCAGCTTAAAGTTCTATGTATTGAATATTGACACTTGAACCCTTATCAAATGAAATCTGATAATTTTGTAAACATACCTATCCATTTACGTTACCAAAACGCTATTAACCAAAACGCCGTAATACATCGGTTCATCTGTCCTCGGGATATTAAAAAATATCTAAACCTAAATTTTAAATTTTTTGCATGATATATTTTGAAAAAAACGTTATAATTCTGAGGCATGTTTTCGAAAAAAATCCAGAACACTAAGTCATTATATATATTATTCTACATGCACTTATTGGAGTACGTATGAAAAGAAGTTTATGGAACTACATATGTAAACAGCTGTGAACTGAGTAGAAATTTTAAAGGGGTCTCATCCGGGCTTGTTACTTGGAGACTAATACAACGAAAGTTATAAAAAAACAACGTAAAATTACTACCGACAGGTAGTGAGAACAATATAGTTTCAAGGTACAGTAGCACTGCGTAGCCGCACACGATTAAGACATGTTATTCAATGTATTTAACTTTAAATAGTCATAACATAATGAATAAGCAGAATTTAATATTTTAAAAATAAACTCGTTTTTAATATACTTACCGACTTTACTTAAGATCCGGATAGCTTACCCAGTCCCATTCAAATTTTACCTTATTTACCTTATGTCGTCGCGAGTCGTCGTCTCAGAATGTATTCGTATATATTCAACCTATCTATATTACATAGAAACTAAATCTATGTAATAAATTATATATTATCCGAACTATATAGATCATAACGCATCATGGATTATGGCTAGATCTAATATTTATTGCTGCATTGTGTTGCAAACCTGTGGGTCTAGGATTTATTGTTAATAGCACTGATAAATTTCTCATAGTTGTCTTATTTGCCATTATTATTGTTGACAGACTTACGTTTTGTTCGTAATAATTACATTGGACATTCAAGTTGTCCCTTGTTTTGTTGTAAGATTCCCTAATCGGTTATCAAAGATGCTGCCATTAGGGCAGTGGCGGATTAACATATAAACATTATAAGCACATGCCTAGGGCCCCTCTTCTCCAGGGGCCTTTGAATTTGAAGAACTTTGTTTTATTTTCTAATTTCTACCTTCCAAATCCAAGCAACAGAGGGTCTACACGGTCTCTATGCTTAGGGGCTCCGAAACTCTTAATCCGCCACTGCCTTAGGGTGATAACACAAAAAGTAGCCAAAAACGTCTCTAATACATAGTGTATTGTGTATCGAAACTTCTATCTGTTTCCCTATTAAAATTAATACATGCATAAAGTTTGATCAATTAACTTTTGACTTTTGACTTTCATCATTGTGTTATACGCAATAAGAAAATAAAATTTAATCTATATTTTGTTTATTGCAGTCAATTTCGCAAAGAATTTTTTTTATTTGAAACGTAACAAAAATATTAAATAAAAATTTAAGTGTACTCGTATCGTCGACCAAATATGACCCTAACAACATTTTGGACAATAACAAGAAACAGTCCTCGATCCGTACAAGTGTTTTCTACGAGAACCCTATTTTACTGTATTGTTCACATAAGTATGTATTCTTCAATAAATGTTGTTTACGCTTTTTTTTGCCCCAGATGGTATTATTTATATATACTTATTATATCTCTTCTATTCAATTGTATCCGTTATACTGTGCTCGTACTCATAAAGACATCATATACGTGAAAGTTTTTAGAGTCTAAATTAATTCTATACTAATATAATAAAAATAGAGTGCTAATTTTGTGAGTTTGTGTGTATGTGGAGGGTAAACTTCGGAACCACTGCACCTATTTGAAAAATTCTTTTACCATTTGAAAGGTACACTATTCCAGATGGACATAGGTTATATATTATATATAAAAAACTCTTAAAAACCGAAGCAAAGCGAGGGCGGGTCGCTAGTCAGATAGAAAGATGGAAGTTGTTTTATTGCTTTTCTAAGTATTCTCCGCCACAATCGATACACTTTTTCATGCGAAGAAACCTGTTTGTGAAGCATTCAGCCCACCTTTTTTAGGCGCCTCTTCAACAGCCGTTTGGAAGGCCGTTACTGCCTCTTTTGCATTCATAAAACGTATTCCTCTGAGTTTATTCTTAATTTTAGGAATTAAATAAAAATCACAGGACGCAATGTCGGGACTGTATGGCGGATGACCCATTAAATACATTTACAGTACTTAAAAATCGCTTCGTTTGTCTGGCGGAGTGAGCTGGGGCATTGTCATGATAGAGGATCACCCTGCTTCGTGGGTGTCGTTCTTTGATTTTTTCCATAACAGAAGGTAAGCAACTGTTCACATACCAGTCCACAGTTACTGTTCTTTTATTTTATAAAGTTATAAAGTGGTAGCAAAGTGGTCCGATTTAAGATTAAGATTACTTAAGATTTAAGATCTTTTCAGCACTCCGTCCTTTCTTCACTTTCGTCGGCAACTCTTCGAAAAGAAAGGCCCATTGTGCTGCCTCTTAATTTCAGGCTCATAGTAGTAGATCCAGCTTTCATCACCTGTTACTATATCAAAAAAAGGATTTGATTGACCATTGTCGAATTTTCCATGCGGCAGTTTTTGAGCTTCGCTCAAATTGTGAGGAATCAGTTTAGCACAAAGTTTCCTTACCCGTAGGTGTTTGTGTAAAATAGTTTGAACTTGACTCATACCAATACCTAATGATTCCTGTATATGTTAATATGTCGTTCGTTTGTCTGCTTCAATCATGAGCCGCACAGTTTGGATGTTTTCCTAAAGCCGTTACAGGACACCCTTCTCTAACATAGTCACTGAGATGAGTACGACCACGTTTAAATTCACTGAACAAGTTAAAAACAAGTGGCATTGGATGGGGCTTCATCACTAAATGTCAACTTAAGTCTTTCATAAGTTTGTTTCTGGTTTAGACCGCAACGAAACTGAAAGTCATAAAAAATCATTGAACAAAAATGTTGTCTTGTTAAATTCATTTTTCCACAAACATTTAATTTTCAAATTGCTGCCAGAAATAAAAAAACAAATGACAGCTTTGATAATTTAATGACGTTTGACAAGCAAAAATTTCTCATTTTCAAAATTCGAATTTGTTTTTTTTATATCATATCGTACAGTAGCCAGTTCTAAGAACTTTTAGTTTGACCTATAGTATAACTCAGTATAGTCACTATTATAGGTCCGAGTACCCCCTAAAGATTTAACAAATTTCCGTACAAAGTAGTTCTTGAACTACTCGCCGGACATTACTCACAAATAACCTGTCCTTTCAGAAAATGAAATATGTGGTACCATAAATTTGTTCTAATTAACGCGTACAATGCAGTTTTGTGGAACCTTTTATATTCTAGAATAAAGAGAACAAATCACGCCTGATAATTCTTAAACTCTAGGGGCTTGAACAATTATTAAGGTAAATTTCTTTGATTTAAATAAATCGTGTGTGTGCTACAATTTCGTATAGAGTAGCCATTTTTATTTTTGCACATAACTCAAACAATGGTCGACAGAATGTGGTGAGCGGGCGATTGTGGAGGTTGATTGATGTACGCGGAACATGTCGGGGAAGCATCCGGGTCAAATTATACGAACGCAGCGTGCGACCAGTCGCGCCTCGCAGATGAAAGGCTTACTGAGGTTGGACTGTATTCCGGGTATCTGTATTGTATACCGACCCGGCTGTAACCGCTTAAGGCCGAATACTGGGGGATTCTGTGTTATAAATACAGTATGTAATAAGTAAAATAAAATAATCCTACTGAAATACTTAATTGAAGTCACTTTGCTGAAATAAGAACGTCCTTATTGATTGATCGTTTATTGTAGAATATAATGACATATATTTGGCTCTATTCTTTTTTATACGAAGGTGGTAGAAGAGCAGACATTCTACACGACGGCAAGCGGATACGGTCATGAATACCTACGATACATGTTAATATAACTGTAACCAGCCCTTTTGTTGTCCACTGCTGGACATGGGCCTTCTCATTCACATTATCTTATGCATGAGGTATATATGGCCTTAAAACACCACAATTCACTGGTGTAGTTCCTCAAAGCTCGTTGTGTCGTTAGGGGCTTATTAACGGCTTTGTTATGTCAACATAAGTTAAAAATAAATAACTCTGGAGCGTTTAAAAGTCAGGATTTAGTAAAAGGATTAGGAACGATGAGGAATATAGTGGTATAAGTGATTTCCCTTATTCTATCCCTCCATTGGATTAGATGGGAATTGATGAGATACAATGGGATGGGGTAAGATGAGAAAGAAAAATAGACCGACAATTCTCATTTCCGACATACGAAAATTATTAATTTTATTTCAGGCGTGGTTGTTTACGCTTGCTGAATATAAGCACTGTGCAAAGCTTTCCTAAAACTATTTTTTTGCCATACAAATAATACGCTTAATCCTTAAGGAGAAAGCTCTATTATTTGTAAATGACTGCCATGTAGACATGTGACCGTGTGGGCGTGAAGACCGAGAGAAGTTGAGGCTTCGAGTGGATTTAACCGGGAATGTGGTCGGGTACTGATTTAGATTTATTCGAATGTAGTTCCCACCAGCCGCGCTCAAACTACCTTAATGTGATTTCAGAAGGGAAACGTTCCAGACTCTCGATGGAACACTTGGAGGAACACTTGGAGGAACAGTAAATCTCTAAAATTCGTTTTCCCCTTTTATTCCACTCAACACTTTGCTTCTTATTTGTAGCAAGATTTATTTTGTTGTTGTTTTTGCTTTTATTTGCACGACATAAAAACGTGTAAATGGGTTGTTTAGTTTTAAATATAGCTAGAAAAAATGTACTCGTATTTTGTTTGATCTTAGGACATTTATTTTACTCATAAGCTAATGAATCCAGTCAAATTATACATCGTACCATGCAAAAGGTCGGGTAGTTTTGAATTTTTGGTATGTTGTACGTACTGAAGCCATATTTCAAAATCCAAGTTATCGACCCAGATAAACAGCCGCGGGCAATGCCACTAAGAAAAAAACACAAAATTTTCGAATGTGTTTTGATTTTTGCGAAATATCTTCTCAACAGTGCATTTGGTGGAAAATGTTATACTTTCATAAATTAAACTGGACTAAATTTGCTACAATCATATAATTCCCGAGATAAGCTATTAAAAAATCAGAATTAGTGACAAAAAGTAGGTACTGAAAGTAATCGTTGACTGGATTAAATGGTACAGGCCTTTTAAATACTCTGTATCTGTAGATATTCACTAAACAAACATCAAAACCTTCATCACAATGTATCAAGTCATAGGTTATAGGTACTCATAAGTGGTCAGAGTCACGTCCACGTCAAATTCAACGTCACAGCTCTTCGACGTTCGTTTATTTCGATGCCAAAACATCAATAGGTATCACATACGAGTAAATGTGTCCGTCCAATATTATAAAAACTTCATATAGTTACACCCCGTTTTATCAAAATAAATATGTATGTGCCCTTTATGTGGGGACTTGGAATAACTAAAGACGAGCAATCGGGTCGTGTGTCGGTGACGCGTAATTACATTCCTTTGTGTTGTCCCCCCCCCCCCCCCGCCCGTTGGCTGGTCCCTCTCTCCCGGTCGCGTGTCGAACACCACGTGAGGAAATACTGCCTCCATTGTGCTCCAGTACAACGGAAAAGTACAGCCTCGCAAAAGAAGTAAATAGACTAATTTCGTGGGCTCAGGGTCGTTCTACATTTAATTAGTAGCGCTCTCCAGTGGTTATTCCACTGGAACAAATGAGCTTTCAGAATATAAGTAATGTTGGGTAAATAGGGTCGATAAGGACTGTTGATTGAATATGGGTCAGAGGCAGACGGTTGCTTCAAGGGTTAATCAAGAAGTGTGACTAGTATGACTTTATTATTTGATTTACATTTGTCATGGTAACATCAATTAGAGTTGTAATGTAAATATAACGGTCTAAGGCAACAAGTGGGTCAACCGGGACCGTTGCCGCGCCCCCCGCCCCCCGCCCCTCGCGCCCTGCGCCTCTCAAGCGGGTCATGAACACAGCCTGTTCATGACCTACTTTATCTCACAAATCTTCACCGGTGCTGGCTAATCAAAGTGTACCTACGAGTACATACCTGCCTTATCACTCTCTACTGTGTCTAGGCATACAAAATTATATTTGTTACATTATCGGAGAAGAGGGACCTTATTTATTTACTCTTTTTTGTAAATTATTACAAAAGGTGGACTTAATGTCTTACAATAATATTTATCTGGGTTTCGCCTATGCAGGACGTGAAGTGGCAGGACAGTAAATAAATGTAACAATAAGTATAGCAGTTTGAGAAAAAAGCTATTTTAAATAAATATTAAAATACTCAATACATTCATTACTTTCATATGGTTACAAGAAAGATATTTTCCAATAATACATACGTATCACCTATGAGCCCCTTAAGCGTCACAATGGAATGGAGGCAGACCGAATGTTAAAATATGTAAGTATGTAAATGTAAATAGTTAAGTAGGTATACTTAATATTATTAGAACTAATGAATAGATTATTTTGTTACTAATTATTAAGTATTAACCATTATTATTAACATGAATTATCATTATTGTAACTATCATTATTTTTATTACCTAACATATCATTTTAAATTATTATTTTTATCATAAAAATTCTTTAAAAAGTCTAGTTTCTTAATAATAGTTTAAATCATTTTGTTCATCTTTTATATCAGACGGAAGTTTATTATAAATTTTAATTTTAATAGACATCGAATATGGACCAGTACTATGCATCTTCGGTTTTGATTGAGGTAGTATAATTATGTTTCTTCCTGGCCTGAATTCATAGCGTCGGGAATGATCGTCTAGTTTCGTATAGAATTGTTTTCAGACGAATTTGCAAATTTCTAAAATATATATAGATGGCAAAGTTAATATTTTTAAGTATTTTTAATGTGTCGCGTACTATTCGGTCCAAAAACCATTTAATACCGCGAACCCATAGGCTGTGGAACGAACTGCCACAAGAGGTCTTTCCTTTACGATACGATATGGGGTTCTTCAAGAAAGCTGTGAAGAGGATTTTGCAAGGTCGGCGGCGTACCCCCATACCTCCTGGTGTTGCAGCTGTCCATATATATATATATATGTGTGTGTGTGTGTATTATATATATTTATATATACCTACCACACAAAATTGTCTAACTTAAAACTTCGTAAAGAAGAACATGTTGTAACGTTTGATTTTAAAAATAAAACAATAAAAAATATGATATTTTTCAAGATTCCACTAATGGTCTCTGTATCGGGGAAAATTAACACCGACAATAAGGTCCCTTTACTCGGATAATGACAGTTTTACTTATGTATGTAATGTACCTGTCTGTTAATATCGTAACCGTAGTAAACCTTTTTATCGTCCACCGAGTGTCGCCGGCCTCCTCATACACATTGATTTGTTTATGATATACCTATATGTGGCCTTAACACGGCACTCGGGCCAAGCAGATAGACAAGTCCACTCTTTTGAGGTGGTGTAGTACCTCGGGGCTTGTGGTAGCCGCTTTGTTATCCCTTTGTTGCCTTTTATAACATATACGGGAACAGATAGGTTAGTTAGTGTTATCCGGCCGACAATCACACGGACCATAAATATCTAGTTAGATGCTAACTCGACCATCACATAGTGCAAGCTAGATGCCTCGTTCATTTTGTGTGTCGTTGGTGATATAAGCAGTAATATTAGTAACAAAATGGAATATAGTATCAAAAAGTCTTGCTATATTTTAGAAAACCACCGCAACGTACTCGTAACAGGACAATCTGCTTATATCCCTGGACACGGAACAGTAACTAATACCGGGAGTATCCCGGAGACCTAGAAACGTTACTTACGTGCCTGCCGTCACGAATGTTATTATTAAATTATAAAAGATAAGGGCAACTCACTGACTGATGGAGGGACAGATATCACCAAAAAGTTGAAGAACCTGTAATATAGAGGAAAATACAGTCTTAACTAAAATTATTATATTGTATGTATATGAACTTGTTTATAATTTAATCTGAGGATAAGCACGCGAGTCACGATTGAGGTCGGTTTGCTAGCGAATCCAATAATGTCAGCACAGGCTGCTTTGAAGATAGCGTCTTAGCCTAGGGTTACCATCCAGTCAGTTTTTTCTTTTATTTTACTGCGAGATATTTATTTTACATTTATATTATATTATATTTATATTTATATTGATTTTATTTTACTTAAGATTATTTATGAAATGTCCGAATCCTTTTAAATCCTTATTATTATTACCAAAACTCGTAAAACTTATTATAAACATGCGCTAGATAAGCTCTTTGTTCTTTGTTCGTGATTTTGCAAATGAAAACCCTGTTTGAGGCGGGTTACTTCCGAACTAGGCCAGTCGAACTCCCCAAAGACCACCAAGGCAGGCGGCACACTATTTATTGCAGACATACAATAACTGTGTTTGCCGTCCATCTCGGGTACATTACTAATAAGTCCATCTGCCAGCATATCTTAAAATAATGCGTGGAACATGTAAAAACTGAAATACGGAACGTACGTACACGTGTGCAAATTCCATTTAATATTTTGCTTGATACAATGTATATTTAATAATATTGCACAAAACTAACTGTCTGTCTGTTTTGTTGCAATTTTTCACTATGGATGTTTCCTTTGGAGTTTTTATCGGTGAGTTATGAAAATATAGGGAGTTTTGTGAGACCTTATTCGGTGTCCCATTTCATCTAAGTTTTCTTGGTTGAAACCGAATATTAAGAAATGAAAATCAAAAATACTTAAGTTCAAAGCTAAAACCCAGCTCCGTAAAACATTCAAAGAGGCCTTTTATAAGGTTTTTCGTATAGCGTAGTCGCACACTACTGTTTTTTTTAACGATGACAGCAGCGCCACATTTCTTTCTGAAGAGGAGAAAGCTTGTCTGCGTCTCTTATGAGGTCATATTTTTTAATATACAGTGTAAACTCTATATAGCGACACTGAAGGGACTGCGCATTTTATGGCGTTATTGAGAGTTGTCGTTAAATGAAGAGAAGAAAAATCAATATTATTTTACTATTATAATATTATGTATTTACTAATAAAGTATATATAACATTTACAAACATTAATAGTGATACAAATAACAATGCTTGCGTATAGTCTGTTATCTTCGTCTGTCGTTTTTTGTGCGAGTGCGAGTTTTTTTGCGTTTTTAGAGCGACTGAATCCAAAGCGTCTTCCAACATCACTTATCTTTTCTCCCGCCTCTATTGCGCATATTAATAAAACCTTTTCGTTAACACACAAAGATTTTCTCTTACTCGCCATGTTCACAGTTTGAAAGTTTGTGAGCAACTAAGAATATGGTAATGTACAGATAATGCATAACAACCTAACGACAGTCTAGTAGCCGAGGTAAACACGTGCAAGGTAATCACAACAAACAAAAGAACGGATTTCTTAGAATCTTCGATTCGTATGATGCCGACAGTCGAGGTAAATACGGGCTAGACAATAAAGCAACAAAAAAACAAACAAAAGAACGTACACAGCTGCAGTTCTTATTTCAGCAACTTAAAAAGTACTGTTTATTGTTTAATAATGACGTATTGTTGTCGTTATTTAGAGTGGGTGTGGTGCTACATAGAGTGTATCATTGTATGGAAAACAAGGTAAACCAACCATAGTCAAGTTATTTCGACGTTTTAGGGAGTTTGTCGTTAAATCGAGTGACGTTAAATGGAGTTTACACTGTATTTTTCATTACTCATACTCTGAAAGTAGGTCCGAAGTTGCCTGTGGAGCGAAGTGAAAATAGCCCAATACACCCTAGGGTGAGCGTTTTCAACTGACAGACAACTGAAAAATTAAGAAAAAAATAGAGCTATTTTCACATTTCTATGTAACCATGATCTAACTTCCTATACAGCCACTCCATTACAGCGCGATGTAAAATGGAAATAACATAAAGAAACGCACCCATTAATTAAAGAGTATATTTTTTAAATTACTTTCCTTGTATTCGTAATGAAAAGCACAGTGTTTACCTAGGGGTTCAGGACTTATTTAGTCCCTCGACCTATTGGCGCCCTCGCTGCGCTCGGGCACCAAACCCAGTCTCGGGACTGAAATAAGTCACTTTCACCCCTAGGGTAACAATGTACTATTTTTCATATTTTATTAAAAATCACATAATAAGCAAAATATTGAAGCGGTGATGCCCTAGGGGTATTTACACTCGACTCACATTCGTGTGATCGTGAGTTCAAATCCTCGGTCTGTACCACTGAGTTTCTACCTAAATATGGATTTTTAAAACAAATGCGTCTCGTGAGGAAACCCGCATCCTCCAGAACAAAAAAAATCTGGAGTATGTGATCCATCAATCCGCACTGGGCCCGCGTGGTGGATTACAGCCCGAAACCCCCTAGTGATTTACTAGGGGAGGCATGTGCCCTGCAGTGGGACGTTATAGGCTGATACAAGTACAACCAACCATATGATCTTTGGTGGGCCAATCGAAACATATATTTTGGAATATTTCTCTGTATCAATTACTCCGTATGCCTTTCTATTTCGTTATGTTGTAAGTTCTTCCCTTAAATGTCAATTTCAAAAAATAAAAAAATGTATTTTTCGATTAACCACCGCTATTCCGAAATTCGTTTGAAAAATATATAGCTTTGAAAGTCACGCTATAACAGAGACAACTGCATTAGAACTTTATTAAGGAATACGGCCTCCGATGACTACCGGACTAGCTGACTAGCTTGGCGACGCGAATCGTTCCCGCACCCACTCCTCACGTAAGGCGCCGAAAGCTTCTAGCCCAACAACACACAAAATACTTTTCTCTTTCGTTCTTTCTTCTTAAATTGTTAGATATATAGGTATGTATGTTCTTAGTTTTAATACGCTGTTACCTTTGTCTTTGCTCTCCTTCATCGTCTTCCAAATGTCATAAACTCATAACATAATAAAGTTTTATATCGAACTTAAATAAAATATAAATAAACTAAAACTCCGTCGTTTGTAGCGTTAGCGCAAACTTCACTAACTTCATATCTCCATGAAAGGAAAAGAGGTCGAACAAATGACAGGACAACCACAAAGCCCTATTTACCCGAGTAAATTAGGTAGACGCTCATTATGTATGAGCCATCTCTTAAAAGTGGCAATCTATCTGAATCTTTACTTTTATCGGCGTTTATATTAACTTATGTAATAAGTCTCTGTCACGTGTTCCGCTTTATCGTGCTTAATAAAAAAGGTATCCAAGAAACTTGGTGCTCATTTAAGTCGGTCGGTATGTCTCCATTGTGGGTTTCTCGATAAGCGCGTAACACGCCTATCTACTGCGGCTTTACAGTCTCCTTCCTTCCCGACCCCGTTTTGGAGCGTCATTTTACAACATCCGATATGAGTTAGCTTTGTTGAAGATTTTGCTCAGTTCCTTCCGCTGGACACATTGTTGCAAAAATTATTGAGAAATGGTTTTGGTTTTACTTCTAAACTATAGTCCATTACCTTTTAATACCTAGGTACTACTGTCGTACTAATCTTAAATAATGTTATAATAAATTCTTTAAGATGGTATCCAATTACGATAGACGATTTCTCGGTTAGGCGAGATCGTTGAAGATAGGGTTATTAAGCAGAAAGTTTGAGATGAGTTGCGATCCAGAGAGCGAGCAATAAAAACGCTTAGAGCGGAGTTCGGTAGACGACAATATTGATTTCTTCGCCTCTGATGTATTTCAGGCTCCATCTGTTGCTCTCCATAAAATTTACGACAGTATTACTCAGTCGTTATTTTTGTATGAAGACTTTTATCGTTCCGTGAAAACGACGGCTTTCCACGACATGAGTTTTCGTTAATGCAAAAGAACTGTTCACTCTTTATTATGCTTGCTTAATCCCTGTTTTATTTATTCATTTACTTTGTAGAACAGCCTACAAGGCATACAATGAAACAAGAGTAAATACTAGGCCAACTACTATGCTATAAATAAATGTTGCCTTACTTACAGCTTGTCACCGCCGAGAGAATGTTGAATGTTAATATTGTAGGGAATAAGTTTAGATACAGAATACGGAAGGAAGATCATGGATCGAAATGATAAGCATGGAAAGCGCTTTGAAGCACCACATTTACGTGTAACGCTCCTATTTTGTATAAATTGTAGAATATATTTTAGTGACGAACGTAAGCTTCAGAATATTATAATTACACGAATTATGTAGAATGAACTTGTATGTACATTGTAAATTCCTATGAACTAATGTATAGGTATACATACAAACGTATGTAGTTGTATTTATCGGTCCGCGAACTTGATTTTATTATGGATCAATTTACCATACGGATGGGTTCCTTCTATTTCCTGTAGATAAAAATTAGGTAATATAACACTGACTTTGAATATAAGAATTTATATTTTGTATACAGATGGTGGCGACGGAGGAGACGGCCAACACGCCGCAGGGCCAGATGGAGCCGGGTACCTTCGGCAAGTTGCGGCAAACCCTCTCCTCCTCGCTGCTTACCGCACAGGACAAAGGTAAGGGAAAAAGAAGGAAAATCTTTGATACTATATCGATGAGTACGGGTCTTCTTTCGTAGACCGTGTAAAGCATGGTAAATCGTAATGTAGCATCACAATGTCGTAGCATCGCTGCAGTAGTTATCTGCTAGTAACTCTTTAGTATACCATAAATTATTTCGCATTTAATTTGCAACAGTTTTTGACAATACCCCTCTATCATTATCATTCGACTATCTTTCAACTGATTTAACATATTATTAGACATCAAAAATTTTAAATAATAAATGGTAATATTTATTTTTCAATATCTTTACTTTTCAATGATTCATTGTGAAAAATTGTCTAAAGTAAATTTCAGATAAGTAAATAAACTTCTGAATATCTACAATAAAATATAATAACATTGAAGGTTCGAAACAACCTATAAATGTCAGGACTAATTTGCTCCTTCGCGCGAAGTTAAAGAACAAAGTTATGTAATAATAATTATTAAGAAAAGTTAATGGTACTTGAAAATTTTATAACTTTATATGTGGAAAAGGCTCAGTATATCGTTAAGTTTCCTGTTTAGTTTATTCCTTTTGACTTTTTGCTTTTATTTATTTAAACTTGAATAAACAAGGATCTGCACAAGAGGCGGACTTAATGCCTAGTGGCATTCTCTGCCAGTCAATGTTTGGTTAAACGGAAATGAAAAGGGTGGGTCATCAATATGCATATTGTAGCAAATAATTACAAGCAATACATATAATAAAATACACATACTTACTATACGTGTATGTAGTAATAAGAAAACGCGCACAGCTAACACAGTGCTTCAAAACATCAGTGTATAAAACATTTAAGAGTACATGTTATATTATCGCTATGAATCAGCAATATTAGGGAGATTTCCAAAAAAATATGCCCATTACGGATCCCAGTTAAGTTAGTAAATTTGGATTAAATCGGTTCAGCAGAAAAATAGGCCTGCCACTTCCACACCACTTCTAATGGACTGGACTCGCCAACCAGCTTGTCCAGCGTGCTGTTTTAAGGTCCAGTAGTAGACGATAAAAGGCCTGGTTATAGTTACTGATAAAATTTACGGATAATAGAGATAACTCCCTTTCTACTGGCGCTGCCATCGGCCTTTTACAAATATGAATATTGCCAAGGGTATTTCATAACTAACTAATACTTAGAAAATAAAAGCGCTGGCGCCGTCCGGCTATAAATGAAGCTTTCAATTCCTATCATGGCTAGATTACTTAATATTTCAATACCAGGGTAGTAGCCATCCTGTGGCGAATTTAGTTAGCACCGGATGAGTGCCAAGAAATCTAGTTTTCACCTTTATTATACCGAATTGAATTTGCACTTCACTAAGAAATTTAGCCGCTTATTGCGTAACTCCATCAATTATCCGTTCGAAAGGCTCCCTCGGCTTATTTGAATCGAAGCTCTACAGAATTATAACCTTAAAAGCATTCCTAATTAAATCCGCCTAAATTCCGTGATTGTCCGAAATAAAATTATGTCTGCTATAAATTAATTCCATTCAGTTGTTTTCAATTTATTTGTTTAAAACAGCGAAGGCTGTGAACAGTAATTTAGCTCATTATAACAGTTCCGTTGAAGTCGATGCAACAGTTGGAAGCGTATTATTTAGTAATTTATGAAGGAAGCATTAAAAATATTTTAAAAATAAGTAGTGAATTATACATGTTTTTAAACAAAAGGTAAAAAAGCTAACTCTAGAACAAAAATCTCACATAATTTTGGATGTAGGTAGGTAGTTGTATAATATTTTTTCATACATTCGAGTCATTCCGAGCAGCCCGTGGGTGGAAAATCAACATTCCAGCTTCATGCACCGCTAGGCCGAACAACGTGTCTTGGGACAATCTCTCATGACTAAGCGTCTTTGTGAAAATATCAGACGAGATAAAAGATAAAAATAACACGCAGCCAGGATTAAAATAAATAAGGGCTCCATCCCTCATACAAAGTTTTGACCACCGAAAGTTCCTATCGCAGGGGTCAACGCACACACATGCGAAACAATACAACCCTATGTTGATCGTAGGTCGTAATCACATAGGTGTAAATCCTCTAGCGATATACTCACGTGCCGAGGTGGTTAGAGATTGGAGAAAAGTTTCCTAGTTGTGTACCTGGGACCGCTCTAACCCTTATTTACGTTTCTCTAGGTCCCGGGCACGATTAATTCATTTCGAGCTCAAGTAAACTACACCTACGAGTATAACAACATACCTACTTTGTATAATAAAAACTATTTCAACTTTGTTATTAGCAGAATAAGCTCATTAGTGAGGGATCAGGAGATAGGAGTAATTACGAGTATAGCTCTATTAGTGCATATCATTACAGTACTAATCTATGTATGTGTATATAGTAAACAATAAATATATTTGATGCTTTATTTATATTCGTATTATACTTGGTTACTCAAATAAATGGAAATACATGTGAACTGTCGGGCAATAAGAGATCGGGGTATTGAGATAGGGGTGAATTATGAAACTAGAAATGTCGTTGTAAAATACAAATTAAAAGACAAATGTGGCCAAATGTAGACGTTTTAATAAAAATGCATTTGATTTTAAAGGTTGAAAAATTCAGTTTAAAGAAAATCGATTAAAAAACTTTAACTTAAAAGAGCCACACACACTTCCAGTTGTCAGTTATATTGGTGATAAGTTATTACGAGCACATTTATGAAGTAATTACAAATTAAATTGAAGAAATAAGTTGACGTCACAATGCTCTAAAAATATCAACAATGTCCTCTCGATCCTTAACAAAATTTTTTTGTTTCTATAATTGTGAGTTAAAAATAAAGTTCAGTGATGTTCTAAGAAACGATAGATAGGTGACCATTCATTAATCCATACTAATGTTACAAAGAGAGACTGTGAGTTTGTTTATATGTACAAGTTAAAGTAGAAATAAAAAGTCAATATCTAACCGTGACCGGTCCTTTTATTGTCCACTGCTGGACACTGGCTTCCTGATACACATTGTCTTGTGCATGACTGATGTATGATGACCTTAAAATGTCACGCTGGCCAAGCAGGTGGTGGGCAAGTCCACTCTTATAAACGTGGTGTAGTTCTTTAGGGCTTGTGACAGCTGCTTTGTTATCCCTTAGCCACCTTTACGACACCCGCGGGAGGAGATGGGGTCGCGCTATTCTACACGGCATAAGTCAAAATGATACTGGAAACTACTGGCTTCTTTTGAAAATTTTTTCATTAATGCAGTTGGAAATAGACTTTGTTTGGGTTACCACCATAGCCATGGTGGGAGCAACCATTGTGGGTTGCTAGTAATGTAATAAAATCCGAAAATATCATATTTCATTAAACTTTACAAAAATGCATTATCTCCAAAACTAGAAGCAAGCAGTTGTTCCTTTTCACTGGAAAAGTTTATACAATATTATAGGTAACATAATGGCTTTATATTTTATGATTAAAAAATTACGTAGGTATTCATCGTAGTAATTGTGTTTATTTGACTGTGGTAAAAATGACTAAGGGACAACAAGCCCTAAGGAACTACACTACCTCTAAAAGAGTGGACTCGCCAACTCGCTTGGCCAGCGTGGCGTTTTAAGACCTTACATTCCTCATCCACAAGACAATGTCCTTGAGGAGGCCCATGTACAGCAGCAGCTGGTTACGGTTATACAGTGTAGTAAAAAATACTCGTAAAATGAACAAAATCGTCACACTTGTCTTTTTTACTCGTGTATAATATTGTTAAACAAGTACCTACACAGGCGTTATAAGACAATAACGCTCGCTATTTGACAGCAGCTGGCAGAAGTTCGCAGTGGAATTTATGAGCATTTCTCAATATTCATATAGCGGAGAATATCGCGAGGCACTTGCCTCCCGGGGGGCGCTCTACCTCATCGCAGTGGATTCCTGCTCGGCGGATAGACACAAACTGCGGACTTATTTGAATTCCCTTCGTTTCATTCCAATTCCGTATTTCATAACAATGACTTGAATGTAATTTGAGTTTGAATGAATTTGTGATTATTTTGTTGGAGTCGGACAGTGTTTCGTTTATTTAATTCCAATTTGTATTTTTTATTGAACCCATAAATTATTTTATCCTTTATAATAATATGAAAAATCTATTATTATGAGAATTTTTTAAACAGTTTTCTATTACTTCAGTTTTTTATATGCTATTGCAGAACAACTATAAATGGAATGAAGCTACTTCCTCAAAGTGTAGGTTTCCCTTTAACATCCCCTCATTTAAAAATATTTGTTGACTTTTTGTCGCGACAACCGGAGAAAATTACTTATTTGGAAAAAAGCCGAGGGTCGTGGTGAACGCAGTAATTTAGAACCGTCTTAATTTTATTGTTGCGGAAGCAAACACGTGGGCGCAGATAGTCCCTTAATCGTGACTCTAGTGTTTGTTCTCGTAAAATTTGCCGTATTTGAATAAACCCGCGACTTGAGACTTTTCTAAAGCTCAATGACAAGAGTGTCTTAACGTTTTTATGTAAGGGTAGTCTATAACGATACTGGTTTTAAAAATTTGCCGAAAAGTATGAAACTAAAGGAGAAAACAAACTCGTATTAAAATGAATTTTTCGAATTCAGTAGACAATTTGGTTTGAAAATCAAGTATTTGAATAGAACTTTAGGCACAATCATTTGTAACTTGTGCTTAATAATATATTTACATGTTAGTAATTTCATTATCATATGCAGAGAAAGACGTGTATGTATTATCATAATAAGTGATATCCACAACGATTAAAATTATGAATTAATTCGGTTTGTGTTGTATGTTTCAGTAACAAAGCTCGGTCCGAGGCCGGGCGCGACAGACGGTGCAGGCGAGCCTGCGCCCGCGCCGCCGCCCGCACACCCGCCGCCCCCAGCCACACCAGCGAAGACTGAACGGTAATACAGTTTCATCACTTTTACAAACATTATATCTATTAAAGGCGCGTACCTATTTCTCTTACTGCCACAGGTGAGTACCTCAGGTACTCAGGACAGACCATGGTACCAGGGATCGGTATCAGTAGTGTTTATTAAGTATACCTATTTCTACTAACAGAACATGCTTAGAAATTGTAACTAATCGCAATGAAAAATTCTTAAAAATATATTCATTGCTATTGCTTCTTATTCACATTAACTCATAGTTGATTTATTTTCTATAAATTTATAGACGATATTATATATCATTATAATAATTATAATCAGATTTTGGAAGTTTATAAGTCAAAATTCAAAATTAACTTACTGTTCCCTAAATTATACTGACAGACACAACAATACTTATGTCTTAATTGTTATTTAAGTTATTTTGTTAGTAAGTACAAGCTGAGTTTATCTATTACTTAACTAATAGTTAATCACTGCCTTGCATCGTTACCGCACATGTTGACCAATGGAATAAATAAAAATATTTTCCCGCCATATTCAAGATCCACTATTTTTTTGTGTCCTAGTGAAACTAAATGTTTATATATATTTATACCCATAATTTGTAACAACTAGACTTTTCTGAATATGTAACACGTATCTTACTAGTAGGATTGTATTGGTATTTACAGTGAGGCAGGTAAAGCGCCATCTCGAGCAGGCGCATGCCGCGTGTGCCTCAAGGCCCTCAAGCCTGGCGAGGTGTTCCACACGTGCAACGGTTGCCAGCACCGCGTGTGCGAGGACTGCTCGTCCTACTCCAAGCCCGCTGGTGACGATGAAGCTGTCAGTATCACCAAATTATATTAAAGAACTACTTACTACCTAGTTAGTACTAGAACAGACAATTATGCGAATCCAAAACTTACCGCGCTAAGTAATTACACAAACCAGGAAATGTCAAGTTACGAAATACGAGTACATGCTACGATGCTACAAAGTACGAAGTTACGCAAGTTACGAAGTGCCATACGCGGCAATGCTAGTTGCAAGACGTCAACTTACTTTACATAACTACGAGTACAATACACCCACTAGCTACGGGGTAGCTGCCTAATCTAGACATAACTATTGTTACAAAAAAAGACTGATATTTTTATTTTTTAACAATATTATTTGATTAGAAGAATTTGTGTAATTTTAGAAATGAATAGGAAAGCATTTTCAAAATACAATGTTTATTCAAAATTGCTATTTGCTATTATACCTAGCTATTGCTATTTGACCTAGCTATTTGCTAGGTCACCATTTGCTATTATACAATCTTTCAAATGTTGTGGCCGGTTTTCCATTGAAACATCCAACTTCTATATGGTAAAATTGTTATATGGTTATTGTAATAAAATGTTCGAGGGATTCAATATTATCATGGCGTTTAGAGCATGCCGTCTAAAACAGACCATAGATCATAATCGAGCAGATTGAGATTGGGATTAGGTGACGGCCAGTCTTGAGCTCTAATAAAGTCGGAAATACTCCTTTTTAGCCACGGCTGCGTTGAGTGAGCCTTATGTTATGACCTGGTGCTGAGTCTTGCTGAAAGGACCATTCTTGGTCTTGTTAAGAGGTTTTACAACCTTCTAAAGAATCATATCTTGATACACTTAACCCGACGTTTTAATACCTTTTTCACAAAAATACGGTTCAATCACACCTTGATAGCTAACACTCAACCAAACCATCACTGAAGCAAGATAATGGCCACTAGGGTGTAGCCACGTGAGTTAAGACATGACCAGTATGTCTTTTGTAAGCAGCAAGTCCTAAATCAGTTTTCAAAATACGTGGCATGGTTCTGGGTGCTATATTAATCCCTCTGGATAAAATCTTTTGCTTCCGACGGGATTTCTTCGTATTTTCTCCTTCACAGCTTTAATTGTCTGTTTAGTACGAATAGTGCGTGGACGGCCAGACATTTTTCTTCCACAAACAAAGGACATTTCAATGTACATACCAATAGCCCGGTACACAAACATTCGGCCAATACCAAGCCGATGGAGAGTTTTAAAAAATTCGTTTGGCTCCATGCCTACTTTGTGTAATGCAATTACCTACAGAAATACGGTTTTCGTTATCACCCCACTCCATTTTAATATTAGTAAAATATTTAATAACGATTGGCGCCAAAATGAGAAAAACATATTTTTTTCCCCACAGATTCAATTACAATGAAATTTATTTATTTTTCTTCATTGTAACGGTATTTGTAGCCAGACTAAGTACATTTTGTATCTTATCTTTACATATAATAAAAATAAATGTCCTAACTGACTTGATGAGTCCATCAACGCCGAGCCGAAACCGTTGAAGCTAGAAACATGAAACTAGATTCCTTTTACAACGTAAAGACTTATTTCTCGAAATTCAACACCTAAAGGAGTGAAACAGGGTGTCAGAGATTGTATGAAAAAAAAAAAATGTTGGTCTGATTAACTTGAAACTTGATATAAATATCAACACATATAAAACTCATTTATAATGAGTGTATTGTAGAATATTTATATCAAGTTTCAAGTTAATCAGACCAACATTTTTTACTAAACACGTGTTTTATCCTTATTATTCCAAAATTATTTCAGGCGTTTAAAATATAGTGTATAATTTTGTATGTAATCACAATTAAACTCATTATAACAAACTTCCTTTTTAAATGACTTCCAAAAAGATTATTATAAACATTTTCAGAGTTCATGGAGGTGCTCTGTGTGCCGTCGCAAGGCGGGCCCGCGGCTGCCGCCCGCTGCTCAGGACAGCACAGACTCCCTGCTCGATGTGCCGGTACTGGACGCGCTGCAGCGGCGGCACTCGGAAGCGCGGCTCGGCTCGGGCGGCAGCAGTACCGCGCTCGCGCCGCCGCGCTCGCCGGAACTTCGCCGGCACTCAGATGTGTCGCCCGCTTCGCTTAAGGAGTTGGAGAAGGTAGCGTCTGTCCATCCATGCGTGATAGCAACTTAATGAAGGCATACCAATATTTCTTCCAAAATTCCAATATCCACCGAGTTTCGAAAGTCAAAGTTGATGACCGATAATCCACCGCCTGAGCTGTCATGAAACCTTCAGTGTTTGCAGTACATATCTTACTCGCATTTGTTTACAATGTAAATTTTCAAATCGATCTTTAAATATTGTATTTTAGTGCATGTTTTATTTATTGTCTCAAATTAAAAAACAAAAATGTGTAAACAAATACTCAATGCGTACGTTTCCTCAATAAAAGAAAGAACAATCTCCTTTAAGATGCTGTTCTATCGATATTAATAGCCTCAAACACATTGATTGTTCGATGAGTTCACAGGATGATCGACCACTGACCGATCATCAATCAAGCAAAGATCAATAGATAGACGATTTATTCCACATTATCGATCGACATCGATTGAAAACAGTCTAATTTTAAATACTATCGACGTCGATCCCGGACATCTTTCGGTGCAGTGAACACTAAATCGATTTGAATGGTCGATGTCATCGGTCGATCACAATCTGTATGCATCTTAAAACGCCACGTGTGAGACTATGTCTAACCACGCTGCCCGCGGCGGCAGTTAAAGGGCGGCGGCACATCGACCCCGGCGCCAGAGTTGGAGTCGCGACGTGCGAGCACAGTGTCGCCCGCGCGCCGCCGCTCCGTGCGCGCGCCGCGGCAGCGCTCCTGCGACGAGGACTCCGCGCCGCTCGTGCTCTCGCCCGGACTCGCCGCGCCACCGCCCATGTCGCGCAGGTAAATCATGAATAAAGGTAATGTACTAGTATCCCTAATTATTTTTTTCATCCATTGCTGCACTTGGGTCGCCTCAAGCACATTGTCTTGTGCACGAGGGATTTATGGATTGGCGAGTCCACTCTTTTAGAGGTTAGTTAGTAGTTAGGTACAAAAATGCAGTTTGTGTGGTGGTGTAATTCTTCAGCGTTTGTGACATCGACTTTGTTATCCCATAGTCGTCTTTTATGGCACTAGATATGGGTAACACTATGCTGACTGTGTCGACACACTTAAGATGCGCTATGGCGCACAACCCATTTTGTAGGAGCAGACTATGTGGTAACGCTGTTGTGCGAAAAATGTGTTACTAACATGTTACAGTGCAAGCTTTCACTCAGCTCAAGAGCTCACAGTGAGTGAGTGACTCATTTACTTGCATTTTGTATTTCTTTTACAGTTTTGGTGTACAATAAAGTGTATCTATCTAATTATTCCTTTTGATTTTGAACAGAGCATCGGCAGTGGACGTGCTAGGCAGTGGCGGCGGCGGCGCAGGCTCGCGGCGCGGCTCATATCGCGCGGAGGAACCCGAACCAACCCCGCAGATCGGCGGCCTCAGCGTCGACGAGGAGCGCCCGATTCGACGACGGGGCAGCCAGCTGTTAGTTGCACTTTTGTGAACGTCTACTGAGAGTAAATGTTCACAAATACTAATGTTTACAAATTATTATTGTGAACATTATTATTACTATATACACCAAAAAACAAGAAATTTGGCCAATAGGTATCTACAACGAAATCTATATTTGCAAAACGTTTCTATCGAACTATGGGACCATTCTAATACAACAGAGGGTACAAAAACCATAAGATTAAAGATTTAACACGGTATAAGCTTAAACAATCCATGCAATGTTGCTTCCTTCGTATGGATTATACGTCAATGAAGGTTTAACGTAATAATTAAGTACTTCAATATATAGAGGAAAATATCACGTAATGAAAAACGATTTTATATCCTAAACTACAAAAAGTGCTCTTCGACTTTCAAATTATCCAGTTTTAATCGAAATTTTAAAAACAGACTTTAAATAAGTGTTTTAATTTTGATGAAACACTAGGCCCGATATAGCAGCGCTGCAGCAGCGGACAGGCGCGCTAAACGCTATGGCAGCGCTCACATCACGCGGTTCGGACGCCGCGGGCGATCCGTCCTCCGCGGCGGCGGCTGCCGCGCTGGCGGCCGCGCGGCAAATGTCCGTTGACGCGGAAGCAATCAAAATCGTCATACACGACGTGGATGACCGCGCACCGCGCCGCGTCATGCTACGAAGGGACCCCAACGACAAAGGACACCGAGGCAAGTGATCATATTTGGAAATAAGTATAAGTACTTACTCGTAAACTATTCGTGGATAACTAAAATAGTCTTTATTTTGCAAATAATGTAACAATAGGATATACACTTATTCCACTACTAAAACAAATACCAAACCGTATTAAGAATATTTTCTCCTATTCATTGGAAATGAGGTAACTAAGAAGAGCTTGAGAACATTTAAGGAGGGGAGCAATCACTATACGAGTATGTGTCACTTACTCGTGACTGCGACGGTACTACTGCGATAACGACGTCATTAACACAGTAGCACGCTCTTTTTCTTATAAGTTCTAATCACTGTGACTCAGTTATTCTTAAAGATGATATCACGGACTAATTTTAAGTAACTTTTAGTAATTCAGTATAATATACTTGTAGTAATTCAGTATTCAGTATAATTATCTAAAATAAGTCAAATACGCTTTAAATTACCCTTTAAACTAGATGTTACTATTAGTTTTTTTTACAAAGTCTATTAGAACATAATGAATTTTCAGCTCGCGGTTTTGGCATGCGCGTGGTAGGAGGAAAGCCAGATTTTTCAGGGCGGCGAGAAGCTGTCATAGTGTGGACAGTGCCGGGCGGCCCCGCCGACCTCGCGGGGCTGCAGCAGGGCGACAAGGTAACGGTCAGTTTATGTTACTATATATATAGTATAGTAAAGGTACAAATACATTACGAACACATTGGCCATTGGCTAATCCGGAGACACCCGAACGCGTCATCCACATCTATGAATTACATACCTCTAATTGCATACTTTATTACGATATACTTTATTGTATAGTATAATTGATTAACCTAAAGATATAGTACTGCTCCATGTTCGATGTCTATTAAAACTTATAATAAACTTCCGTCTGATATAAAAGATGAACAAAACTATTAAAATTTATTAATAATCTAGTCTTTTTTAATCGAAGAATATTATTATGATACTAAAGAATTCTTATTATAAAAAAATAATTTTAAATTATAAAAATATGTAAAATATATAAATATATAAAACTTATTATAAAAAATAATAATAGAAAGCTCCACCCGTCATCACGGACTCCTGTCCGTGTTTATTCTCGCGAATAAACACGATATCGTGTTGACGGACCGGGCACAGTCTCGGGTGTTTTTAGTGGACATCACCACGATTCCGCATGATGAAGGCCTCGTGAAAGCCAAAATCGAGAAAAGAAGAAAATATCTCGACCTGGCGCACGAGATCACTGACATGTGGGGTGTGACGTCGACTGAAATCATCCCAGTCTTCTTGTCCGTAACGGGTTAATCCCCAGCAGCCTCGAGAGCAACCTAAGGCGGTTGGGCTTTCGCGGTAGCTGGCGTTCAGCCAAGATGCAGAAGGGGGTGCTGCTCGATGCCGCGCGTATTGTCCGCCGGTTTCTCTCGCTGGAGTCTTGAACCCTGGCCGACTGTGCTTCCGCCGCCGGGGATTAATATCGCCGCCGGGAACGAGATGATTATGAAAATAATAACGATCAATGTTTATAATAATATTTAATACTTAAGAACCAATAACTTACTAATTTAAATAAAATAAAATTTATATTTAATCTGCCTCCAGTTACACAGAGACCGAGATATGTGCCACTAAGAAGGTGTTGTACGATACCGCAGCTGTGACATCTGTGCATCTTGTGACGCGCCAAAAGGATGTTAGAGGAAAAAAGGACCACCATTATATCCTTAGGATGTTCAAGGAGACCGATCCGGACTACGTTCCGACGTACGTGGTGCGAGACCTACACAAGTTGCCGCCGGTAACGTTGTTCCACAGTCACGCAAAACGTGACAGTACGACGCGACATGACAGTCAATACACCTGCAACGCCTATAACTGCACCGTTCCATATCCATATGACGCTGCTGCCCTGTCCCGCACCACGCGTTCTGCCTCCGCATGGGGCTATATCATCTACCCCCCACCCAAGGACGCATATGCGCAAGTGTCCCGTCGTTCCAGTCGCCCCTCGTGTCCCAAGCCTTTCATTCGACAAGAGAAGACGAAGTCACGACTCCTGCTCCAGCCGCGCTGGTCGGGGATGCCGATGGTTTCATCCTAGTGAAAAGGAAGAGTCGTCGATCTCTTGCTCAGAATAAGCGCGGTACCGTGCCTGCAGCATCAACACATCTCAAGGCTGCGGTACCGACTGTAGGTATCTACCTATTTCGCCTGGATGAGAATACAACACCGGACGACATCCAGCGGCACATTCGGGAAAGACTCCAGATTCGTATCAGGGACGCACCGCTGTAGGCTGAAGGAGCTGCGGCAGCTAGAGTCCAACATCTTAAACATCGGATTTTGTCGGAGTCCTAGTGTGGGGCATCGAGTGTGGCGTAATTTATTTATTTATAAAGGTCATATGTTGGATAAATCAATGGAGAAATCGTTAATTGTATAATATTAAAATTGTAAATCCGCTCAGTTCTTGTGCCACGTTTCATTTCCCAAACTCAAGCACCTTAATTTTAGAACACTTTTCGGCGAAACCTTGTTCAACTCATAACAAACATACTGCTCTCTTTAGAGAAAAAAGACAAGTGCATATCGATGAGAAAAATACAAAGATTAAGAAAATTTTCATTCACTTACAATCAACCCAGAAACATAGTTTTGAATAAAACAAAGAGAGTCTGCTTACTCTTGTGTATTATTATTGTATTTTTGTAGATAGAATATTGTACATAGTAATAGTATTTTTGTGTGTTATTGTGTATTATCTTTGTTTAATTTTAATTTCCGAATAAAATGTTTCTTATGCTTTTGTTAAAAATGTTACCAATGTGTTATCTTCTTAGGAGGATAGTATAGTGAAATGTTACCACTGGTCATTGCAGGTATTGGAGTGGGGCGGCGTGCCGCTGACGGAGCGCAGCTTCGAGGAGGTCTGCGCGGTGCTCGAGCGCGGCGGCGACAGCGTCGAGCTGCTGGTGGAGCCGGCGCCGCCGCACGATGACGCTCCGCTCATGCACTCTGCGTACGCACCGCCCTCCATGCACGGGCTATACGGTACACGACACTGTGGTATTGTACACTATACACTAGCTACATCGTCACTTTTGGGCGTCGGACACACGAAGAATTGTATAGGATTCACATGGCATCACGTAACTGAACAGCTGATAGTCATTACAGACATTTAGAAAAAATCTATGTACGAGTATTACAGAAATTACGAATTTTGGAAATAAAATCACTACATCTTGACTTAGCCAAATCCAAAACAAGAGGTTTCGAAGTTTAATATGTGGATATCTAAGTACTCGCGACTCTCATTCGTGAGGCGTCGTAAGTTTAAATCCTCGGCCCATTCACCATAAATACAATATCTATAGCATGCGCGCTAGTTAAAAAATATAAAAAATCTAAGACATGTAATATCCAATAATGAGCCAGTTAACACCTGGGTCCTCGTGGTGGATTATGGCCCGAAGTAATTTACAAAATGAGACCTGTGTCCTGTATTGAGACGTTAAATAGACTGTAAATACGAGTAAATATATGTATATATGTGGAATGTATTTATTATATAGGTACTTATTCTTTGAAATTTGTGGACACACTGCAGAGAGTATTTCTTAACGGATTGAAATAAAATTGGTACAAAAGTAATTTGGGCCTATCTCCCTTAAATTTGCAAATAGGTCAAAGCTAAGCGTCTTTATCATTTGATGATTAGTATGGACATGTTACATGTGACAACACTTTATTACATGTAACAATGTAAAATCATTATTTTGCTTGGATTGTGTTTGATGACTACTTACAAGTTAGGTACTATACTAATATAAAAATGTGATGTTTTACAAAATCTATTTCAATTGAAGTTTCCAAATACGAGGCGGACAGATATTAACACGATTAAATTGATTGATTAGTCATAATTTCGTTATTGAATTATACATTGTTAACTTTTATTATCAGGTCCTTTCAATCTGTCTTCAATTTGCATGTCTGGAAAGTTCTATTGAAATTCAATATATTTCATATTTCAACTCTTAAATTGCGCAGTCTTCTTCTATTTGCTGTTTTCTCTCTATTCTTTTTCTAAGTATGAACTTTATATCTTATTATATTTTGTAACTTTACTTATTACAGGCTATTCCTTTTCTATTAACAGTTGGTTATTCTCCTCACAACTTCACACGAATACTCTTTTACTGCACCATTTATTTATCTAGTCTCATTTTTCTTCTTCGCGACCTTCGATCTTACGGTAATGTCTATTTTATCCAATACTCGTACTATTCCTATAATTGATTCACTTTTGATCTACTGGATTTCTAAATTTGGAGCGTGGTCCAATTTCGGAATCAGTATTAGTGTAATGCAAATTATTTTGGTTCACAGAACCCGAACAGGACAAGTCGCCATCGTCTCCGACGCGACGGAAATTGCCGAAAACCCCGGTATAATACCTATAGGCTTTAATTGTAACAATATATGTGTTGTGACCCATGAGACATTGAGCCGTTTCGCTCGTTCCTTCATAAACTCTAGTAGAGACTGTCACTCGGTGCCTCTCCTCAGCGCTTCTCGGTTCACTCATTACATGCATAGTAACTAACGATCCTTGTAATTCGGGTTAATCGATCACTTTGCACGCCACACTCAGTATACCTACTGTAACCTTGTGTCGTAGATGATCCATTAACCGGAATAGTAGGTGTAACTCATTATTCAATAGATGTTGTTACTTAATACGGGGAGGTGATACCTATCGGTGTGAAGTTTCTTTCATCGTGCGTTATGTGAGGGTGAGATTTGCGATCGTTGTAGCTCTGAAGTAGGTCAGATTCTCTGTCAAAACTGAATCCAAGGCACTTAAGTGTATCGTTAATGCGATTATCAAACCAGTTATTATTGTAATTCTGATATTAAGTTTACAATAAAATATCATAGATATCTACATTTTGCACTACATATATTAAAGATTTCAAAGATTTCCTTAAAGTAGTAATAATTTGTAAAAAAATTCTCTCCGTATGTGACGAACATAAAATGTTTTGGATTCGGGTTAGATGAAGAAGTGGAGTGCAAGGTCTCTCGTAAGCTCGTAAGCAGGGCTCTGCTGTGATACTGTAGCACTAATCACTCAACATCTTCCAATCACGTTAGCCTAGTTGTAAGAGATATTAGTGTTTCTATCTACGACTGTAGACGTTTGTAACTTTGTTAACCTTTTACTATTTAGAAAAAGGGATGCTCTTGTTTGTTTGTTTGTTTGTTCGAAATATAAACCTGCGTATATTTATGTTTATTTGTTATCTATATTCGTGTTATTATTTATATGATGGTTATCCTAAGTGAAGTGTATGAAAAAATGCTACCTACTTATTTTCAGATTTTTATTTTTTCTATCACCCGACAAATTTCATAATCTCGCCATCATCGGCGCCGGGCGGAGTTCAGTTTTAGGGCACGATCAGCAAATTGACAAATAGTGACCAATATCACTATGATAACTATGTAAGTGTAGAGAGACGCTAACCACAGTTTTAGTGTTCGATGGTAGATTAGGGGATTCATCCCTGTATCGAATAATCATCAATAGGCTCTCGTGGTTAACATTAGTGGTTGTCCTGCGACAGTACGAATAAAGATGTAGTGAAGCTAGAATCGCCGCCGCTTTCAGCTTGGCAAAAATAACAGATTCTATATACATATACATTCACTGACGTGGTAGACAGGCCGGCACAAACAGTTCACTTCAACACACGTAACGCGCGGAACACAAGTGGCACAGTAAGTTAGCGACGAGTAGCGACACGTAGCGGCAGCCCGCGGCGATGCCGGCTCGAGGCGAGCGCGAGACGCCGGAAGGCCGAGGCAGCGAGAACCGTGTGTCGTCCGCGAGCCACCGCAACGCCACACAATCCCGTTTGTACAGTCTCATGTCTTGAGCATCGACTATCTGTTACCGACTTTTGCTGTTCAATTAGCGTAGTGTTTGCCGCACATGTATCGAGAGACGCTCGCAACGACTAGTGGTAGGCGCTTCGAGTGGCGGCCGCACGGCACCCCGCACTCTCCGGAACACCTTAAGCGACAGGCGCACGACGCTTGCGTCACGTGGCGCGACGACACCCCACAGCGACACGATGTACATAACGCCTCCGCTCAGTAGTTGATTGTTCGACTCATTACTTACCGATTGAGAACTGCATGAAGTGACACTGTGGATATGTGCATATTGATCTAGTACAGAGCACTAAATAGGATGTGAAGCGTTTGTGTGTGACACGAGTTTGATTCATGCGTGGTGTTTGAAAATACAATTTATATGAAGTTGAGTTTTAAATTTTATTGTGTTCGTGATTATATGAATATTACGTATTGTATTGCTTCAAGCCATCAACTAACTAATCGAGTAGCAAAGGTTACGATGCGAAATTATGAACTCATAATACATGCGAGTACATGTTTTGTTTCTAAATACGATTCATTAAAGTTTATTAAACTACCTAAGTATATTTTGCACATGAAGTACGTCCACAAAATTTATTAATTAAATAGACATTTTCTACGTAGCTAAGTAACAAATGTTGTATAAGGGGATGCTTGCAAACAACTCGTGTTACAGATATTCTTTCAACGAAACTTTTATTATCTTTTGAAACCAACTCCAGACTCGAATCCGAAAGACACGTCACAAATGAAACATTACCACGACTTGGAATAAAACGTAATGTAATTACCCCATTTGCGATACCCTACTTAGCTGAATCTTAGATTATTAACTTTGAAGATGTAGGTGCGTGATGTAGACAATAGTTATTTAGTTTTTCCAATAATTTAGATCCCAAACAAGCTTTTGTAAAGATGTTTATAAATTCAAACAAAAATAGGCATACAAAAATGATGTATCCAGTATTTCAGACTAATATTCATATGTATAATAGGTACCTGCAGCTTATCAAACCGATATCAGCATGATAAAGCTTTCTGCATGGCGGATGAGAGCGTCCGATTTTATTAATTACTTTGTGTTTGAATAGAAAAGCCTCAGCCCGAAGCATGTTTTATTATTGAAACACTGCAACTGAAATTAAGACAATTACAGGACGTTTCTATATGTTTCTAAAGACAATATCGATGGCGACATGATTGCATTGCTGTAAATCGCACTGAATGAGAATTTACAGTTTCTCTCTTGCTGATGGACAGTTGATAAAATAGCTGATCGTTGCTGCATGTTATTTACTTATGATACAGTCATCCCCCAAAGGTTACGTCTCACTTAGAGTTTGCATTCCGTGTCTTGGGAAGTTTTATCGTTATTGATTATTTTTCTTTTGGGTTTGCCAAAACACCGGGTATTTTCTTACTGTTTGTTTCTGTAGTAATGTGTAACAGAACATAGTGGTATGCAATGTAACTTTAATGTTTGTCATTCTGTAAGTTAAAAGTAATATGTACAGACATTTTTATAAATAATGTTTTTATACTCCGTTGCACTGCAATACTACTACGTAATTTACACGCTCGTAGCACACCTACACTGTCGGACTGCAATAGTAAAACCGCTTATTTCACTTGTTTAAAGTTCAAGCAAGGAAAATAAGTATGCTATTGCAAGTTCACAACCGGGGTGTGCTATAAGCGTCGTAACTGATCAGTGTCTAGTTTAGTCAAAGCAGTTTTGGGAATACATACAGTACTCGAAATCTAGAATCTGTGGGCCTATCGACGTGGACCAACCACACTATTAATTTAATTTACATTCATGCGTAATCTAACAATAACAATAATTGATGTCTCGCAAAACTGCTTGACTTATGCGATTTATTTTCATATTAAATTGTGCATATTACAATGTAAGAATATGTTGTAGGAGCAAGAGCGTGCGGAGCGCGCACGCGAGCGTCCTCCGGCTCGTGCGCAACTGCAGGTGTGGTTCGAGAGCGAGCTGCGCAAGCTGGTTGTTGTGCTGATTGCCGCCGACGATCTGCCACCCAGGGACCACACCCTCGGATACGGAGATGAGCCTGAGGCCTTTGCCAGAATACGCCTCTTACCTTCACTGTAATTATATGTCTCTCAATATCACACACATGCAAACAACCTCCTTAGCATCACACGTTTTGTTACGTCACACATTTACACACTCATCACTACACTACATGTCATAATTACTTCAAGTTATGTAACATGTGTATTTTCTTATCTATATACTCGTAACAAATGAAATATTTTTTGAAAAAATCGTTGCAGTGTTAAGTGCAAATGATATAGACCCCAAAACAATTTTTTTTGAACTTTTGTCTGTATCTGAACGTGTGATCTACGTTCAGATACAGTAATAATCACTGAGCGGATTATAATAAAACTTACCATCGTTACAGCTTACATACTGGGTTCATATTTTGAGTATTTTTTCCGGATCCTTTATAGAGTTCCCATGGGAATCATTCTCAAAACCACGTGAACGAAGTTGCGGACACAGCTAGTCAATAATATTAGTCAGTACTAGTACTAGTTCGTAGACTAGTCGATTTATCAAAATTTACAGGATTCCTAACTAAAAATAAATGTTTATTGTTTGGCAGCGAGTCCTGCCCACCAGTGGAGACAGACCCCGCCTCAGCGTCATGTAGCCCCGTATGGAACGCGACTCTGGGATTCGGCGGACTCACTGCTGACTTGCTGGCAGGACGTGCGTTAGAGCTTACTTTGTGGGACGCCTGCCCCGGAATCGACCCTGTACTTATTGGAGAATGCACAGTAATTATACTCACTGTATTAAATTTTATTTATATTACTGTACGAATAAGTCATCATCACCAGGCCTTTTATTATCCACTGCTGGACATGGGCCTCGTGCACAAGACATATGCATGAGGAATGCATAGTCTCAAAACGCCACGCTAGCCAAGCGGGTTGGTGAGTCCACTCTTTACGGGTATAGTCTAGATCCTCAGTGTTTGTGCTACCACTTGTGTTTGTCTTTAGTCGGCTTTTACGACACCTACGGGGCCACATGAAGAGATGGGGTGGAGCTATTCTAAAGCCGGCCGACATTACACGGCTAATAAATACAAATAAGTACAGTTTTGAATTCAAAAGTAACCCTTCAAGTAACTGCCCATTTTCCTAATGCTGTAACCATCGATTTAAGAATACATACTGCATATGTTATACAATCACTCTAGGGCAGGCACGTTACAGTCTAATAGGGTTCTATGTTCAGTTCAGTAACTCTCGAATTCTTTAGTTCATATGTGTTTTGAAAAGGAAACATTCTTATTACGTAATACTTAAGTTTCAAATTTGACTTTTGAATTAACCCCTCCTCATCTGCTTCACCCTAGAAGTTGCCAACCAGGTTTCTTTGATAAGAACGTATGATGTGTCATCTAATCTATTCCCATATGGATGACTGTAACCTATAGTTTGGTCGGCTGTAGATTTCACTGGTAGTAATTTAATTTGTAGATGGAGGTAGAGAAAGCATTTGCTGAGGAACGCGCAGTTTGGTGGACTCTAGAGGAACGCGGCACGCGGTCCGCCAGCACCTCGCCTCGCGGCTCTCTGACCGGCGCAAGAGCTCTGCGCCGGGGAGATTTCGCCTCACAACGCTCCGTGTCGGGTAACTACGTACTTACTCTCCAACATACATTAGCAAACTATTTCTTAAGCTTACAGACCAGTGCCTTTCTTTCAACTACGGAATGAAAAGTATAGAGATTATTGATAAAAATTTAGGCGTAGCAGATTGTCTGACGTTCGTATGAAACAATTTCCAGATGACGTGGACTCTATTGGTGAATGTGCAACATTGCTACACCCCGACCATGCATGGGTAGCGGGATCGCGTCGCGGTTCTTCGCAGTCCGAAACTCTTGAGGTTGAAGTCTACCAGCTTGGGAAAGATTTCTCTCGCTCCCTGCCGGGCTCTAGGCGATCTTCTTTTCAACAGCAAGATAAAGGTAACGCCTACAATTACTTACTCGTATCATTGATTGTACCCAAATTTTGTATTATAAATCCAATTTTTGAAGTGTTTGCAAATCCCAGTGGTAATAGTGGTAATTTAATTCCTACTATAATGTAGATTGGTTACCCACAATTGCCTTGTGCTGTATTTATTATTACTTACTCAGCTCACCATATGAGTTTCTGAGCACGCAAATTACTATCTGAGCACGAAATGATAATCCTTCCTTGCGTAGTTAAACGTTTAATGTGAGAAGTTTAAGGTATGATGTGAAAGTAAAGAAGTATAATGACAACGTCGGTGAGCACTTGATCATGTAACATTAGTTCATTGAGTGAAAGTAGAATCATGTGACGATGGATGCTTTGTTAAATAATGCGCAGAAATTAATGAGAATGATGTAAGGTAAGGTATGAATGAAGTGGTAATAAAATGCATGAGTCCACTGCGTGCATTCCACGCATGAGTTCAACAAATGTGTTGAGTGCGCATGAGGGCACAGAGCACGTGTGTGCGCAGAGGGCGGGACGGAGCCGGTGCCGGTGATGGGGGCGAGCCGGCAGCGACGGCGTTCTTCATGCGCACGCCGTGACCCTGACGACATTCTGCGCTCGCTGCGCGCCGTCAAGGGAGAGCTCGGCCGCACGCTCTCGCTCTCCGGCTCCACCGCCAGGCGTAAGTATCGCACTGCACACCCTCACCCACACACCCACACACCCACTTCCATCCACTGCCTGCGACATGTCAAGTCCTATAAGGTATAACGTCATTAGCGACAAAACCCATATACTTCTTGACAGAGTTATTGAAATACTGTTTTTAATGAACAATTTATGAAGTTCACTGTTTACTGGCTTTCAAGATACAGATTTTCAATTTAGTTTGAGAGTCAAGGACTCACTGTAAAACTTGTATGTAAAAATTTAGAGAAATAAAGACAATTTCAAAATATTTTTATCGCTTACAGTGTTTTGTCTTATTGACATTATCTCATTCGAGTTGGAAAATCAAACGTTCTTAAATGAAACGTGAGAATTGTTATTACAGAAAGCCGCCTGGTTCTAGAATACGTATACATAGTAAACAGTCGTAGTTGTGTAACAGATACACACAGTGGGGATCATTTGTTAGATTCATAGAAGCACGTTTAATGCGTATGTTATCAGAGCGCACTCGCGCATTTTATGAAACGGTTTTATGAGACGGTCAACCAACACATAAAATACAAAATAAATAAAACTACCCGTACATGCCTTTCGAAACAGACTCTTCCGGTAAATAAACACCATAACTGGCAACTAAAAGTGTCGTAGACATTATTCAGTATTCTAAAACAATTTTCTATATTTTAGCACAGAATGAACAAAATTTTTTTGTTATACAATTTCGACGTGATGCAAATCGGTAGCTACGAATATACCGCGTCTATTATATATGTTATGAAATTCGTAGTTGGCTACGCGTCCCGAGCTTAACAAGCTACGAATTTCGTAGCAAACCAGGAGCCACTGATTAAATATTATTACAGAAAACTTTGTTAATTGTGTACCTATTTATAAGTTTTGCAAACATACATTTATCAGACAATAAGTATATTTTATTTAATAATACACATACATTTTCGTTATTAAACGAATTGCCTAATCGATATTATTGAATTGATGTGAACTTTACAATAAGAAAATGAGTTTTACTTTCAAAAATTATATGTCTATAGTAATAAGAAAAATCACTATAGAGCTTCTATTGTATTTTTTATTTAATTAATTCTCTAACTTTATTTAATTAACAACCACAAATCTCGGCGATCGTGCCTGAGTGCACCTCGATTCGAAACACGAGTTCCATTAACAGGCTCGAGTGTCCGCCGATCGCCGCCGAAGTAACCGTATTCACCAGTTCCGACCGACCCCCATTCACAACCACCATTAGACTATGCGAACATTGAGGGTAGTACTGACTTGTACTGTTGTGCTTGTTTGGTCAGCAGCGACGGACCGTTAGCACCTCGGTAAGCGACTGCTCGTGCCCGCGCCCGCGCGTTCTCCCATAAAGGGTTTGTTCGCGCGGTATCGGTGTACGCGATCCCTTGTGACGTCCGACGGCCGCCCTACTCCGTTACCGCCTCCGTCGAGACCAGGCTGAACCCGGGCGTTCTACGACGGAACTCCCGGCTGCACCTGATCCCGATCGAGAACCGGAACAGAGCCTAAGGCCACGTAGTAGCATGGGTCATACATCGCTTGCGCGGCGGCCGCGCGCACGCACCGTTGAATGTGGCTGCGCCCGATGCTTCTCATCACTTCACTGTGTCTGTACTGTACTGTCCTGACGCATGCCCGGTCGCGGGCGATCACGCTCACTTCATCTGTCTCTGTGTACCGTCTGTTCGGCTGCCCGTCAACGTTCATTTCGATGGCATTGTGTCGCCTAGGATGTTTTGGACTTCATTACCTCTGCGAATGTCACTCATTATTACGATACGCATTCTATTAGATTTCTTGTACATAATTAATCTTATTTTTAGGCCGTAGATGGATTTTATATCCGTTTCATAGACTAGGTTTAATTGAAATTTCTGAACTAGTGAATGAGTAAAGGACGCTTCCGTATGCGTCGCCGCTAGGTCAGTCGCGCACGCGCATGACGTAGCATCACGGGACGCGACACTCGCGGCTCGTCGGCCAGCGACGGCATGGGCCACGCTATGTTTCCACGTGACACGAAATTATCTAACTTCAATTAATGGCTGTTGATAACACGGAATGCTTAACATACTAAATTTAAAAATGCTTCAGGCAACTATTAGAAACTCGACTACACTCTTGGCTGCACACGTTTTAACGCTTTTTCTTTCATTTATGTGTTTAGGCGAAGAACCAATTCCAGTCTGAAACTGTACATTGGCACGAAGCTGTTTGACGTGCTTACTTTATGTATAATGTTTATTCTTATCATTTTAAATGTTTAATATTCTCATTTCATATGTTTTTTGTTTACTAATTAAATGTTTTGAGCAATACGTAAATATTACATATTAAAATTATTAGCAAAGAAAGTCGTGTTCTTAACAACTCTAGTCTCGTACCCTGTACCTCACCCGCATTCGATCCCATCTATAAAGTATATGAAGAGGTTCTAGTCTATAGCCGGGCGCTGGGTGCTGGTAGTATGTGTTGAGAGATGCGCAGGCACGGCGACTGGGCGCAAGGGCAGCATGTGGGCGGCGGTGCCGGCGGCGGCGGCGTGCGACGCGGCTGGCGCGGCCGGCACCGAGACCGACGACGTGCCGCTGGGGCCGGGTCAGCTGCCGCCGCGCAACGCGCACTTGCCACCGCTGCACGCTGAGATCAACATCAGCATCATCATGATCAAGGGCCAGCTCGAACTTGAGGTAACGAAGTTGTTTTGAATTCATAAAATAAATACAAATGTTAAATATACGTAACAGGTGGATATGTTAATATTCCAAGTCTCTCCTCACGTTCAACAAAAAAAAACATATTCCTTTGGGCAGAATTAATTAATTATGCAAAATTTAGTTTTGTCGGACGTCACATTTAACTTCAATAAAGAATTAAATGATATCGCTATTTTTGTTGGGCTATCGCATGTTAACAAAACTTTATTTTGTTAAGTATCCTTGTACGTTTTGATTCAACGCTTTCTTTTGTTATTATGGAACAGTAGCTATGGATGTAAACCTATTCATAATTACTATGCTGCTGTTTGTTCCTAAGTACATACAGAACATTATATTTTTCACACATTTCATACAACGTAAATTATCTATAATAGAAACATCCTAACAAAATGAATTTACTTATTGCTGATAGGTGTCTCACGCGCGGCGCGTGTACGGTGTGAACGGCGAAGTGCCAGACTCGTACGTAAAGTGTTACCTGCGCGACGGTGACAAGTGGTTGCACAAGCGCAAGACGCGCGTCGTGCGTCGCACTACTGAGCCACACTTCAAACAGACCCTCAAATACCAGGTAACACTCCAATCGCATTGAGCTACAGACTTTTGCTCGCCTGGCATTGATTTCCCTAAGACTAAGAACGCAACACATCCTGATCGAAGACTCTGACTAGACAACTTTATGTAACAAGACCTGGACCTCTCCCTTATTTCAATATTTATTCCATTGCCAAACTTATCGATTTTACAGGCGAGCGAGGCTCTCGGTCGCACACTAGTGGTGATGTTGTGGCAGCGTTGCGGTGGTTTTGAACACAACCTTGCGCTCGGCGGCGCGGAAATCTCCCTCGAGAAGCTGACTCTGCCTCAGCGCACATACGGCTGGTACCCGTTGTTCCCGGCCACTTCGCTCGCGCACGACGAGTCGCCCGACTGATCGCGCGAGCCGTCGCCCGACCGGTGCGCCGACTACTAGCGCGGCAGGCGACGGCTTTACAACATTACAACACGAGGCATCACGCACGGATGTGTCATTGTGTCTTATTGCATTCATTGGTGGATGGATTTGATATGATCCTTCCGCGTACTTCACAAATTCAACAATTTCTCCAATACAACCATATTAGCTATAATATGTCCAATAATGTTTTAAAACAGTATTTTTAAAACAGTTTTAAAACAGCTATAATAAATGTCCTAGATTAGCAATTGCAGACATTCCAACGAAGATTTAGAAATGTGAATTATCCCTGTATGATGCCACGTGTTATAGTTTCAACTCATGTTTAATGTGCGCTACAACCGTTTAGCGAGCTCGAGCCCCTTGCTGCCCTAGTGGCGCTATATAGCTACTATTTATTGTAAATAAATCTGAATCTGTAAAATTTTAATGCGATTGTTTTATCTAAGAGAAAATCTTGATGGTTTCATGACTTTGATCGTGATAAAGAACTTATCAATTACAATTGACGCGGTGTAAATACCTGTAAACTTGGACAGGCATGAAGCGGACATTTGGTTAGCCGCTTTATATTTGATTTTGTATCGATACTGAACGTAGATTGTATTCTCGTCGCTGAAGACATCACCTTAGACAGTAGTTACATTATAAAGAGGAGCTTAAAAAGGTTGCTTCGACTTTTAAATTACGCGTACGAATGTAGTGATTTTATAGTATGTGTTATATAACATCATATAACTCATAGCATTTGTGTATATGTTTTATTATTAGAATAGAATATGATGTAGGTAGAAATTACAAGAAAGTATAGAGCGTTGTCATGTCAAATACACAAAATAGATTCCATTGGCTACCTCTCGTGCGAACGCTGTAGTATACGTTAGTTTATTTTGCTCCAACCAGGCCATGGATCTGCATGTCGATATTTTATCGTTTAGCGCAAAAACACGATTCGCATAACGTACTTACTAAATTTATAGATATCTTATAAACTATATTATATGTCATCTCAAAATATAAGCCCAACTTCAACACTTTGCCTTATATGATTAATACATTTCTAATGTTATTCTAGTGAGTAAGCGCGTCTAGGTAGGTACTATTCTTCCAAGGTTGTGCTTTAGTGAATTTCCCCTAATGTAATACACTACAATCAATCTGTAGTAGACATTTTCTAATCTATAAACATCGTTTCTTCGTGTTAAAAATTTATATCTCTACTGTAAATAAAATACTCTATGTAAATTATTTTCCAAAATTTTCTACGCACAACTATTTTCGTGATAACTTTTATCATTATTACCAATTTTTTATAATGGTAGAAAACAAACCAAATGTACACATTCCTGACAAATATTCTAATGTAGTCTTTTTAAATCATCTTAAAGAGTATTTAACATTAGTTTCTCGTATTACTCGTAGACGCCGTAATCTTAGAGCTCGGTATTTCTTTATAGGAGACATTCAGACATATGGTACGTGTAATCTATGTAACGTTATTTAAGTAGTGTCAGCTGTTTAATGTTTAGGAAATCATTCGAAAGGTCCTATAGAAAAGACATTGGCGGAGGTGAAAGCGGCCTAGCTCATAACAAACAATATTGTACATTATTTACGAGTATATTTGTGGAATATTTTTATTATCGATGTTAGTTACAAATTACATATCTACGTGAAAAATTATAATGTAATAATCTTAATAAATCTGTGTTCTTCCAATGCTGTAACAGCTTAATGGCTCGCTGACAATATCTCATTAGAATGTGAATATAAGTTTTCGTACTGTCCTCACGTGGCACTTCCCTGGCCGCGCGCCACGCGCGCCCCACGCGCCACACGCCACGCGCGCCACGCGGTCTGCGCGCCATCGGCCGCATCACGCACACTAAGGAAACCCTTTTCTAGTTAGTCTGTTTATAGCTATGTATATGACCTTTTTTATTTCACCATGGTTGTACACTATCTAAGAGAGAGATATATACATATATATTTAAAATCTTTATATAATTCTATTAGATTAGATATGTATATCAAATTATTTGAAACGAAAAGCGAAAAAATATCTAATATTTAACCATATTATACGATTCCTTAAACTAAAACTTGTACTGTGTATATCTTTTTTTGTTGTAATTTTTACTTTCGTTTGCATAACTGTGAACAAAATGATATAGTCGTACGATTCGTAACAAATCTATCAATGATATTTATGTAGATATTAATAAAAAAATATATATACCTATCGATTCCGGTAGAATGTTGGAATCGATGAAATTCATTTACGCTTACTATTTCGATATGTTAGTATAAAAATAATATACTACGTAAGAGACAAATGTAAAAAATGTATTGTCTAATAATTATTATGTGCCTCGACGACCCCCGATATCGCATCGACACTTACACCGCACACATCCCACTTGTATAGAGATGAATACATATTATGTGGTCCATTTATCTGTAACTCGGCCACTAGCCTGACTAAATCGATGTGATATGGTATCGGATATATCATACTATGTTGTACCTAAACGACATCGTGTAAGCTTTCTTACTTAATGTGTTTCTTCCTCGACACGATGTTACGCGGTCATTTCCATTGCTCCGCATTGCGGTTAAACACTGAGAATTAATAGTACGCCACTAGAAATGCAATATACACATACTGTTAAGTACGAGTATTTAAACTTCAATAGAATATTATACGTTTCTGCACATAGAACTTGTTAGTTAATGCGTAATTCAAACCCGATATATTCTAAAGGTTGATTTCTCAGTGTTTATTATGAAGCGGAGCAACTTCTACAAATCCTAGTACGTAACAAATATGTGTGTCAAAGTATATTATTAAATAAATGTGATAACAAAATGAGTTTATTATAGCGGTATAAACGATAAGCTCTGGTGTTTCATTTCTATCAGGAAGCTGTAAACATTGCCAAACAACTAAAACTTTAACATGAACTATTTCTATAAGCTTTGTAAACTTTCGAGTTGACAGTTTTTTTTGTTTTTTTTTTATGGACGACGGCGGCAGATGAGCATACAGTCCACCTGAAAGTAAGTGGATGCTGTCGCCCATAGACATCCGAGATACATGCCAACATTAGTCCTAAATGACAAACGTTGGCATGACCCTGGATGCGCTGCTTACCTTGGGATTGGTTCTCTATTTTGATACTAAATGTATTTTTATCTGTCTCAGGTTGTACTTAGAGACATCTAGTCAGAGTACTTACATAATTTAAAAAGTAATAGGATGTATAGGATGTACATTAATTTGTACAAAATGAAGTAAATTTAATTCTCCCAATCTGCACTATTCAGGCCCTCCTTAAATGCCCCCGAATGCCATTGCCGACAAGCGCATGCCATTGATTTTTTTATTTAAAGTGGATTGATTTCGCGGCATCATTTTGGCATAAGGTACAATATGAAACGACTGCAATGAAGGCAAACAAAGAGTACACAAACAGGACAGCTGACTGTCTTGACTTGTCACAGACAGAATGAAACAATATAATAGCAAGCAGGATTACCGCCATCACCGGATTACTCTTAATTTTTAGTGCAAATTCCATTTCAGTTACAGATTCTAAACTACTCCTCAAAATAGACCATCGGATGAGACCATTGGACAATTGGACATACATCCAATATCCAATTGGATAAGAAGAGCGGAAGGCAGTGTATGGTGACGAGCCTTGCGAGAGGTTTATATCCAGCAGTGGCTGATTGGATGCTATGATTAGTATATCCAAATTTTGAACTATTGTAAAAAAACAAAGGATTTAATTACATATAGTTTTATTGGATTTTAAGGTACTACGCATATACGAGTATATACATGCATATACTAATATCTACATGACAAATTATAGATAATATTGACATTTTAGTACAACATGTATAATATTGCAATAAGAATTTCAATATGAATGCAATATGATCTTATGATCCTTCCAACAGCAAATCAAAAAGCGCGTAACTATTGTAATAAAATTAACGTGCATTGCAACGTTTAACACGATGAAGTGATTTATCATTGCGAGGGATATATCTTGTACATTAAGCGTTGATATATTCTATTATAGTTTTTGCAACACGCTAGCGCGCGTCTGTTTTACTTGTGGTGATGAGTGTCCGCACGAGAAAGTGACCTTATATTGTCATTAAACGTGTTAAATTGTCATAACATATTGACATTAAAGTTACTTATCGCGTTTATCAATTAAAATAAAGAAACATTCAATTCTAATAGTATTATATAAAAAAATTAAGTAAAAATTTTTAGAGCTCTATAGGGTCTTCATCTTTTAAGTATGCTTTATCTTTTTCAAAATTTAAATGGAATAATGCCTATTTTTATTAACAAAGGAAATTAATTATTATAGAAATTATATTATTGTAAGGATTTTTTTATTAAATTTAATTGAATATAAATTGAAAAATAAATATTTTTAATACAAATCAAATATAATAAATATCAAATTTAAAGAATAATTCTTTTTTAAATTTTATTTTTATAGGTCATTTAACATTTACACTATACGTACAAATTATAGCCGCGTTCCGAAGTAGCGCGACGCATTATAAAAACTGCGACAATCCACATTACAGACGCGGCGGGCCGCACCTCAACGCAATAATTTAAGTCGGTTAGCTTTTGACTTACATCCGTTAACTGTGCCTGTTCAACGCAACGCACATTGAGGCGGGTCGCATGGCACCGCATAATATTGGTACATAAATATAACTGGCGTGCGATCCGCCAGTGCGCTGCGCTGCGGCGCGATGTGGCCCGCCTAAAGTGTGCGATGCGATGGTTTATACGAAATGTTTGAAAATGATTCTGAAGGATTTTTGCAATGTTATGCGCTGCAGTGTGGCCCGCCGCCGTAATATGCGCGAGCCTTTACAGTTGGGAGTAATCATCGGGCCCGCACCAGGCGGCGATGTGACGTAACAGAGCGCTCGCCGCGCTCCCCACGCCCCCGGCACCCCCGCGCGCCGCGCTGTGCGCCCGCGACCACCACTCGCGGTTCGCGCAACGACCTGATCACACCGTACATTATACACTTAAGCATACATGAGCACTCATCATACGTAATCCCTCGCAAAGTTGAGCCAAGGGCACACCGGACAGGGTCGCGCAAGTAGTGTCGTAAAAACGAGAGTTAAGCACTCGACGCTCGAGCGCTGAGTGAGCGGTAAAAATGAACTTTTAAGACTACCGTTAAAGGTTAGTGAGCGTTATAATCCATTTTTTTAATGTTTCATAGTCTTAAACCCTTGTAGTTAAAAGCTAGAGTCTAAAACAGTTAAGGATCAACAGCACTAACTTAGTGAAACGTTCAGCGCTTGTATTAACGACACTACTTCTACGTACATTCATATAGTACAATAGATATTTTAGCTAAATGACTAAAATATCTATTTTGTACTAAGTATAAATTCCAAGAAAATTATCCTGGACGGTGATTAAGGTAAAACATGTTTTAAATCCACGTTACCTGTTTTTTTTTTTAATGGAAAGATAGCGGCAGCTGAGCTTCCACTTGGTAAGTGGATAATGTCGCGCGTGGACATCTACGATACATGCCAACATCAGTCCAGAATGACAAGTGGTGGCACGCCCACGGATGCGCTTGCTTACCTTTGGGGACTTGAGAATGAATTTGGAGAAAAGTTTAGAAAAATGGGGACGGATGGGATAGGAAGGGATGGAAATAGGCTTTGGCAATTCTCACTCACTACCGAAACACGAGCGTACAATGCATGCAATGGAGGAATATAGGATAGGATGAAGTGTGAAATGCAATAGTTGCATTTAAATAGTGGGAATTACATAATCTTCTTATGCGAGAGGGTAACGTGACCACTACGAAGCAATTATATAAACAGAAGTCTAAACAGTTATGTATATTAAATGACAAATAATTTAACATTAATCTAGTATACTGCGCGGGAACAGATTTATTCTCGCACAACTGTCATCCTTCTGATAGATGATAATGTAGACCACATTTCTTAAAAAATATACTCGTATCAGAGCGCGAAGTAGTCACGCTACGTAGGCGTAGCAGTACTACGAAACGCTACGCACTGCTACGGATTCGTAGCAGATCTACAGATTTTGTAGCAATGGACATGGGCCAATTTTTCTAACACCTTGTGTTTTTTTTTAATATAATAAGTAGTCGGAAAAGTTCGCGGTCTTTTTTAACGTATGAACGTTTTGAACGTGTAAATAGCAACACTAATCACTGGCGGGAAACTGATATACCGCTTGATAGGTGATATACCGTTTTGTAATGGTGGCAAATTGAAATTACAAGTTAAAAGCTTTATCTTTTCATATTTTTGTAACAATTTTATAATGGAAGTTAATAAGGAGAAAATTAGATGTTTTACAATTTTTTACAAATTTACAGTGTTTTACAAAAGAGATTTGTGGTGTTTACGGAGAAGATGTTTATCTAAAACTACTGCAAAAAATGGTTAAGTCGATTTAGGTCTGATAATTTTGATGTGAATAATGTTCGTTGCCGTGGTCATTGTTCAGAATCAGCCCCTTGTAGCGAACTCTAAGTCAAGCGCGATACGCGCATTAGAATATTAATCAAATCACAAATAAATTGCCATCAGTTTCAATGCATAGGAACATCAGTGCACCTACCCGTGGCGTCTGTTGCGTAGAAATTGGCGAGGACACCCCCGCGTCCGAAGTTCGCAGAGACGTGGAGGTCCTCACCAGCTGGCACGCTTTACATTCACTATTTTTCGAAGCCGATGGCAAACCAAAGTTTATTTCTACCAATTGTTTTGTTATTATTTAATGCATTCGACCGCCGACCGGCCGCCCAAGCGAGATCCGAAAGCAAGAGCACGTGTAGTGTTGCCACTGACAAATATAAACACCACCTTTTTTTTTTAATTTTGACTACCATAGAGGTCAATTCTGAACAGTCGTCCTATTAAGATAAATGTTGATGTTATCATTGAAAAAATTGAAGCACAATGTATTTGCCAAAAAAAAAATTCTAACGCATTGCACAACGCATGTCAGGCACAGCTAGTAATATATATAATATATTCACTATACATTTTCGTTGGGAGAGAGTGCATGCTCTCTCCCATGCTGGAGTGCTGGGCGCACTCGACTGGTCATGTTACTCTTACAGAAGACTACCTTGAAATGTACTGCATTTCCCACTTTATCGTATTTCTCCAATGTACATACGTGTTTCGGTAGCGAGTGAGATATGCCAGAGCCCATTCCCACCCCATACTATCCTATCCTTCTCAATTTTCCCAACCCTTTCCCTCAATCCATTCCTTAATCTGCAAAGGTAGGCAAGCACATCCGGGGGCGTGCCAACTATTCTCATTCTGGACTGATGTTGGCATGTATCGCGGATGTCTATGGGCGACAGTGTCCACTTACCATCAAGTGGACTGTGTGCTCGTTAGTCGCTTTTTTCTATAAAAAGAAATATATTCTAGTTCTTTGTCCAAAAATATAAAACTCATATGAGATGTTGTACGTGTCTAATTCTTTAGAAAAAATAATAAATATTGAATAATTAAAAAAATTGGCCCACACACTTTGAACCTAACTGGTGACTGGTGGCGGGACGCGGGGTGGGAATTTGGTTCGCATAACTTTAGTAAGGAACCTTTGCAAACTCACGCGAACTCCTACTTAGCATAAATACTGAATACTGATCTATAAACATGTCATTTTGCCTCGCAATATAAATATACTAATTTACAAGACATGCTATTTATTTTACTTTTTATTGGGTGCAAAAAACTAATATTTCAGCGACGAGATTTCACTAATCAGGATTATTTAAATCATAGAGTATATAATTAATAAAGTAGAGTATACTTAGCAATTAAACAACTTAATTGTTTAATTGCTATGTATAGTAATCGCGAAAACCTAAGAAAATATTAGAGTGTACTTGTTTATTATTAATAATTATAATGAAAATGGCATTTTGTAGCCTACCATAATAAAAACGTCCGTCTCCCACGACTAATTGCATGAGAATCAACGAGTTAATATATGCTCGCTTGCAAAGCTCGTGCGCACGCACGAATTCACCACATGCTGCATCTCATCACGCAGTCGCACCACTCGCACAAGTCTTTGCAGTATTTCTTTTTTATTTCTTTATGTAAATACTGCGCTCACATAGATGCGATCATTTCATAACGAACATCTTTTTGCACGACATTATTAAAAAATGATTTATCAGATAATTATTACAAATCATTTTTTAAATAAAATATTTATGACATACAAGGAAGTTACAGAACGCGGAACAAGATTACACAAACTGTTAGATCGCTTACCGTTATTAAAAGTGACGAGTCGTGAGCCGAGCGGGTAGCCGGTGAGCACGCAGCAGGGCTCGTCCGCCGCCACGCTCGCCGCGTACACGCCGCGACTGTCCACCGGCAGCGTCTGCCACACATACACATAATTTGTCACTAATTCTACTACTTGTCACTAATGTTTACTATAATAACTTGCTTGTATTCAGAGATACAGTCAGCAACACGATAATGTAAATCTTTCGATTCTAGTCCTTATTAATAGCCGATTAAGGTACCGATCGATATAGGTTGACCTGTTGCTGAGTGTACATAGAATAGAATTAATCATTTTTACATTCCAAAACATAATAATACATTATGAACAACGTGGATGGGCGTTAATAACGCCCATCAGATACCAAGATTATATAAGAAATCGTAGGATACTGTTCACTCACTGGCAGTTTTACATACAAATACAACATGCATAGAAATACACGTATCTATAATACATGTGCATATAAAATCACTTATCTTATTATTGTGAATTTCTTTTATCTTATTTTGTATTTTATGATATGATACATAAGCTGTATTTTGGTTAAAGCACAAATTAATTTATTATTTCATATTATTATTATTATTATTATTGGAAAAGTAATGAAATCTCAAAATCTGTTTATGAATCTGATTGTTACGTTGTTGATAAGTGACTGTATGATTTCTGAATAAATAATTAAATTATTTCTTGCTTCAAAAGCAAGGATTTTCATAACAATACTAAGTTCTACATCTGATACATCATAAATAAAACTGCGCCTCAAAGAGATGTCTTAACCCACCCACGGTTTATAGTTATTGCAAGTATTTGTGTAAAATATTTACTAATCATCTTTTAAGTTATATTTATTTTATACATTTCATCGCACCTCCCCACGTGCCTCCCCAAAACCCAAAGGTTGGCTGGTAGACAATCCCTCCAGGCATTAAGCTCGCCTTTTGTACAATTAATTGCAATAAAGTTTTTTAAATAAATAAATAAAAAATATAAGCGAGTGCGCTCGCAACAAATAATAATTATTATTGTTGGGTCACCATTCTTAATTTAGCCGTGTTTATAATACTGTCGTGTTTGATACGTACAACAGTGGCGTGATATTACTATATTGCACTATTTTTGCACTATATTGAACGGAGGCGGACTTAATGCCTTAAGGTATTTCTCTATCAATCGACCGTTGGTTAAATGTGAAAGATGCAGAAGAAATTAGACAGTAATCTTAATTCATCTATAATATCATGTTGACGATGTTTCTTTCAGCTTTCAGTCTCGATGTGTCTCAGCAATGGAATGTTGTGCGTGTACCTGCTCCACTTGCTGGTCCATGGAGACGGCCAGCACCCACTCGCGGGCGTCCTCCAGCGGCGCACCGCGCACACAGGCCTGCGACAGCAGCAGCACGTTGCGCGCCCAGTCCGTGCACTCTGATACCAATCACATATACCTAATACATACCGACAAGTTACACAAAACGGCACAATTGAAAGAATAAAATAGCAATAATAATTCTCTTAGAGCTATGACAATTAATAAAATTAACTGGATCATCTATAAACAAAAATTGACAGTTTTAATGAAAGAGATTCGTTGTTAAAAGGATGCATGTTTTTACATTTAACCCTGTATATTGTTGTGTACAGTGTCATAGAGACGTTTAATGCGCTGAACATCAGATGGATGCAAAAAGTCACAAATTAGGAAGTCCTGCGACGAGTCGCTCGGAAACGCGAACTCTTGCAGACTGTCAAGTGCTGAAAAGTTGCGTATCTGCGTCACGTGTTAAGGTATCAAAGATACAAACTCTTGCAACTGATTATAATGGGCGAGATCGCCGGAAAGAGGTGTGTTGGTCGCAGGAAAAAGTCGTGGCTGCGTAACATAAGAGAGTGGACTCGTATCGCGGGTGTAGCCGAACTGTTTGGCCTTGCGAGAGACAGGCCAAAATATTCGGAGGTGATTGCCAACCTTCACTAGTTAGAGAGGCACCGCAAGAAGAAGAACAGGAACAAATGTTATATCGTTGTTTTTGTATATACCAAAGTCTGTGTAGTCGAGCATGTGCGCGGAGTCGTCGTCGGCCGCCTCGGCGAGGTCTAGGCAGCGGTTGAGCAGCACGAACGCCTCTCGCGCGCCGCTCCCACCCTCGCCCCGCACGCACAGCCCGCACACGTACAGAGCTGCACACGATTACAATGAGATATCACTAGCACAAGCCGTCAAAAGACGTCACTCATCGAACCTATCTACTAAGTATCAACAAAAATAATAAATAAGTCAAAGACCTTTAAATATTCCCCATCAGTATTTCTTGTAACTTTTTAATTGTTTAAAGTAAACTATTTTATTTGTTTATGTAAGTAAACTATTGACTGGTGGATAACAAAGCCGATGCCACAAGCTCCGAGAAACCTCTAAAATAGTGGACTCGCCATACATCCCCCATGCAAAAGACGACACCCATGTCCAGCAATAGACGATAAAAGGACTGATAACGGTTGTTGCATTTAAAACTGGTAATTATTATGGTCATCTGGTCAAGTTACCCCTCCTTTGACCGTTAAGTGTACGTTAATGTTTCGATTTTGAATGAGATATGTCAGACCCCATTTCTTATTACATTCCATTTTCTCTATTTACCCGTGTGTCTTAATTTATTGATCTCCTAATGTACGTACGTGTCTCAGTAGTGAGTGACATATGCCAGAGCCCATTCTCATACCATTCTATCCTATACATCCCCATTTTCCCGACCCGTTCTCCCAATGCATTCCTTAATCTGCAATGGTAGGCAGCGCATGTAGGGGCGTGCCAATGTTTGCCATTCTGGACGGATGTCGGCATGTATCGCGGATGTCCATGGACGACAGTATCCACATACCATCAGGTGGACTGTGTGCTCCTATGTCGCCTTTTTATAACTAATCGTTTTTATAGACCTTCGCAAGGGGGCCTTGCTTAGGTAAGATCTGGACAAGCTAAAGACGACGAAGTGAGAAAGGCGTATGATAGGAAAAGGATACTCTTTTATCCTACTCGATGGACTGGGATAGTATGAGAAATTGACATGTATCAGCCTATAACTTTCCACTTCAGTGCGCAGGGCTGCCCTACTAAATCACTGGACCCGTAATCTACCACGCGGCCCCTGTGCCGATTGGTTTTTTTTATATCTACAGTGATGCCGGTTTTCCTCACGATGTTTTCCTTCACCACCGATCTAGTGAAAATTTTTAAAAATCCGTAATTAGGTAGAAACTCAGTGGTACGGGCCGCAGATTTAAACTCACGCTCACACGAATGTGAGTCGAGTATAGATTACCCTTACGCCAGCGATGGCGAACCAATGGGACGCGACAAAATCATTTGGGCACGGCATTAATTAAGGAATTTAGGTACCTAATCGAAATAATTTATTTTTTCGTCTACATTTGAGGTCATAGTAACAAAGTTCATTGTGAACTTACCAATAAATGAACTTAAGTTTCATTACCGGTGCCGAAACGGCAACAGCAGAAGTCGCACTAATTTTTCCTTTCATTTAAATATACATAAAACTGTTCATGTTACTATTGCTGTACAAAATGTATATTTCTGGTTGCAAATAAAGAGTTTTAAGTTGATAGTATTTAGTTTTATTTTTTTTCGCCATTAATCACTAAGTCAAGATTGTTTGACGGCACGTCATGGCCTCATTAAATATTTCTTTACAAAAAATGGCATGTTGATCAATAAAGGTTCGCTATCCCTGCCCTGTGGTAAATTTCAGTCACCGCTTAAGCAATCTTCTGTGAGAATCAATTTAACAGTTAACACCTATCCACAAAATGTAAATGTAATAATGAACGTACCGACATCAGCGACAATGATGTCCGTGTACCGCGGCAGCGCGCGCGCCGCCCGCGGCGCCACCTGCGGCACGTGCACCGCTATCAGGAGCGTGATAGCCTGCAAATGTAACATGTATATACCCGTATATAATTGTGGCCGTCTTATGTCGGCTGGCTTTAAGTCGATTAAAACACCACAAAGCCATTATCACAAGCCACAAGCCCTACACCATGTCTAAAAGAATGGACTCGCCACCCCACTTGGCCAGGCGTAGCGTTTCAAGGCTATACATTCCTCGTGCACAAGACATTGTGCTTGAGGAGGTCCATATCCTGCAGTGAACGGTAACAGGATTGGTTACGGTTATCTAAGTCATTACGCAGTTCTAATAATGAAAGAATACTTTGCGTTACTTTACTCTATTTTTCGCTAAATACGTTATCTGAGAAACGGGACATAATTGTTGCTTTAAAGGGGTTATATGGAGTCGCTTAAAAGCGTGCATTGGTCGTCGCACGGACGCGACGTGCGACTTGTCAGCCGTTTGCGCAACTGAGCGATCATATTTCAATCTTAAAGATGGATATTATTATAAACTATCGTCAACGCGAATTAACAAATTTAAACTTTGCGATTTATCATCGAATACATTCGCAGATAGTAGTTGATAAAACTGCTCGCAGCTCCCATCCTGGATTAATCGCTTCTTCAGTCGACTTGTGACCACGGCCTGCCTAACCCGTGTCGAAACAAAACGTAAATAAAAGTCTTTAATTATAAGTGTTTAGACCCAATTTACAATATAAAATAGTAAAGTCCAAGAACTAGCCGCATTCATTATGGCCACGCATTTCGTGAGCAGTGTTATTATACCTGCATCGCCCTGTCGTCAGCTCCGCACGCCAGCATAATAGCTGCGGTATCGGTGAGTGCCGTGAGCGCTCGCGGCGCGGCCGACGCTCGCACCAGTAACTCCGCGCACACTGCCTTGCCGAGCGGAGCGTCCCGCGACGCGATCACAAGCTCCTCGCCCACTACGTATTGACGGAGAGTGTCGACCGCTTGCGAGAGAGCTTCCGGGATTTCTTCGCTTTCGATGTCGATGCTTTCTTGACGCTGTGAACAGTTTTCTAGATTTTATTTATAGAAAACGAGGCGGCGGGCGAGCATACAGTCCACACCTCATGGTAAGTGGGTACTGTCATCCATAGACATCCGCGATACATGCCAACATCGATCCAGAATGACAAACGTTGGTACGCCTCCGGATACGCTGCCCACCTTTGCAGATTAAGGAATAGATTAGGAAAAAGGGTTGGGATGATAGGGAGGGATAGGATGGAATGAGAATGAGCTCCAGCACATCTCACTCACTACCGAAACACGTATAATACGTACATTGAGGAAATGCAATATATTTCAAGGTAGTCTTTTGTGAGAGAGGTAACGTGGTCAGTCGAACGGCTACACGAAAAAGTTTAACGAATCACGGAAAATTTATTAAATAGCTATAGAAATCCGCAAGTGTATTTGTCAATCTATTTGTATGTCTTCGCGAATATTTTAACGAGACGAAACTACATACTTTAATGAAATTTGGCAGAGAGTTAACCTAAACTCCAGAGAAAGACATAACTAAGAAATAAATAAGAAAGTAGGAATTACTAATATGGGAAGGACATACTTTTCATTCCGGAAAATTGATCTAGGTGCATGATAGTGCACCAGGTCAAGTTCACAAGAAACGCTGTCGGCGGCACTGCCGTACACCTAGTTATTATTTTTTCTAGGGAGATCCAATTATTTTGATAAAGAAAATCGAAAAATGAAACCGCGGACTAAAGCTAGAAGCTTCATAAAATAAGCTACAAAAATTTCTGAAATTCCATAAAAATGAACAATAATTAACAATATCCACTATAATAAAGATATTGATAAAGCGCCACGTACGACTATTCAACCTATAATAACTTTCCATCAGTTTAACTCTTAGGATGGGTCTTGAACAAATTAGCAGCATATCTCAGTGCATAGTGAGGCGCTCCAGACCCTGCACGCGCCAAACACCGCTGCCGGGACACCGGCCCGCGCGAAACGCTCCAGCGCTTCTCCATCCACATCCAACGGAGAAGCTAGGTACACGACTATGAGGAATATTCTCTGCATCATAGTCCGCCCATGCTCCTTTACTTTGCAAAACTCTACCTTCACTTTTCGAGTTCCCGACAAAAATTCCTATATCAGTGATACTTACCGGATGCGACTTAAACAAATGAGCGGCATATCTGAGCGCATAGTGCGGTGCTCTAGGTCCCGCTCGCGCCAGGCACCGCTGCCAGTGTCCCGCCCGCGCCAATCGTTCTAACGCTTCTCCCTCCGCATCTGATGGTGATGATGCACGACCAGGAGGAGTACCCTCTGCTTCGTATTCTGCCGATGCTCCTTTACGAACCGAAACAACAGATAAATGAGGAGATTGGGAACAAATAATAATATTAAATAACGCCATACTCTATGGCTCACACTAGGATTCCTTGTGTCGAAGGTCTAGAGACACGCACAAAGACAAAGATAGCTACACACCCAGACTTGAACAAACATTTGTATTTAAGCAACTGCATGTCCGACTGGGTATCGAACCCGGGACCTTTTGCATAGCAGATAAACTTACTACCAACGGCAGTCAGTCGTCAAAAGGTGACATTTGCAATTTTCGCCTCACATTGTTTTTCTCTGCGTTTCAAATTTATTTATTTTTAGTAAAGAAGGAAGACGGGCGAGCGGCCTGCGCGATGGTATGTGGCTACCGGCGCCCATGTTATGTTATAATGATATTTCCAATGTCTGTGTATAGCGTCATTTTTTTATACGTAGAAGGTGGCTATACAATAGACATATAGCATACATACAGCATACATGAGCATATAGTCCACCTGGTGGTAAGTTACATACATACATGACACTGTCGCTCTGCAACATCCGCGTTACCGATATGTCAACTTCAGTCCAAAATGACAAACGTTGACAGATGGGCACGCCTCGGATGCGCTGCCTATCTTTGGAGATGTAGCACTGGATTTGGAGAAAACGTTGGGAAAATGGGGAGGGATAGGATAGGATGGGAATGGGTTTTGGCATATCTCACTCACTACAGAAACACATACGTACATTGGAGAATAGGATTAAGTGAGAAATGCAGGTAGTCAAGGTACTTCAAGGTAGTCTCCTGTGAGAGAGATGTAACGAGGCCAGTCGAGTGCATCCAACAGCTGTAGGATTGCAGCATGCGGGTTCCCCGTCATAAAACGCTATCCTTCTAACACTTAATTGTTTTTTAACGCTTATTCTACGTTTATATACTCCATCCAATAGTCACATTGCAAATGTGTCAGTTTCCGTGTTAAGGGGAAACGCGACACTGGCGCCCAACACGTGGGGCCAAGATTTGTTTAGCGTTAGGAGTTTAACACGTTGGTTTATTTTTTTTTCTGTCTTCTCTTCCACTTTTGTGTATTGAATGGTTTGCAGGATGTCTAAAAACATCACTACTATCAGTATTATCACTATTGATTCACTGCGTACTATGTGTCGTAATTATGAGGCTGTCCAAGCGCGATTATCGCATTTCACTGAGCCACCGAGGCCAACCTCGTATACGTTAGCTCCCGAGTTTGCCTACAGTAGACCTAGTGGCAATTATATTAATATTCATAATATTCAAGTTTCTTCCAACAAATCTCCTAATAAACCTCAAGTTAGTGCCTTAACCGCTCACTGGCCCCAAAATCTAACACTCTCTTAATTATCAACTTTTTATATAAATATTTATATTAATTTTTTCCTAATTAATATTTTTTTTCTTACTAGTTCACATTCTTATCAGGTTAAAATTATTCGCCTACTTGACGGAAGATCTGCCGTAACATTACTCGAGTGGTTGGCCTACTGGACTCACAGTCAGTTATTCCTGATAAAATAGTCTAATTTTTTAATTATTTGTTTGTATTTTTCAACATCACATTTAGTACTTATCTACAAGCGAAGCCTTCACTCAAGCGGATAGTAACTTGTAAAATATAAGCCCATTTTACTAAATGTACTAAATTTTACTTTACATTACGTATCTCGAACGGAATGGTAACTCATAATTTAAGCCCTTACCGTATGTAATGCTGGAACCTCTAATTTGGACGGGTAGTGATATATATATATTTACTGATGTTGATGTTGACACCTTGAAACAGTTACCATCGTGCCATTCTTTTAGCGTAAAGTTAGCTAAATTACTAGGATAGTTGACCCATTTTTGATAGTGTGCATCGATATTGTACTTAAATATTGAGGCTTGTATGTATGTCAAGGAATGTTAGGGATGTATAATAGTGATGTTTTGCATGCGTATTGGGTTAAAATTTTCTTAGGCGGACTTTACTTTTTGTTGTAAAATCCTTTTACTGGAGAGAGGGGGGTACTGCCACATTGCAAACGTGTCAGTTTTCATGTTAAGGGGAAACACGACAATAGCTAACATCCGTTAAGAGATGACACTCATAGGAGAAGTTATCAAAGTTGGTTATAAAAAGGTTAACCTGGAGCGTCGTCATCTCCGCCATATTCCTCAGCGAGGGCCGCTCGCAGCTGCTCGCCGACGTCCGTTTGACCGATAGCCGCAAACCTGATGAAATTTATAACATTTATGAAAATTCAATACAGCTATTTCATAACAACACAGTAGCAACTTTAGCAGTAATTTCATACCAACAAAACAATAATTCCATGCACTCGTAGTATTTTTACACACACACATACACACACTTAATACTTTATCATCCCGAGTGTCAAAATCGTTCTTGAATCTTCATTCGTTCTTCCTTAGAATGTCGATAATTTGCCTGAGGAAAATGATTCGTAATTGATCACGCCGCTATTCATCTTAGGCACTATTGTAGAATACAGTGTTTCATTCCGATCGGTACCTACTCATTAAGATCTTGCGTTCATATATTTCTGTAAGCTATCGTCGCATCCCTTTCAGCCAATTGGCATCTTACAACGCGTACAACCGCTCGTTCCGCCAATTCGTCTGAATACCTATTGCGGTCGCTCCATAAAACCACTCCACTGCTTCCTACCATTAACCATTACTACTCTTCATATTATTACCATATTTATGACGACATTACTTCTCGCCTAATATATCAGTCGCTCGAGCCCTGTTTTTAAACTCTGTTTTAAAACTTGTAGAGCCGCTTGTTCCACAAACTCGCTCCATATGCTGCGTTTGCTTCGAACAACTCCACAGTTTCCTATCATTAATCATTACAAATCTTCTTACTTACAAACTGACATACACAAATTGTGGTGACGTCACTTTTTGGCTCACATATCAGCCGCCAGCGTGCGATGTCGAGCATGGGCGTAACCACTGTGGGGTAGTTTGGGGCGCTTGCCTTAAATAGGGAAGGATTAGTAACAGACTTTCTGTTACATCTATTTAAATTATAAGAAAATTGTTTGCTTTGCCCCAGCCTGAATAAAATAGTTCGCTTTTGCCCTACCCTGGACGTCGGGCATCATATGCGTCTTGCTACGCGTAGAATCGCTCGTTCCACCAACTCGTTCCGTATAATGCGCTCGCTTCGCTAAGCAACTCCACCCCTTACTACCGTTGATCACTACTCACAACTATTCTTATTATTTATTGTATGTAGTGGTAACACTACCTTTCGGCTAACATATCAGCCGCCTGCGCGCGACGGGCGCCGTGTAGCTGGTCCCTGGCGAGCCTCGCGGCGCGCAGAGCCGCTCGCTCCGCTAATCGCGTGGCCCCACCACCTGCGCCCGCTGCGCTCGCCTCGCAAAGCAACTCCACCGCTTCCCACCATTGCCCTCTACAAATTGAAGTTTAAAATCAAATCAAAGCGAAATGTTTACATGTGGATTGCAGGTACAAAGTTGTGATATTTTCGCGTTTTTCATACTTATCTATTTAAACGGGTCTTATCGCGAATGTTTGAAACGAGCAAATGAAATAAAAAAAACATTAAATTTCAATCGAGAAGATGGATACAAATTGTCCTCGATATGAAATCCACTGTTTAATAAAATTAATCCTCGCGACTTTTCGTCTGACGCTACTTCTGATATTGTGAGTGTTGTGTGCCGCAACTTTCGGGAATATGAAGACCAAATGCAGGTAGTTGATGAAACTGCTCGCAACTTTCGATGTGGACTACCCGCCTTTTCAGTCAGCTCGTGACCATGGGTGGTGCAACGCAACCGAAACGTCGAGTAAAATAAATAAGGTGAATATTCGCGTTAAGACCCGTTTAAATAGATAAACAAAGTTGTCATGATAATAAACATTAATAAACTCACATGGATGGGATAATACTCTTATTATAGTATACATAATAGGTTATCGTCGGTCTACATGGTAGGTCAAATGATTTTGTCACAAAATAATTCGTTTATATAGTAATAATATTTTCAACACACTTGCTCATAAAGTGACCCTTATTGCAGCGTTTTTAGGGTCATAATGCAGCATATAAAACACGCGTGCTTTTTACTTTACATTACCGCACTAAACAATGAAATTATTAATAATACCATAACACATACTATGCAAATGCCAACAAAAACTGATGCGTATCATTTTAATAATTGTACTTTCAGTAATAGCTTCAATAATTAAACTTTTTATTAATAAAATAAGACAATAAAATTTTATTTATTTTTCCTCGCAAGTGTGTTGAAAAACGTCGTATGAAACGCGTGAGCATTGGTCATTAGTTACAATCTCGGCTCCATTACGCGCTCGCCTTCGGCTCGGGCTGCAATCCCGCCTCGACTGTGATGACCAACTTAGCACACTTGTATCATAATGTACTATTGTATAAGTATTGTAATAAGTAATAAAAAAGTCGCAGAGTTTTTTAAATACGCCCAACGTTTTCGCCGTTCTTTGTTGTTATTGGAATTTTATACACTTTTATGCAAAATTTAGTTCCAGAGAGCACTAGACATAGTTTCTACTTAATACGTGACCCAACATTACGCTCAAATGGGTGCTGATTGCTTTAATACTCCCACTTCACACATGTATAGTGAAATAAGAGTCATTATCTTAAGGTCTGTGAAATGTGGTTTACACAAGTCAGTTTATGAAAACTGCTAGTGGTTGCGACACACGGAGTAGCCAAACCGCGCGGCTAGCTGTCAAGTCGGCTGACAGCTGGTAGCGCGACTCCACGGCACCACGTCACTTTTTGAAATACATGTTTCCTGTACCGTATGTTTGACGCCTTAAGTTAAATACGAATATAGATAGATATAACACTTTATTGCGCACCAAAACAAAAATAAACGACACAATAAATCATGCGCAAAAGGTGGTCTTATCGCTAAAAGTGACCTCTGCCAGATAATAATTATAGCATATAATGTAATATAGCGTTGGCCAACGCAGCTGTCGCACGATGATAAACCTTTTTGCGTTCATAAACAAATTATTACGGTGATTTTAAAGTTCATATTCGTTAGTGTAACTGAATGAATAAGTTTATTCTACAATGTTATATTTGCGGTTGGCGACACCTAACTGCTTATTGAATAATATAATAACGAACTGCAAAGGAGTTTGTATTTATGCCAACGCTCGATTAGCCTATTCTAATGATTAGATATAACAATTATATAATCATTACAATAGAATGTTATTGTAGAACAATTCTATAATTGTCCCATAATAACAATTATAGAATTAATAAGGATGCTAAATATTTAATGAATTAAATATTTAGCACAAAATATCTAATGAACCTATCGGCGTGGTCAGCAGCTCGTTGCAGCAGCGGCGGCACGGTAGGGGGCACTGGCTCCGCGCTGTCCGGTAGGTACTCGCGGGACACTCGCGACGCCTCCTCCCATAGTTCTGCGAACCCGTACAGAAACTGTAAAGTCGTAAGCTGAATACGAACGATTACGACTCCACTCGCTGATTGTTTACATTTTATACTATATTGAATATACTCGTACTGTATATAGTTAGATCGTTTTGTAAATAAATGGTTCCTTCTCTACGCTGCGATTGGGTTCACTCAGAACACAAGCTATATAATATAGTACAAAGCTATCACCGAGAACAGGAATAAATCTCATATTGAACTTCTGAGACACAAAAGAGTTATAAATTAGATGGGTATATTTGTCTATCTGTCTGTGATCTCTTACACGGATGGTCAAGTTTTCATATATTTTTTGTTGGAACGGGTATTTTATTTTTGGGAATATGTATATTGTTACAACTTTAGGGTCCTGGGCAATAGAAGTGAACTGTGTATCATCGAAGTAATAATTGTTTGACATTACTATTTTATATTCAGTGTGTTATATAAAATAGACTTTAGTATTTTCATCTTGAATTTTTTTTGTTATTTATAGGTATCATTTATATGTTAACGTGTTTATTTATATTTATATGTAATGCAACGATAGGGAGAAAATTTCTTCTGTCATGCGCCGCATGCCCCGAATGGCACGAAACTCGCGCACAAATTGTTGATGAACGAATATTAAAAACAAATTATCGAGCAGTTTTCACATGTTTGGTAGCCACTGCAGTTAGGAGCTCAAAAACTCTACCTAGGTCTTTATAGTGCTGTACGACTTCCCGTGGCCGGTTGGCGCGTATCATGAGCGTTTCAAACTGCGCCAAGTCCCCTCGCTCGGCTGCCGCGCGCGCGCCCTCTATCAGAACCTCCTCTACCTAAAAACGACGTACAATTAGGTGCAAACATTTCAAAGATGGAATACATGGTAACTTATAGTACATTGTTCCCTAGGGGTGAAAGTGACTTATTTCAGTCCCGAGACTGGGTTTGGTGCCCGAGCGCAGCGAGGGCGCCAATAGGTCGAGGGACTAAATAAGTCCTGAACCCCTAGATAAACACTGTGCTTTTCATTACGAATACAAGGAAAGTAAAAATAAAACTACTAATTAGCAAAATAAAAAATGAATGAATTTTATTTCATAAATCAACAACTTTGGTGAGATATTTATTAATGGAGTGGCTGTATAGGAAGTTAGATCATGGTTACATAGAAATGTGAAAATAGCTCTTTTTTTTTCTTAATTTTTCAGTTGTCTGTCAGTTGAAAACGCTCACCCTAGGGTGTATTGGGCTATTTTCACTTCGCTCCACAGGCAACTTCGGACCTACTTTCAGAGTATGAGTAATGAAATAGTAGATTATTAACCAAGGGGATAAAGCAGTGTTTTCTGTCGCGGGTGACGATTTAAATCGCGAGCGTAACGAAGGACTCGAGGTTTACTCCCGAGCGTAGCGAGGGTGTTAAAAACTTAAATCACGAGCGAAGCGAGGGATTTAAGACGAGTCCTGAGTGTAGCGAGGGATTTAAGTTCACCCAAGACTAAGACAGCTTTATCACCGAGGAAAATTCTCTACTTTTCGTACCATTTGCGAAAAAATTAACACAATAATAATATGAGATAAGCATTTATTAAAAATAATGACAATTAAAAGTAAAAGTTAACATTCGAAACATTGGTCCAATTATTGATAGAGAGAGTGTTTATGTATTTGAAGAAAACAAAAACGCGGCAAATTCCTAGACTAATATTTTTTTGTCGGAAAAGCAAAGGCATCAAGCTCATACGGCCTCGTCGGTTTTCGCAATTTTATTTAATAATCATAACTGCATAATAAATGCGTATTCCTTTTTCAAAATGATGTATAATGCTTTATATACAAACTCAATGGTGTAAACACAGATGTAGTTCAGTATACATTTCGGTAAGTATTCCAAATTTAAATCACATTCTCCCCCTAGAGGTGAATGAAATTCAGTACAATTTTCTTTCCCTGTTTTTAACAGATTAAAAATGACTATTGTTATGTTCGCTTTTTGTGGCATAGAATGTCACTTTTTTGAGCGAGTGGTACGAAAAATATATTTTTTATATAAAATATATAAAATATATAAAAAATATATTTTTCGTACCACTCGCTCAAAAAAGTGACATTCTATGCCACAAAAAGCGAACATAACAATAGTCATTTTTAATCTGTTAAAAACAGGGAAAGAAAATTGTACTGAATTTCATTCATCCTCTAGGGGGAGAATGTGATTTAAATTTGGAATACTTACCGAAATGTATACTGAACTACATCTGTGTTTACACCATTGAGTTTGTATATAAAGCATTATACATCATTTTGAAAAAGGAATACGCATTTATTATGCAGTTATGATTATTAAATAAAATTGCGAAAACCGACGAGGCCGTATGAGCTTGATGCCTTTGCTTTTCCGACAAAAAAATATTAGTCTAGGAATTTGCCGCGTTTTTGTTTTCTTCAAATACATAAACACTCTCTCTATCAATAATTGGACCAATGTTTCGAATGTTAACTTTTACTTTTAATTGTCATTATTTTTAATAAATGCTTATCTCATATTATTATTGTGTTAATTTTTTCGCAAATGGTACGAAAAGTAGAGAATTTTCCTCGGTGATAAAGCTGTCTTAGTCTTGGGTGAACTTAAATCCCTCGCTACACTCAGGACTCGTCTTAAATCCCTCGCTTCGCTCGTGATTTAAGTTTTTAACACCCTCGCTACGCTCGGGAGTAAACCTCGAGTCCTTCGTTACGCTCGCGATTTAAATCGTCACCCGCGACAGAAAACACTGCTTTATCCCCTTGGTTAATAATCTACTATTCAAATGTAAGAAAGTAGACAATTGGATTGTTGGTAAGCGATTACTGTCGCTCGTGACCCAGTAAGGAACAACCGTAGTCAAAGGAGACGCAACTGATTATGATATCAAATAAAGGAAGGTGACAGGATGAAAATGAAAAAGAAGCGAAATCTGGAAACTTCAGTGATTCGAAGCAGCGATACTTTCTCACTGGTTATACAGGTGTTGATACCACTTACCACGTGCGTGGCATGTTGCTCGCCTAACGTGAACGCCCTTTGATGGTGTTCATTGTATAGTCGCATGCGGACTGCCTACCTCAAGGGCACGGGTATTTAAGAACGGGTCTCCGCTGGCTCTGGTCTTTCCTCTGCGATTGCTGCCGCTTGGTAAACGGACTCTTACTTCGTGACGGGTGATACTATCTCAAAAGTTATACAGGTGTTGATACTGTAGTATGTATTGTATTGATACTGTATTGGGTGTCGATGCATAGTTATACGTGTTGGGTCCGGAGAGGGCGTAAATGGAAACGAAGTATGGATATAATAACAGACGATTTATTCACACGTCCGTTCTCGGTGAGGACTATTAGTGACTGTCGATATAGTTGCTATGCACCGATAACAAAGGCACCTAAGAACTATACTGCTGTCGCCACATACGGATTATGTATTTACATTATAATCACTTGTACTAATACAATGTAAGTGCAGTCATAATATAGCTTCGGAAGCTACAACATCTTTCATTTAGAACTGCATAACGTACAATACCACTTACCATGTGTGTGACATGTTGCTCGGCTAACGTGAGAGCCCTTTGATGGTGTCCATTGTGCAGCCACATGCGCAACGCGTCCTCGGGGGCGCCGGCTCGTAGGAACGCCGCTTAATCTTCTTCTGGTATTTCCTTTGCGAATGCGGCCGCTTCGTAAAGGAATACTTATTTGGCAACGAGTGATATTACTACCTCAAAAATTATACAGGTGCTGATACCACTTACCATGTGTGTAGCATGTTGCTCGGCTAAAGTGAGAGCCCTTTGATGGTGTCCATTGTGCAGCCACATGCGCACCGCATCCTCGGGGGCTCCGGCTCTTAGAAAAGCCGCTTCAGCTTCTTCCGGTCTTTCTTCTGCGAGTGCGGCCGCTTCGTGGCGAGATACTTCGCGTCGGGTGATACCTCCGCCAAGGTCGCATAGTTCCATCGCGATGTCCCATCTAATGATGTGTATTAGTTTGTGATGTTAACTAGTCATTTTTAAGGTCTTCTTCTATGATTGATGAGCTGGATGAAAATGGATTCTATGATTAATATGGATTTTTAAAGAATGGGTAACAGGTGACAGGTAACAGAATAGGTGACAGGCCCACTGACGGTACTTAGTTCTCTGCCGTCCATATCATTCAGAGCCTCTTGAAATTCGCTGAAATGTATCAACGATGTATCAACGGTGGGCCGCGTGGTGTCGGCCGGCTTTACAATAGCACCTCCCCATCTCTTCCCGCGGGTGTGGTAAAGGCGAGTAAAGAATAACGACCCCAATACCATCAGCCCTGAGGAACTACATCACCTTTAAAGGGTGAACTCGTGAACCCGCCTCTTCCGTGGAAATTGGGCATTCTTCTTATTGTTATAGTGGTACCAGTAAATCTTTTATGTATTTATTTATTTATTTGCAAACTAAGTGTACATTGTATGTCTTAAAATCTATATACATGCACTTACAACTTAGTGGCCCTTTCCAGGCAGAGCAAATTTGAGGACTGTGATGAGTGCTACACTTATGTTTAAAGTTAAAATTAAATCATTTTTTTATATAGTACATGGGAATATTATGTGGTACATAGGAATTAATTAAATTAATGAAATTATTGTAAGCCGATCACCGTATCGTTAATATTATTTCCTTTATGTAGAGATGATGGATATAAGTTATTGAGTATTTAGGAATTCTTCAACCGAATAAAAACATTTGTTAATTAGTAAGGATTTTAGCTTATTATTAAATATTGAAGATTTGGTCTCATTCTTAATATGGTGTGGTAATTTATTATATATTTTAATTGCCATGTATTGTGGACTTTCGATTAACATTTCAGTTCTTGAAGGTGGTAGATGTAATCTTTTTTTGTGGCGTGTATTTATGTTGTGTGTTTGTTCGACTCTAGTAAATGTATCTAGTAAAGCAATTCAATGGCAGCAATTCGGTGAAGCTAGGCCAGGCCTTCCATCATTTTAATCAATATAAGATTATTCACATACATTTGGAGCTTCCTTGCCCACTGCGCGCTTGTCAATGACCAATTGGCGCGCGGCGGCAGCACTCCTGCTAGTCCTGCTTACTCACTAACACTTCTTATTTAACGGCAGGCGAAGCATGAAGCATGTGATCATGAAGCATGACCCACCGTCTCGTACTCCATCGTGTAAAGAATTAACTAATACTTTCCGGCCGTAATCCACCACGTGGGCCCAGTGTGGATTGGTGGATCACGTACTTTTTTATTTATTTTTGGAGCATGCGGATTTCCTCACGATGTTTTCCTTTAAAAATCCATACTTAAGTAGGAACTCAGTGGTAAGGGGCGATGATTTGAAATCACAATCACACGAATGTAAGTCAAGTGTAAATACCCCTAGCCTTGGACCGCTATTACACCACCAACACATGTTGTAAAAAGACAATATAGTAAGTAACACGAAAAGTACAACAGGCGGCCTTATCGCCAAAGCGATACCTTGAAAACAACCGAAGGTTTCTTTGAAGATATCGCTTCAACATTTGATACAATATCAAATAAGGTTGATGGTGCAATTTTAAATAATGTCAACATAAATACACTTGCTTGAGATACATACAATACATAAATGCATACAAACATACATACCTCTGCAGTGTCAGATTAAGATTATTGGGTGCCCGGGGCGCTATTTGAGAGCAGAGGCCCTCTTAGGCGAGCAATTTCATAAACTTTAGATTTAAGAGTTTTTAAATGGTCGGGCTTGGGGCCCCCGGAAGCAGGCCCGAGGCTTTAGTCATTACAATTGGATATAATTATAAGGGGCTATAATTAGACACTGTACCTCTGCGCCTGCAACGCCCACCGCGCGCCAACTGCCGCGCGCCCCCTGGCGGCTAGCAGTCGTGCCGCTGCAGCACCCCCCAGCGCCCCCGCCCACTGTAACAGCACCTGCTGCTGTACGGCAGGGGGAGCATGCGCCCGCGCCACTCTCTCAGCGTTCTCCCACTGACCCGCCGACCGGTACATCTGGATTGCGCTCTTCCAGTCGTCTGCACAAGAGAAAGAAAATTAAAATCAAGTGGCTGTGTCAAAAAATATGTCAGTGCGTTGGGACGATATGTAGGTACATGTAATATGTATATGTAGGTATATATATATATATATATATATATATAAGTTTGTCACACAGTGTTATGTTGTCTTGCTGTTGTATTGAATTATTTTCATGATTTTGGAGGCTTAAAGCGAAATCAACGAAACATGAGTTTTTCATCTGTGTGAGTGGCTGTACTGTGTACACTATCGGTGTGCACTGACATCATCCCAAAGCTCATGTCTGGTTGATATCACTGTACCGGCTTGTATATAGTAATTTTCTGCAGCCCGCAAATCTCCCGTAGCATGAAGAGCTTGAGCGACGTGGCGACGGGTCGCCTCCAGTAGGGAAGTGCGGTGAGCAGCTACCAAGCGCAACATCGCCTCGTATTGAGACGCTTCCTATAAAATGAATAATTTCCATGTATATTTATCATGAACGCTACATTAAGCTGACATTTACCAAACATACTTAAATTTAGGAGAAACATCATATAACATGGAGCATGTGTATCAACCAATTCGCACTGAGATCACACTAAAACCCCTATTGATTACTGAGGAAGGCCTGCAATGGTACTATAACAGACACCGCCCGACGCTACTATGACGCTATCCCAAACCATCCCAACCCCCTGATTGTCTCTTCCCTCACCTACATACCGGACAGGAGTGCCCCTCCGCGCTATCGTCGCCCGCGGCACATCCTGGACGATCCCGACGACCCGATCACCGCTGCCAATGCGGTTCCCATACAAACCACAGTACACAGACACCGTCCCCGCCGGCCGAGACGTGGACGTCCCCCTCGTTACACCGTTAACACACACCGGCCCTCAGCCAACACTTTCACTAGGCATCGACACATGCCTGGGCGCTTCTCGCCGACACGCGATCCCGCGGTATCCCCCCAATGCAACGCCCTAAGCCGAGGTCCGTTCCTTCCGCCGGTTTACCGGCGGGGGAGCCCTTAGGCTGTTGCAACGCACATTTTTCTCCTGGCTGAGCGCCTTCTGCGCTCGCCCTATATCAACGCGACCGGTGACTCTTGAAAGGCCACTAGGGCCACAAGAACTATACATACACGATGTTGAGGCAATCAGGTTTTTTAGTCGGTAGGAGTCCGACACTACCTGGTACCACCTAGGCTGGCCCAGCCAGACTAGATGGTACCAGGTGTCCCATGCAGGATTTTTCCTGATTGTCTCTCCTAACAAAAAAAAAAAAAAACTGCAATGGTACCTTATAAATTGATACCTTGACAATCATACAATGTCTAATATAAATCTTCTCATATTTTTTAGTCACCTTTACCTTATTTTTAGTACCTTATACATGGATATGGCTTCATCCGGCTCGCCAAGCCCGATATATATCTGTTCAGCTTTCCTCAGCTGACCGTCCTTCCTGAGCTGCTGAGCGAGCGGTATGTAGATGTCCCTAGTGTCGTGATCGGAGAGGTGCGCGGCGGACAGGCGCAGCCCGTCCGAGACCCGCCCCGCCGCGTTGTATGCGCGCACGCAACGCTCTGCCATACCGCACGAACTTAGCACGCGCTCTGCTGTTTCCCACTCCTACATGACAATCACAGGAATTATACAAAAAATACAATTTTCAAAGTCATTATCATTATCATCTAAGTATGCATATAAAAAGAGATGTCCTGACTGACTTACTGATTGCCTGACTGACTGATACATAATCGCCAAGTCTAAACCGCCAAAAACTGACTAAGTTCTGACACGATACACTCCAGCGTCAAAAACGCTTTATACAAAATAATTAAATGCGAAAAGTGTACCACATCAAATAATCTACCTTTTCATTTCGCCGTTGTCTTTCATGAAAAAGTATTGCCTGTTCATAAATTATACTTACTTGCGTAGCAATGAAGTGGTCTCCTAACTGCTCGCATTGTTCCCGAATCGAATCTTTGTCTTCAATAACCTGTACAAACAATATGAGAGTCGTTTAGATTAAAGTAATAGACATTTTGTGGACTTATTCTTTTGAACAATTTTTTTATACTAAAGTGGACTGATGAGCTATCGCCTCACCTTCAATACCAGGAGATTCGTGGGTGTGCCTGAAGTTGCAAAATTACACAAATCGAAAATTTTCTCAAGTTTCTTAAAGCTACAGAAACAATTTATTTTTATCCACCGAAGCCATTAATTAAAAGATACAAGAAGTATAATTTCATAAAATCTACAATCAAAAGGTTTACCTGCATGATCTGCAACGCCTTCCTATAGTGGTGTGCCTTGATGGCTGCTAGCAGCGCGGCCTTCGTATCGCCCGCCTCTATAAGATGTGGTACGGCGGCGCCGGCCTGTCGCGACGACACTAGCCACGCGCCCCACATGCCTTCCAGACGTGTGACTTCTTCAGGACACGCCTGAAATAACGAACAAGAATAGTACTAGGTCTTAAATCCATTTCTAAATCCTACTACCAACTTAAATCAATTTACTAAACTTAGTACTGTGTCTGTGTCTTGGTCTAACCATTTTTAGAACCGTATTGACTTTAATTAACGCAGAGAATTTCGCCAGTGTCCACTGTCCTGTGAGCAACTTTCTTAATTGTGTGTGATTATCTGTGAGCTCTTTAATTAAAAATAAATAATTTAATTAATTATTTAATTAAATCCTTTAATTATTTAATAACTGTTTTGTATCCTGCTTAGGGTTACCATCTGACCGGATAAATCCGGTCCTGACCGGATTTTAATAGGTTAGACCGGACTTAGCTCGGATTTGACTCGAGATCAGATTTTTTTCCTAACATTGCATAACAAGCAGTACGCACATAGAGATGACGATAGAGTGGCGGGCGACTCGATTTTCAGAGTTACGGAAAATTTGCCAATAGGTACTTTTTTGTATTTTGCCACACAACGCAAATGCGGAAAGGGTTTTTTCGCTTACGACATCTCAGTAGACTAAAGAAAAGAACAGATTGTCAGTAGAATAAATAGAGTAGAATAATAAGAATAAGAGCAATATTATTATAATTACACAATTCAACTTTAAACACATTACCTGTGGACAATTTATACAGTGAAATATCTGGAAAAGAAATAAACTTACATCTTATCCTATCTCATCCTATTCCGTCCTATCGCGTTCTATTTCGTCCTATTGCATACTATCCCATCCCATCCCACATTATCTCAGCCTATCCCAACATATCCCATCGTATCCATCGTATCCCATCATACCCCACCCTAGCCCGTCCAGTCCCATCCTATCACATTCCATCTCATCCTATACCATCCTAAACCGCCCTATTCCATCCTTAGCAGTTCTATCCTATCCTACTCCATCCTATGCCGTTCTGTCCCATCCTATCTAATCCTACCCCTTCCTGTCCCAGCCTATCCCATTTTGTCGCATCCTTCGTAACCACCCGATACGGAAGCGTTCTACTAGCCTTGCGTTCTACTGAATTAAACCGCGTAACCAGCGTGCTGTACTTGCGAGTGCTCCTTTCGATATAATGTTTATGTAAAAATTTAGTTCCTGTCTCTGTATTACAACTTTCCTCCCGACGCCCACTTACTACTTACACTCAGTTGTTTATTTTGCCATCAGTATGTAAACTATGGCAATCCTCTGAAATTTTGATTTATGACGTCCTTATAGTAGGTTAGGAGTAGAACGATAACGATAAAGTATGAAAGGGCAATAGAAAACAAAGAAAGAAGCAATGAGGACAACACTGAACACATCGTCATAATATTTACTTGATGCAACGAATAAACTGTTTTTAAGACTATCACACTATAAATACCATCAAGCTGGAGAACCTATGTATACCTAAATAAATACGTATATACTAGTGGTCTCGTGGGAACTCTATTGTTAGTGCAAACGCTCATAATTAGTGATGTACCTGAGGGTAAATCGATCGACTACAACTTGGTTGTGCATGGGCAGTCACTAGTCACCCCCTCCCTCGTAACACACTAGTAGTTTGAAACTGGAGTGATTAACATTGCTATTTCGATAACCAAGAAACCTAATAATCGTGATAAGTGTAATTTTAGAAGATACAGGGCCCTGTCAAGGTTGTGGAATACAGGAGGCAAAGCGGTAAGTGATTTTGTGATTTGTTTATGTGCAACCATCTATAATCGATCTGGATAAAAGTATACAAAATGTTAACCCGGCACGTAAGCTGTAACTATATCAAGTTTCATTAAAATCCGTCGAGTAGATTTTGAGATGATGATTCAGATAGACAAATAAGATAGCTCTTTTGGCTCATGTATCGTTCATAGAGTACACTGACACGATTTTTTGAAAGATGCCAAAAAGTCAATGGATATCCTTCGTCCTACGCTACTTAGGACATCGGGGTAATCAGTGCTGATTTATATTACAGTGAAACATAACCTGTGATTATTTATTGCTAAATATTCAGAAAACACTCATCATTAAAAGTGTAGTAAAGAAGTTAATATAAATACCTCTCTAGCAAGTTGAACAGCTCGAGCAAAGTTGTTCCCTTTTGCATAATACTCTACAGCAGATATGCTGTCGCCCTTCCTCTCCGAGATTTCCCCGGCCATTTCCCACCACTCTTCCTGAGAAACGAAATAAATGAGAAATGGTGTAATGTACGAAATTTGAATGAATTGACATGCCAGATAGAGACAGTATTTATAGTTAGTGCTGTACAAAATGGTTTATATTTTACACAGCAGGCAAATCAATATGAATGAAGATAATAACTATCAGCAAAACTACCTAGGTACAGTTTCAGGATATTAAAGTCACTTTTATTACAATTTCTTTTAATGGATGTCAATTAGCAATGACTTTTACATAAAAGACGCTGTTTCTCCAATCTTTCTTGTTAAGAACGACCCATTTGAACGATTTACCTCTGCACCAGCTGTCGCTGATGCTGCAACTTTTCATAGAATTTGCACTAAGAATAGCAGTTTCATATAAGGGCGTAGTCAGGATTTTATCCAACGTGGGACAAAAGCAAAGAATTGTATCCGAGGTAAGGCAAAGCAAACAATTTTATTTAGTGTGGGGCAAAGCAAACATTTTTCTTATATTTAAATAGAGATAGTGTAATTCAACACAATGGTGTAAAAGTATTGCAGAGGCAACAGGAGAAACTCTACAACGATCTATTGAACTGGCGCGGGACAGAAGCAAATGGAGACTAATCACATATGGTCACGATCCTCATTAGTGAGGGAACGACAAAAAGAGAGAGTGTAATTCAGACAGTCTGTTACTTATTCTTACATGCCATTACTTATTCTGTGCCAGGGTCGGTGGGGTGGGGTGGGGGGTGGTGGGGGATAGCAAGTGCCCTAACCCCCACCGTGGCGTAGGCCCACCGTAGCTATGCCCATGATTTCATATCAGCAATAAGATGCAGTCCCACATATTTATATCCTACGATACATCTCACTATATCTCCACTCGTATATTGTACACTTTTTATTTATATATTCATACTCAGACACAGAAAATATAAAATATGCAACACAGAATTACACTGAAAAAATACAAAATTTATTGCGTAGTCAGCGTTTGGGAAAAGGAGAAAACAAGAGGGTGCATCATAAAATAATTTTAACTTATAATAACAATTAATCAATCAAACTATTACTTTTCACCTTTAATTGTTTGTCCATTGTTTGCGGGATGCAAAAATCCCAACGCCACCGTATTGGTTAAATGACAAATAAACCCTGGTAAAAAGAGGACGCTTTCACTAAGTATTGTACTTCCATACTCCCATCTCCATCTCTCGATGCTAGCACGACAGACAGGGTATTAACTGGACCCACCTGCACTAGCTGCGAGTGCACGGTGTGCAGTAGTTCGGTATCGGCCAACAGCTGTGGGTGTTGTAGCAATAAGGCAGCTGCACGACGCGCGCGCCGTCCTCGCACCCATAGCCTCACTGCACCCACTATATCTCCCGAAGCTGCTAAAGCCCCACCTGCTTCACCTAGCCGACCTACCGACATATTCCACTTGTCATAATGTGACACAGATATAGAAGGATAGATCAAGGGCGGATTAAAGGCTTATGAGGTCTGGGCTATGATTGCGTTGGTGCCCTTTTAAGGAAGAAAAACTTTTCCTTCAGTTATGTGGGTTCGGAGTTGAGCTAATGTTCTTAACTGTTTCGCGCGCATTCCTTAGGTCAATTATGTTTTAATTTTTTGCTCTAAATCTAAACTATGAAGTTTCTCGGGATGAGGCCCTCTAATCGCGGGGTCCTGGACTGACCCGTGAAGATCCCCCTCCCCCTATTCCGGCTTTGTGATTGATAATGCAAGCTGTCCGTAGCTGCGTGCTCGAAGTTAGTACTAAGTTCCTACTTCTCGCGCTGCTCGTTCAGCCTGTTTCGACCCGTGTCGCTAGCAAGTTTATACAAAACACAATAATATCTAATTGCGCTAATCAATTATAAAAATTCGTCAAAAGTGATGCACCCAGTCAAGGGAAATGTTCGTTTCATCGATCACTGAAATTTCGTCGTGATGTAGTCGTAGGTACAAAATAAGTAACACGCTCGATTGCCATACAATTTCACAAACTTGTTTGTCTATGTCTATGTAATGTGACTATAATGTGTGTTATGAGTATAATACACATCATATGAGTCACTAAGTGTGCTACTTAAGATAACAAACAACGGACAGGGTCCACCTGGTGGAGAATAAATACTGTCGTCCATAGACATGCGCTATATATTGAACCTCAGTACAGAATGACAAATGTTGTTATACACCCGGATACGCCGCCTACCTTTGCTCATATAGAAGTGGATTGATTAGAAAAATAATTTATAAGGAATCTCACCGCTGAGTTAGAGAACAATGACTTAAGTAGAAACTCAGTGGGTGGAACCGGTATTCAACTCACTTACACTTGTTGCATAAAAAAGTCTTCGAAAAGTTAAAATTTTGATATAAAGTAAGCTGACTAAATTTTTGCTAATATAAACTTTTCTGAATTCCGAGTTATCTATTAACAGTAACCAACTCTTTTATCGTCCACTACTGAACATGGGGCTTCTCCTTATGCACATTGTCTTGTGCATGAGGAATGCATTGTAGGGGGAGAGTGCACGATGCATTCCCACAACCGCTAGGCGCATTCGACTGGCCACGTCACCCTTCTCTCACAGAAGACTACCTAAAAATGTAAATGTAACCTAAAATTTCCCACTTTATCGTATTTCCCCAATGTGCGTACGTGTTTCGGTAGTGAATGAGATATGCTAGAGCCCATTCCCATTCATCTCTCCCAATCTATTCCTTAATCTGCAAAGGTGGGCAGCGCATCCGATATCGTGCCGTTTGTCATTCTGGATATGTAGCGCAGATGTTTATGGACGACAGTATCCACTTACCATCAGGTTGTAAGCTCGTCTGCCGCCTTTTTCTATAAAAGAAAAAATGTGCATGTGCTTATGCATACACCTATTAAAGTTTTAATTGTTAGAAAGGAGAATAAGAGATTTTAAGTTATCGTTAAATTAAAAAAAATATGAATACTTAGAAAGAAACGCACAAGTGCATTTTGATGACATTTGAGAAAAATGCAAAAATTATGCTAAAATTTTCCTTCATTTGAAATCAAGCTAGAACAACTTTGAGTTTTGGAGAAAACAAAAAGAATAACCAATGTATATTCTCTTAGTTTATTTTTAATCTCCGAATTTAATGTTCTAAATATTACTAATACAACTTTCGTTAAAAATATTACTAATGCCTTTTCTACTTATGAGAGTAGAATAAATCATGATATTTCCTATTTGCTTACGACGCACTTACCAGTGGATATCAAATAATCCATATGCTGTTGTTTCAAAGCGTGCACGGAAGCACGATCGACCTTCTCAGCGAGCGCAATGGCATCCGACCATCTGTTAAACTGTTTGTACATGTTTATAGCCAGTTCAGGTTGTTGAGCACCCTTTACATAGCACTCTTCTGCTGTAGATAGGTCGCCGGCAAATATCGCCAGTCGAGCTCGGACTACTGCGTTGTTGAGACCTGCGTGAATTAACTTTTATATATGATTAATCTAAAATTGTTAGTAGTAAAAGCGCGCTGTCTTCGCTTAGTTTGCAACATCCCTCTACTACTCTTCTTTCTTCATTACATTGCGCCATTCGACTCCCAGTCATAGTTTGTGTGTGAATCGACCGTTTCTACGCAGATTATACCTACAAAATTGCTGGGTAAAAGCCTTCACCTCTTGCCTTCCACAACCCTGCGGACTTTGGTGATTCTGTTACTCATGACAAATTGGCCAATGTCCATCATTTTTGCTATACCACTACCTTTTTTGCTTCTTTATCTTAAATTTGCATTTCTTGAGACTTATTTTTATACGTGATAAAAAACTAGACTAGAAAAGCAGATTCATTGCGACTATTAGCAATAAGCTGCAACAGATTGAACAAGAAAACCAATGAAAAGGGAAAAGATTCCTCCAACTTTTTATATTTTCACTCTCATTTGCATATGCATATTTATTGTATCAGCCTATAGCGTCTCACTGCAGAGCACAGGCTTCCCCTAGTAAATCACTGAAGGGTTTCGGGCCGTAATCCACGACGCGGGCCCAGTGCGGATTGGTGGATCACATACTCCAGATTATTTTTTTGTATTTTTGGCGTAAATCCATACTTACTCGTAAGTAGAAACTCAGTGGTACGGTTAGAGGATTTGAACTCACCGTCACACGAATGTGAGTCGAGTGTAGATACCCCCAGGCTATCACCGCTTTATATAAATATATTTATAATCATATAAAACTAATAAAACATACCAGCAGAGGCATCGCCGTCGCCCTCAGCCGCAGCCAACTCTACTGTCTGGTCTAGATAGAAGGTGCGAGCTTCGTCGCCAATTTCACGATAACACTTCGCTGCCAACTGTCACAAAATGTAGTCCAGAGTAGAAATCGTGTACCAACACACAAATCAAGGTGCATGAATGTAACCAATTCCGCATAGGTGCTTATATTAGAACATCAGCTTGTTTGTTGAATACAGGCTTCTACTAAATACGAGTCTTTGAATGGAAACTACATACCAGGAAGTGTAGAGTGTAGGGGGGGGGGGGGGAACTACATGGGAGAAATTCACCGGTTGAATAAGTAGCTGACAAGACGTGTCCAATATCGTGTGTGTTGGTGAAACTTGGAAGAGGTCTATGTCAGAATAGACATATTTCATTTATTATATTACGGGTGTCAAGAGACAATCTTCAGTTGTTGTCCATAAATTATTTGAAAATAGTTTTCAATGAAGATTTTTAAATAACCCAGATGTCGTGAATTTGAAACACTAGTCCAGACACTCAACAGCATTTATGCGTCTCATACGTAGTCATGGTCACTCCTCACACGCACATACAGTGGGGTCAGAAAACCAGCATTGGCACTTACGATTAGCATCAGCTTAGATTTTCTTATTGCCACTAAATTAAATTTTAAGAAAAATATTTTTAGATATTAAATTTTGTTTCTTTTTAAGTATATGTGGCAATGTAGTTTTTGTTAACTACAAATCATCTACAATATTTTGTTATCTTTTTTTGTTATGTAGTTTTTGTTGCAACGCATTAACTACTAAGATGTAGCGTGAGTCATCCAATAATTAAATTTAACCATTTGTAAAAATATAATAGATTTTTCATGTTTTCAAATAAAATTTATATTCAATACGTGTCACTGAAATAAAGGTTATATACAATACGTGTCACTGAAATAAAGGTTATATACAATACGTGTCACTGAAATAAAGGTTATATACCATACGTGTTACTGAAATAAGGGATACAATAAGTGTCAGTGAAATAGAGGTTATCTACAATATGTGTCACTGAAATAAAGGATATATACAATACGTGTCACTGAAATATTTTTTTTATGATATCTGTTTTATTGTTTTTGCTTGAATTAATTTTTAATTATAAATGCTCCCTAATTTTAAAATTAAATAAAATCTTGACTATGCAAGGTAGTTGAAGAAAAAATGTGTTTGATAAAATGATGATAAACTGGTACCTGTATGTTTCCATCAGCGAGCGCGCGCTCGGCAAGTAATCTCCAGAGCGGCGCTACGTCTGCGGTATTGCTCACTCCGTCCAGGTATTGCGCGCAGCCGGACAAGTCGCCGCCTCGCAGAGCGTTGTCTGTACAAACACAAGTAGTTAAACTGAACGTTTCACTAACGTCAACATGTAAAAAATATAATTTTAGTCATATATCAGAAAATACAATGGTGTTTAACTGCAAAAATGAAAAAAGGAGGTTATTTATAAATAAATAATTAATAAAATAAAATGAAAATAACACCCATAATAATAATAGCAATAATAGTGTTAGTACAGACTTACAAACTAAGTTAGTGATACAAAAAATGTATGCAGCATATCGCTCCCGAAGCCGCACCAAGTTACACTAACTCCCGCTGCATGTAGCTCTTGCATGACGCTTGCATGGGCGATGGATTCCAGTCTGTCATCTTCAGGATTCCGTTGGTGCTTCCCCGCAGTCGGGTAACTAACTTTTATATTCGCACTTGCGATTTTTGTTCAGGTAGTTGGCGATGATTAACTTTATAAATCTACGTAACCACGTTTCGAATCACAGGGCTAAGCTGTTCAGTTGTTCGTAAGCTGTTCGTTGCTGTGTGTCAGAAGTTGGCACTATGCTTCTACTTCTCGCGCTTCTTCTTGTTCAGTCTATTCTGACCTGTGTCGCTAAGCAAGTCGTTATTACAAAACCAAAAATGTCTACTTGCGCTAACCAATTATAAAAATTCGTCAAATGTCATGAACCAAATCAAAGGAGATTTTTCATTACATCAATGAGTTCTTCATCACTAAAATTTACTCGTGACGTAACACACTTGGTTATAGCATAGCATATCATACTATAGCATTCCACAAACTTGCGTTGTCTATGTACTATGTTTCTATATTGACTGAGACCACAAGTTACGCTTGTACATACTAAATGCGAGCCGGTGCTCGTCGAGCTGCAGGTGGCGCGCGCGGCCGCCCTCCAGCGACACGCGGCGCGCGTCCACACGCACGGCCGCGCCGCCGCACTCCGCCATCTCCACGCTACCCGGCTCCCATGCACTGTACCTGTACACCACCTCACCCTCACTAATCGTCACCAGACCTTTTATTGTCCACTGATGAATATGTGTATCTTAATGCACATTGTCTTGTGTACAAGGAAAGTATGGCCTTAAAACGGCACGCTGGCCAATCGGATAGGAGAGTCGGACAGGCTTTGTTATCCCTTAGCCGCCTTTTACAACACCTATTGAAACAGACGAAATGGTGCTAATCTAAAGCCAAACGACACCACACGACCACTTCAATAACCGACACCAGAACCAGCCCTTTTAGTACACTGATGGACATGGGCCTCCTCTTGCACATTGGCCCCGTGCATGAAAAATGTATTGGCGTTAAAACGCCACGCTGAAAATGTTCACTTTTTTAGAGGTGGTAGTTCCCCAGGGCTTGTGATAACTGTTTGTTATCCCCTAGTCGCCTGTTACGACACCTTGTGGAAGATATGGGGCGGTGGTATTCTAAAGCCGGCCGACAGACACCACACGATCAACCTCAGTACACCACCACTAAATATGTACACTGGTCTGGAGTATTCGCATGTAATGTAACAGTTCGAATTCACTCATTACCAATACAACAGTGGGAGTATCGAGACGCGAGCGTTACCGTGTTCACATATGTATGTACATAGTCCAAGTTCGAAACGCAACTCTCCCACGGTCAGAGGGCCTAGTAATGCTCCCAATCGAATTGTTACAGAAACGAATGCGGACAATTGTAAAGTATTACTCGAAGTTGAATGGTTATTAAGTTTGTCAGAACCCATTCCTATTACATCCTATCCCACCCTTCCTCCAAATTCATTCCTTTAAATATCCAAAGGTAGGCACAACGCATCCTCTAACGTTTGTCATTTTGGACTGATATTGGCATGTATCGCGGATGTCCATGCATCCATTTATAGAAAATAGTTGGAAGAGCACATGACCGTTTGTTTTTGTATAGCTTGGGAGAGGTCCATGTGCATTAATCAACACAGCCATCAATCAGCCGGTCCCATATTATTATCAAATAATGACGATTAACAGGGGCTGATAAATACTAGGGACGGAGACACCTTTTCCTTTATTACAAACGTCCATGGGGGAACTGTAACCACCTACTATCAGATGAGCCTTCGTCTGTCTGTTATTTATTATAAATGAAACCACACGTCACTTACCAAATCAGAAGATGAGTCGGCGTTTGGGCGACTACAGCGTCGCTGTTCTCTATCCACTGCACGAATCCCACGCCGCTCGCAATAATATCCTGCAAAACATTTCATGAAACAATTACTTAAAGCTCAATTAAATAACACTGTGCTCAACGGTCCACACTAGGATTATCTCGATTTGGCAGTCAGTGACCACTTCTTGTAAACACCACTTCTGGGGAAGACATTGTGATATATTAAATTCGACAAAAAATTGAAGTTATATTGTTGTTAGGAAAATTGTAAAATAAACAGATTTCTAATATTGATTTCCTTAAAAAATAATTAACTCAGATTAAATGTATTTTTTTTAGAAGTTTATTTTTTTTAACTTAAAGAAACGATTTTATGTTTGTTTACATTAAATAAAATTCATTATTAATTGAAGCTTGTTACGCGCGCTCACATTAGGAAAACCGCTGACGCCTCAATACCTACCGCGTGTTACCAAATGGACTTGGAAACGGGGACATTGCTGACGGTGCGGCACGTGTAACCGTGGAAAGACTTCATCGCACCGAAGCATGGAAAATTCCGGCACTCATAATCCAACCTCGATTAGGGTCGCACGTTAGGATGTAGTTAGAATATAGGATGTAGTTAGAATATTGTAGTTAGAATGTAGTTAGTAATATTGTCCTTATAATTAAAATTTAGTATTAGTAAATTGGTTTTCTTTCGCTCCTCCGACGGCGGTCTACATAATTAGCTTTCATTTTTATAACTACAAATACAAGTAAATTTATGTTTTCATTTGTGTTTGCACACTGTACAAGCAGTGGACATATTACGAAGTGGTCAAATCTAGAAGTGATCACTGACCGTCGAATCGGGATTATCTGTATGTTTAGTGTGTTTAATCCTGAGAGATACAAATTATGCAGATCCTGAAATCCAGAACCCTGAGACATTTAACTTTTTCCTTTTCTCCTTTCAAATCTCTAACCCCTGTATATAAGCCTATCAAAAGGCTTGCTACAAATCATGTGCTTTTCTCATGCGTTTTCATTTTTGCGTAATGTGCGCGCGATGCTAGTTTTGTATGGAAAACGATTCCAGTGCAATTTTAAATTACATTAAGATTGTGTATGCTTGCAATTTAAAAAAAGTCGTTGGCAAATCGCATTGCAACTAATTGCAAATGTGAGCACTCCCATTTAACCTCACACATTTGTTTTGATTGACGAAACTAGTTGCAAAGCGACTATTCCAAGTTTCCAAGTGTGATCTTAATCTTATAGATCAGATCAGCAGAGTTCACATTTCAGCACCTTTTCTGATAACTGTCAAGACACATTTATTGAAGTCGATGCAATACCACCTGTTAATAAATAAATCGTTAATTTCTAAAGTGAAATTCAGCAAATGTATCTATCGCACCTTGTCCCCAGAATCGAGCCGCAATAAAGCAAGTCTTCGCCTGGTGTCCCGCAGCAGCAGCAGTTGCCCGCCTTCGTTCAGCTCGAGCCAGTCCACGCGCGCCTCGTGCCACCATTGACCTAATTGTACCCCTGTACAACGATACACCTCAACGTTTTAGGCGCATAATGTGCAATTCGCGAAATGTGTATTTCGCTAAATGTGCAATTCGAAAATTGTGCAATCAAAATGTACAGACTTAAACAAATTAAACACCATCAAATTGCTATATTCTAAAAATATTTTATTCTTATTATTACTAAACAGAAAATCTTTTTCGTTGAATGTAATATAACTAAAATGAGATAAAAGTGCTTTTGAATAATTACAAAACTGCTTCTGATTGTATAAACAAATCCCAAGAAGTGCCATACCATTAGCCTATCTCTCTCCACTGCTGGATATAGACCTCGCCCGTGACCACACACGATCTTCGGTTCTTCCTTCTCCTCCAACCACTACCGGCGAAGTCCTTCAAGTTGTCAATCCACATGGCCTAAAGACGCTCCATCGGGAACGTGGCCTCCATTCCAGAGCTCCTTCCTTTTCGGAACATTACGTCGATTTCTTAAAACGTTGAATTCCCAAAATGTTAAATGTTGATGTGAGACTCCGGTCAGTCAGTTTATATTTTGTTTAATTATACATCAGCCTTTTAGAACATAACGACTATAAGAAACAGGAGATATCACCACACTTCCTCAAAAAAATCAACCGTATTAAATTAAAACTAGGTTTATAGTCCTAGTAATTAATTTTAATTCAATTGTTTCCATTTTAGCTAAATGCAATTTTTTATTTTAGGAATGAGGATAACTTTAAGAGAATTCAATATTCTGGGAATTCAACATTTTGAGAATAGACATTTTGAGAATTCGACATTTCGAGAATTCAACATTTTAAGAAGTTAATGCAATCTTATCTTATTATCAGGGAAGATTATCGATTTGGATTCCCTATAACTTCAACCCAATGGAATCTTTTGTGTTCCCGTAACGGCAACGTGAGTCAACGTAGTGGTCCGAAAGGGACTCGTCTGTTATCGATCCATTTTTCCAACCTTCCTCCAAAATCTCCAAAAGTAGCGCATACGAGGGCGTGCCGATGTTTATCATTCTGGACTAATGTTCCATATATCAGTCATTGAGGCAGATGTAGCACGGAGACAGTATCCACTTACGAGTACCACCACTTACCACGTAGATATTCTGCTCGTCTGCCGCCGTAGGGATAGCGATCTGAAATTGATTATTTTTAAGATTGATCTTTGCTGTGAATTTTTTTCAGAAAGAATCTTCCATAGTGTGGTTATTAGTGAGGTCGACAACAGCGAAGGTCTGTCGGTCGAGCAGGTACGCGAGGAGCTTGCGGTCGCGCTCGCCCGCCGAACACCACACCACAACATATAAAACACCACTTTGGGTCTTCACGACTCGAAAGACTAAAGAGCTATATGGTGGAATATAACCCGAAGTAGTCCACCTATCCACCTTGGACCTTCATAACTCGAAAGCCTCTAAAGAACTATATGATGGATTATAGCCACAAGGCCAGTGTCATGCAACGGGTTATAGGTCAATATCGATGTATCACCATTAGTGAGGTCGACAACGGCGATGGTCTGTCGGTCGAGCAAGTACGCGAGGTGCTTGCGGTCGCGCTCGCCCGCCGCCGTGCCCTCGTTGATGCGCACGCTCAGCACGTGCGGGTTCACGCGCTCCGTACGAACCTACACAAATACCGATCATTTATTTGTTTACTATCAGTGCCTACGACTTATTTAATCAATAATAACTAAATAAGCAATATTAAAAAAAGTTTAAAGTTAAACTGTATTTAAAGCAACTAAAGGCCGAATAAACGGACGTTCCTTGGCATGCTTTTTTGTTTATGGACTACTACTACTCTACTACTAATATTAGTGACTCGAATTAAATTCAAGTGCTTAGTCCAACTCACTAATATTTATGTAGACTGCATAAGGTTCCTTACATACACGACTCAAACTAATTCTCACAAACAGAATTTTCATTTATCCAAGCCTGAGAATTAGACAGTCTTAGTCGGAATCGAGCTTAATTAAAACTATAAGTAAACGAGAATGACTATGCAGTCTGTGTCAGATAGCTAACATAGAAGACTGAATAAATCTAAAATAGAAAATATTCCATTTTTATTTCTAGTTATTTACCCGAACTAATGCTCAATTTTGTTCGACTCGAAGTCTTAGTTCAAGTGTGAACTAAATTTAGGGAAGGTAACGGTCAAGTAATATCTAACAATCTTACAGTGTGCAACACTTTGTCAAGTCCATACTCGACTACGCTGAGCTCGCCGGCGCGGTGCAGCAGGCAAGCGCCGCCCACCGCCGCGTAGACACGCTCGCCTCCGCCCGACCACGGTATCTGATGAATTGTTTTTTTTTATATAATGGTGATTTTTATTTTTATAACTAATACGAATGTTCCTTTTGTTTTGTATGTTTGAAATTAACGATTTAAATTTTAAGATTTCTGGAAACATAAATTAATATAATTAATTAATATTTGTTATGGATAAATAATAATAAATATTTCGCTGTAATGTTATGAGTGTGGAAACCTTTATTTTGCATTATTATTGGACTAAATATTATATAGTAAAATGTATAGTTTTGGTATGTGCTGTCTGGTTTTCCAGTTTATGAATAAATAAATACAGAAAGAGGCGGCAGAAGAATTCACTTGGTGGTAAGTGGGTACTTTCGCCGACAGACATCCATGATACATACCCACATCAGTCCAGAATGACAAACAATCCGCTGGGCTACCTTTGGAGATTTAGGAAAGGATTTGGTTGAGAAAATGGGGAGGGATAGGATGAAATGGAAATGGGCTCTGGCATATCTATTGAGATATGAGTGAGATATCTATTGAGAATTACATATCCGAAACACGTACATACATTAGAACAGGGCCGTCTTAAGTCTATTCTGCGCCGGGGTGCGGGAGTGTATCCTAAGACAGTCAAACATCCTATTGTGTATCCTATGACAGTCAAATATCCTATTGTGTATCCTATGACAGTCAAATATCCTATTGTGTATCCTATGACAGTCAAATATCCTATTGTGTAATTGTTTACTATAGCGTTATATTTTTTCATTACCTTTAAAAGGTGAGCGCCCGGGGTGCACCGCACCCCTTGCACCCCCTGGTAAAGACGGCCCTGCATTAGAAGAATAGAATAAAGCAGTTCATTTTAGGGTAATTATCTAATTGATTTCTAAAAGAAATACCCATTTATAAATAAACTACATTCATAGTTCTTAATATAAAAGTGTAACTAATAATAAAGCCTATGATTTTGTAACTATGAGATTCATTTGTTTCAATACGGGTGACGTTTGTAATACCTACAACATTATAGGGCGCACTTTCTATGTCAACACTTCTGAATGGCACTATGTGTGGATATTGTGTTGAAGGGCATATAAAGTCCTCGTGCATCCCGCACAATGGAAATAAATGTGTGCGAGTGCGGCAATTGAAACAACCGATTGCGAATGCTATTTATTCATTAAATAGTTCACAAAAAGTACGTCAATCATATCAGATAAGATTGGATTACATAATAGCATATTGCATGCTCACAGACAAGGGAGAGAATTCTAGGCGTATACAAAATTCACTATATTTTTTATTTAAAAAAAATAATGAATAGCTACGCTGATTTTAAGGCACAAACAGTTACATAGTGTAGCTATAATGAAAAATACATTTCAACATATCGTGTACTATTTTTTACCTTATTTACTTACCTCACTGGTTAAACCTCGAGCTATATCGCATAGAATTAAAGTGCTGCTCGTGCGACATACTGCGTACCAATCGCTACCTGAAACACATTCCTAGGAATAACACTTAAAAAATCAATTAATACATACATCTCAGATAGATGGGGTCTTGGGGTCAGATAGTCTTGCAGTAAAACATTGGCCAACAGAGCGTTCAACCGGTTACAAGCGTACGTAAACGTGTTATTTATAATGACTCTTACGTTCATATTCGTTACTCCAATTTAAACTACACACGGTTTGTTGTACATCGTTATATTTGCGATTGGCGCCACCTGCACGGCTATTGAATAAATTGATAATGAACTGCAAAAGAATTTGTATTTGTTTGCTCGATTGGCCAATATTATAATTTAATAAAAATGGATGTTGTTATATCTGATGTTAATAGACTTCAACACCGTTTGACCGATCACCATGAAAGTTAGTATATGTATGTATTTTTTCATGGAGAAGGTACTTATGCTATCCACTTTGTTGTAACTCGCCACTAGATGGCGCTGCAGCACATCAACTTCTATACCGTTCAATCGATCGTCATGAAAATTGGTATACTTATGTATTTGAGTACGGAGAATATTTTGAAGCTATGGACTTAGTGAAAACAGACTAATAATTTGTGATTTTATATACAGAGGTAAATAAATATACACAGACAGGACAACGTCTGCCGGGTTTTGCTAGTATAGTATAAAATACAAGGAATACAAGAATCTCTAAGCCATTTACTAAGTTACAACATTTTAAATTGTTCCATAAGTAAAATCCGTAACCAAATCTTAAAACGTAGCCTTGTACATCAGGGGTGTATGACCATAAAACGCCACGCTGTCCAAGTGGGATGGCCAGACCACTCTTTCAGAGGTTGTGAAGTTCCTCCGAGTTTGAGGTAGTGGTTTCATATCCTTTAGTCGCTCTTATGACACCCATAGGAAGAGATGGGGTCTCTTCTAAAGCCGGCCTTACACCACATGGCCAAGACCTCAAAATATATAATAAATAAGTACTTATCATTGTGTTGGAACTCGTATAGAGATGCATTAATATGACGTACCAATAAACCGCACGTTGTATATGTCCTGCGCGTGTTTAGTGGTGACCGTGAGTGGCGTCGCGTCGCCGCCGAGGCGCGACAACACGAGCTGTCGCGGCGACACGTGCTGCACCTCAACCGTGTCGCGCCACACCCACCGTCTACGCACAACCGATCTCACCATAACCACATCTTACCTAACAGCTAGTGCATTCCATACAAACGGTTCAACATGTCCTTTCCGACCATTACACCGACTTCTTAAAATGTTGAATCCTCAAAATGTTAAATCTTCATTTATATCCATTTCCCGGACTCCGGTCAGCCAGTTTATATTTTATTTAATATACATTTATATTAAGCCTTTTGGAACATATCACCAATTAAAACTAGGTTTTAGTCATAATAATAGGGGTTAAAGTATGAAATTGCCGTTTTATAGTAATAGATACTTTGAATTGACATAAAACCTTCATGGTGTGAGATTTTCGAGTGAAACTTTTTTCACATGATACCTATGAGGTTCTTGTTTTAAAAAATCGACTTTCAATTGTTTTTTTTATTCAGCTTAGACGGGAAAGATGGATACTTCGAAAATCCGAGTAATCTTTGAATACGAGTTCCGACGAGGAACTAACGTGGCAGAAACGGCTCGCAATATCAATGCTGCGTTTGGAGAGGAGACTGCTAATGGACGAACCGTGCGTTTTTGGTTTAAACGCTTTCGTAATGGAAACTTCGACTTGAAGAACGAACCACGTGGAAGACCGCCCACACAGGTGAATAACGCTGAATTGAAGGAATGCTGAATGATGGAAGCCGATCCGAGTCAAACTACTCAGGAATTAGCGGCATGGTTTAACGTTACCTTACCTACAATATTGACTCATTTGCATTAAATCAATAAGATAAAAAAATATTTTAAATGGGTGCCTCATGATTTGACTGATCTGCAGAAAGAAACGTGTGTTGAACTTGCGTTGCCTTGTTGAATCGGTACAGAAATGAATGAATATTGGATCGAATTGTGACATGTGACGAAAAGTGGATTCTTTACGATAACCGAAAGCGAAAAATGCAATGGCTGACCCCAGGTCAAACGCCGCAACAGTGCCCTAAGGCAAAGCTTACCAATAAAAAGGTAATGGTAACTGTTTGGTGGTCTATTCATGGTGTTATTCACTATAGCTTTCTCAGGTCTGGTCAAGCAATAACAGCAGATGTTTACTGTGCCGAACTTCGAACAATGATGGCGAAACTAGCAGTGAAACAGCCCCGACTCGTGAATCGATCTTCACCATTATGATAACGCAAGACCTCACACTGCACGAGAAACCGTTGTAACTCTACAGGAGCTGCAGTTACAAACCATACGTCATCCTCCGTACTCGCCAGACCTTGCTCCAACGGACTACCATTTTTTTCGTGATTTGGACAATTTTCTACGTGGTAAAAAATTTTCTTCCTAAGAGGCAATACAAAATGCTTTCACACAGTTTGTCGAATCTACATCCTCAGAGTTCTATCGCAAAGGCATAAATGAACTTCCGATTAGATGGCAACAATGTATAGATAATGAGGGTAAATATTTCGATTAAATAAATATGTTACATTTTAGAAAAAAACGTTTTAATTTTTCAGTACAAATCGGCAATTTCATACTTTAACCCCTAATAATTGATTTTAGTTGTTTTGTATTCAATTTAGATAAATGCTATTTTTGTTTTAAGCTTAAGGATATTTTTGGGAGAATTCAATAAAGGGATCAACATTGATCAATGTTGTCTAATTCAACATTGTGGGAATGGACATTTTGAGAATTCAACATTATAAGAAGTCGACATAGTGGTCCGAAAGGGATTCTGTGTACACACGCGGCACACATTGCAATACTCGTACCAAGTCACGTCTAAAATAAACGATGTCGTGTTGTAAAAATGAGTGCCGAGAGGTCGTCGCTCGAGAACGGAGTGCACGCTAGTTGGTCCATTAACGATGACTTAATTCATTTAGTTCAATAACGTTCAGTACTCATTTTTACATCATTAAAACCATGGCAGGCATTGCTTTTATAACTAGATAAAAAGTACAGTAAACTGCCTATCAATCTGCAGGAAGAATAGACAAATGACGACAAAATAAACGTTTAACTAAAAAAATATTTTTAACGATAAGTGGAATACGATAATGCAGGTCGCTGCCGATAGGTCTAAATGGCGGACAATGGGGGAGGCCTATGTCCAGCAGTGGACGTCCAAGGGCTGAAATGATGATGATGATGAAGTGGAACAGATTGTTATATTTAGGGAACGGTTTCGGTACTACGGTTAAACTCCGGAGGTTTTTGTAGTATGTATATACTGATCTGATCGTGGTTAATCAAATTAAAAACAAGTTTGCTAATGTAACTAAAACCATTCGATTCTAGCCTTTATTAGCAGAGTGTATTACTGATGTGTATAGTGTAAACTGTTAATAAATATACAGTGTTACTATACATGACCCACCTCCGCCCATGGTCCTACCAACCTTTTGGTTAAACGGACCGAATCGTCGGGAGGTACGCGCCGTTCGCCTGCTGAGGGCTATGTTGCGGCGCGTATCTGCTCTGCCTCCCTACAAGTATTTCCTTTCCTATGTCCCGTTCCCACTCTCCCCTTTCTGGGGCTGTTTCAACGTACACATCACGCGACTTCGACGCCGAGCAGCTCTCTTGGGCTCCTTAGCTTGTGCCATCGGTGTGCAAATTCTCGTAGCCTACGGAAGTTCGCCTCTGAGGAAACGAGGTCGCAGTAAAACACCGGACCCTCCTCCTGTCTTGTGATTCCCTCCAGCATTCTCTGTCGTTCCTCCTCGTATAGAGGACAGGACCATAAAACGTGGTGCAAGTCCTCGTCAGCCATGCCTCACTCACACAAACTACTCTCACACAACTTCATATCGTGAAGTCTCTTTCTAAAGCAGCCATGCCCAGTGAGTATCTGTGGTGTTTCATAATCCGGCTCGATCCAACGCGATTTGAGTCGAGCCGCCACGTCCGGGAAAAATCTAAACAGCTCTCTGCAGTGTTACTATACAGTGTGAGCTCTACACCCATATAAAGACTTTCTAACTGGAAAATGACAGGAACAAAATAATAACTCGTAACAATCGCCCGTGATTCGCCCATGTTAGCAAAAGTTTATCGTAGATAACTATTTATCTTGAATGATAAGCTCTGCTTTTCTACTTATGCGAGACTACTATTGCCCGCGGTTTCGCTCGCATGGACTTCAATTATCTTGACAAAATTAAAAAAAGAACTAAAAGATGTGTATATTTATTTATTTTATTTTTGTTTATTCATTTTATTGAAATTTAATTGAAAATTCTGTACAAATTTGATTCCATACAAAATTCGACATTATCAATTTTAGTAAGCCGGGGGGGGGGAAATAATTTTTAAAAAAAATGTGGCACACTTGTTTAATGAAGAAAACAGATGCATGCCACTGTGAACACACCTGAGCACCGCCTCCAATTGTATTACGGCCCCCGTTTGCGAGGCGAGCGCGAGCTTAGTCCCGTCGCCGCTCCAAGCGAGCGCGCGCACAGCGTACAGGTTCGGGATTTGAGCTGCCGTCAACTCCAACGCCCCGGACTCGGACACATCCCCCACTAGGATGCCATCGAACACGCCGAAAGCCACCGTCTTTAAACAAAATGTCCTGTTATAACAACAGATGAGATTGCCACCTCGTCGTAGTTACCTAGTCGTTTTGACGGTTTTTTGGTGAAATTGATTGCAGTACTAGAGTATGAAGTTTTTTATCTCATTACAATCTCTACTAAAGGGGAAAGATGGAATAGATTAAATTAAAGGGAATAGAGTAGAATACGTGTAGTAGAATGGGATGGAATGGAAAATGGACTATGGAAATTGGGAAAATGGATATATCTCCGTTACTTCTACACTTACATTTAACACATACATTTACTTGCACATGTACATGTATTTGTGATTGTACATTTTACTGCAATCTTCTGTGAGATCAAGGTAACTCGGCGAGTCGAACACGCCCGAATACTGTGGAATTGGATCATGCACCCTCCTAATACAAAAACCAATTGATTAATCACTATTTCTTTGAATTAAAACTCACCTGCCCAGAGGGGCTCGGCGCGGCAGAGATAAGGTCCCTGCGATCAGGAGGTAACGTAGGCTCCACACTCCGTAAGAGTGACCCACGCTGTGCACAATACACGGACACGCGTCCGTCACACGCACCCACTATCAACTGAAAACATTTTCTAGTTAAAAATACAGCTCAGTCGAAGTCGTTATGTTACATAAATAAATCTCTTAATCTTAATCTGTTAAGAAAGCTGCTCAGTGTTTTTGAGGTCTACGCTGAGGAACATGGCTTGAAATACCACGAAACGAAGAGCGAGTTTATGGTCATTAGGAGTAATAATAAAACTTCAGAGCATATTCCACCCATAAACTCAATAGTGTATGTCTGAGCCGTGTCTACCGGTTTAAGTGTCTGGGTCATATTGTAACTGAAACATTGAAAGATGACTTGAATATAGAAAGGGAGCGAAGGTAATTGTCTTTTCGTGTCAATATGCTAGCCCATAAATGTACACGATGCACTGTGGAAGTTAAAATAACATTATTCAAAGCTTACTGTCAGAGTTTTTACGCTAGTGCGTTATGGGTCAGCTACACATGGAGAGCAAACAGTGAATTCAATACAATAACGCCTTCAGAATCCTGTTGGCTTCCCCATTTTTGTAGTGTCTCAGGCATGTTTGCAGATGCAAAGGTGGAGGACTTTTTCACAGTAACTAGGACTATTTTCTGGGGTAGTCTTGGCCCCAACCTCTTTATTACTGCTGTTCGTTGCGCTAGAAGTGACCAATGAAACATGTGTTTGTTCTAGCACTCTATCAATCGCAAAATTCAAATTGCCTTCTTACACTACCACCTTGTGTCTATCTATCAGTATCACTTTCTTCATTAACTAAGTAGTTTGACTATCCTTGCTAGACATTTACCGATCTACTACAATGATACGGTATATATTTACAATGACTTAGAAGTATACATTATGTATGTTAAGCAGTTTAATTAATAACTTGAAATTCTGACGTAAAATAAAGCTGTTGGAGTTTAGTCGTCGACAAGCGATTGGAGTAGTTGTTTCATATGCGTGCGATTTAATAAACTTTTGTTTATGTAACTGTAAACAGTCCGCTTTCATCCACAGCTGGACATGAGCCTTCTCATGTACACTGTCTTGTGCATGAGGGATGTATGGCCTTAAAATGCCACACTGGCCAAGCGGGTTGGTGAATCTATTCTTTTAGAGTTGGTATAGTTCCTCAAGGCTTATGTTATTGTCGCTTTTTACGATACCCACGGACGAGGAGGGGAAGCTGCTATTCTAAAGCCGACACCACACGGCCAAGATGTGGATAAATATTCATATATTTAATTAAATAAATAGTCATACATATGGCGGCAATAGTATAAGCACGGTTGGCGGCAGCGCATATCGCAGCAGCAACCGTCCATTGACATAGAGCGTGCCGTCCACGTGCCCCGAGGCAAGTGTCACCTCTCCGCTTCCGCTTCCGCTCCCGCCCCGCGCCAGTGACACACAGCACGAACCCGTACTCCATAGGCTCGAGCTTTTGTTGTTCTTGCATTCCAAACATCTGCGGGGCCGAGATAAATAAATCTCTCTAAGACCGTTTTACATTTTATATTGACTTTGGAAACTAGATGCAAACTGCATAAATTGCCCACGACTCTTATTAATTCTAAAGGCTGGCACAGACCAGCCGAAGCCCAGCGCAGGGCGGTTATCATTAACGGTTTAACGCGCTCGAACACTAGTAGATGCGTTGGTGAATTTTTGATGTTATTTCAATGTCGACAAAGATTATTGTTGTCTGTTACTGAAAACCGCGCTGCGCTGCACTTCGACTGATCTGCGCCAGCCCTTAGACCGAGAAACATCTATTTACTCGAGTAAATAAGGTGGACTTCCGTCGATCGCGTCTGTAGCAACACACACGCGCATCACTCACGCCGCGACACTTGCGATAGTAAAAAGTAGGCTCAGCCGCTCGCGTCTGTCGCGGCCTCGCGGGCGACTCGGAAGATGTCCCATACAATTTCATACTGGTTAGTCCATCTTCAGACCGTTTTGTGTTGGAATCTAGATCGAATCTGTTAGAAAACAGTTAGATCGTGTGCTTGAAAACTAATCTCTATGCAGACTGCATAGTGTTCATTAACATGACTGATTAATTCTAAGGCCAAACAAACATCTATTTACCCAACGCTTAGAGTCAATCCAATTAATTATAAACAGGAGTAATTAAAAACATCGATCGTTCGATATCATCCAGTCGTATTGATCTATCTCACTGCAGGGTACAGGATTCCCCTTACAGTGGAGTTTCAAGCCCAGTGTGGATTTAAAGGTATTACACATCACGTTATACTCCTTATTCCCCATCCTTCCCGATCCTTTTTCCTCATTCCTTCCTAATCTCCATCCGGTGGCATGCGGACGTTTGTCATACTTATCTAATATTTACATGTATCGTAGTTGTCCATGGGTGACAGTATCCACTTACTGTCAGGTGGACTGTCTGCTTATATATGCCATCTTCTTTCCATACAACAATATGACAGTCTTATTAAAATTCTCAGGCAAGCAGCGCCTTCAACGTCGTAACTCAGTGGTACTGGTTCAAACTGACGACCTCACAAATTTGAGTCCAGAATATATACCTCTAAAGTCTAAGCTCTCCTCTTGAGAACATGCTTTACTATAAATTAAAATCTGTTCTCAATTACCCCCGTTCCCAGTTTTATCCTAACTGTAATGTAATGTAAATACTTTATTTTTCTAATATCTTCTAATTCTAGTTTCTAAAAGCGTTGCTGGTGTCCCGTGGTGTTTAAAACTTGATCATTTTGAACTTTAAAATGAGTAGTGATAATGACAATCAGTATATTTTCTAATACTCTTAAGTCGATTTTTTGTAACAAAAATCTTTTATATTACAACGAAATTCTCAAAACATTCTCAAAAGTATGCATGTTATTTATTTATTCGTATTTATGCATATTCAAACATTGCTATAATACAATTATCATTGTCCTGTGAGTAGTGTCATTAAAAAACGTGCTTTCCTCAACCGGTAGCAGCTGCATCAGCGACTGCATCTGCATAATCGAATAAAATTGATGATATAATTTATTCTTATTACGTAACTACCTTGTTTAGATTGAGTATTACCTTATTTTGCCATCGCTAGTGCCAGTAAAGAAGCCATTCTCAGCCGGCAGCAGCTGCATTGGCGCTCCACTTAGTGGGAACTTATTGCAAATCACCTTCTTCCCGCTCCAGTCCGCGCTTACGCGATACACGAACACCATGTTGTCGCTTTGCGCAACACCTAACATCTCAGAGTTCTCGCTAAATGATATGCCTAAAATAACAATAACATTAAAATAACAATACTAAATTAACTATTAAATATAATAAACAATATAAATGATTCTAAGAAACTGCAACCGTGACTTCATTCACTTTCAATATGGAATATTTAATTCAATCCCACAATCCCATCGCATCCCATCGAATAAGGTATATATTATGTATATGGTATAGTGGCATGATTAGATAAAGCGTATCGTAAAAGTTAACGCCGTACAAAAGCTATAGTTTCGTCCAGATTTTATAGAATCCACAATTAGATACAAAATTTTCCAAAATTGTTGTTTTGAGCTTCATATCATTCATACGAGCTATGTCCACTGTAACATCATTTAAAAAAAATATAACTCATGTACAACCTTTATGATGTAATAACATATTTCCGAGATCATGTTGATATTTTATAGTAAGTTGCTGATGAATAGACCAGCCGTCTGATGGTAACCTGATACTATATCCCATGATTAGTTATAGGTACATAATTTTGTAGTTCTATTTTTTGGATAACTGAAATCATTTTACAAAAAAGAACAAGTAAATGCTTAATTACATACCAGTTATAACATAGGATTTTTTCCCTGCAGCAGGATCAGCGGGTTTCGTACTGAATTTGTCTCGGCGCACCCCTTCGCGATCGAACAATAACACGAGCCGCTCGCACGTCGCCACCGCCAGCTTCACATTATTCGGAGACCAGCTTATGTCCGCTATTGGACTCTCATTATCCTGTTTGTAGCACTTTCTTTTAACATGCGTGGTTATTAAAATGTCTGTACAATCAGCAGTATAGATGCTAATGTAACACCCAAAATCAATTCTAATCTTCATTATCTACCTACTATTTTTTAAATAAAAGAATTGGCAGATGAGTGGGCGACCCACAAGGTAAGTCACTACTTATGCCCATGGATATCTACAATGCCAGAGGGAAAGCAGGTGCGCTATCGAAAATCTTATTCACAACTTCCATGAAGAGTCCCATGTAGTAATAAAATCTTAATGGATAAACTTCAGTAGAGTTCATTCCACAACTTTCGCGTTTGCGCCTTCGCCGTATAAAGTGTCACAAACAACCAGAACGGCCAGGAAAATGTCAAATAATAATACAAAAATATTTTTTTATTTTTTAAACTTTATTTATCATATAATTTTACATACATTACTCACTATTAAATCACATAAATCCTTCCGGGTTTGCGTGTGATTTATTTCATCTTCCACCTACGCATAGGTCCATTTGCCGCCTTACCTACTGGTAAGGCGACGTAGTTAGTGTTTAACATATTATTATATTATTTTATAAAATTAATTATTTTTGCAAGGAAACAGTTTTGAGTCTATATCCAAAATCCAAAATGCGAGTCTATAAACGAGAATGTGCTAAAAAATCCTTACAATAAGTACCTATGTAATTACAAGTAGGTTATTATTATTTAATAAATTAATGGTGTACGTAACTGTATTTTTGTATATCTTCAATCTTTCTAATTGTAATAACTTTGCTTCTTTCCTTAAGAGAATTCTTCCGTTATTGTGCCAAATAAACCTGTATTGATTTCCTAATTATTGTTTTGTTTGCCGAAGTCGAATTTTTAATTGGCATGTTATTGCCGGTCGTATAAATACTCTTTAGACATATTAGGAATTTAATTTGCTTTTAACCACTGATCATATGTATATTGATTGGATGCTACATTGCTCGTGTCTAATTTTTCGTTGTGTTCTTTTTATTGATTCTACTTGATTCGCTTCTACATGCACACATTCTACAACTGCACTCACTACTTTCGTCCCACAGATCATTCGCCGGGATACCACTCATCTCAATACTTTTAGAATTTTTTTTTTGTTCTGTAACCTATAGTTTCTGTTCAAGTGCCTGTATTTTTAATTCTGAAATAGTGTTCTTGGTTAGTCAACGCTATATTTTTTGTTTCTAGACGTTTTATTTTCACTTCGTTTTTTTTTATGCGACTTTCACATCGATCAAACTTTTCATTTATGTTTTCTAAGGATGCCTTTACTAACACTAGTATGTCGGCGAGTCAATTTGGCTTACAATTGGGCCCAAAGGGACGTCATTTTTGTGTATTTTCGATAATCCATAACAGTTTTGGTGGTAATCCATCGGTATCCGGATAAAAGAACACATAGCTGACATGAAGAACAGACGCTCGGCCAAGTCTGCAGTTTGTGAACATGCTCTGGACAAACCCAACCATTACATTCGATTCGATAATCTACAAATCCTCGCTAGATAGACCCGGTTCATGCCAAGATTGTTACGCGAGGCTATTGAAATCAAGAAAATAGATTTCAATAGAGAACATGGTTGGCAAGTACCACCGGCTTGGGATCCAGTCATTAAATTAATTAAATCCCAAGGCCAACGCAATACTGCAAGACCTCTGGACACCGTGAGCGAATACTGCGTGCATAGGGAATGTTATGATTAAAAGATTTTTTCACAGACGGCAGTTCAAATAATTTCTTAATAACTCAAGTGACAAATAAAATCAATTAGTCACCGCGTGACCACGTCCACTACAAAGTGTTCGAAACGTCGGGATAAAAATAATGTTAAATATACGCGATTTAAACCGTTCAAAGTTGTTTAATTGCTATCAACTGTCATAGTTGTGCCAGTATATGTATCTTCTTCTAGACATTCTTCGTCATCCTCTTTTTCTGGTAAATACTCTATAGGATAACGCTGGTGATGAAGCAACTCTTACATGTCCACTCAAGAGCTTGGGAAGTACGCAAGGCATTCAGCTGCTTCACTGTAACTACGGCGCACTATATATGTTAACATGAGTGGTTTTAGCACATTTGCACTAAACACTAAACCAGGTGACCTACTTGTTATTGCTTTATTGCATTTAAAACACTTTTCCATGACCACAATTACTTTTTTGCATAAAGAAAACCTTATAAAAAGAGATTTATTTTAAATATTAACAATCACATACGCACTCAACGGAAAAAAACATAATTCATTCAATATTTCGTTAATACAACAAAATTTAGTCTAGAAATAATGCAAATAAATAATGTTACCTGTGCTTCCAATAAGGTTTTGGAATATTTTAAACGCATTTTAATCAAATTTTATTAGTCTAAAACAAACGTTACGCAGTAATTTACCAGCTTCCTAAAAGCTGCTTATCAAATAAGATATGTGTGTCGATTTGGTTGCTTAGTAACGTTTAAACTTGCCGCTTTGATTTACAGTACAGAAATATATAAGTATGCTATGGGGACCGTGCGTCATGTCTTTAACGCCAACTGGTGACAAAAATGTGAACTATATTCTCATATAGTTTTACTAAACCCAGTTTACTAAACCATCCCGGGTTTAATTAACTTTTGCATGTAATTTACTGTTTAGTGATTGTTATTATTTAAATAAATTCAATTTATTTTCGTATTGTCATTATCGAAAAAAAATTGTTGTATCCGTGAATGTAGGGGAACCCGGGGTAGAACGGGGTACCGGGGCGGAACGGGAAAGTGGCGGGGTGCTCGCTACAGGTGACAGAGACGAGTGACCATCGCGCACAACGTTCGGTACGCTGTGCTGCGCTATACGGAGTGGCCGCTGTCAGTGTGAGAGTGCGCTAGGTTTGGATTTTATCGAAGGTCGACGAAAAAGCTTGCAAATTTTAATTTTTCTATGCAACACCAAGGTAATTACACTATACACTATTCTTTGTTCGGATATTAACATTACATGTTTGTTTAAACATACTTTTGACTAACTAAACGTCTAGTGATAACTCAAGTCCAATAAATATAACCGGCCATAACACTCGTGTTTACGTGAACGGTGCGTCGGGGCACAATGGGTGGGGCACAATGGGGTATACTCCGTTCTGCCCCTTAAATATTTGTACTTCTCATATAAATACGCATTTTTATTTCATCTGCAGATGGTGAGTTCATATATAAGAAAAACCAGCTGGCAGTCCTGGCCTACATTGCTAATCCCGTTGCCTAATCCCGTTGCCAAAAGTGAAAGCTGGAATGAAAAGAGTTACAAGAAAGGGTGGAAAAACGGCAATCCTTACCGCTTCACCTTACAAGACTGAATTAGAAGAATCTATTAAAAAGACACAAAATATCAAGAAAGCGAAAGTAGAAAAAAATTAACAAGACTGACGTTAAAAGGTAAAGAAAACATACCTGAAGGAATGAAAACTAAGCCAAAGAAACAAAAAAGAATCAGAACTAAACCTGAAGAACACTCAGAAGACGTAGAAAATTTTAAACAAAAACAAAGAAGAAACAAAAACAAAGAAACAAAAAAGAATCGGAACTGAATCTGAAGAAAGCTCGGAAGAACGGGATCTGCCTGTATTGCCATGATTTATACTCCAAGTCCAATGAAGGCTAGTGGTCTTGTAGCATTTATAAAAAATGGGCACATTTGGCGTGTGCTGGTCTAGATAGTGACGACGATGACAGTGTTGTCATCTGTGAACTATGCCAATAATTAGTACCCCATCGTGCCCCGGGTTCATTTCCCATTGTACCCCGGGGGGTGGGGCAGAATGGGAAATTTCCCTTTATTTTTCAAACAATATTTTTTCAAAGTGATTATTAATTTAGATAAGTTTAGCTTTAATTTCCTTGTAGAGAAAGAAGTAAATAAACCTACAAATTGCCAAATAATGGTGTTGTTTCATTCAAACTCTCAAAAATTGTAACCAACGCTTAGCTACCCCGTTCCACCCCGGGTTCCCCTACAAATACTCACGTCAGAAACGTGGATTCGATTAGGTATTTAAATTTTATAAATTTCCAGAGAGCACATTATGTGTCTCATGGAAAATTGATAAACGTTTATCTTGTAGTCTGTCGAGCTGGCTCAAAAGACTTGTATTCACAGTTGTAAAATATGACAAAAATACATACAGCGTCAAATTTGACAACCAATACTATTTAAAAAGTCTTTTTGTCAAGTATTCGTATCTCTAAACACGTCGTGAGGTTAGAATAGAATATTTTTATCCATTTCCATCAAAATATTGAGCCCAATATATGATATATAATTTTTATCTGTTATGGCTTTTGGCCATATCTTGAGTATTGCATACTTATTTCTTGTCTAAAATGTAGTCTTAATCGAAATGATGTCGGCAAATACATGTTATTTACGTTTATGTTAAACATTTTAACTTTGCCCAGTGTTTGAACAGTCATTACAAATTTTTATATATAAATCTTTCAGGACGTCATGCCTTTCCAACGATACGTGGAAACGGGGCGCGTCGCCCTAGTGGCGGATGGTCCCCTGAAGGGAAAGTTGGTGAGCGTGGTCGACGTTATTGATCAGACTCGCGCTCTCGTCGATGGTCCCGGCAGCGGTGTCTCCCGCCAACAGATCCGCCTCAACCAACTCCACCTGACAAAGTTTCGCCTCAAGTACTCATTCACAGCACCCACACGTGTTGTGAGGAAAGCATGGACAGAAGCCAAGCTAAACGAACAATGGAAGGACAGTCAGTGGGCGAAGAAGCTCGCGAACAAAAAGAAGCGCGCTCAGATGACGGATTATGACAGATTCAAGTTAACTTCAGCACGTGTAAAGAGGAATCGCGCGAGAACGGCGGTGTTCAAGAGCTTGAAGGCGAAAGCGGCGCGCAGCGGCACGTTCGGCAAAAAGAGGATCCCCAAAAAGTCCACTAAAAAACCCCGCATCAAGAAAGCGCCTGCAGCCAAGAAAGCACCTGAAGCCAAGAAAGCGCCTGAAGCCAAGAAAGCCAAGAAGCCAGCAGAGAAGTAATTCTTGTTTTGTGAAAGTGACTGAACAGATTCAAAATAAAGGATTTCTCTTAGCCTACAATTAGTGTCATTATTAGTCCCAATGTTATTTTGTTCTTCCATTTAGTGACATGAGGTGAGTTTATTTTATTTTGTAGAACATGTGGTGTGTTTTCTTTACTTAATCTGTTTTATTTTTCAGACAATGCTGACCGTAAATAAATGGACTTGGAAATAATAGTAAGCTAGATTTTCTTTCAATTACCTATAAAATCACAAAAAGTAATTGTATTTAAATGATGATTTAAGAAGTCTCGTTCGTATGAAAAGTAATGATTTTACTTTACCATATTTTCTGATACTGTTAAATTACCGTGTGATCCATCATGCTTACTGGACACTGATTTACAGCAATCTATTTTTGTTTCAGATCGGACTATCTGCACTCTATTCAGTGCTGTAAAAGGTCAGTGTTTATTTATTAAAATTAGTATTGAATATTTCACTATTAAGTTATATTTATTACTTTAGCAACACTTCATTTATTTTATGTGTATAATGAATTAATGTCTATGGTTATTAGCAAAATAAATTTTACTTTTGACCAGTGGTGTGCACTGGTTTTGAAACTTGATAAATTTGGAAGAACATGTAAGGAGCACTAACAACAATGCATACTTTCGATACCCACCGAAACCGATGTGTGAACAGACAACTCGGATTAGGAACACCATCACACTCTGTGTAAGATATACTGTTCACACGACTCTGTCTAAGGGTTGAGTGTGACATGTATATAAATCAACTTAACCTAGTTTATAGAGAATTAACCACAATTTTTTTCTTTGTTGATCGTTTCTCCAAAATGCCTTCATCGCTAAATGCTAACTTAAGTCTTTCATGACTTTGTTACTGGTTTTGAGCACAACCAAAGTCATAAAAAATCATTCAAGGAAAATGTTTTCTTGTTAAATTCATTTTTTCGCAAACACTTAATTTTCAAATTTATGCCAGAAATAAAAAATACAAATGACAGCTTTGAAAATTTAATAGCATTTAACATTAAACAAGCAGTTCCATTTTTAAAATTTGAGTTTCTGTTTTATTCTTACCAAATCCAGTTCTAAGAACTTTAGTTTGAGGTATCATAGTATATATTGGTAATTATGTATTTATTTGCTCTTAAGCTATTTAATCACAAAAGAATCCACTTATTAATTAAAAATTACTCTGATTATATTTTAATTTTCTTAATTCTTCACAATCTCGACACAAAATCTTAATTAAAATCAATTTTATTACCTGCCTATTTTTATAATGATGACGTTTTGTATCGCCCCTATCTGAATCCTGATGATTGATCAGTACTGATTTTATTTATCTTAGTTTTTAATTCTTATGTAATTGTTGCAACTAAAACTTTAAAAGTGTGTTTAATCTTTTGGCAGGTATGCATCTGCTTGTTTTTGAAGATTACATGTCTTCCTTACAAAGGTATGTATTAAAAAGATTCTTGTATAATTAAAACTATCGTTAAAAAACTAAAATTCTCAACATTAAGAAATTCTGGTGGTGGCTGGATGAGAAGAGCTGAGGATAATGTATAGTGAGCCTTAGGAGAGACCTATATTCAACAGCTGATAATTTTTTGGTATGGTATAAATACAACACATATTTTATGATGAAAGTTTTGTCTCGTTCGTATGAGTTTCAGTGATTTAAATATATTCTTCCTGACAAAATTACAAAACTACAACTACAATTACAAAATCAATATAATTTTTAAAATGTATCTCTCTTTTGTCTCCAGAGTTCTACACGCCCTTGAATTTAGAAGGTTAGTCTCATATTTTTTCATATTAACCCACTTACAGATACAAAGCTCTTTGTTACACTGTGTGGTTTTGTTTAGACCACTTTGATTTATTGTTTTTCTAACAATGACATTTAATCACCAACCACCTCTTTATATATCCATTCTTCCATTAAAACCACATACATTAATAAAATATAATGTGGCCAGTGTGTCTAAAAACATTTCCCTGGTTGCACATTGCGTGCATTAGCCCAGTCTGTATTGCCTGTAGCTTATGTGCAATAGGTCCTCCGTTTGTTCCTCAGTCAGATATTTCTTTGTTATTAGCATGCATATGGTTGTATATTTATCTTTGTATGTCTTGTATGATACCCACACTAAGATACAGGGCTTCCTAGTGTGGTAGCTATTTATTTAACGCATCTCACACTAGAAAATTTCCTTACTCTAGGATTTTTTATTTGATTTAGGGATATGACATGTAGAATTGTCGAACAGAGTGAAATTTGTACAGAGATGACACCTTATTGACAGTTCTACATGTCATATCCCTGACTCGATTAAAAAATTCTACTTTAGCAGCTAGTACCCAAATATGCGGGGGCTCTTACTACCGTTGACTCTGAACTTTTCTTACTTTAATACTCAAACTATTTATTTGCAGAATATGGGTGCAACAAGTTATAAAATATTCATACATTAATGTGATCTGACATATTCACCCTGTTAGGACATCCAAAATTAATTATTCATAGATTCAACATCATTCATAAATTACCAATAGTAATAATAAATCACACATTATCATTTATATTAATAATAACAGTAGTCACAAATTATATATTAATAAAGTCGTCATGTCCTATTAAGATATCTATACGAAATTTGTTAATTTTGTAATATGATTAATTAATTAATTTGATGAATATATCAAAAAGATTTTCAAGTTTCTTTTAAAACATTTAATATTCAAAGTTTCTTTTATATATTTTCGTACTTTATTGTAATTAAAATTTAAGCGTGTCATCCTGATAAGTGTTTCAGTAACACTTTGTTGAACCAAGTCTTTGCCTACATTAGCGTACCATAAAGATCCACCGTTTTGATACCCTACCAAAGCCGATGTGTGAACAGACACAACTGTCACACTTGACTCTGGCTAGGAACATCATCACACTCCGTGTAAGACATACAGTTCATATAGCTCTATGTCTAAGGGTTGAGTGTAACAACATACTTAATGTAAATAATTTGTACATATCGTACAAAATCTTGTTTTAAACAAATACAACAGCCATTAATTTTTGTTACAGATTGAAGAAAATAAATGAAATTTGTAATTCATATTTTGAAAGAAGCATTGATGCGAAGGAATGATTACTGTTGGAAATATCATTGACGCAAAGGAAACAAGAACAGAATACCCATAAAAGCATGTTTATACATCATTTTATAGTAGCAACTTTTCCACAGAGAATATTAAGAAAAAGGTATGGTATAATTATTTTCATTGACTGCAATCTATTTAGTATAAGTGTTTTGACAGAGTTACGGAAAAGTCTTTTGAAATTCTTTACATGACAGAGTTTTTGAAAAGTGGTATTAATTTGAATTCATTGTTTCTCTGTCTTGTGAATTTATAGTGTAATAAATATTTATGATAATACTTTGTGTTTAGTGTTGTAAAAATGAGTGCTCGACGCTTAAACACTAAATGAGCACTTATGAACGTTGTAACACTCGAGCGTTAACAGTCCCAAGTTCTTAATGTTGGATAGTCTTAAAATTCAAAAACCCTTAACTCGAGTTAAAAGCTTGAGTTTAGAACTACTTAGAACTGACTACATTTTCTTAATACTTCACAATCTTGACACAAAATCTTAACTAAAATCAATTTTATTATCTATCTTTATAATGATGACGTTTTGTATCGCCCCTATCTGAATCTTGATGATTGATCAGTACTGATTTTATTTATCTTAGTTTTTAATTCTTATGTAATTGTTGCAACTAAAACTTTAAAAGTGTGTTTAATCTTTTGGCAGGTATGCACCTGCTTGTTTTTGAAGATTACATGTCTTCCTTACAAAGGTATGTATTAAAAAGATTCTTGTATAATTAAAACTATAGTTAAAAAACTAAAATTCTCAACATTAAGAAATTCTGGTGGTGGCTGGATGAGAAGACCTGAGGATAATGTATAGTGAGCCTTAGGAGAGACCTATATTCAACAGCTGATAATTTTTTGGTATGGTATAAATACAACACATATTTTATGATGAAAGTTTTGTCTCGTTCGTATGAGTTTCAGTGATTTAAATATATTCTTCCTGACAAAATTACAAAACTACAACTACAATTACAAAATCAATATAATTTTTAAAATGTATCTCTCTTTTGTCTCCAGAGTTCTACACGCCCTTGAATTTAGAAGGTTAGTCTCATATTTTTTCATATTAACCCACTTACAGATACAAAGCTCTTTGTTACACTGTGTGGTTTTGTTTAGACCACTTTGATTTATTGTTTTTTTTAACAATGACATTTAATCATCAACCACCTCTTTATATATCCATTCTTCCATTAAAACCACGTACATTAATAAAATATAATGTGGCCAGTGTGTCTAAAAACATTTCCCTGGTTGCACATTGCGTGCATTAGCCCAGTCTGTATTGCCTGTAGCTTACGTGCAATAGGTCCTCCGTTTGTTCCTCAGTCAGATATTTCTTTGTTATTAGCATGCATATGGTTGTATATTTATCTTTGTATGTCTTGTATGATACCCACACTAAGATACAGGGCTTCCTAGTGTGGTAGCTATTTATTTAACGCATCTCACACTAGAAAATTTCCTTACTCTAGGATTTTTTATTTGATTCAGGGATATGACATGTAGAACTGTCGAACAGAGTGAAATTTGTACAGAGATGACACCTTATTGACAGTTCTACATGTCATATCCCTGACTCGATTAAAAAATTCTACTTTAGCAGCTAGTACCCAAATATGCGGGGGCTCTTACTACCGTTGACTCTGATCTTTTCTTACTTTAATACTCAAACTATTTATTTGCAGAATATGGGTACAACAAGTTATAAAATATTCATACATTAATGTGATCTGACATATTCACCCTGTTAGGACATCCAAAATTAATTATTCATAGATTCAACATCATTCATAAATTACTAATAGTAATAATAAATCACACATTATCATTTATATTAATAATAACAGTAGTCACAAATTATATATTAATAAAGTCGTCATGTCCTATTAAGATATCTATACGAAATTTGTTAAGTTTGTAATATGAAAAATTAATTAATTTGATGAATTAACCAAAAAGATTTTCAAGTTTCTTTTAAAACATTTAATATTCTAAGTTTCTTTTATATATTTTCGTACTTTATTGTAATTAAAATTTAAGCGTGTCATCCTGATAAGTGTTTCAGTAACACTATTTGTTGAACCATGTCTTTGCCTACATTAGCGTAACATAGAGATCCACCGTTTTGATACCCTACCAAAGCCGATGTGTGAACAGACACAACTGTCACACTTGACTCTGGCTAGGAACATCATCACACTCCGTGTAAGACATACAGTTCATATAGCTCTATGTCTAAGGGTTGAGTGTAACAACATACTTAATGTAAATAATTTGTACATATCGTACAAAATCTTGTTTTAAACAAATACAACAGCCATTAATTTTTGTTACAGATTGAAGAAAATAAATGAAATTTATAATTCATATTTTGAAAGAAGCATTGAAGCGAAGGAATGATTACTGATGGAAATATCATTGCCGCAAAGGAAACAAGAACAGAATACCCATAAAAGCTTGTTTATACATCATTTTATAGTAGCAACTTTTCTACAGAGAATATTAAGAAAAAGGTATGGTATAATTATTTTCATTGACTGCAATCTATTTAGTATAAGTGTTTTGACAGAGTCACGGAAAAGTCCTTTGAAATTCTTTACATGACAGAGTTTTTGAAAAGTGGTATTAATTTGAATTCATTGTTTCTCTGTCTTGTGAATTTATAGTGTAATAAATATTTATGATAATACTTTGTGTTTAGTGTTGTAAAAATGAGTGCTCGACGCTTAAACACTAAATGAGCACTTATGAACGTTGTAACACTCGAGCGTTAACAATCCCAACTTGGAGCGTTAACAATGTTGGATAGTCTTAAAATTCAAAAACCCTTAACTCGAGTTAAAAGCTTGAGTTTAGAACTACTTAGAACTGACTACATTTTCTTAATACTTCACAATCTCGACACAAAATCTTAATTAAAATCAATTTTATTACCTGCCTATTTTTATAATGATGACGTTTTGTATCGCCCCTATCTGAATCTTGATGATTGATCAGTACTGATTTTACTTATCTTATTATTTAATTCTTATGTAATTGTTGCAACTAAAACTTTAAAAGTGTGTTCAATCTTTTGACAGGTATGGACCTGCTTGTTTTCGAAGATTGCATGTCTTCCTTACAAAGGTATGTAATAAAGATTCTTATATAATTAAAACTATCATTAACATCCCTGTTCAATACAATAACGCGTTTAGGGTGCTGATAGAGCTGCCGAGGTTCTGCAGCGCTTTTCGCATGTTCGCTGATGCACACACTGACGGTTTCGAGGGCGTCATCCGGAAGCGTTGTGCATCTATCCGTCTTCGTGGCAGTACCAACATCATCCTGAGTACGCTCGTGTCAAGGTGGGACTCGCCGATGTTGGCTCGATGGATCCGGCTATACGTCGCCAATACTAACCCTAGGTTGATGTAAATAATTTGTAAATATTGTACAAAATTTTATTATAAACAAATACAACAGCCATTAATTTGTTTTGTTAGAGATTGAAGAAAATATATAAAATTTTAGTTCATTGAAACAACCAGTAATATATCGATATTGACACTGACTTTTCTTCAACAAAATATGGGTATGTTTATAATTAGTATGTTGGTTCGTGTTATTTGATTTTTTAATTGAATATGTCAAAGTATCGCCCCTGTCTGAAATACTGATTATTGATAATTTCTCATTAAAAATGTTAAATATTTTCAAATAATCTTTTAATACTTGAATTTAATAACAATTTTTGTTGTTTTGATTCTAGGTAATGGAATGAAGCCATTTATCAACATTAGGATTATTAAAAAAGAAACTAAAGGAAAATCCCCCCAAATCATTGTCAGTATAAAGAATACATTTTAACATCTTAACAGTTTTTGTCACTAGGTATATCTAATTTTATTATTCTAAGGCTAGTTATAAATAACTTGCGAAAATCACTTTAAAATTACGGTGCATTTTTTTTCTATTTTAGTGCAGAAAAGACAGATTGTCAATTCTGTTTTAACAAATACAAACTTAATGTAAGGCGCCAAAGATGCTAAAAGCCACCCTTTTTATCTTATTTTATGGCCACATTCCTATGATGAAGCAATATCGCCCCAGTCTGAATACAAAACAATGTTGATTGATCTACTGATTTAATTCTAGAAAAAAAAATATTTTATCTAGTCGTCATTGGTATTAACACAAATAAATATTTTGTTTCATACAGGAAATGGAAGTACACATTTTCTTACTGAAAGAAGCATTGAAGCAAAGTAGTGATTACTGATATCATTTGGGCAAAAGAAACAAGAACAAAATGCCTATAAAAGCATGTTTATACATCATCTATGCGAGTAGTGGCTTTTCCACACAGTTTTAAGGTATGGTATAATTATTTTCATTGACAGCAATCTATTATAGTGTTTTGACAAAGTTACGGCAAAGTCCTTTGACATTCTTTATATGGCAGAATTTTTGGAAAGTGGTATTAATAATTTCAATTCATTGGTGTTGTGAATTTATAGTGTGATGTTTATGATAATACTTGTGTTTAGTGTTGTAAAAATGAGCGCTCGACATTTAAGCTCTAAATGAACACTGATGAACGTTAAAATGCACTCCATTTCCCACTTTATCGTATTTCCCCAATGTACGAACGTGTTTCGGTAGTGAGTGAGATATGTCAGAGCCCCATTCCCATCCTAACCCTTTCTCCTAATCCATTCCTTAATCTCCAAAGGTGGGCAGTGCATCCGGACGCGTGCCAACATTTATCATTCTGAACTAATGTTGGAATGTATCACGAATGTCTATGGACGACAGTATCCATTTATCATCAGGTGGACGACTGTATGCTCGTCTGCCGCCTTAATTTCTATAAAAAAAATATAAAGCTAACTGCTAACCTATCAGTACTAAATTTAATTAACAGATAACGTTATCTATCAGATTGTTAACAGTTACTTTATCAGGAGGTAGTGAGAAAGACCCCTAAGTATTTTGTGTATAATGAAGTCCATTTTGATTGAAATGATGTAGATACAAGCATATATCATATAATTTTGATGAAACTTTTTCACTGATAAATTGATCACAGTAAAAAATCACAGACTCAAAAGTAAATTGTTTTAAATTTAAAAAATAACTTATTTTTGTTTTAGTTACCTCTATGCAACTGTGCAAGACTATAGATTCGGCATAACACCAGTGAGTATTAAAATAAATTTAGCAAAATTAAGCAGGATTTTTTATAGAACAGCTAGAAATTATAATTTTTTAATGGTATTTATAATATGCAAATGATGAAATAATTTAGTTATCCCTGTCTCACAAAACCATGGGGAAAATATGGTATGGTAACTTCTGAATCCTTATAATTTTCCTACTTTGTAATATAACATGACATTTTTAATCAAACTACTTTTTGTTTTCATTTTAGATGTCACATGATCTCGCAAGTTCCAGACAAAATGACCTAATAACAGGTAATTTATAAACTATTGGTATCTTTATTAATTATTCGCGCCCATCGCGCTCGTAAATGCTAGGATATTAGTAATGATAGCCAAGAGGTTATATTTAGTATTCTCGACTCTCATTTGTGCGATCATGAGTTCAAATCCCCGGCGCCTACTACAGACTTTCTACGAAATGTTTAATTATTATCACTAGCTCGACGGTGAAGGGAAATATCATGAGAAACATTTACTAAAAATATGTTTTTGGGGGTTTATAATATTTTCATGTCAATTAACTCGGAATTATAAATGGATACGATGGATTCCGGTTTCGGGAATTGATCGGTTACGCCCTGTGTTTTATTTATTATATTAAAATAGCTGGTGTATGGGAAACTCAGTAATGCATAATTTAAAAAAAACTCAGTGCTTCAATATAATTAATATGATGATTTGCTAAGTTATCCCTGGCTCACAAAACCGTGGGGAAAATATGGTATGGTAACAACTGAACAAATTAAAACACTCTTATAACTGCATTATCAAATAACAAATAATAATTAGTGTTATTTTTTACAGAGACATCCCGTCAGTTTTCTTCACGCTTCATATTCACAACAAGTAAAGGTAATATTTTATAATGAATTTATTTATTTATATGAAATATTAAATCCCCAAAACTGAAAAATGTTACATATAACTAGACTAGCCATAAATATTGTTACAAATTATCATTTTATTAGCAGAATTTGTTATTTTAGAAATAAAATATACACTTTAAAAATATAACTTTTATTCGAAATCGTCACCATTTGCTTTTATACAATCTTTCAAACGTTGTGGCCAGTTTTCGATTAAAACGCACCATTTCCATGGGAAAATTGGCGACTACCACCCTTAAGGACTGTTTTAGGAATTCAATATTATCATGGCGTTTAGAGAGTATGCCATGCTCTCTAAAGCAGCAATTGACCAACTTCTCTAGAGTTAAGAGCATATAAACTATCATTCTGCTTGAATTGGTGAACATTTTCTCGTCCGTGAATAAAATTTGTCTTTTGTAAGTCGTTTTTTGTAAGTAGCAAGTCTTAAATCATAAAATTCTTTATAGAATACGTGACATGTTTCTGGATGCTATATTCATTCTTTCTGGATAAAATCTTTTGTTTCCGGACAGGATTTCTTCGGATTCTCTCCTTTTCACGGCTTTAATCGTCTGTTTAGTACGAATAGTGCGTGAACGGCCAAACCTTTTTGTCACAAACAAAGGACGTTTCGATGTACACGGTATAAGCCCGGTATACAAACATTCGGCTAATACCAAGCGGTGCATTTAGCTCCATGCCTATATTGTTTAATGCAAATACAGCAATGCGGTTTTCGTTATCACCCCACTTCATTTTAATATTAGTACCATATTTAATAATGATTGGCACCAAAATGAGAAAAAAACATTTACTTTTCACGTGAGAATGACAGATGCCAAATTCAAATGTGTTTTTTCTTTATTGTAACGGTATTTATGGTCAGACTTATATTATTGATTAGTAGAAAAATTGATGATGAATTTATTAGACAAGCATATATCTCGAATATTATTGAAGATACAAAGTTTCTGAATAAAATACATATCTGGCATTAAAACCTTACGCGAAATTATTCCACTTCATAATTTATAATTTTATTATTGTATATTTACAGGTACTAATATGAGAAGAGTAAGAAGGAAATTATGTACCATATTTATTATAAACAAGTGCAAAAACGGAAGTTTTATCATTTGTAACCACAACCACACTTTCGATAAGAAAATTCATTTAATTTAATAATAGAGAACACGTTATTAGCAGCAGAACGAAGTATAGGTAGTAATTATATTTAATAGTAAAAATGCATTACATACAAGTTATCGAGTTGGAATATATACAAGCAGTATCATGTAAAGTGAAGGTAAAATAATGTGACATTGTCGGCTCTAATTTTCCAGATATTGAGACTAGTAGAATTTAAAAAAATAGTGTTTTATCTAGATATCAGAACTTCATGTTTCTATATAAAAAAAAAACTGTAATGTAATCGAACAGTGAATAAAATTTTTGCATGCCTTATCGGGCTTACTATATAATTGCAATCAATTTTGTAACAACGAAAGTTTAAACAAATTTGTCCAAATTTAATACGGAAATAATTAAATGAATAACAAAAAACGGGCACCAAATTTAAAGGTGGGGTACCTAACCTAGGGTCTTTGGTGACAATAAATGGTCGTGTCGTTCTTACTAATTAATAATCAATTTATTACGGTTTGTCAAAGTTTTGGTGATCATTGATCAAGGTTTGCTGCCCGCTTAAATATAATACAATTAATAACTCCAACGACAATAAGGTGGTTGGTTCATTTGCTCAGATACGTCATACATACTGTCAAATAAGTATCGGGAATTTTGAAAAAAGAATGCCCGCGTAAAAATATATTGCTGTTAAGTTTGGCACTATTGTAGCTAATTTTCATGTAATGTTTTGGCGCGATCCGTCAAATAGTTGTTTGAAAATTTTCATATTTGCTTTACGACCTCGATAAAAGCCATACCGGAAAGTGCCTATAAGAAGTGTTTCGACGAATGGATTATTCGCTGGCGAAAGTGTATTTCGCCCAATGGAACCTATTTCGCGGGCGACAAAATAAATTTAGAATGAAACTTATTTGACAGAGTAGTACCTATATCAGTATTATTTTTAACTAACGATTTAATCTTCGGGTACTTTCTTTAAACAGGGCCTCCCTTTAACAGATTTAATTGGTTTGGAGAGAGATCTAACAGATTTGCGTATAATCTATACCAAGCAGGAGCATTTTTTCGAGGTTGATGCGCAGGGTGTTCAAATATTAAACATGTTGTGTAACGATGCTTACAAGTGAGTGAGTATTGAATATTGTTCGTATCGTTATAGTTTACATTTGTAAATTAACCTGCTGTAGACAATACAGTGTAAAAGAAATGAATCCCTAACCTATGGAAAATCAATTATTTATTATAAAAAATAGATTTCCTTTAATCATACAATATATTTTGTGATTTTAATGTTACGTACATACATGAGAAGGAATCGTTTATTTTTTACATTAAGTATTTGAAAATTTGAAAGAATTGAGTATTGACAGTTTTAATTGCTTTTCTACCTTTATGTACTCTCAATGAGATTTCTCTAAATCTACTCTCCTCACCTTTTGATCTTACAATTTGCAGGTACAAAGTATGTGGCCAAGCAATGACAATAGAAAAATCAAATATTGGAGGTAGAACGGATCAAATACAAATAACTGCATGGACATTGGAAAAAGAGTAATAATAGAAATAAAACGTATTTCGCAAAAACATGTTTATTGAATAAAAATATATTTTTTCAAAACTAATTTCAATTTACGTTTTCTAATGTTAGTTCACTTTGACAATCACTAGGCACCCTGTCGGTAAATAACTCTGGAATCTGAAAGAAATATTTTTATAAATGAAAAGTTCCAAGCATTAAGAAAAAGCGAACAGACAGTATAAATAAATACTTTTGGTCTTTTAGGAATCTACCTATAGTCCTTTCAATTTCATTGGCACCCATTGATTCTGACACGATAACTGAGGGCGAGCAAGAATAGCGCGATTTTACGATTATTACGATTAGTTACGATTATACTTCCCGTTGCCCATGTTTCCCCAACCGTTTCTCTAGATTCGCGCCTAAATCTGCAAAGGTAGGCCGACGTACCCAGGAACATGGCCAACGTTTGTCATTCTAGCTAGACTGATGTCAGCATGCATCGCGGATGTCGCATGGCGACCAAGATTGTTTGCTGGTTTGTCATTTGCTTTCTTTTTAAGAAAGCTTCCTCTCTATCTAGTGTCCCACGGAAACTGATAAGTACCTCCAAAAAGTTGTAACATTCTTCAGCTATCTTATTTATTCCTTAAATGTCTTTTTCCCTGAATGTCCCATTCCTCTCGCTATCAGCATAGAATAACATTGGGGATTGGATCCTACGCACATCCAGTGGCGTATTTACCCTAGGGCCATGGCCCGGGGCGGCAGGTCAGCCTTGGGCGCCTTTCATATTCGTTACCTATCTTTTATTTTATTGCTTTTTGACTTGACTTGCCTGAAAAAATTTAAAAAGCCTACTTAATTTCCATATAAGCGAAGAAAGTTTGAACAATTTAGCCATCCTTAATATAGAAGCCGACTTAACAATATCCGTTATGACAGTGTCATTGACGAATTTGTCAACCAATTTGTGCATCGCAAAAAATGGTAAATATTTAATAAATGGTGTTTATTCTTTTGTATGCACTGTTTCATTATTAAAAGATTTTTGCTTTATTTTTTTTCGTTAATTTATGGGGCGGCAAACCTTATAGGCCCAGGGCCCCACATCTTAAAATACGCCGCTGCGCGCATCGGAAAACTACTTAGTTACATTGAATTGCTGAAGGTCTCGCACACAATGACAGTCCGTAAATCGCAAAGGTTGCCACCCATAAACTAATGTATCTACCTAGTTTTATTCTTTTTAAAACACAATTTAAATTTGTTCTAAATAAAATGAAATAAAAAGTATTATACCTACTTACACAATATGATGGTAGTTTTTAAACCCTTTTATTTGCGCGTGCGTTAAAGCTCCCACCAACTGAAATAAACCCCCGCTGTACAGGATACCGCCGCTATAGGCATATTTTCGTACCTAAAGTGCGCAGCGGGCCAGGCCTGCTATCGGAGCGTTAATTTTAACTGATTTAGTGCATCTTCACTAAGTAATTTCGTAGTTTTTGTTAGAAACGCGCTAGTAAACAGACTAAAATATGGACCATATATTTGCGTTTTAATCTGTAAAATCAAATAATATATTGCATATTTGACTATATAATTCTATAATTGATGAATTACCGATTTGGCAAATATCTGATTTGACGAGTCTTAACCGCTCACAATAGGACATTTAGGGAAAGGGACACTAGGAAAGAACATTCGGGGGATAGGACGAAATCGACCTAAACGCTACAATTACACATCAATGTTATGTTATGAAGTTCTTACACATTAACTATGAGTAGGATAGATCTATATATCAAGAGCCACTACCTTCCCAATAAATGTTCCATAATTTTATCATTGGTTTATCACAGTAAATCTTTCAGAGCAGAATAAATCCCTGCGATGGGTAGGCATTCTTGTCTTGTTAAAAATACTAGGCCATAGATGAAAAAGTCAAAGATACAGAATTTAAATTACCTGAGGAGTGTAAGCTTCCACTCTATCTAGTAATGAGTCTGAATAACCCGGTGTATAGTACCTAAAATTAAAAGGGAGTATAGATATGCATTAAAATTAAATTTCAAACACGTTTCAAAAATAAACAGGACCTACTGTAACAATATTCTTTCGACTATTGTCCTTTATCGACCGACCGTCTTGCTGCTAAATCGTAACCTCTGGCCGCTAATGAAAGACCTAAATTCAAATTTACTTAAAACCACTTTAACTCTGTTGCTTTTTGATGCATTCTGTTGCCTAATTTTCGATCTGTAAAGGTGTGCCTATTACACCGCGGTAATTCCTTCTCTATCTGTGTTTGTAAAAAAACACCTTATTAGTTTTTTTTTTTACTATTTCAATACTTTTACCGATAAATAAATTGTTGGGAGTGAAGGGTAGACGTCATTTATTTCCTAAGAACCCCCTACCATCTAAGTAAATGTCGCACTACTTAAATGCATATCTCTCATTCAATAAGTATCAAGAATGACAATTCTTCGGCTTCTATTATCAGAATATCATAATAAGCACCTGTCTATTTTATGGTCGGCCAGTTTTCTACCTTCTAAACTAGAAGTTCTAGTCTACAAAAGTAAATGTGCAAAATGTATGTACCTCACAATCTCTTCTGGGAAGCAACTATTTATAATATTAATGTATTCTTTAAGAGATGTTCCGGGAACAGTATCTATCTCTTGTACTCTCTTCAGAGCCCCAGTTGTTACAAACAGTCTTCTTGCTCTTGCGTCGTTTGGTAAAATCTGAAATATATGTACGAAACAGTTAATTCAGTTTCTAGGGGCGACTCCACCCACCACACGCATTAACTTCCGAGAAGCCCATACGTAACCGAGAATTGAGAAAATTCATTAACAGATCAGTAGGTTTGCGTGGTATTAGTGTCCTGAACCCCCACTCGAGGGGGAGACACCCTCCAAGCGGCGTAAGGAAGAATAAGTATCTAACAAACTTTTTGCATTACACTATTTTAAATTATAAGAAATTTATTTACTTTCCTCCACCGTAGATAAAATTCTGACTACGCCCTTGTGAAACCCCTTCTCGATTACAAAGAGACAAGGCCGGCGGATATAGTGGGTAGCTCTACTCACTCGGATTTTGACGAAAAGTTACCAACGTCATTAAACATGGGGATTTCCTCGTCGCTCTAAAAATCCATGTCTAGACGCATTTTCTTTCTTTGTATCATTGTTATAGCCATTGTCTAATATAAGCTAATGTACGGTACCTGTTGTTAGGTTAACTCGGAGCTCGAAAGCGTATGAACACATTTTTTTGAAAAATATATATGGAATTATTTTTGAAAAGAAAAATATTTATATTTTTGAGTTTAAACTCAATAACGATAAATATCATATGAACAATTACATTTTCGAGCTCGAAAATAGCGGGAAGTTTTGGGGATGCCCACAGGGGCAACCGTTTTCCAGATTTTATTTTCTAGTTTTTATTCCTATAAAATTCTCTTGTTTATGAGTCATTCCTCTATATACAATTTCTTGAGGGACTGCCCCCCTCCCGGCCAACTACCCACTCGGGCCTAACACAACCTGCCGGCCCTGCAAAGAGAGGGCTGCTTAGATAAATGATAATAACGGCTAGGCTCTTCAGGATTTTGTGAATAGCAGCAGACGTTTTGTGCCTTCCATTTACATTCATAAATATTTTAATATTGTGAATAGAATTGAGGAGGGGAGTGCACGCTGCAATCCAACAGCCGCTGGGCGCGCTCGACTGCCCACGTTACAGAAGACTACCTTTAAATGTACTGCATTTCCCACTTTATCTTATTTCCCTAATGTACGTCCAGAGCCCATTCCCATCCTAACCTAACTCAAATGGGGAGGCCATTTCCCCAACCCCTTCTCCAAATCCATTCCTATAGCTCCAAAGGTAGGCAACGCATCCGGGGGCGTGCCAACGTTTATCACTTTGGACTGATGTTGGCATCTATCGCGGATGTCCATGGGCGACAGTACCACTTACCATCAGGTGGACTGTATGCTCGTCTGCCGCTTTCGTACATAAAAAAAAAGAATACATAACTAACCAAATTTTGGGGAAAAAAGCTGCTTAATGCTTTTAAATTAATTAGGTACTTGAATTCCGTTCGTAATGTCAATTATAAAACGTGCGATTCTTATAGTACCTACATAATAGAACAAAGTCAAAAAATTCCATGTGATCACAACATTCTATACCATTTCTTTGCCTGTATGTAATTAACGCTCTGTTATAAAAAAGGGTCGCTGACGATAGGTCTAAATGGCGGACAATGGGGGAGGCCTATGTCCAGCAGTGGACGTCCAAGGGCTGAAATGATGATAACGAGATGAATATGATTTATATTACCAAAGAGCAATAATCGCACGTTTTGAAACGCAACTAAAATTTTTTTTTCAGAAACTGGCTGAAACTAGAAGTGAACTTGAGTTTTTGTTTGATTATTGTAAAATATACTCTATAAGATTGTTACGTAAAATCTTGACATTGGCAGAATGTGCCATATATGAAGAAAAAAAAAAGCGTTTTGACATTTGACAAGTTACGACGAATAAACGAAAATATAACCTTAAAATGACTATGATAACTAAATAATAAGAAAAGTGCTTTAAACTAGTATCTATGGCAGGAAGAGGCCGAGGCCGTGGAGGCAGTGGAAATTCATTAACACAAGACCAACTTCAACAACTAGGTATTACGCGCACCGAGAACATCCCCCAAACTCTTGCACCTCCTCCCTTGTTCCCTAAACTAGAGGCGAAACCCTTACCTTTAAACAGTGACGCTGCCACTGACTATATGCTAATTGTTAAAGATCAATTCATACAGTATTTACACGAATCTCCAGCATATGTTAAAGCAAAAATACGGAATGACGATATAGAACGTTACTCTGATAAATATAAACTTCTAGCCCGCGAAAAGCAGGGGAAGCCGTTGGACTGCATATGGACTAACATGCCTGCCGAGTTAAGGCCACAAGCGAATCTGATTCGCGTATCTCGTAAGCGCAAAATTGACGATCAGGAAGTTATTGCTAAGAAATTACAAACATTAGAGAAAAAGGAGTCGCAGGATACTAGTGAAGGCGTAGAAACGAATGAAGAGGGAAACCTGTCAAAGAAGGAGGATGGCAACGATGAGGAAGAATTAGAAGATGAACAGGAGCAAGAGTATGAGCTGGATGATGGCACAGACTATGCAAATAATTACTTTGACAATGGAGAGGATTATGACGAAGAGGATGACACACTTGATGATGGGCCTGTTTACTAAGTGTCCATACCGAAACTACTTGTGTAAATAGAATGGAAAATAACAATAATAAAAACTTATACATTTTAATATCATTTTGTTTCTACTCTTTGTTAGTCCTTAAGAAAGACAGTGGTCATGTAAACCTATATAATACCTACTAATTTGTTATACGGTGGGCCCATGTAAATGTTGAGGAATTTGGGTCTTCCTTCATGCTCCACCTAGGTGAAGGATGAGGAATTATAATGTCCTTGTTCTCCAACTGATGATATTATTGGACACTCATTACCATTATCTCTAACACACTACACAATTATTGTGATTAATTTTATATCTGTTTACTATTGCAACTTATTTGACAGAAAATACAGACCAGAAAATAGATATACCTCATATCATTTGTTTGTAACATTGTAGAGAGTTGTCAAACTATTTACAAATAGTATTTATTATATTAATATGGCAAGTGAAAAGAAAATTGATGAGAGTCCAAACTCCCACTCTCCCATCATAAATAGGGTGGCCATGCTAAACTGCAATAGTTTCTTATATTATAAGCACAAGACATATAAAACCTGTAACCAATTCTGGGTGTGTAGCGAATCAAAAAAGAAAGAAATAAAATGTCTGGGTTCAATCACTGTTCACATACACAATATCTCTGTAGTAGGTATATGGTCTTTCTAAACAAAGCCAATTTCATAAAAGATTATTTTTATCCCTTGGGAATCCAAATCTACGCAGGTGAAGCCGTGGGAAAAGCTAGTTATAAATTTTTTTTTTTTAATTTTAGTACTGCATAACTATTAAGAAAGTGGAGCATCAAACACAAGATGGTAAAGTTACCTGTATACTGTTTGTTATTTTTTTGCAATAGAAAATGGTAAACAGATGCCATGGCTCCAATGAACCAGTAACGAAGATATATAAAAAGGCGGTAGATCCACTGTACCGCAAGAGTATCAATCTAGTTACCTCAGTACCTCCTTTTTCCAGTAAAAAAAGACTTGTATATGAAAAAAAATGTAATTTTAATAAAACATTGTTTAAAGATATTTGCGAAGTTGAACTGATTAGGTATATGATAAAAATACGAGAATAATAATTATTATATACAATTATTGTATTTTGTTCTAAGCAATCACGAAAAAAATAGAGGTGTATCTGAAAGCCTTTTTACCAAATGGCTGTGATACATGGTGATGATGCGAGTTTCAGTTGTAGTACAAATACAGTGCCTTTAGTTTTTATTTTGATGAGCAATAAAACAGAAAAGGTGTATTATGCCCTATTCAACCTTATAAAAGTTAATATTCACATTTGGAAACCAAAGAAAATACACGTGGATTTGAAGCCTGGACCTACACACGCTTTGAGATTAATGTTTCCCGATTATGTGCTTTTATCTTTTCACATAGAATCTGAGGAAAATATTCAAAAAATCTTGGTGTCAAACATAAGATTTACACATGCATCGTAAGTCTATGGGCCAACTTGCCTCTATTACCTCATGATCTAATTTAAGAAGGATGGCGATACATACCTACTGTTGGAATCTGAAAAATGAGAAATTATGTAAATTACTTAAATATATAGAAAAAAATACATAAATGAAAACAGATGAATGGTGTATTTCCAACGAGAGACACCGCACAAACAATGTGGCGCAGAGTTGAAATTCCAAAAATAATAAAGATTAAAAAAAAACGTAAGTATGTTACATTAAATAATTGCTTACCTTCATATCGCAACAAGACACCGATTCGTTTGAGAAACAGTCTGCCAAACGCCCCAAGGAATATTTTGAAAGAGATGAGATGATTTTAAATTCACAAATGCAATTAATCAATAAACAAATTGCAATAGGTCACTTTTTGGACAAAATGCATTAAAATATTCATTAAAAATAAACTTATATCTTTCGAGATATTCATATACTTAGATTTATACAAATACTTTTCCTAAGTAAACACTCTTTAAGTACCTATCTAATAAGTAAATAATGCCTTTATTTTTTCCATTAAACTGTAGGTACTTGCCCATAGTTGGAGTACAAGGACATTATAGTTCCTCGTGCTTCACCCAGGTGGAGAACCTAGATGGAAGACGAAGAAAGACCCAGGAATTTTCTCATTTGATTCCTTTGAAAGAACATGTTAAAGTCCCAAATATATTTAATTTATTTGCAAGTGAAAATCACCCTATGTTTTAATGTCAAATTGAAACCCAACGTTATCATTAGCGGACTGTACATTTCTGATACAAATACTACCTATACCTACCTACATTTGAACCAAATGTAACAGATTTAAAATATCAACCCGTTATCAAGCCCCATAGTCAAAAAACCAGGAGAATTCAAAACATCTAAAATTCTGCTGAGACTATGCTGAAAAAATATAGGTGTATATACAATGTGTGTGTGTATTATTTATATGTTACAATCGGAATGCCTATATAGCAAAAATTCGCACGTCTATTTAGCAAATCGTTCTCAAGGCGCTGAAAGTCCTACAATGCAGAAGGTCTAATTAGCAAAACATATAGGTACAAAAATAATTAAATACCTATATTATGCAATATAGGTACAATTTGGAGAATATAAGCTGTTGTAATGAAAATCATGAAAACCAATAATCTATTCGGCGGGTGGCATGGTAGGTTTGCGCGTGTCTTGTTTGAAGGTCTACTAGACAGCTAAGACGCGCGGGAGTGTTATTTATTATTTACTCTAATGGCGATACTAATCCTGGCTATTATGTACATTGAAATTACACAAGCAATAATGGGTGATACCTTAGCATACTGTGCCAGTACATATTTGAGTATGCAGGCAGGAGCTGCATGAAGCAGGGGTTCCAGCGCCGGCCGATGCAGGCAGCACTGCAGACACTGCTTCAAGGCACATGACGCGCGCGCGCGGACTTCGTCTGACGACTTCGGATTTGTATATAACTGGATAACATGTTTTGAAGTAGGTATTAATAATACACAAATATACATATATAAATAAATATACATTGTACAATAGTACACATATATATTACTTTTTAGTAATTGATCAGTTCCATGACAATTTTTTTTCTAGATAATTATGTAAATCTGCATTCTTAAGCATTTATCTTAAGAGAAACATTACCAAATTTTTATTATGTGCTAGTTTTTCCCGTGACTTCACCTGCGTACTCCCTTTTTTTTTTATGTACGAAGGCGGCAGACGAGCATACAGTCCACCTGATGGTACGTGGATACTGTCGCCCATAGACGGATGTCTATGGGCGACAGTATCCAACATTAGCAATACATGCCAACATTAGTCCTAAATGACTAACGTTGGCACGCCCCCAGATGCGCTGCCTACTTCTGAAGATATAGGAATGGATTTGGAGAAAGGGTTAGGAAAATGGGGCGGGATAGGATGGGAATCGGCTCTGGCACATCTCACGCACTACCGAAACACGTACGTACATTAGGGAAATAAGATAAAGTGGGAAATGCAGTACATTTCAAGGTAGTCTTCTGTGAGAGAGAGGTAATGTGGCCAGCCGAGCGCGCCCAGCAGCTGTTGGATTGCACCGTGCACTTTCCCCTTCAATTAACCCTACCCCCTTAGTTTATTACTAGCTATCCCACCTTACCCTTTGTTTGTTTGGGAACCTTTGTTTTGTAGCCTGTGTCCTTTTCGTGATCCCCAAGATTGCAGCTCGATTCGTGCATCCGTTGATGCGTGAAAGCATTTCCAATAAACAAACGGACATACATAGTACGAGGGCGGGGTGATAAGTACCTGGCCTAGGAAATAAATACTCAGTTTAACGTAACGAAGTGGTTTTTATTTTTCGACATAGTCTCCTGTAAGCTCTACGCACTTAGTCTATCTTCGCTCCAAAGCAGTTATGCCCTCCATAAAATGCGTTTTTTCAAGGCCGGCAAAATACTCCTCTACAGCAGTTATAACGGCATCATTCGTCTCAAATTTCTGTCCGCCTAAAAAAGTTTTCAGCTTAGGGAACAGGTCCGACGGTGCTAGGTCACGCGAATAAGGTGGATGGGGCAACAATTCGTAGTGTAATTCGTTGATTTTTGCCATTGCCTTAACGCATGTGTGAACCCTTGCGTTGTCTTGGTGAAAGATTTTTTTTTTTCGAGTCAAACCTGGTCTTTTTTGCTGAATACATTCCTGTAACTTGTGTAACAGATCAGCGTAGTAGTCGCCGGTAATAATTTGACCCTTCGCAAGGTAATCTGTCATCAAAATTCCCTTCGCATCCCAAAATACAGATGCCATCACTTTCCCTGCCGATTTCACAGCTTTGGCTTTCTTTGGAGCCGAACACCCAGCTTCTGTCCACTGCTTTGATTGAATTTTGGATTCAGGTGTATAGTGGTGCACCCACGTTTCTTCTGTTGTTACAAATCTTCGCAAAAAATTCACTTTATTACTCTTAAAACGATTCAAACAGTGTTGGGAGTCTTGCATACGAATTCGTTTTTGATCGAGAGTAAGCAAGCGCGGCACCCAACGGGCGGATAGCTTTTTCATATGCAATTCTTCACTCATGATGTGATGTACTCGTTCTTTCGAGATGCTTACACTTTCAGCTATTTCGGATAATTTCAATCTTCGATCGTCCAAGACCATCTCATGGACTTTGGAGATCATTTCTGGGGTGGTGACGCTTTTTGGACGTCCGGATCGGGATTCATCTTGGACGCTTGTACGGCCGCGCTTAAATTTGGCAAATCAGTTCTTAAGAGACTGTGGCATATGAAAGAGCACTTTCACCTAAAACATTTTTTAACTCGTCAAAAATTGTTGATCCCTTTAAACCCTTCATATGAAGATACTTTATCACTGCTCTTTGTTCAATTTTATTCATTTTGTGAAAAATTCAACACAAGATTTTCTAAAATGTCAGATTATTAAAAAGTATTGGAGCCGTCGATTTCAAATTTAGAATGTGGATAGCTAGAAATCTCTTTTGTAATATGAGATTTTTTTTTTAAATATATGTTCTTTTTAAATAGTTTAGGCCAGATACTTATCATCCCGCCTACATACTTTGTTTTTATACATTATACTTGTATCAGCCTATAACGTCCCACTGCAGAACACAGGCCTCTTCTAGTAACTCACTGGGGTGTTTCGGGCCATAATCAACCACGTGGGCCCAGTGCGGATAAAAGGTATCGCTTAAAGCCTTCGTGATTAGTTTTGATGTCTATGGTCATGGGTACTCCGCACCCACTATTTACTTCTCGTGGGTGCTGAAGCCCCCGAGCACCCACGGAGTCGGCCCCCCTGCCGGGTATATATAGACCTGCAAGAGCTTCGGCAGCGCGTTGCCGACCGCGACAGCGAGGCTGTGCTGCGGTGAGTGCTTCGCGATGTGCCCGAGCGTCCACGCGGCCGCGCACAACTCCGCGTCCTCCGTCTCATTGATTTGCAGAATTGACACTAATGTTGGTATGGCCTGGAAATTAGCTACATTTTAAGAATCTTGTAATTTGAGGTAACCAGCTAATCGACCACCTTTGTGGGTATAGCACTTATGTAAGTGTTATACCGCAATCGAATGTCTCTTTAAAAAAATAATCAGAATTACTTGTTGGTTATTGATAATGGTTAGCACAGCTAGTGCAGGGTTCACTGTTTATTTAATATAAACTAAGAAGACATAGTAGACAAAATATATAAGATATTTATTACAAGGCTAAAACATGTTTCTTGTATTAAGAGAACAAACGACGGTCAGTGAAAAATAATAACGTGTAGCCTAGTGATGTGACACAACTACAGTGATGTACCCATCACCAGTCTTATGCGAGGGATTGAGAAATACTCATTTCCAACATTACTTGCACTAAAAATAAACAAGGATAAAATAAAAAGGGGACAATTTTTATTCGATTTTATTTAACTACAACGATGGTGTACCAACGTGTATTTTTTATGTACTGGTTCATGTATGTAGGTACACCACTGGTTCACCAAATTTATGTATATTAAAATATTATAAACAGCGTTTTATTTGTTTTTGTGTAAAAGGTAAATTAAAAATATACTAAGTACTTCTATTTCAAAAATTATTTTTATATTATTATAAGCTGTTGGGTTTTATGACTTTGTTGGGCCATAACGAGTTTCCTGGGATAAACTTGTCGTTAGTAAACAATAAACAACGAATACATTTTTTTTAACATTTCAACACGTTAATTTTAAAAGTGAATTGCAGTAAAGAACCTTTGATTCAATAACAGCCATCGCGAGCTGGTCGGACTGTCCGGCGATGAAGCCGAGCGCCATACACGCCGGAATGCGCACGCCCGACGCCTCTGCCATCAGCTCGACTAGGGGCCCGCAGCCCCCAGTATTCACCACCAGTTGAGCCAACTGGGAACATCAAAGTATTTACAGTAATACTAATTAAATAATCTCGGTCGTCCATCTTCATATTCCGAACAAAAAAATAATGAGTAAAAAATAAACATCAAACAGACTTTCGGAGTTTATTAAGTTACTTTGTAACCACTTTATATTATACTAGCGTTGCATGCGGGGAATTTTTTTGCACATAATATATAGCCTATGTCCATCTGGAATAATGTACCTTTCAAATGGTGAAAGAATATTTCAAATAGGTGCAGTGGTTCCGGAGATTACCCTCCACATACACACAAACTCACAAAATTCGCAGTCTTTATTATAGTATTAAATAGTATAGATTATTAATTATTATTATTAGTATAGATGTTAACCACTGGCATGTATTCGTACGCACAACTACTTATATAATTATTATTTTGCGTAAATTCTCTGACCTGATTTTATATCGATGATCGTGAGGATCATTAGATAGAGGAAGAGATCGATTTTAGCGATAACACCGCATTTTGTATACTATTTTCTGTTGTTGTATTGTGTTGTGTTGTTGTATCTGTGGTGTACAATAAAGAATTCTTACTTGCTTAGTTACTAACCTATTATTACTTCTGGCGGTACGCGTTTGTTTCCTTATTATATATTTTATAATAATTCTTATATTTAACAATTATTATAATATACCTACATATAAGTATATCTTCTCCTTTGGTTTGCGATACAGCCAATGTGTATCATTGAAGAAAAACAAAAATTAACATTTAATTATTTTAGTAAATAAAAATGTTAAGTATATATTTTATGCCATTAGTTATATTTTAGAATGATACCTGTTGCAATTTATTTTTCTCCCTAACTGATTGTCCACGACGTGGCTGACGCGTTTGGGTGTTTCCGGATTAGCCAATGTTTTCGTAATGTATGTGTACTACAATAACTTGTTTTGGGAGTGAGTGAGAGCATCAAGGGGGGGGGGGGGGGGGTGTATAAGGGAAGTTACTCATCCCATTATACTCCCTAATCCCCTTGCAATCCTAATCAGCAATACATTGATGAAAATATTTATTATTTGTCCGTGATATGAATGTCCGAAAAAACTCCGAAAGTCCGAAAGATGGTATGATACCAGGAAACCTATGTGGAGAAGTTGTTGATAATTTTTCAAATAAGGTAGATGTTGTTTATCGCAACCGAGATCATGCCAACGTATTTGATTCTGGACTGCCCACAGGTACTATGGTGATACATCGCAGATATCGCGGGGCGACAATATCCACTTACAACCAAGTGGACTGTCTGCCACTCGTGTCTGTCTGATATTAATACTCACGTCGACGGTGTGTTTGACGACATCCCTGATGAGGCAAGCAGCAGCGCGGCGTACAGGCGCGGCGTCGTGCCCCGCGTGTAGCAGCGTCGGCGGTAGAGCCCCACCCGCCACAACTGCCTCCGCTAGTTCGGTGCGCGCGCTAGCAACAGCGCTCAGGGCGCATAGAGTGCTGCGCTGGACATCCAAAATGACAAATGATATAACCGTAACCGGTCCCTTTTTTTCGTTCACGAATGGTTTGTTAAAGTTCCTTTAATATTATTAAAGGGCTGGGCCTCCTCGTGCACATTGTCTTGTGCATGAGGGATGTATGGTCTTAAAACGTTACGCTGGTCGAACGGATTGGCGAGTCCACCTTTTTAAAGGTAGTGTAGCTGAGGAGCTCTTCAGCGGCTGACAGATGATATACTTTAACAACTCAGAACTTACTTTAAAACACAATATTAAAATGAAATGCTAATGAAGTTCTCGTAGTTACTCCAGCAACTAAAACCCAATGATTTGGCCGACACTTATTAACTTGTTCCTGGTATGAAAATAGGTACATATTTTGCACGAAAACATTGGCCATGGGAAATATTCGGGTATCTTCGGCAAACTAGAGGTCTTTCCATTAAGCTACGATATGGGGTTCTTCAAGAAAACTGTGAATAGGATTTTGCCATTTAAAATTTAAGTCTTCTTTCTATTCATCTTCTTGAATTATTGTACCTAAAGCAAATGAAGGCAATGAAGCATCCACTTCAATACAATCATTTCTAAGCTTTTTTTATTTGTTTTTGATCAAATAAAACCTAACTGGCGTAGGAAATAAACACATCCATTCTACTTATTATAAGTACAAACATTAAGTTACCTTTAGTTTCGGATCTTGATTTTCCAATCCGCGCACTAAATGGCATATAACACCGGCGTCGACAACGGCTTCGGGTTTGTGCTGTGCCAGATCCACAAGCGCGCCGGCTGAAATCTACACAAAATTACCTATTTCTATTAAATCTTCATAAATACAGTACATATGTATAGAAAAAATCCATGGATTACAGATTGTATACTTCTTTCAACTCACGAGCAGGAGCACAAGCCTGTCTGTTGTGGTCCATGTCCGTGCGTGTGAAAAGAGGCCTTATGTCCCTCACAAAGTATATTGTTAGGAACCCTGGCGTAGTAATGTGGGTGGATTTTAAGGACCAGTAATAGCGAAATAATAAGGTAGGCGCCCTGTAATGCTAAAACCAGCGCCGGCTTTAGGGGTGTGCGAGTCGCGTTACGCGCCTGTGTGCCCTGCGCGAGAGGGCGCCTACACAGCAGACGGGCGCAGACACAAAGAGTGGGCGCAGTCGAAAATATAGCACAAGGTGGGGAAACCGCAAATGCCTAAAACTTTTCAATAATAGTATAAAAACTAAATTCAATACATTTCTAAAATCTACCTGTTTGAGACTCATCTCCGGCTCCTGGAAAGCTAACAGCAACAAGGGCAGTGTCCCTGCATCTATAACGGAGCCTGCTAACTGCTCGTTGTGCTTCCCTATGTAGCCTAAAGCCCATGCTGCGTTTTCTTTCACCTATAGCGATAAAAGCCGTGTCAGTGTTTTTGTTTATCCTAATAACTCTCATATCTAATAAAACTAGACGTAGTTTGTAGTTACTCACAAACTAACCTAGCTGCTACAAATTAGATGACTTCGCTTATGGATGATTAAAGAATAGAATGTTTCTTTGCGGGTTTGACGAACTAATGTTTACCTTCAAATATACCTATTGACCATACTAATCAGTTCCTTGTTCTTTTTAAGAGATAATCACCGCTGTCCATGGACACCTATTGGAGGGTTGTGGGTATTGCAAGAATCTGATTCCCAGCTTGCTTTAAAAAACTCATATCATAGCTCGATGGTTCAATAACTCGATTCATTGCGCAATGTTCGCAGCGCAATATTGCGCGGTAATGTCTGTAATGTAATGTCTAATAAGACATTACAGGGCCGCATTTCGAGGACGAGAGATACAACAGCAAAAACCCAATGTTAACATCAAACCGAACAGTTTTAGCGTTCCGTGCAAGGTTTTATACGCATAAATTACCTATGATAATTATACCTGAGTATCAAAATCTTCAAGGCATGACACGATATGCTCTAACGCGCCGAGGCGTATAATTGTTGAGGCCAATTCTTCGTTGTGTCTGAAACAATATGCTATTTGTGTAAATGTGGGTTAAGTTCAAGTATTAACTATTGTACCAAATTACTAGAACGGGTTACTTACTTAGCCACAGCGCGCATTAAATATAGTGCAGATCGTTTGTAGTAAACCTGAATTACAAACAAATAATAAGATTACGATAAGACGATAGGACACTAGCACTAGACCTACAGCGTGGTAGGTAATTGTGTAGAATTTTAATAACTGGCTTAACAGGACAGCAGATGAGATTAATTAAAGTTCTACACAATTGGTACTTTTAGCCTATCTCTTGGTAAGAAAATGCTAGTAAGATTTTTTTCTTAGTTTGAGGTGTAATACAGAAAAAAGACCTACTAATTTTTGAGCTTCTTCAACTATGTTTAGAACAATAGATATCTGTCTCTCAGCAGTAAAGGCACTCACATTATATTTGTTAAGGTTCTCCAGCGTGACGGAAACCACGCCTCCGTTGAGGAGTTGCCTGGCTATGCCCTCGTCATGTTCGGCCAGTCTGGCGGCGGCGACTACCGCACACTGGCGGACGGTGCTGCACGCATCGGATAATAGAGGTCGCAACAGCTCTGCATTATTGAAAACTAATTAGGTTTAATAACCGTGACCGAAGAACAGAAGATCGTGTGGTGACTAGGTAAATTCTGAAATACTCAAATTTCAGAAAGAGAACCAACTAACTCATTTGAGCTGTAGGTAGATACCTAGTTTTTAAAACATCATTTATTTGAAATTCGAATTCCGAAAGCCATTCAGTCAAAACGAAAAAATTTAAAATGTTTTACAATACAATTATCTAAAGAAGTCTCATCGGCATATCTCGAATTTTGAGCCGTTCTGAAGTGCCATTATAACAAATAATGCGAAGTATTTACATTGCTGTCTTTTAATTTCTCTTGATATCCGAAAGTCGAGTGGGCCAGATGGTATTCCTGCAGTGGCGCTCAAATTTTGCGCTCCCGAGTTGTCTCCGGTGCTTACGCGACTCTTTAGGCTCTCATATTCCACAAAAGGCTTCCCGTCAGCATGGAAGGTAGCTCATGTTCACCCTTTGCCTAAAAAGGGTGACCGCACCGACCCGGCCAACTACAGGCCAATAGCGATCACCTCCCTCCTCTCCAAAGTGATGGAGCGTGTTATAAACACACACCTCCTTGGGTACCTAGAGGATCACCAGCTGATTAGCGACCTTCAGTATGGATTTCGCCATAATCGCTCGGCTGGTGACCTTTTAGCGTATTTAACACATCGCTGGGCTGACGCCATTGAGAGTAGAGGCGAGGCTCTGGCTGTAAGCCTAGACATTGCGAAAGCTTTTGACCGGGTATGGCACAAATCGCTGCTTTCCAAGTTACCATCTTTCGGGATGCCCGAGGGACTATGCGAATGGGTTGCCAGTTTCCTGACTGGACGGAGCATCAGAGTCGTTATCGATGGTAGCTGCTCCGACATCATGTCTATTAACGCTGGCGTCCCGCAAGGCTCCGTGCTGTCTCCAACTCTGTTCCTTCTGCATATCAACGACCTGTTGCAAATTGGTGACATACGTTGCTATGCGGATGACAGCACTGGAGACGCCTTGTACAGGGGCCGCGCCAACATCCCTCGAGTCGGAGTGGAAGAGAGTAGCGCCAGGCTTGTGTCTGAAATCGAAGACTCTCTAAATCTAGTCTCGATTTGGGGTTCCCTGAACCTAGTGGATTTCAACCCCAGTAAGACGCAAGTCTGTGCATTCACTGCTAAAAAAAAACCCTTTTGTCGTAGCACCTCGCTTTCAGAGCATACCTCTTAAGATCTCGGAGAGTATTGGGTTCCTTGGTGTCGACATTTCCAGCAAAGTCGAATTTAGGGGTCATCTGGAATGTAAGGCCAAATTCGCCTCCAAAAAGCTCGGTGTGCTGAACAGAGCGAAGCGGTACTTCACCCCTGGGCAACTCCTAATGCTTCACAAAGCTCAGGTGAGGCCCCATATGGAGTATTGCTCACATCTCTGGGCCAGCGCACCGAAATACCAATTGGACCCATTTGACTCCATCCAACGACGTGCTGTTCGTATTGTCAACGATCCCACTCTCACGGGCAGTTTAGAACCCCTCAGCGTTCGGAGGGACGTTGCGTCTCTCTGTGTGTTCTACCGCCTGTACAATGGGGAATGCTCTGAAGAATTGTTCAATATAATTCCCACCTCGGGTTTCTGCAACCGCACCTCCCGTCACAGAAGTGCGGTCCATCCGCATTTCCTAGATATGGGGGTGTCGCGTACTGTTCGGTCCAAAAAATATTTTATATCGCGAACCCGTAGGCTGTGGAACGAATTGCCTCAAGAGGTCTTCCCATTAAACTACGACATGGGGTTCTTCAAGAAAGCTGTGAATAGGATTTTGCAAGGTCGGCGGCGCGCCCGCATACCCCCTGGTGTTGCAGGTGTCCATGGGCGGCGATAACACTTACCATCACGTGAGACCGCTTGCACGTCCGCCCTCGTCTATATAAAAAAAAAAAAAAAAAAATAGATTATCAAGCATCATCTGATAGAAGTTTGTTAACAGTAGACTTATGAATATATAAAGTTGTTAATTACATTTACGAATCCAATCACCTTTGGGAAGATTATAAAATAATGTATTAATCTTCAGAATCAACTATAGTCACTTTCGCTGTCTGAATCGGAAACATGAATTATACAGCTGTCACTAAATATGTCGAGTTTTTCTTCTTGTGTCAGAAACTCTTCACATTTAATTGCGTTATTACAGACTTTCGTCCATTCTTCGGATCCTATCATATCTATTTTTTGTATTAAGAGCTTCTTCACAGTGGTTTCATTCATTTCTATGTTTTTATAGGCAACATATGCCTTTAATTGAGCCCAGATTTTTTTTTTAATCGGATTAAAATCCGGATGATATGGTGGCAAACGAATTGCGATGTGTCCATATTCTTGAAGAACCATATCAACATTCAATTCGGAATAGTTTCCTTTGTGACGTTTTATTATGTCATAAAGTTCAGGCTTCTGGGCATCTGTAGTAAAAGGAATATGCCTTTGTAGCCACGCCACCATATCACCTTTTATTATTAAAATTAGGTGGTTTCTCTACAAGTTTATTATGGTAAGAAGCGTTATCAATCACAACGACACTATCTTGCGGTATCAAGTTAGGTATCAATTGCTTTCGTAGCCACTTCTCATATTTCTCCGAATTCATCTCCTTGTGGTAATCACCCTCAGGGTCTGCCGATTGATCTAATAAAAAAGCACCGGGTACAAAGCCCCTTTCGTTACCAGCGTGAACAATTATAAATCTAACAATTAAACAACTTTGAACGGTTTAAATCGCGTATATTTAACACTATTTATATCCCGATGTTTCGAACACTTTGCAGTGGACGTGGTCACAGGGTGACTAATTGATTTTATTTGACACTTGAGTTATTAAGAAATTATTTGAACTACCGTCTGAAATTTTTTTTTAATCATAACATTCCCTATGCACGCAGTATTCGCTGGGAATGTTATGATTAAAAAAAAAAATTCAGATAATGTTAAATATACGCGATTTAAACCGTTCAAAGTTGTTTAATTGCTATGTACTATAGTAATCGCGAAAACCTAAGAAAAAAATTATAAATCTACCTTTGGAAATGGGCTGTTTCAAACGTTTATTGGCTGAATCTGTCCAACTCTTTCCTTTAGTATATGTGGTGTAAATATACTCGTACGACTCATCTGTATGAACAATGTTTTTACCAGCAGCTCTTAATGTCCTAATCTCTCTGGGGTATTATATTATTTTTAAGCGAATGTCATGTTTTCCCATCAATTTTTTTCTAAAATGCCGTGTCCACCCATATCCAAAAAACCAATAACGTCACAGGACATCTATGTGCGTAATATCATAGTCTAATAGGCAATAATGTTCCTGCGCCGGCGATCCGTGCGTCGCCAACAATCATGTGAGGTAGGTATCAGTCAAAATGTTTGCCGCGCTTTCTTTATAATTTTTGATGTATTTCCATTACGAGGCAAGTTATAATTTATTTATACAAATCTTTATTGTTTGACTGTATGTCATTGCTAAAAATATTAAAAAATAGTGTGCAAATACTTTCTTAATATGCAGCAAGTTACTTCCTTAATATTCACATTCAAATTTGAAGATTTTTTCTCGATTTCTAAACAAAGTAAGGGAGTTTGACAATTACGCGCGCTATTATTTTTTGCTGTAGCAAGAAGAGAACAAGAGAATGATATACATATGTGAGCATGTTGCTGTATTGACTAAAGCATTTTATGCAATTACCCATAGAGATGTACTCTATGCAATTACCCAACAACATCTACGAAAACTGGCGTATGGCTTTGCGGTTGCAACGGTTGCATCTCAGGACTTGTGTTATTTTTATCATAAACTTATTTTTTATCTTAAAATTTCATTACCAATTTAATTTAAAATTATTTGTATGAACTATTTTTCATACAAATAATTTAAAATTAAATTAGAAGCAATAGCTACCTACCATTATTATACGCCTTAGGGGTGTGTTCACACATGTCAGGCACGGTATTATTAATTTATACAGGTCTGATAATTTAGAGTTTTGCCAAGCATTGCATTTTTGTTCCTAATATTTTTTATTTTTAGATTTCCATAATTTCGACAATTACCTATAGCTTGTGGTCAAATAAATTCTCTTTTTAACAATACTGATTTTGTTTTTTTAATTAAGTGGAGTCTAGTAGTTTTAATACTCTATGTGTAAAAACGGGCTTTGCGACTAAAACCGATACCGATGAGACTTCATCATGATGATATGATGAATTATGATGTGTGATGTATATGAATCTTATGATGTAAGATTGATGTAATTTATGATGATGTATGATGTAATATGATGATTTATTTTATGATGATTGATTTATGATGTAACCCTATTTTTCTCTTTTGTATCTCAAAATTTACCTAGTCAGACTAGTGACCCACGTATCCAGCAATGGAGAATGGTATTATAACATAAGTAATTCTGTATTATCTTGCACAATTACGAGTAGGTAGGTATACCTACATACTTAGATATTACGAGATTTACGAGTAGATATTTGTAACGTTACATACCTATCTATATTTTGCTGTTTATTTTTTCCAAGCCAAGTAGGTATTGGTTAAAATTTCTACTTATAGGTATGCTTATGCTTATTAAATTCTTTATTCATGTTTCATATCATGAATTATGTACATAAAAACAGTTTGTATTCTTTATGATATAGCAACAGCCCCCTGTTGCTACTATAACTTTCAATTGTTCCGATATATAGGTAGGTACCTACTCGTAGATTTTGTAACATTCCCAAGTCCTAAGTTAATGAATGTTCTTTTATTTGAAGGCTGCGTAATTACAAACCCAAAACTCCAGCACTCTCTAAGCATTTTACATTTGTGGCTCTGGTAGCAAGCTCCGCCATCGTTTGAATGAATACCAATCGTGCCTTTTGGTATGTTTCGAATACTACAACAAACATTACACGTATTAGGTATAATATAACTGTAATAGAGATTCTAATGAGGCTAAACTGCGTGACAAAACATGGAAGCGATGACTCATTATGTTGCGATTTAAAATATCTACTGTCCTTAAAATATAATTAGCAAATCAAGAAGCGTAAATGAGGTGGTACATGCCTAGTTGAATGTTCCTGGGGCTGCTCATAGAATGACTCATGATTGTATATTATTCTGTAAAACTAAATACAAACTACAGGTAAGTATATATTTTATTTCAAATTAAGTAAATCCTAGCGCTTCTGTTTATATTTTGAATTTGTCAAGTGCCCAATAGACACCTCGATTTTTTTTTTAACTTAATTGTTGACAAAGCGACACATTATCTACCAGCTTTTATTCGGATAGGTTTAATACTGAAAAATATACCCATTTATAGTTAACACTTCCTAATTTTTCCTTTAGCTCGTCTAAATCCAAGGATAACTGGATGCATTAGGAAAACCCTAGGACGATTAGAAAATACATTACCTACGTCTTAAAATCCTATTCATTAATAAACCCAAATAAGTGTTTGATATACTATATATTTACAATATCACAGGTTTTTGATCATGTTTCATGAACACTAGGTAAGTACCTACTTATTATGAAAATTATGAAATAAGTAATTTTATAAACGAACGGGCAATGCATGTGAAATACGAGTAGTACCTACCTATCAAACACCTTTGCTAGTTTAATAGCGATCTTTCGCTTGTTAATATTCTGTATATTATTTTATTCCTTACGCCCAATGATATATAATATCATTGCTTACGCCTAAATATGCATAATTTCGTATGTGCGGCGCGCGCGGCGCCTGCCAACACCTACTACTAAAGGAAGGCCGGAGCGCTGGTCGCGTGACGTCACGTATATGAGGCCGATGCTCAGTCAAGCATGCCGCGCGCATTCATTTTTTGACGAAGTTTAAAATATTTGTGGAGTTATTTTCAAATTGTGATATAGATTTGAGATTTTCTTAGTATTATTTTTATAATATAATAGATTTAAGATTTCTTATTATCATTTTAAATATTATAATAGGTAGGCATATCAAATAAAACAACAGAATTTTACATGTACTAAAATAAAAAAAATGTTTTTTATTAATCCACCGATTCGATTACAACTTTTGAGAAGAATCGGCAAAAAACTCAAAAGTGGTACCTATAGTAATTTATGCAAGCAGGTATTTATTATAACTCCTTGTATAAATTAATATCATATTCTTAAGGACCAAACTGAAACTTCATTATAAAATTGAATTACAAAAATAACAATTTAAATTTATATAATATCACTGTTGATAAGAATGTTGGAATAATATATTATCCAATTTCAAGTACATACTTACCCATAAAATGGTAACAAGTTAATTTTATTACAATACCTATTTTGATAGAGTACACAACTTTCTTTTCTTTTTTGTTGGCTTTACACTAATAATATCATTTTTCTTTTTAATATAATTATTTAACAATATATTTGCAGAAGTTTTTATCACATGATACATAATAATACTCACAGAGTGCTCTGGTACATTGCAATAAAAATCTGAAAGAAAGAAATCTTCACGAGCTACAATTGAAGATGTTATATTTATTACAACTTTTCTTTGATTTTGACAATTCAAAAACCCTTGTTCAAACTCCATACTAATTAACTTATTCACTACAATATAACTAAACAGAACTAAATTAACAACATCATTATGTGGCAGTAGTAATCCTCCCCTATCTAAACTTTTTATTAGTTCATAATTACAATTTTTATCAACATTAATTTCTTTATCTGATACAACTAAGTAACAATAACAATATTTGCAGCAATTTTTTTTAAGCAATGTTTGTGTACAGTAACCAGCAATGTAAGTGAGAATAGGTAACTGATTTTTAGTATTTATGAAATCTTGTTCAGATACAGAGATATTAAAATTTAAGGGTTCTGTTACTGAATTGCAATTATCACTATGGTTGTCAGAAATATTGTCTGTAAAGTCTGTAACATCAACATTAAATTGTCCAAAAGTATGAGATTTTAAAGTTAAGGACAGTAAAGACTGGATTCTGAGTTTAGACTCAATTTCATATATCTGTCTCATTGAAATTAAATATTGAGACCCAGCCATACCTCTATATTTTCCAAAGCGGTCTTCTAAACTATCAGTTTAAATTTTACCAGGCAATAAAAATTTAAAGTTTAATTCATTAACACAGTAATCTGTTAATTGGATTAGGGCATATGTAGAATGACTAAATGCTAAATGTGTTTGTTTTGTTAGTTGATAGCCAACACACTGACAATTTGCCCAGTGATCTAACCAAGCAAGACATTTAATTAAAAAATTATAATTGTCTTCATTGGGTGAGAGGGGTGACATATAATTATCCATTAATCGCTTGCCTTTATACAAAGTTTTAACATTCACTGTATTCCACCACTTTAAGATGATGTCTATAAAAACAGCGGTAGTGTAATAATTTGGTAAATTATTCTGCAAACCAATAGCAATTAAACCATTGTATATATGATTGTTAAATATATTTAATGCTAATTGAACATTTTGACGTTCAATGCTAGATGGATTTAAAGATTTTACATTTAAAGTGTAAGCATATTTTACTAAATGATCTAAAGTGTAATTATTTTCATCATGATCTTTATTTGAATTTTGTAACATTTTAAGAGCATTCTGACAAACATCTTCAAACGACATTGCAGTTTCACTATGACTTTCAAAGTCATATAAAATTGCAAATATATCTTTAATATTATAAATCTTTTTTGGATAAGTTTCCCCACCAAACTTCTTTACTTCATTGTGATTCTTAAACAATTTCAATTCTAAATTGTGATCAAAAGTTGCAGACACTGATATTTTCGGAGTGCTTGAAAATGCAATGACAACAAATATAACTACATCGTCTTTTTTAAGTTATCCATTCTCCACTTACCTCACATTTAGATAAACAAATCAAAAATTCACTAAAATCACTGAACATGTATCTATTTTCATATTCACTTTGCGTCTGAATACTTTCACTAATAACAGATTCTAAATGTTTATTTTCAATGCGTAAACGTTTTTCTTCCACATTTTCTCTTGAATGTCTGGGAGCACTTAAATAACTGGGGCAATTATGGAACAATGACGGTATTGCACTAGGATACAAACGCGGTTTTTCTAAGTTAACAATTATTTTCTTGCCAGATTTCTCGTCATACTTCTCAGCAGTACGGCGAATGTCCTTTTCTGTGAAATGGAGTTCACAAACCTGTACGAAAATAGTTAGATGTTAGTACAAATACAAATAGTTAGATGTTGTGTGATACAAAGATAAATGGACAATATTATAAATAAAATAAAAACTTACTCTTGAGTGTTTGCTTGGTTGAAAGTTGTCTCGTCTAACAGCACGAGTCCATTTCTTCTTGAGATCTTCATCTCGCGGAAAAGAAAATACTACTCCCCCTTTACCACTTAAATAATTCGTTTTACAATTCGGGATACAACATTTATTCACCATATTTATGTTGAAAAAAAAAGAAAACGAAATATACAAACAGTTTACACTCGCTTTTGATAAAGACGTTTGCAGATGACATTATAATGTGTTTATGGAGTTGGGTAATCGACTATTGTCTATAATCAAATACATGATTTTACTATGAGTGAATATTGGTTCGTCCATTAAAATACAAATTTTTGTCTAATCTAATTTACTTATTTATATTTATTCAAAAACATTTATAATCAAACCGATTTAGAAGCAATATTAAAAATGACATCTAATTTACATTGTACAACAACGAACTTAATAAATGTTCATGGACATCAAGTTTACGTTAGTGGCCGCGAGCCCCGCGGCGCTGGCTTCTATGCGATATTGTATGGCCTCATATTGATGACGTAGGGCCTCTCCTCTGACGTCAGCGCTCCGGCCTTCCTTAGTAGTAGGTGTTGCGCCTGCGCACCACTCGCGCCGAGCAGAGCGTGCGCCCGTGAAGGCCATGTGACGATCGAACGTCACGTCACACATAACTACACACAGCGATGCCAGCTCCATAAACACACAGTGCCGATGCTATATGCTATCTATACTTATACATACACGTGTAAAGCCATTGTGGACGTGTACAGGTTACCTGGCAGAGTTCACTCACACACAAATACCTACAACCTGTCTCGGAGTCTCGGCCGCGTGTTACATTGCGCTTGTTTGTCAGCATTGTTAAAATGGTCCGCGTCATTTCGCCGGTGATTGTTTAGTGTTGTTAACTTTAATTCGGTGTAAATTACACATTACAACATGCCTTACATCATGGTAATGGGCAGCCTCAGCGCGCCGCATTTGTCTAAGGATGAAGGCGCAACTGTGTACGGACTAAAAAGTGAAGAACGAGCAGCTTTAGTGAGGGTAAACATTGAGATTTTTACTGATTTACATTTTTCGCTGTAAGATAATGACATACAGTATGTGTAAAACAATCTAAAACGAGTAGTAAAAACACACTGGGCATAAACGGCTAGTAACAAGCCACTAACGACAATGAGAATTCGTATTATTTTGATAATAGTTTTTGCCCGCGACTTCGGTCGCGTAGGCTACATAGTTAATGGTGCCTGTGTTAATTCGGATTACAATCTACCCTATCAAGTTCTACAATCTATCAAGTTTCGTGAAACCGGTTCAGCCGTTTCGACGGGATAAGTAACAAACATCCAAACTTTTGCATTCATATTGGTGATAATTTTAATAATCAGTTGGATTTAGCCACCTACTTGTACCATCTTATTATTTTTTAGATACACGAAATCATGTTTTAAAAATAATTTTGAAGAGTTAGCAAAAAATACAATCTACGAATTGTATAGACATCCACAATAGTAGTATTAGTGTTAATAGGCAGAATAATATACTTACTATGGTTCACTTTTCGTACAGGTAGTTTTAATTTAAAAGAACGCCATCCTTCATTAACACCTAATAATAACACCTAACGTCTTTTCCAGGAGTTGAACACATCGTTCGGAGTGGCGATCGCGTCAGCAGATTCTGATCGGACAGTTCGTATAACGCAGAAAGGTTTGACGCTTGTGATGGTGAACCGTCTTCACGCGTTGTTCGGTTACGACGTGGTCTCACACTCCATGGCAATGACGAATGCCAACCGAGAGTTAGTCAGCTTCTCAATGTATAAGAAGTCGTCACCGAGCTCGCATGGACACAGTCAGGGACACAGTCAGAGTCACAGCCAGAGTCACAGCTCGCATAAAAGTCACGGTCACAGCAGCGTGGTCACGCTTTGATGATGAGCGTTTTGGGCGACGTTACCATTTACACTTGTTTTCGAAGTATGGACAATTTAATATTTATAGAGGGCTACGTTGAACATACTGCGGAAAACATCTGAAGATATATCTAACTTTATAAGGAACTTTATTGTAGAATCTCGTACTATGAATATTACAGTAGAATGTTCATTCAACTACATAATTTGTTTAACTGCGATTAAATAGAAAAAGATTTATATGAAGTAGCTAGGTAATGCTTTCTCGAGTCATCTGAATTCAATACTATGATAATTATGTACTGTCGACAATGTGATACCAGCTACACGACTAACAGGTGAATTTCATGAAGTACACATCTAGGTTTTTGTTGGTCAAGTAATATTGCGAAAGTATTATATCAAAATTGACTAGTGTGCTAATATTGTGCTTACCTTGGTTAATATATATGTATTGTTAATTTAAAAAAATAAAATGTATTATTATAATTTAGTTTTCTTATAAATAAAACAATTTTATTTAAAAACATGTAATTATAAATTATGTTACCTATTATTTTTAAGCAACATTGAGTAATTAAAACAAGAATAAAAAGCCTTTTCAGTCTTAAAAATACGTAACATAAATATCTATTTTGTAATTCCAATATATGGATATAAATGCAATGAATAAAGTATAAAAATGAAAAACATCCAGTTTCTTTTGTAGACTAGACTATCTGTACTTGTACTGTTTGTTTGCACTGTACTGTACCAAAAGTTACACAAAACGCCATAAGTTGGTATATTTTTTTTTATTGCATATACGATTTTTATTTTCAACTACATAGCTGTGCCGGGCCACGCGTTGCTGTGGCTTCCCAACAGATGGCGCTTACTCTGTTTTTGGATAAAAAGCATGTTTTTACCCTGATAGGTATATAAAAATGCGCGTATTCGAATGCAACGTTGTGTCAGAATTTCAAAGAAATCGGTGAAGAACTTTCGGAGATTTAAGATTTTGAACAAACGAACCTTTATTTTTTTATATAGATTATATATTGCTATTTCCCATTTTCCTGTAGAAACTACATGTTTATCGCTTACGGTGTTTTGCGTAACAAGGGTCCAGTAAGTATAAGTATTCAAATAGCGATAAGTGATGATTGCACACGAAGTAGATTAAAAAATAAAAGAAAACTATCAAGTGTTTCGTAGTTTGTCTCTGCCAATTTTCTGTCTCTCTTCAGCTAACTTTTTGAGAGCCGCTGCGTATTGCCTCTGTACGTCCATAAGACGAGAGTATTCTGCGTGGAAAATGGATTTCTGTTCTTTTTCATACTTGAACTTCTCTTCCACCTTTTTCACCGTTTGGTTCACCCATTCCACAATAGACTCAAATTGTGACATAAACTCTTCCCTCTTTCTAGCTGAGGACATTGCTCTGTAACAATAAATGTTTTAATTTTAATTATCATCTACTCTGTTTGACATGATCGTTAAATGTATAAAAATGAGTGTGATTTTTTTGGATGATAAAATACATTACAAAATAATACATTTAAAAAATACTCTAAAAACAATATATTTTTTTTTAATTCTTCTAAGCACACAAATTGAAACATCTGTCTGTATGTTTCCACGAGATTAGCGTACTTTTATAGAGGATTATATCGCTGTCATATTTGTTAGAATATCAAAATTCAGCAGTAGAGTTTTATTTTTATATTAGCGAAACCGAATAATAGCAATACAGTAATCCCCCCTATAACACGGTAGATTGGTTCCGCGTTATAGGATAACGTGTTGTAGGAGTATTCCCGTATAACGCGTTTTTACGACCCCGTATAACGCGTTACGTATAAATTATTCACGTTTAACTTTTCTCGCTAAAGGGGGTTTAAATCTAATATTAAGAAAAAACTATATTATGAACGAAATATGTACGTTTTATTAAAATCAAACTAAACTAAGAACATTTTAAATAAAAAACTTATGCATATGAACTAAAAAAACAGTTAATTTCAAATAAATTAACAGTTTTATTACATTATGAACTGTACAAATCATAAATTTCACAGTACAGAAATATAATGTGGGAAATCCCCGCGTTATATGGGGGAATGCCCGTGTTATACGGGGGATTGAAATCGCGTAATATGAAAATGCGTTATAAGAGTACCGTGTTATAGGGGGGATTACTGTATAACATAAGGAGTTATTGAAAAAAATATATAAAAAAGCATACTCACTCTTCGTAATTGTCTAAAATTGAATTGAGCAGTCCTAATTCTTTAGATGTGTATGTTTTGACTTCGTATAATGTGTTATAAAATATGTAATACTGCTTGGTCTCCTTGTGTTTCGATGCAACTACAACAAAGAACATTTACATACACGTTAAACAACACTATATAATATGTATCCGCGATAAATCCATATATAATCTGTAACCGTGGAAGTTATCACTGACTTATCACGGCAGTTCCATAATTTAAGATTTTTAAAGAAGTATCCATATCCCATGGTATGATACTTCTCTAAAAATCTTAAAATAGATAAAGAACGCTACACTCAATGAATGGCCGACCCAAGGATTCCCTGTGTGATAGATATGTGTGATGTGTGTGATAATGATGTGTGATAGAAACACATACAAAGACGGACACACCACCCAGAATCGAACAAAATATCGAATCAGATTGAACTATCATTTGTCATTAAACAAATGATAGTCTGAGAGGGAGTCAAACCCGGGACCTTTTACACGGCTTACAGGGCCAACCAGTCGTAAATCTATACATATAAAAAGAGATGTCATGACCGACGGATTTATCATCGCCGAGCCTAAATCGCTAAAGCTAGAAATATAAAATTTGCACAGTGGATAGGTTTTATGACATACGGATCCACTAAGGAAGGATTTTTATAAATCTTACTGGGAAGAGGGCGGAAAAGGGGGAGAAAATTATAAAGGGGGAATAAATTATATATCTCCCCCTTTTCCGCCTAATGAAATCCTAATGAACGGCCTAATGAAGATCTCTTATTTTGGTTACCACTTACCTTGATTATAAAGTTCTATAAACCTCTTTTCGTACTGCAGCAGTTCGGCGGTGCCCGGCACCTCGTCTATAGCCACAGTGTACCTCAACACCTCACGGATTAGTTTGGCAAGTTCCAATCTCATGTTGCCAATGAATGACTTTAATTTATCCTCTCTCTCGTGGAATTCTTTTAATTCGGCTGATGTTAATGGTTCTTCTTCGATTTTGGTGTTAGGATCTTGTACAGATCTAAAAATGTTTAATATTAAGCTCATAATTAGAAGAAACAATTATTTAATTTTATTTGGTACAAACGGTAGAATAGATAAGTTTGCAGACAACTGGCCTTGCTCACTACGTACAGCAACACATGCACACATAGATAGGATACGACGTTAACTGGTTCAATGAATGTGTAACAAAATTTTACTGACGGCCCTCATAGCTTCCGCAGGTCGTTGGTTGAACGTATAGTCTGTGAACAGTCTATTGCACGCTAACTTATCTATTGTATTTTATCAGATATATTCGATATCAGCCTATTTTATCCCAGAGCACAGGCCTCCCCTAATAAAATACTAGAAGTGTTTTAGTCCATAATCCACCAAGCAAGTCCATCAAAAAAAATCTAGAGTATCTGTATCCACCAATCTGCACCGATTGCTGGATACAGATACTCTAGACTTTTTTTTTTCAATTCTTGAGCATGCGGATTTCCTTGATTTTTTTATAAATTTTATTGTTTCCTTGTAATATAATTTTATTTTAGAAACTCATTGGTATGGGTTGAGGATTTGAAATCATGATTTAATTAATGAGAGTCTAGGCTATCACTGTTTAATTTTCTAATAGAAATAGAATTTTAATAGAATACTGTTTGTTGTCCGGATATCCGGGATAAATAGATAAAGCCCTATAGTATAACAAAATTAATTATGACGAAATTAAGGAACAATGTTATTAGAAGAGAATTATATACCTGTTGCTGTATAGCAATTTGTTCCAGACAACCAGTGGATATATTACAATATTTTATTTTATTCACAAAACACAGTCATGAAAAACATTAATAAAGATCTTTGGCTTGGTTTGATTGAACATACTAATTTAAAAAAAATACATTATCAAAAAAAAATATTGCATAGCGTAATACGCTGACCAATGAGAAGACAATCGATGACAATAAGCAAAGAGAATAAAACTATAATAAATATAAGGTTATAATAGAAAGGTCTATTATTATAAGAATATGTTTATCAATCCGCTTATTGGGCTAACATACCTCATATCTTCTTCAAGTTTCCTATACTGCTTCTCCCGATGTTGTATAATTTGCAATAGTTCATTTCTTTCCCTTGCTAATTCCTTCAAGGATTTATAGATATCCTTTGCACTTTTGTCACTGTAAATACACATACCTACTACATAATTACTTACAAAATTTATTTTATAATTTAATTTAAAAATAATTACATTTTAAATTTTAATATAGCGAAATCAGACTAGTGGCACTGATTAGTGAGAATTTAGAATACTGTATGTGGACTTTAGTGTTTTTTAATAGAAATAAGTAGGCAAAGGAGCAATCCAACTGGTGGCAAGTGGATACTTTTTTTTCTTATAATAATAATAATAAATACTCTTTATTCGTTACAAATGGTTATTACATCTTTTTAAATGACAGAATACAAGAGGCGATCTTATCGCTAAGGCGATCTCTTCCAGCCAATCTCTTTTACAGTTTTTCTTATTCTCATTTGTCATTTTTTTACCTGGATCTGCGTATCCAAGGTTTTTATATCAGAGACTAAATAGAATAATAATATCTTTACCTGGAATCATTAGCGTTTAGCTTATTAGTAATTTTTCGTAACTTATTTATCACATTAGCGTAATGCTGTTTAGATTTCTCCATTCTGCTTTCATGTGTATCTTTCAACATGTCTATGTCATGCGTCATTGTGTCTATTGCCTTTGTCAGTTTGTCTACATCTTCTGAGTATTTTAGTTTTTCACTCTCTTCTAATTCTTTAGAAACCTCTCCAGTTAATTCAGAATGTAAAACCGCATAATGTATTTTCATATCAGCGAGGTTTTCATTGGTTTCTTGACCTTTTGTGTATCTGTCAGTCTGAAAAGATAAAATTTAAAGCATTTTGAGAAAATTTTACAATCCTCTTCCCGTCGCGTTTTGTAAATCTCCCCCACCCGCACCCCGAATGGAGGGTAAGCTTTAGGTACCTGAGAGAAGTTGTTATATTCAAACAATTGTTTAATAAGTTGTTTAAGTACAATTATTTGGCCAAGTGTTTACATTTTCCACCCCTGACATTGGACGATTTAATTATATTAGGTGCTTACCTATGAAATGACCGATTTTATTACTGGCCACTTTGAGTTTCGATATCTTCTGCCCTAATTCAAATTACACAATAAAACAAAATGCATCTAATAGCTACGATGTTCTTATTTCAAAATCAGCATTTTATTTGTTTTTCTGTACCTAATGTCTTGAAAATAAAATGGCTGAATTGAAAATTCGTGCTATTTTTGAATATGAATTTCGTCGCGGCACCAACACAAGAGTCAGACAGCTCACAATATCAATAGTGTATGGGCCACACATCACAAACGATCGCACCGTACGACGATGGGTTGAACGCTTCTGTTTTGGAAATTTCGATGTTCAGGATGAGTCCCACGGACGACCTACGACCGGCTACGACCAAAGTTAATAATGATGAATTAAAAGCTATAGTGAAAGCAGATCCATCTCAAAGTACAGCTGAGTTAGCGACAGAATATAATGTTGGTGATAAGTTAGTAATGTTGGTTCATCTGAGACAAATTGGCAAAAAAAAGCAAAAAGAAGCTCGAAAAGTGGGTACCGTATGAACTGAAAGAACGTCAGCATCAACAACGCGTCGAAGTGTGCATTGTGTTATTAAACCGTCACAAAAACGAAGGAATTTTGAATGACATCCTGACTTGTGATAAGAAATGGATCCTGTACGATAACCGCAAACGTCCGTTTCGGTGGCTGAATCCAGGAGATGCTGCCCAACAATGCCCACAACGCAAGATAACTAAGAATAAGCTACTGGTATTAGTTTGGTGGTCTTGTACCGGTATTGTCCGCTACAGTTACTTGCGAGCCGGTCAAACGATTGATACAGATGTGTACTGTAAGAAGCTGCAGGCGATGATAGAAAAGCTGGAAACAAAGCAACCAAGTTTGGTCAATCGCTCATCTCCACTTTTTCTTCATAATGCCTGCCCTCACACTTCTCATACAACAGTTTTAAAACTTCAAGAGCTGGACATGGAGACTCTCCCTCACCCACCATACTCACTGGACCTTGCCCCGACAGATTTCCATTTCTTTCGAAATTTTGACAACTTTTTGAAAGGGAAAGTATTTGATTCTGAAGTAGGGGATTTAGGGCTTTTGAAGAATTCATTGATAACCGTCCACGAGACTTTTACAGGAGTGCCATCAATCAACTGCCCGTGAGGTGGTGAGAGTGTATAAATAATATGGGTCAATATTTCGACTAACATAATATTTTTATAACATTTTTTTTTGTCAATTTCTCATACAAATCATTAATTTCATAGGTAAGCAAGCATCTAATATCTACGAACTATATAGTATAAAATAAAATATAGTCTCTGAAACATGTTTATCTGTATATTTGTGATTAACTCGAAATAGTTTTCGAAAACTACTTTAAGTATTTGTAAGTGATTTATTACTTATTACATTGCTGTAAGGGTATCTATTGTGGAGGGTAGCACGTGAGTAAATATCCGTACAGAGCGCAAGGTTCATACAAACGCGGCGCGATAGGTGCACTACATACCTGTGTGCGTGAGCGCTCCCAGACCCGGTTCAATGACGCGACAAACATCAAGTGTGTCACACGCGTTATGTGTCCATTTACTTATTTTTTTTCAGGTTATGTTGAAGTATTTTATTATTATTAAAAAAATGTATCGAACACAAATGTAGAAAAGATATAATCAAGCAATAAATATGAGTAAAAATTCTTTATTAAGTCATTATAAGGATTATAATTTATACTATAACGAAAGCAATGTACCGTTTTAAAATCTTACAATTCCTCTGGAATTTTTTTGTAACTTTAATTCGTAAAGTTTGTAATTTTAAGTTAGTTAATACATATGTTGACCTTAAATACGCAAATTGTTAATATTGGTAACGATTTTTAAAAAAAGAATACAGGATTGTACTTTTGGGATCTCATTTAGAGTGTGTTAACGACGGAATAAATGACAATGTAAAAGGCTAGGGTACTTGTATATGTATAGATAATAGTTTCGCTTATATAGTTGTTTTCTCTTTAATGTCTTATGAATAATGTCTCTTAATATCGTTATGTTTACACAATATCTGTTTAATGACCTATATGTCCGTTTTATGATTATTTGTTGTGTAATTGATATTAAAATGATCCCTAGTGTGTCTTTTATTACCCTATTAGGATAATTGTTGATGAATAGGGTAAGTAGGGCATGCTAGGGATAAGTTGTGGGCGCTATGGCGTTCGGGGAACAACTAAGCGCTCCGCCACCTGGCGGACGAATATAATATTTATAGTCCTGAAGCGGGGGACGGGGTTACGTAAATATGTCGCGCAAACCGCGCACCCCGTCCACTCGAAACCGAACGTTATAGCGTCATGATCTTATTAGATCCATCTTAGGTTAAGTTTTATCTAATAAGTATCCTATAAGAATCTTGTGAATGTATGAATATGTATAAAATGTGTGTTGTACAAATAAATGATCCCCCGCGGGTAGCGGGAGGGGTACACATGTAGACAAGTAGTGGGGGAAGCCCATTTGGAATAAAAGACGGACCATTTTGGGCTTCCCGGCATTCCGATCAGCCTTTCCGATCAGCGGCACCACTCCGAACACTACTAATAGTCAAGCAAGTGACTACTACAACAAGCTAGTACCTCTGCCCCCTGCCCCGGCTCTGCTGATTATCAACACGGAAATAAGGCGTTATTATTGTTTCTACTGAACCGTAGAAAAACATCCTATATATACAGTCCACATCCCCCGGCGACCTATAAGGTTGTAGGACAATACTGTCCTCGATCTGTTGAAGAGATCGCAGTTGACAAAAGTGTCCTCAACAGAGTGTTTCCCGATAAAATACTTAAAGCTCTTTATATTAGAGAATTTATCATGTCATTAGAAAGAACAATAAACATTTGATAAAGAAAACAATAAAGATATTTTTTTAAACTTATTTAAACTCGGGCCGTGTGGCTGGCTCTAGAATATCACCACGCCATCTCTTCCCGTGGGTGTCGTCCCTACAAAACGGCTACCGCAAACCCTGAGAAACTACACCACCTCCAAAAAAAAATTGGACTCGCCAATCCGCTTGTCTAGCATGGCGTATTAAGGCTTTACACCCCTGGTGCACGAGTGCATGAGAAGACCTATGTCCAACAGTGGATACTGAAAGAGTTGGTTGCATTGCATTGCAAAGTAATTTAATTGTAAATGTTATAGTGGGGTCATCTGGAAAGTAAGGCCAAAATGGCCTCCAAAAAGCTCGGTGTGCTGAACAGAGCGAAGCCGTACTTCACCCCTGAGCAACTCCTAATGCTTCACAAAGCTCAGGTGAGGCCCCATATGAAGTATTGCTCACATCTCTGGGCCGGCGCACCGAAATACCAATTGGACCCATTTGACTCCATCCAACGACGTGCTGTTCGTATTGTCAACGATCCCACTCTCACGGGCAGTTTAGAACCCCTCAGCGTTCGGAGGGACGTTGCGTCTCTCTGTGTGTTCTACCGCCTGTACAATGGGGAATGCTCTGAAGAATTGTTCAATATAATTCCCACCTCGGGTTTCTACAACCGCACCTCCCGTCACAGAAGTGCGGTCCATCCGCATTTCCTAGATACGGAGGTGTCGCGTATTGTTAGGTCCAAAAATTATTTTATATCGCGAACCCGTAGGCTGTGGAACGAATTGCCTCAAGAGGTCTTCCCATTAAACTACGACATGGGGTTCTTCAAAAAAGCTGTGAATAGGATTTTGCAAGGTCGGCGGCGCGCCCGCATACTCCCTGGTGTTGCAGGTGTCCATGGGCGGCGGTAACACTTACCATCACGTGAGACCGCTTGCTCGTCGCCCTCTTCTCTATAAAAAAAAAAAAATAGTGGACTGATTAATAAAACTCATTCCAGAATCCATCCAGAGCCTTGCCGGCGTCCTGCAAGGCTCCGTGCTATCCCCAACTCTGTTCCTTCTGCATATCAACAATCTGTTGCAAATTGGTGACATATGCTGCTATAGGTGCAAGCACTGGGGAGGTCTTGTACAGGGGCGGCGCTAACATCCCTCGGGTCGAAGTGGAAGAGAGTCGCGTCAGGCTTGTGTCTGAAATCGAAGACGCTTTAGATCTAATCTCGATTTGGGATTCTCTAAACCTAGTGGATTTCAACCCCAGTAAGACGTAAGTTTGTGCACTCGCCGCTAAAAAAGCCCCTTTTGTCGTAACACCTCGCTTTCAGTGCATACCTCTTAAGACCTCGGAGAGTATCGGGATCCTTGGTGTCGACATTTCCAGCAAAGCCGAATTTAGGGGTCATCTGGAAAATAAAGCCAAATGGCCTCCAAAAAGCTGGGTGTGCTGAACGAAGGCAGAGCTGGGGGGCAGAGCAAAGCGGTACTATACCCCTGGGCAACTCTTAATGCTCTACAAAGCTCGGGTTATGGCCGGCGCACCGAAATATCAATTGGACCCATTTAACTCCATCCAACGACGTGCTGTTCGAATTGTCGACGATCCCACTCTCACGGGCGGTTTAGTTTACCCTTTAGCATTCGGAGAGACGTTGCGTCTCTCTGTCCATTTTACCGCCTGTACAATGGGGAATGCTTTGAAGAATAGTTCAATATAATCCCCATCTCGTGTTTCTACAACCTCACCTACCGTCACAGAAGTGCGGTCCATCCGCATTTCCTAGATACGGAGGTGTCGCGTACTGTTCCGTCCAAAAATTATTTTATACCGCGAACCCGTAGACTGTGGAACGAACTGCCTTAAGAGGTCTTTCCATTACGCTACGATATTGGGTTCTTCAAGAAAGCTCTGAATAGGATTTTGCAAGGTCGACGGCTCACCAGCATACCCCCTGGTGTTGCAGGTGTCCGTGGGCGGCGATAACACTTACCATCACGTGGGACCGCTTGCTCGTACGGCTACTTCACTATAAAAATATATATTTATATCTTTGTGTGTAAGCCCGACCCAAAGTAGGTATAAATATTCGGCGTCACAAAAGAGTTGTTTCGCTCTGTACAGATATTTACTCGTGTGGTTTTAGTATACAATTTTATTAAGTTGATTAAGTAATTTAAAAGAATATAGTGCGCTTTAGAGGACAGAGTCCTCAGATACTATATTTTTGAACCAAAATTGCAATGACTAGTGTCTTTCTAATTAAATGTGTTTATAAACTAATGTGTTTCTAAAGTAAGGGGTAATTCCATTGCAATGGGTGGTGACACTGTTTCTAATTTTCCAATTAATAAATGATCTAAGTAATATGAATGTGCACTTTAATGTGGATTACATAGTTTTACTTTAAGTATGTTCATATTTTTTTAATATTTAAATTTTCATACATATAGGTAGGTACCTACATAGTTTGAAAATAAGCGTAACAGGTGTGACGCTGACTTTTCTTCAAATTCGTCTGACCTTTCTCTGTTGTATATTGTAACTTTTTTATATGTACAGTTTGATTTATATTTTTGTATACTAAACTGTAATGAATGCCCTTTATTATAGACCATAATACAATGAACCTGAACTATTATTTAATTTTTAAATAAATATTGAATTGTGGCAGGTGTGACACGACACAGTTAGGATTTTGATGAAATTAAATACTGTAGGTTATTAATTTGGTAACATTAATTTCGTATTTCATATTTAAATGACACTTTAAAAAAATAACTATTAAGAAATTGTTATATTAATAAGTTTTACTTATAAATCGACTTTTCCTTGACTATTTTTATGCCTTCCATAAAATATGTTAACAACTGTTCCACAAACAGAAAAATATCGAAAATATTCGAATTATTACTAATCTTCGTTAATTTGCATCTACATAGTTTTGTTTCTATCAAAAATTCTATCATCATAACTTTGAATACTCCCTGCGTCCAATTAGTTTTGTTGTTTATGCTATAACAGATATTCTCGATTGATTGTAGGTTATTCTATTTATTTTATAAGATGGTTTAACAATCTTACACCTCACTTTTCCTTTTATTTCGTATTAAACAAAAAAATACAGTAATCGAAGGTTAGTTCAAAATTATTTTTTACAATCGTTTATAGGTGTATGTACTCTTCTTACTGCTCCTGTCCTATGTGTACTACACCTTTTCCTGTGACTGTTTGAAATATGCATATGTGAAATAGGTTACAAACTGATTTTGAATTGACCGCTACAAGTACCTGCAGATTAATTATTTATTAGACATTATTTAAAAACTTTTCTTCGGTTTTATGAAAAAAGAGAATAGCAATACAAAATAGATTCATATATTATTACTAGATTATCCATTTTTTTCTCTTTTCTTGGTCGCCTCTGTATTTCTTGTTTTTCATTCTAAGTTTTATGGGCTATTTTTAACTTCTTGATTGGTATGTTTTTTTTCATTCCTTTTTATTTATTTTTTAGTTTTTAGAAGTTTAGATATCGAAGTTGACGCATTTTATGCTTAAATGGTACAAAACAGACATTTCCCATCATATTTTCAAAAAGTCATACCCACTACGTAAACCCTTACACATCTGTGGCACATCTAAAATCGTAAATTTCTGAGAGATTATTAAAAAAATATATTGTTTTAAAGGCACAATCATAAAACATGATCTTAATGTCACCTGGGTAGAATATGACACTAAACATCGGCACATGTTGTTTTATAACAAACTTTAGGTATATTTACCGTAACAGGTGTGACAGAAAAAATTCAATGTTGTGATATTGTATACAACGCCGCAAATTCATTACAAATTATGAGTTAATGTCGGACAATAGTCAAGAATATGAGCTTTTATAAAACTTAAAGATCAATTAATAAGTTGTAACATCGGTGAGAAACAACGTTGCGACTATGTAAGTCACCTCCAATAATATAAACCCAACCGGAAATTAAAAATTGTTTGTGGATTACCAATATAACATAAATAAGGATATTGTTCAGTAACGTTTTAATGTTCTAATGCGTTTTAATGTTCTAATGCGTCTTTTATTTACCTAAATATATAAAAAAATAACTTACTTCAGTGGTAATTTCAGAAGGATCAGCCAGAGTCTTTTCATAGTCATACTGAAAATAATATATGTTTATTTTTTAAATCTTTTAAAATAAATAAATATTACGAAAATTTCCAGAATTTTTGTTTACCAAGAAATCTAGTCCCTCATCTTTCTTGGCTTCATCATGGTTAGTGGAGATATGCAACAACATACGCTGATCATACTCAGAGAGAATTGCATTCACTTGCTCCAGCTCATTGCCGGAGAGACCACCCTTCCTCTTTCGCACCCTACAGGGTTTGTATAATTTCTAAAAAAAAATATAAGTTATCTTTATTACTGGCATTATAATTAGTGATTGAAATAGGTAGTATCATTTTACATATTTTTTTAAAGCTATTGTAATATGGCTATACCCAAAACACCTGGTATTGTTGATGGGTTAAAAACATTGATAAAATAATTGTTAAAGACCCTGGGATTTTCATAACTTTCAATAATAGGATTTGCTTTCCAATTAAATCATACAATACTATAATAGGATTTAGAGTGTAGATAGATAGCAGAAACACAAGTAATTAGAAGTAGGTATAAACAGCAGCCTTATCGCTAAAGCGAAACGAAGAACACAGAGAGTCCACACAGAGTGAGCTATTAGTGTTTAAGGTGGGTAATAAAACATACTCCACTATACCGCCGGTCTAGCTCAATGATTGCCCACTCGCTAAAGTGACGAATTTTAAGTAGCTGAGCCACTGGGTCACAAAGGACTCGTCCAATGATAAGGACATGAAACGGGAGCGCAGGGCCCTGATGGTGAGATGTAATATGTTGGCGCACAGATTTGCATGTTGCTCTAAAAGGTTAAAATAACACCATTTAAGACTGCCAGTCTTTTTATACGTGCAATCTGTGGTTTAATTACATGCAGAAATCATTTAGTGCCCTACATATCAATGCATTACAGTGTTGTTGGGGCTGCCGCGCTACCGTAGCGCATTCGCGAATGCCCGTGCGGCATATTATTTCTTTGGCATATTGCGAAAAAGAATAGCATCATTTATGTATAGGGTGTGGGGCAGCGCTGATACGCTGCTGAGGATCTTTGCAGAGAGGGTGGATGGCCGGATACTGAGACATTGGGTTGAGTCATGTGTTGCATCGTACAAGAGGTGATAGGTGGCGACAGCCAGTGTCTGATGTAATATATATATATACACACACATATATACATAATAACATCTTAATAACTAACATCTTAATTAAGTACTAACATAGTCTATAAGTTGAAATTATTACTAACACTAATGATAGAATGAAATATAGATCTTGTAGTCTGAAATAAATGAATTATTATTATTATTATAAAGTCATTTCTTCCAGGCAATCTTTGGATAATTATAGTATATTCATTATTGAGAAAGTAACATATTTCATGAGTTCAAAATCGCAAAGCATATCCACATTAATATCTACATTTAAATTTGTTGACCTGAAATGGCACTATTTCAGTCATTATTAATAAGTAATACATGTACAAAATAAAGACCAATTGACATCTGTGTCACTGTTCTGATCAGTTTGCCTCTTAACAATTTTTTTTTGTATATAATCATCTTTTGTTTCAAAACTCATCTTTAATTATATCAATATTCATTGTTAACCATCAAAATGATTCTAATTAATCACACTTAATAATATAAATAGATTAATTTAATTATGACATAAAATAATATAAAATTATTATTATTTACCTGCACTACAGAGAGGTTTCTCAATAATTTCTCTCTCTGAATTAAATATGCTCTATCCCTCTCAAATATGTGATCTCTTTCATACTGCATGACAGCAAACCTCCTCAATTCATCCTCCTTTGCTTCTCTAAACTCACTTGAGTATTTTATCAACCACTGAATTAATGGATAAATGTTAATAAAGTCCAACCCTTGAATTTGGTGAGGTTCTATAATGTAAGGGCATTTCATAGATGGTAGAACTTTTACTATTTTTTCTGTCAATGCACTGAAAAGAGAAAACATTACTAGAAATATAATTATGATAGCTGATTATAAATTTATTTAAATAAAAACTCCACACTCAATGGTCCACACTAGAATTCCCTGTATTGTGTATCACTACAAATATAAAGGCGACCACAATACCTAGACCCTAATAAATATTTGTCTTTAAACAAATTAATGTCCAACTGAACTAATCAAACTGGAGACCTTTTGCATAGCAAGAGGGGCACTACCAACTGGGTTAATCAGTAATCGTTAAAATTTATGTGTACTTACATCTTCTTACCGATGGTAAGATTTTCTTCAAATAAAAGGGTGACGTCGACATCGATGTCACACAACTCTATGCACCAGGTGAGGCCCCCAACGATCTTGTCGAAGGCGGATAGTCCCTGAAGCTGTGCACGGTAGTAGCCGGCCACTACCAAAGCGTCTGATATTTCATGCCATTTCACTAATTGCTCGGCATCCTCACGTACTTCCACCTATAAGATTATATTAGCTAGTAAAATTATTTTAAAACTATCTATTTACCTCCCCCTTCTCTCAGCTCTTACCTCTTTACCTTCGTGATCTACTCCACTATAAATATTCATCAACGGTTTACTTCGTGTAAATATGTTTTTTTGTTTTGCGGCCATAGTGGTGATTTTTATAGAAAATATTAAAACAGTACACAAAAAGTAAAATTCAAATTAGAGTTTAAGACAAAATCAAAGACAAAATTATATTGGTAACTGTCAAATATCAAAGCTAGTGTCAAAGTCAGCCTGGCTTTTTGACGGAAACTCGAGGAGTTAAGACCGGACCCTTCCTAGCGCACAAAAGCATCAATATTAATAAAAAAATACTAATCGATAGATTACAATTTACTCCATTCATCTGTGCTATTTTTATAATTTGATACCAATGTATTTTGAGTTTTTGTTTGATTAATGTAATTGTGTACTAGGTGTTTTGTGATCTAATAGTGCTAGTTTATTAAATTTCAATTTCATGTTTTTCGTGAGTGACGTTTGTGTTAATGAAATTAAAGCGTGGGACTGTGATTTTGAAACATGACCCTATTTTTCTTAAATTTTACCACTAAAAAGCGCCTTCAGTCGCAAACAAAGAAGTAGTTTTTGTACCAATGTCTATAAAAAAAGAAACTAGAAGAATGTTCCCTTCGTTTTGTCACCTTAACGTACACTGACAGCCCCTCCCCTATCCGACAGGAAAATAACTTCTTTCAAAATGTCAAATCACACTAGTCAAATGTCAAGCAACTACTTAACCACCACGACCAAAAATTACAAAAAAATGCAAATGTTGAAACTCGTTGAGTAATGGGAATAGCCAGTATTTATTGAGTTTAGATCACGTTTAACGTAAGGTATTTCGGTTTTATAAAGCTTAAAATAGATAGGAAAACCAATCAATTATCAAAATTTTAATCAGCAACACCCTATCTTTTCCAACATGAGCAAGTTACAGAACGTTTATCGTTGTAAGTATTCATGTTTTACGTAAAATATTCTTTTTTCCCGGAACGTCGCATACGTTCAACTTAGGACTATTTCTAGAATATACAATTTACTTAATTTCAGAAATCATTGGACATAATATTTTGTCACACACACCACCTAACATGGAGCTAAGTGTAGATGTCGTAGACCTTGTGTCTAAACTACTAGATTCGGGACAATATAAAGAAGCTCTAAATGTTCCTAATGAGGAGAAATATGTTCAAGCTTTTAAAGATAACTGTTGGGATTTAATATCGCTAATTGTGGGTAAAATACAGGATGACACAATGGTTATAAAACCATCTCTGCATGGTGCTTGTGAAGAGTTATTGTCAATTATAGTACAAAAAGCTACACCTGAAGAAGCACTGCTAGAGTTTATAGAACAGATAGAAGTAGCAACGAATGATGCTCAATTCAGTATAATCTTAATACCTTTACAACAACTATTAAAGAAGTTAACTGTTAAACGGGGAAGGTCATTAGAATGGTGTTTTAATTCTATAAGCACTTACATTGACAAAATACCTATACCTGAACACAAATTAGAAGGTAAAGAGCGCTTATGTCTGGACAGTGATCTTAATATTAGAAGAATTACAAAAGTATATTCAATGTTGCCATATTTCTACAGTCCTTTTATTAAAGAACTGCTTGAGCCAGATTCCAGTATCAGAACTAAGCAAATCATAGTAGCATTCTTGATAAGGCTTCTTGGGAAACCTCTAATATATATTGATTTAGATCCTGATTCTAATGCTAAAAGTGAAGCTAGGCAGTGCTGTGCTACTATTATCAATGATATATGCTTCCTGGAAAAAGATGTGTTAAAATTTCTATCATACATTGAAATTCATAAATCTAAGAAAACAGATATAGATGATGAAGAGAAATCACCATATGATCACGAAGAGAAGATCAATATGACAACTTTGTCAAGCTTGATGTATGTTACATTTTCTGGACATTTTGAAATTCCAGACTTGGCTATTCCACAAGTGTATTCCATTGAGTATATAGTTAACACTGCTATGTTTGCTGTAAATCACTTATTAAATTTTACCGAGTATGGACCTTTAGCCAAGGCAACATTCTTGTGCAAAGGGTTGATTAACCGTTTGCCCAATGACATCTCACATACACTACTATCTATACCAGTACATTTTACTTTGTGTAGGAGTCTCATAAATATAACCATTTACTCAGAGTATGAGTGCATACGTAAGAGTGGATTGCAATTAATAAGTTGTCATATAAATAAGTTTGATTATAAGGGTAGATGTATTCTTATACAATTCTTAATAGAAAACGCCCATCATTCTGGTATTATTGGTTATGCTATTACTCTGTTTAAAAACTCTATAGACAAAGCATTTACAGAACCGAAATTACCAGTTTGTCTCACTGGTGCACAATTTATGACCATGATAAAGGCCATTTGTCACCTGCCATATGGAGCAGAGTCGGATCTAGTGGAACTAGCAGAGCAAATAATTTCTACATTAAATGTACTGAGATATTTAGCCTTGAAGGATATAAACAATGTCACTGGAATAAAAGATGGTTTTGCAACAATTGAATCTGATTATTTGGACAAACTAAGAACTGGACTGAATATGTCTAAGGCACATTATGAAGTGAAACTAAAGGACATAGAAGAGGGCAAGGATCATTCTGAACCATTGAAGGTCTCTTTAAATATAGGAGGAAACATGCTGGATCAGATACCAACAGAAAAGAAGAAAGAAATAATACTATCTGCAATAAATGCTTTTCATTTGATTGAGTGTCTTGTTGCACGCGTCTCTGAGTGTTTTAACATTAATAAAATGCAAGGGGTTAATAAAGATTGTGAATAACTGAATATTAATTTTAATAAATCATTATTAGCATTTTACACATTTTATTTACTCCACCTGTTTCCGTATAATACAGTGTCAATTTAGTTTTCTTATCATTTAATAAATTTTAATACTTAGTTACAAGAGACCAATTAATTTTGTTAACAGTGTTAAGGAATGGCTGTAGATTTGTTTTGCCGCTGGCCTCTGTTCCTGTTAACAATACCCAAAGAATAATTAGAAACTATTGTCAAGCTAAAGTAGAAAAAGATACAAATGTGCAACTGGTAACAACTGAACATGAAGAAACGCAATATGAGGAAAGTGTGAAGAATCACATTTTGGAAAAGTCCCTTGAGTTTGTTCCAAAAAGTGGATGGTCTGTGGAGTCACTGAGTGCGGGTGCTGAAGCAGTTGGTTATCCTGGTGTCACACACGGTCTCTTTCCTAACGGCGGAGGCGATCTCGTTCACTACTTTAATGTCAAATGTAACCAGCAGTTGGTAGATCAAATGAAAATGGTGAGTTATTCAAATTGCAGCTATCATTCCCCCTGAATAAAACTAAATTTTCTGACCGATTAATGTTTGCCTTGGTTTGATGTGCAGTGGCCAAAGGAAGATGTACAGGATTCAAAAGTACCAACAAAATTTGTGGAGAATTCTATCCTAACAAGACTCTTGATGATTGCTCCTTACAAGTAAGTTAATGACATTATTTAAAAATAGAATATTTCTGTTTCATTTGAATATAATCGATAATTAACAACTTATAGGATTTAGCCCAGCCGCTACCGTCTGCCTACCTAATCCTGGCTACTGTGTAAAAGGTCCAGGGTTCGATTCTCGGTTGGACATTCATTAGTTTAAAGACTAAAGTTTAAAGGTCCTTTGTTTCTCTATGGACCCACAACACACGGAATCCTAGTCTGGGCCATTAAGTGTGGCGTTATTTATTATTATTCTGTGAACAAACAGTCCCTAATGTGAAATTTTTCGTTTGTATATCCAACTATCGTGTCTTTTTTCTCTATAGAAAAGCAATCAGAATCACTACATAGCGGACATATTGAGATCATAAAAAATCATACAGAAAAATCTTGACGTTCCGGGATAGTAGGTACCTAGCGTTTACAAACGATCGACCTTGCACTCGTTTCTGTTCTTAAATTCTTAAAGTTCATTTGACGGTAAACATAGATTTAAAATTACGCTTTTTGATATGCCGCACCGCTAACAACACCGAAAAGTGATATATCGCCCTCCCATCTGGCAAACGTACTAATTGAAATTTAGGTACTAACGTTCACTTATCGGTTTCGTTCACTACGTAACCTTTATTAACTTAACAAATTCATAAATTTGCCGTTTACCTAACGAAAGGTTATGGGGGGGGTGCACACTGAAATCCCAGTACTACGTTACCCCGACACTCTGAATACCGTGAAATGTACTGCATACTTTATCCGCTCCCTATTTTCCAAAGCCATTTTTAAATTTCCAAAAGTAGGCACCTGGGGGCATGCAAACATTTGTCATTTGGGACTGATGTTGGCATGTGTTGCGGATGTCTATGAGCAATATGAGTGCACTTACCACCAGGTGGACTGTTTGCTCGTTTGCCACTTTTCTATAAAAAAACCTACCTGCTTCTTTCGTTTTTGTAGGAGCACCTGGCCGAAGGCGATGGCAATTCAAGCGCTTCCAAACAATGTACCAAACTGTTTAGCGACATTACTTTCGTTAGTGGATGATATTTGTTATCACTCAGGAGACCGCAGTGTTGATGTAAGTTGATTTTTCTTATACATTATGTTGATGTGTTATAAATAACACGAATATAAGGACCCGATGGCAGGTAGAATGATTCCAAAATTTTCCCACTTTTGTATCATATTCTAAGCTGCTTTTCAAAATGGGCGAAATTACTTCTGACAATCTAAAACAATCATGATGCGTTGCTTTCTTATTTAATTATTATAAAGATTTAGATTGTTAAACAATGATCTTCGTTTGGGAACTCAGCCCTATACTTAGGTAGGTAGGGCTAAGTTTTTAATAAACAAAGAGAAATAATTTAAGAGAACAAATTATTTGACCAGTGAAGTCATCTGGGTGGATTATAGACGACATAAATTAATTTCGTCGCTTGCCTTCGTAGTCACGTTGCGTCGCGGCATTACACTAAAAGATCGCCAGCTAAGCGATTATGATGGAATCCGTATTGGCGATCGCTTATCAGCTGGCGACAATAATGAAATAGGGAGTCTCCTTAACTTAAAATTATTGATTTCAGTTATTCAAAGATAGTTAATTTTATTGATCACGCTGCCCATTAAGTATTTCTTGCTGTGTTTAAATAAAAGCCTTAAAAAAATACCTACACCTGTAGGTAGATTATTTGTACAAAATACCCACCTATACTTGTGGGTAGATTATTTGTACAGTTACTTTTTTTTTTCAGTTCAACTGGTACATTCGCCGAGTAGGCCTGGCTGGTATCTACAAAGCCACGGAATTGTTCTACCTGACAGACAAGAGCCAGGACAACAGTGCCACAAGGAGTTTCCTCTCGTCGCGTATAAGAGACGCTCAGTTAATTCAAACAGCTCTCAACTTGAACCCTGTAACTGCTGCTCCACAGACTTTGACCGCTGCGTTTGTGACGGTGAGTGACATCTAGAGGCATTATAATATACCCTTATTACTATTAGTAGTGAAATAATAAATAATAAAATTTCATACCCTAGTTATAAGCGAACAGACAAAGAACAGACAGATGTTGCATTTTATAAATATAGGTGTGCAATTTTAATTTTTTTTGCAACTCAAATAAATAGAAAAGGGAGATTGAGACAACTCTTTTTATTATGTTAAGGATGATAATTTCTGTTGTTAATTTTCAGGCTAAAAATATTCTGGGAATAAATACTTTGAAGTAACGGGAAGCCTACAAAATATAGATAAGTAATTCAGTTAAGTAGGCAAGCGTTATATTTTTTATTATAGAGTAATGTTGATGATTAAATAGTTTTGTTCATATGATTTTTTTATTTATTCTAAACCCCATAATAATGAAGACACGGGTTATAAATATAAATCTGTAATTTATTAAAATATTTGTTTCTGTATAAAATAAACACCTTTTACATAATGGTATCCATAACGACATAATCAGTGGCTACCACTATGACGTTTGTATGCTCATGAAGTTTCGTAATTACTGTTGCTATTTTTCTTATACTTGGGAGCAACTTACTCGGGATGGCCATTGTTTGTTGACATGTCTCGACAAGTTCGAGACTCATAAGCTGTTTTAATAGATTGTGCAGTCTGAGATGTTAAGATTGAGAACATAATTGAGAATGAATTGATAATATCAGTAGAAGACGACAGCAGCGACGAAGCTTCCGATAATAGTCTTAGTGATGTGGATATAACTGATTAAATTGTACTATAACAAACATCCTGTATTTTTTTGTGTAGGTCAATACCTACTATTTTTTAAAGTTACATAACGTTAGTAGTGATTTAAATTTTATTTTTAACAACAACATGATTTTTATATCAGTAAAATAATAATCTTGAGTTATTTATAACCTTTCAATTATTATTTATACCTTACTCACATTTGGTCACATTTTTATCAATAAGAAACAAGTCGTATAACATCTCTATCTGTAGCTGTCATAGTGGTGATCACTGATTGGCCATTATATAGTGCATTGAACATAATCATTATATATTGAAGGCACTGTGTTGTTCTACATTAGCTCGAGGGCACAATGTAGTCACTACCCTCGGATACATAAGTTATCAGGTTTGGTGGTAAAGGCAGTTTACTCCAAAGACTGGAAGAGACTGTTTGTCTTATCACAAATCTGCAGATCATTTGTAATGAATCCAGTTTCGCAAATCTGAAATATAAAATAATAGGCAGTGTTTAATGCAAATAGTTTAATGGTGCTGTTCTCCACATTTTCAGTTTTCCTAGGAAATGTTCTATATTTAAGAAATGTTCCATGAAAAGTAATAAGATCATTTTACCAATAAACAATGCCAGTGAACATTGTGTGTATCAAATAAATTTTACATAAATTTCTGTTTGTTCCAGTGACACAGCATGCATGTTCTGCATAATGCATTGAAAAATTAAGTGGCATCCTACAATAATTCAGTGAAATAGCAATCGCACTGATGATTCAATATTACTGAAACTTGTCAACTTCTAATTCGCTCTAGACTAATCCATATGCATTTCACAAGGAAGTTGTTTAGTTAACTCCTAGTTATTTAGTTAATTTAACTTTTTTAATTGTAGACTAATCTGTGAGTATTTCATAAGAAAGTTATTTGTAAATTTTTATTTCAGCTATATAGTTATTAATATTAGCTTAATAGTTATAATATTAGAACCAAAAGGATAATGATGAAAATGTAAAGGCACATACTTTATTTAAGCAGATAGCCATTCGGCTATTTATCAAGTGGCATCTAATGCATGTTTCACTTACACTAAACAAAATACCAAAAGATTGAGGGACTGTCAAACCCTTCTAATAAACTCTCATCAAACTAGACAACCAGAAGTGCATGGTTTGTTATCAAGATTCAGCATTCATTTTTATCATTACACAAAGTTAACAATCCTCCAATCATTTCGCCAAATCAATTCATAGGTAATTCTTCTAAGGTACGCAACACATCCAGGAGTGTGTCAATATTTGTCATTCTGGACTGATGTTGGCATGTATTGCAGATGACCATTGGTGACAGTATCTATTTAATACCAGGTGAATTGTCTGCTCGTATGACACCTTCTTATAAAGAAAAAAAAAGTGATCAAATTAATTACAGAACTTTTAATGAAATTCAGTAATGGAATCATTACATGCTATCTAAAATAAATAAGGGCTACCAGTAATATTAATGTCGCCAGAGGGTGCTACTTGGGTGCGACAAATAACATCTGTCATAATACCTACATACAGATCTTGCACGAAAACATTGGCCATCAGGAATATTCGGATATCTTCAGCAAACGTCGAATTCATAAATATATTATAGAGCTACTAATACCCCCAAAATATTTTTTTTTTTAGATAATAAATTTTATACATACATACATATATATGTATTTGCTCATTTTAATTACCTTTCTATATTTAATTTTCAACAAGGAATCCTGTCAATGTAATGATGTTGTTATGGATGTCAAAATCTTTCACTAACACCTTAAAAAGCCATTATTATCCACTACAGTCAGTCAACTATAAGAGTCGCTTTTATAAAGATACCAAAGAATTCAAGACAAGGAAAACCCATAAATAAACAAGTCTGTGAAAATATTGTATATCTTTAAATTTAAAAATATGTCTGAGAAAAACTATTTTAACAAGATGCAACAAAGAGTTTCTGATGCAACTGGTCTTTCCCGTACAAGTATTCATAAAATTGTAAGAGCTTGAATTCATCAGAAATTCAAAAACAAGGTAGACAGAAACAAAATATCTTATTGAATCCTGACGATTTAGACTATTCTGTTGTAAGAAGAATGGTGCATAATTTTCATTTGAAGTTTAAGCAACTGTCAACACTCAAGACTTTAAAACTGTAACTAATAATAATAATTAATACTTCAGAATTCAGACGATTCTGAAAGTGAGGATGAAGACTACTATTATTCTGATAATGACATGGAAGATATTGAATACATACCACCAGAGGGTCAACCAAAATCTGCTAATGATCAGTAACATTTAACTGACATATATAGGTGTTTTTTTAAGATATAATGTATGGCTAATAAAAACAATATAGTTATATCTACATACATTACACAATATAGATACTTATTATAATTATTTAGTATGCAAATATACATAAATAAAACCTAAGTATAATACTATTATCTAGCAATAATTCAAGGGTTCAATATTTATTTCAATTAGCAGTTTTTCAAGGGTAAACAACACAGCTCCATATATTTCTCTGCACTGACTGTGTCACCAGTTTAGCCAATGGCCAATGTTATCATATTGTATCTGTTCATATCGATATAGATAGAGTATTGATGTTAAATTGTCAAAATGGTAAATTTATAGACAATTTTGTTGCAGTACCATGGGCGCTATTGTTTCTGCGAATTGCCACATAATTTTCTTTTATTCATTCTGTATTATTAGGTAATGATGTTTCACCATAATTCAGGTACTAATAACTATAGTAAAAATAATTACATCATTTGTGGTATTACCTTTTAGTGAGTATTAATATGGTTTCCTTCATTTTACAGTGGGCCCATGAAAATGTTGAGCAATTAGGTGTTCAATTCCTTTGAAAAATTATTCAGTGTTAAAGTCCCAAATATAAATATACAAGTTAAATTTGCAAGCAAAAATAGCTCTTATAATTTAGAAATGTTAAATTGAAACTCAACTTTGAAGTGCTCAACAGTGTCATTGGTAAACCTAACATTCCTAGACAAATATGTATAATTAATTACCTATTCAGAGGTCTAGCTAATTTGACTGGCATCTCAAAAAGGTTAGACTTCACATCTACTGCAGCACAGTGTTCTGATATTCTGTTTGCTGGCACAAATGTTTCATTATTTAAAGAAAACAAGCCATTGGCATGTCTCAGCCGTGCATGCAAGGTGCGTCCCACACATCGGAATGACACACATAGTATGTGCCTGGAGTCACAGGAGTCTCTCACAAGAAACACATTGTCATGTTGTCCAGCAAGGAGCTCTTCAGCCTCACTTGAAGTGATTCCACCCCAATACCATCCATGTCTGCAATTATAAAAAATACAATTGATCAAAATTTTACCAGACAAGAGAAAATTAATAACAGAATTGTTTTACTTTGTAGATATGTGACACACTTCAATATTCTACCAGTATTTCAAGTGTGACATACTATTATGCAACAGTTTCATAATCTTATTGTATTCATTGTTAACTTCTATTAACATTGAATTCGATTACATGACTTTTGTAATTTGTTGTAGAATCTGAACAAATGAATATTTATTAAACAGTCTGATAAATATTCATTCATTAAATTGAAATCTTTATAAAATTTTCTCAATTTAGTTATACTAAAGTTATATTAGAAAAAGCCTTACCAATGGAATATAAATGGTATACAAATGAAGTAGAGCAACAAAATTCAGGTACTCACTTAAACAACTGACAATATATGGAACAAGACTCGAGAGATTCGAAATGGTGGCCTCTGAGAACAGAGTGACCTTCCAAGTGTTGACAAGCTACAATTTGTTTATGTGGTTCAGGCTCCTTCCTAACTTCGTTGTCTGTATCGGCCACAATACGCTTATTCGACGATGTAGATTCATCATTGTTCTTATTTATATTACAAGTATATTCACTTCCATTGTTTTTGCTGCCAATGTATCTCTGCAATGACCTCACACTGCCTGTGATGAATAGTTTATTTTTCCAAAACTTCATAAATTTATTGGTATTTACTGGAGACTTGCGCTCCTGTAAAAATACACAGTTAACTATGTCCGTATTAGTAATATCTCTTTTGTTATCAATGGATCGTTGCAAATGTTTACATTCCATTGGTTTCAACCACTTGCGGAGACAACTGGATGTAAGCCACTTGCGACGGTTACAGTATGTACACCTTTCGTAGTTCTTATTCATTTGTATTTTATTGATTCAACAAAAACTTATAGCAAGAATATAAATAGAACATTTATAAAACTTCTGTAGGTATTTTAAGACAAAAGTAACTATTAAGTGTCAAATGTCACTACTGGTACTGTCACAAAACAACTGCGTTTAGAAAAGAACGCTGTCAATAGATGGATGGCAAACAAAATTGTCTGTGGATCCACGCAAGACAGAGGTGAATCTCTACCATTCATAAATAGTAACCTATGCCGTTATTTATTATAACAATGGAATGAGGTTGAATGGGAAGGGAAATGGACTCTAACAACTCTCGCTATAACTAACAGTTCTTCGTATTTCTCATTACAATATATTGTGTCTAAGTGTCGAATTCATATTTGACAATAAAGCTACAATTGCACCCTTTGCTCGAAGAACGAATGACAGAGTATAGGGGAACCCGGGGTGGAACGGGGTAGCTAAGCTTTGGTTACAATTTGTGGGAGTTTGAATGAAACAACACCATTATTTGGCAATTTGTAAGTTTATTTACTTCTTTCTCTACAAAGAAATTAAAGCTAAACTTATCTAAATTAATAATCACTTTGAAAAAATATTGTTTGAAAAATAAAGGGAAATTTCCCATTCTGCCCCACCCCCCGGGGTACAATGGGAAATGAACCCGGGGCACGATGGGGTACTAATTATTGGCATAGTTCACAGATGAGAACACTGTCATCGTCGTCACTATCTAGACCAGCACACGCCAAATTTGCCCATTTTTTACAAATGCTACAAGAACACCAGCCTTCATTGGACTTGGAGTATAAATCATGGCCATACAAACAGATCGCGTCTTCATTTTCCGAGCTTTCTTCAGATTCAGTTCCGTTTCTTTTTTGTTTCTTTGTTCTTGTTTCTTCTTTGTTTTTGTTTAAAATTTTCTACGTCTTCTGAGTGTTCTTCAGGTTTAGTTTTGATTCTTTTTTGTTTCTTTGGATTAGTTTTCATTCCTTCAGGTATGTTTTCTTTACCTTTTAACGTCAGTCTTTGTTTATTTTTTTCTACTTTCGCTTTCTTGATATTTTGTGTCTCTTTAATAGATTCTTCTAATTCAGTCTTGTAAGGTGAGGCGGTAAGGATTGCCGTTTTTCCACGCTTTCTTGTAACTCTTTTCATTCCAGCTTTCACTTTTGGCAACGGGATTAGATCTTTTGGGGAAGTGATCGAAAAATTTGTGTCAGCAATGGTACGGGCAGGAGAATCGGGCATCCAGGAACATCCGGGTTTAGGATTGAGATAAATGCCCACTGGTGGTGCAAGATTCTCGTCCTCCGTAGGCACGGAAGGATTACCCTGGACAGTAAAATTATCAGAAACAGGTATCGGGTTAACTTCAGGTGTATTGTTCTGTGTTGTTCTCTCAGTAGGGTTCCCCAAGGGAATATCTGTTGTTGCTGCAGGTAGAAAATCATCATCCGTAAATATATTAAAGTTAGGTGGCCAGATACCAGATTTTTCAAAGCCTTTAATAGCTATTCTCATATTTGCTGCATTTAAGAAAGCTTGGCCAAAAAGTGCGGATACGTCGAAAAGCTGGACCACTTTTCCTGGATGCGACCTGAGCCACTTCCTTATTTCATCCTCATAGTACAAGCTTAAAGGTTTCATGAAAGCAACGTCTAATGGTTGGAGTCTGTGTGAGCAGTGGGGAGGGAAGCACAATATTATCACACCATTGTCACGAGCTAGATCTATTGCGGCCAAGTTCTTTGTGTGTGACGCATGCCCGTCAAGAAGTAAAAGAATTGGAAGTTCCTTCGTCGCTTTGGAAAACAGAATGAACTGTTGAAACCATTTTAAGAAAATTTCCGCGGTCATCCAACCAGAATCGCTAACTTCAGCCCAACCCCCTGGCGGGAGACCAATTTCAAATTCACGTTGTTTCTTCTTTCGCGGAAATACCAGCATTGGGGGCATATAAGATCCGGCAGCTGAGCAACATATCTCGACTGTAACAGTAGTGCCTCTTTCAGCAGAAGTTAAGACACCTACTTGATGTTGCCCTTTATTAGCAATTATTTTTGAAAACTGCTTCGGAACCACGCTAATGCCCATTTCATCACAATTGTAAATTCTATTGGCATCTATTTTGTGTTTGTCCAGAATTTCATTGAGCAGAGTAAAAAAATTCGATACTGCTACTTTATTGAAGCCCATAGCCCGTGCTCCCGATGTTGCTTCTGGTTTTCTTAGGCTCAAATCACGGTGACGCTTCAGAAAGCCTTTAAGCCAGTCTTCTCCCGCCATTCCTGAAGTTTTGTTAAAATTATGGCCGCAATTATTCTTTTCTGCTAGTTGATATGTCAGTCGACGAAATTCTTTCGTAGTCATTCCGAAGAGTTGTTTTTGCATATCTTTGAGGTAGCTTACAAGTTCCATCTCTTGCTCAGCTGTGAAAACGGTGTGGTACTTGACTGACGTTTTATCAACAATAGCTTCTGGATTTTTTCGTCTTTTCTGAACATATCTCTCCAGTGTTGATGATGGTACTTCAAACCGATTAGATGCCGCCATGTATCCCATTTCTCCACTGACAACCACATCAACAGCTTGGTTCATAGCATCTGTAGACCAGGACTGCCGGCTGGTTTTTCTTATATATGAACGCACCATCTGCAGATGAAATATAAATGTGTATTTATATGAGAAGTACAAATATTTAAGGGGCGGAACGGGGTATACCCCATTGTGCCCCACCCATTGTGCCCCGACGCACCGTTCACGTAAACACGAGTGTTATGGCCGGTTATATTTGTTGGACTTGAGTTATCACTAGACGTTTAGTTAGTCAAAAGTATGTTTAAACAAACATGTAATGTTAATATCCGTACAAAGAATAGTGTATAGTGTAATTACCTTGGTGTTGCATAGCAAAATTAAAATTTGCAAGCTGTTTCTTCGAATTCGATAAAATCCGAACTAAGCGCACTCTCACACTGACAGCGGCCACTCCGTATAGCGCAGCACAGCGAACTGAACATTGTGCGTGATATTCACACGTCTCTGTCGCCTGTAGCGAGCACCCTGCCTCTTTACCGTTCCGCCCCGGCACCCCGTTCCACCCCGGGTTCCCCTATTTACATTAATTTTATTCAGAAAAAAACTAACTTTTAATTAAGAAACTAGGTACTAGCTGACCCGACAGACGTTGCCCTGTCCAAATTTCAATAATAAAATAATTTCAATATGTTCATACAAAAATCCCGTAGAAAAAAGCACTCAGTTTTTCCCGAATTTTCCGGGCGACTTTTCCAATTTTTCTTTCACTAAAAACCTTATTCGGACTATTACGAACATTATTTTTAAAAAATAGCCAAATCGGTCCAGCCTTTCTCAAGTTATGCAATGAAACTGAAACAAGTGAATTCAGAACATAATCCAACGTATTTTTTTTTAAAAATGCCTCACTTACCTTGTGCCATCTTTCATTTGACAGACTATTGCATTGTATTATTTTTTGTAAGAATTTTGACCTAGAGGCTAGGTTCTTTGACCATCAGTATATAAAGTAGATTATTACGCACTAGTAGGGGTGTTCATTTAAAAAACATATCGATGTTTTTAATCGATGTATAACATCGTAACCCTGCATCGATGTTTTTCGATACATCGCTTGAAAACATCGATGTTTTTTCAACATCGAATACTTTTATGTTTTTTTTTCGGGTTTAGTAGTTATTGTAAGGGAGACATTGTAAGTAAAACAAAAAACATTAGAAATATTTTATTGCGACATCACATATTACAAAATGAGACAAAAAATACTAAAGTCTAAATCAATACTTTTATTTTTGTGATCTGCTTTAAAACCAATGCTGTTTAGGCAAACTTTGTAGAAATAAAAGTTTACTCAAACGTTTACCCTTCAGTCTATTCCTTTGCTGATTTACTATTTGGCCAGCCTTTGAAAATAACCGTTCGGATGGGACCGAAGTCCCAACAATAGTCAAGTATTTGAAAGCAATTTTATATAGTTTAGGAAACTGAATTTTGAGATCGTTCCAGATTTCCAAAGGATTTTCATTCAGTCGTCCTACAGGACTTCTCAAATAAATGGATAACTCATCAGAAATCGCATCTTCAGATTGCGTTGCTTTCCAGCTCTTGTTTACTAATTTATGATGGTCTTCCCATAAAGAAAAACTCTCTTCTAATTTTTCCGATTGATCTGAATCAGATTCCGACATTTCCAACGTTTGTGTATTATTTTTCATGAAGTCCTTGATTTTTGAGACTGCTGTAGAGCAAGCTAGTGCGTCCCTGAAATGCATTTTTTTGAACCGTGGATCCAGTACAGTGGCTATGGCAAGTGGAGTAACTCGCTCTATAGCACCCATTCTTTTTTCTATTTCTTTAAGCACAATCGATTTCAACTCATTGGCGAGTGAATCTACCAATCTGAGAGCTTGAATTTTTAAAACTAAGCAATGGATTAAAGGAATTACCTTGCTGCTAGTGCAGTACATGTCGCCGGATACTTCTCTCGTAGCAGCTTCGAGCGGTCGTAAGACTTGTAATACTGAAGAGAGAATTGACAATTCTGACGCATTGACCATTGCTGGTGCATTTTTATGGCGGATAATTATATCGTTTACGACAATGTGTAATTCTAAAAACCTCTCAAGCATATAATAAGTGCTGTTCCACCTTGTTGCAACTTCTTGAATCAATTTTGTTTCTTTATCGGTGGCTTTTCTTAAGTCATTGCTTGCAATGTTACTTTGTTTAAACCATGTAACAATTTCTTTAACCTTTGTTAATAGACTTCGCAACTCTGGACACTGTTGTAAAGCGTTCTGAACAACTAAATTTAAAGTGTGCGCAAAACACGGAATGTGTTTCTTACCAAAAGCCAAATCGACGGCCTTAATCATAGATGCTGCATTGTCAGTAACTACAGCCGAAACTCTATCGGTGTTAATATTCCATTCGACACAAGTATTAAGAAGCATTTCAGCAATGTTCTCTGAAGTATTACGCTCAAATGACTGATATACTCCAAGAGTTATTGAAAAAAAATCAATACCTATACCGAAGTGTGCTGTAATCCCAAGAAAACTTCTCATGCTCATTGTTTCTGTCCACATATCTGTCGTAAGGGTGAGGTTTTCTACATTTTTTATTTTATTTTTGAAAACAGCTGATAATACATCATATTTATCATCAACCCAGCGAGTTATTGTCGTTTTACTGGGAAGCTTGTAATGCGGCGCAATCACTTTCATCAGATTACGAAAACCCTCATTTTCAACAATCATAAATGGTTGATTATCCTTACAAAGCATATAAATCAAAGCATTATTTATTTTCAAAAATTTATCGCCACTTTCCGAAAATGAATTTATATGTTCGAAACTCTCTACAATCGACTTTTGACGCTTTAAAGATGGAGGGAGAGGATCGTTGATATGGATATCTTCTGTTGATAAGCATGTTGAAGCTTTATTTTTCGATTCTATCGTATCAGCTGTACTGGTTGATGGCAGTAACTCAGGGTTGGAGACAGCAGGTTTGGAGACTATTTTAATTGTTTCGCTGTCGACATCGGATGAACTTACATTATTCGTCGCTTGCAAGTTTTTTTTATTTACTTCTAAAAACGCAGCTTTGTGGATATGTTTTACGTGCCCAATCAAGTTTGACGTATTGCCACTCGATTTAATAGATTTTTGACAAAGCTTGCATTTTGCAAGGTTTCCATTTCCTTCAATTTTAGTGGAAAAACTGCCACACGTTACTCTTCTTTGGAGGCGCCATCATTTAATCAACTGAAAAAAGAAAACAAAGTAATGGAGGTATATATTTATCGATTAATTTACCACTCTGTAGAATCACATCACTATTGACGGAATTCACGACATTCTAAGTAAAAAAAAGTAAAATAAACGTGACTTAATTTGTTCAAAATAACTTATTAGAGGAATTATTCGTGCAATAGTGCGTGTATTAGTATGAATATTGGGCCAAAATGTTAAAAAACTTAGATTGTTTGTCACACACAAGTTGAGGTTAGGTTAAATATATTCTTAAGCATAATAACATTATTACATACCTTTTCAACTACGAGCATGGAATTAAATGATACGTCAAGCCAGTTTATATTAAAATGCACTTATCACGTATCACTTAATTACTTGTTTAGATTAGTTAGAGTAAATTTCGATTCACAAACAACAAACACCAGCAAACTGCAGCCTGCAAGAGCGGGGGAGGAGCGAGTGAGTGAGTAAACAAAATTATCCAATATCCATTCATTTAACCAATGCAGCCAACCGCAAGAAAAATCAGATGACTTTTTCTCATGGTAACAATTGTTAAAAATTGAAATTATTAAATCAATACCTACTAAGTTATGTGAACTAGAAATATATTATTCGTTAGTTAGCTTTTCCATTGATTCGATGTTTTTAATAAAACCATCGATACATCGAATAGAAAAACATTTGTCAAAACATCGTATCAATCCGATGTATCGAACGGTAAACATCGAATGGATTCAATACATCGATGTTTAGTGAATATCCCTACGCACTAGTGTTTTAATTATTATTAGTGTTTAGTGACGATTTAAGAAGGGCGATGATTATTGTCCGCACAAAACCTCTTCTATTTATTGATGATTTCTTTACACACATACCTACATTTCGAAATATAGGCGACTCGTATCGATACTTTACCAGTATTGGCATCGAAATGTTGGTATCGATATCTAGTCATGTTAACTAAATAAAGAGATATCGGTCTCGAATACACTTTTGTTGCCTTCGCTGTCAAGCGAAACCATAGGTCCGTGGTGTCCTAGCGCGCCTTCGTTTAAAGACCTTTCGAACCGCCTGGCCGACAGCACTGGCGACCCTCGGGCTGGCCTTTATCTCGCGCAACGCATTAGCCTTGCCATCCAGTGGTTAGCATAGTGGGTACCTTACCACAGGGACCAAATTTGTACAACTTGCTCAATATATAATAATATATTTTGAGTATTTTGTATAATAAATGCATTTTTAATATTTATAAGTTAGTTTTTAGTTATTTTACCAATAAGTTTAGATTAGTTTTAGATTTATGTATTTTCTTTTCTTTGTATCATTTTATTTTATATAAATGTGTAAATTCATTAAAATAAATATACTGAAAAATGTCGATAGTATCTATTATACAAATCTACACATACATATATGAGATTTTATTGCAGGATTCTTTGCTGTGTACCGTGTTTACCTAGGTATTTAGAGAATAGAAAGAATGAAATTTAGAGAGAATCGAACATATCGTATAATGAAGTCCTCGTATAATGTATGTACTATCATTGCACACGGATAAAATAATTTAAAAACCGGGATCTAATTAGTCGTAGCTGTGGCAAATATTAATCTATTGGTAGGGAATGAAAATGTCGAAACCTCGATACCAGAATAACGGGCTGGTAGAGTAACAATGAATAATGTCTATTAACTATTACCAATTAAAATATCGATAATATATCGGGTCTCAAAATATCGATACTATACCGTATCGAAAAATATAGTTAAACACTAGTTTTTAGATACGTTTGTTTGTCAATGTATGTGCGTATGTACCTATGTAATATGTATGTATTGGTATTGAGCCAAGACAAGGTGTGTTGTGTTTCGTTTTTAGGTCATTTATTTTTCAGTATTTTTATGTGCATTATGTTATTCCTGTTTAAAGCCTTATAATTACAAAGTTTCAAGAAAGCGATGCTATAAATAAAGATGTACTTTGTATTAGAAAACGTTGTGAAAAATTAATGTAATGACATTAAAGAAAATCAAGAAAATGTCAACAAAATCACAAATATCTGCGGAATTAAGCGGTAACATTAAATATTTATTAAATTCATATATACATAAATAACTTGTCGGCCCTGTTTCATAGCAAATGTTTAATTTATGAACTTAATTTATTTTACAGAAAGCATCAGTCATGTATTGGGGAAAAATGTTAAAATTCTCTATAAATCTCTTATTCGAATGGAATCACGAGGAGATAAAGTTGACAACAGGGTTTTGGTAAAGTATTTTTCATAATTATATTATGTATACATTTTAATAAAAGATAACTTATGACTCTTAATATTTTTATAAGTTTCCATAAAACTTAATTTAATCAGTGTTGTTTAATACTTAGAAAAATCATGTTTCATATACAAACATTTCATTATAAAGTAAGTTTTATGACACTTTCAATTATAATTCCATGCCAATATTTCATTTAAAAATATTGTTAATATTTTTAGACAATACCCAATTAATAACAAAATCACTATAGATAATCAAGAATTGTTGAAATATATTGTAAACACAGTTATCAATAAATACCTACACCAACAAATGTCATTAGATTATCAATAAAATTTTAAAACAAACTGATAGGGCTCACAATGGAATGAGTCATTTAGGTGTGTCATATGTTCTTAGCTTTGGTGGGCTCTAGTTATGTGTGAGTGAATGATCCCTGAAAGCACATACACCCACATTCAATACCTGAGTATCATTAGTTACACAATGTGAAATTGACTGTACGAATTTGTCTAATGCATATAAATTGGTGACATTGAATTTAACCTAGGGTTGTTAAATGATCTGCACACAATCTACTAGTACATCTATATTATATTATAGTCATTTTTCTGTGATATAAAATGTCTGTAGTGATCTTTTATTTGAAACTTACATATTTCTGATTAAACTATGTGTTTACACATAATTTAAGTGGGAGGATTCGGTGAAAAGCACACAGATATGTGCCCATACCTGGTAAAAGTGTTGTCTGAGGGCTGGTGTGTTCATGGTGTAGCGAGGGGGACTTTCTCATCTCTGTCGGTGGGGACATTTACATCTCCGTCGGTGGGGACGGTGTATATGTGTAGCCTGTGAGTGTAGTGTAAGAACTGCATTGACAGCAGTAATTTAGTCCTTGGGGTCGTCTAGGACCTGCCAAGGACGACGACGCCGATGATAATGGGGAAGGTCATTCTGCTAGAGGGTTGGGATTGTGAGGGACTCTGTTGTAGTAGAGTGTGGGAGGGTGGGTGCTAGAACGGAACCCCGAGGGTCTCCAGTTCTGATTGGGCGAAAACTGTATAGAGTGCCTTCAACTCTGTAGCAAAATGTGTGATGGTAAGGTAGTCTCATCGTACAGTTTATAGATTAAACAGATAGTATCTCTGGGGACATGACCTTCTTTGTAATCCTGGACTGATGTTGGCCATGTGTCATGGTTGTCCATGGATGACAGTATTCACTTACCACCAAATGGACTTTAATCAATTGCCACCTTCTTTATATTTATAGTATGTTATAATAAAAAAAAGGTTAAAAGCAGGAAGTGACAAATGATAACCAATTAGATTTGTTTGGTTGTAACTTAGCCTTTTGAATTTCGAACAAACAAAAGGAAAAGCTAATTTAAAAAAAAGATCTTTGGTTCTTAACAACTCAATTTGCTTAGAAATATGAACTTGATACCTACTTTATGTTTTAAAACTAATCTGAAATAGGAATAAATATAGAAACAAATTAGGTTTATAATTATACCATTGTTATAGTTTAAAATAACTTTTGATAATATGTTTAGTTTATTTTGTTATTTATTAATAGGTAACTTCTATACTTTTCTTTCTATTGAATTATTCCATGGTTTATACATTAATTTCAACAATATAAACATTTACCCTTACTCGGGAAAATTAGGACAAATACAAAAATAGGTTATCACTAAAAATAGTTGGATTAAGAAGCCCTCATGCTAAATATGCTCTCTATGCTCTCGCGCTTTCCCCTAGTTAAACATATTAAATCGTAATATTTCGAATAGAGTTGAACTACATCATGCATCTTCCGGATTTGACACAAATGTCACAGTTATTGAAAATAACAATCTATAAAATCACTAAAATCATAAAAAACGACACTTGCATTCCCACAACTATGAGTTTCCTACTGATGTAAGTAAATACAAAAAGGAATGACTCATTTTAGAGCTAAGGAATCAAGGTAACCTGTGCATATTTTAATAATTTAATCTGATTACATTTTTTTTTAAAATAAATACTCGAAACTTAATTTTTATTCTTGAGTTCTTCATAGTTTATTTGTATGACATTTTAGCCTCGCTATTGTCCATACTCTTTAATCCATACATAATTTGCCTATTGGTCACAGTTAGTGCTGGGTAATCAAGACTTGGAGTGTTTTAATTCGTTTAATCTTGGTCCGCTTGCGGATCCGACTCCTCTTAGTTGCTCCTTAACTCTTTTGATTCACTTACTTAATCACCTTTCCGAGAGTGTTTCATTCCCTTTCCCTAATAAACAAATAAAAAAAAGGATGTCGTCAAGCATCGGAATCGGAATGAATAACAATTCGATGGAACAATTAAGGGATTCTGCTCCGCCTCGCGGATTCAATTTTTTTGATTCATTAACTCCAGAGTTACCCATCATCACTAGCTCACAGTTTGTTTGTTTCATACCGCCGCTGGCTGTCAGAGACAGATCACGTCGCTTCTTGCTACAAAAAATATTACGCCCTACTTATGTACAGAATAATATTTGCACAGTGAATAATTACTGAAAAAGTAAATAAAACGAATTTTCTATATAAGTAGTAATATAAGTAGGATTGTTTGTTGATTTCATTACATATTTATCGTCACCGATAGAGAGAAATCCATTTCATGGGGATTTATATGATGTTTTTTGATACTTCTTGATCAGATCTTGATCAAATCTAAAATTTCATACAGATAATTCTAAATATATTAGGTTAACGTAAACATTTCTATATCCGGAAAATTTATCATGACTAACTCAAAATTTTACAATGGATAGAAATAATAGGTCGGGGAGAAAGTCTTTTCGTATTTTGTATGTATGAAGTCGTGATCCAATATCTTTGATTGAACTGTTTGTACCTGGCTGGTTATGATATTAGGGGTTAAAGTATGAAATTGCCGATTTGTACTGAAAAAATAAAACTCGTTTTTTTCTAAAATGTAACATATTTATTTAATCAAAATATTTACCCTCATTATCTATACATTGTTGCCATCTAATCGGAAGTTCATTTATGCCTTTGCGATAGAACTCTGGGGATGTAGATTCGACAAACTGTGTGAAAGCATTTTGTACTGCCTCTTGGGAAGAAAATTTTTTACCACGTAGAAAATTGTCCAAATCACGAAAAAAATTAGTTGGAAGGTAGTCCGTTGGAACAAGGTCTGGCGAGTACGGAGGATAACGTATGGTTTCTAACTGCTGCTCCTGTAGAGTTACAACGGTTTCTCGTGCAGTGTGAGGTCTTGCGTTATCATGGAGCAATAATGGTGAAGATCGATTCACGAGTCGGGGCTGTTTCACTGCTAGTTTCGCCATCATTGTTCGAAGTTCGGCAGACTAAACATCTGCTGTTATTGCTTGACCAGACCTGAGAAAGCTATAGTGAATAACACCATGAATAGACCACCACACAGTTACCATTACCTTTTTATTGGTAAGCTTTGCCTTAGGGCACTGTTGCGGCGTTTGACCTGGGGTCAGTCATTGCATTTTTCGCTTTCGGTTATCGTAAAGAATCCACTATTCGTCACATGTCACAATTCGATCCAATATTCCTTCATTTCTGTACCGATTCAACAAGGCAACGCAAGTTTCAACACGCGTTTCTTTCTGCAGATCAGTCAAATCATGAGGCACCCATTTTTCATATTTTTTTATCTTATTGATTTGATGCAAATGAGTCAATATTGTAGGTAAGGTAACGTTAAACCATGCCGCTAATTCCTGGGTAGTTTGACTCGGATCGGCTTCCACCATCTCCTTCAATTCAGCGTTATTCACCTGTGTGGGCGGTCTTCCACGTGGTTCGTTCTTCAAGTCGAAGTTTCCATTACGAAAGCGTTTAAACCAAAAACGCACGGTTCGTTCATTAGCAGTCTCCTCTCCAAACGCAGCATTGATATTGCGAGCCGTTTCTGCCGCGTTAGTTCCGCGTCGGAACTCGTATTCAAAGATTACTCGGATTTTCGAAGTATCCATCTTTCCCGTCTAAGCTGAATAAAAAAAACAATTGAAAGTCTAATATCGAATGATGAACATTTTTTAAAACAAGAACCTCATAGGTATCATGTAAAAGAAGTTTCACAATTGAAGAAATTGGATACATTTTAGTTTTATTACAAAAAGGGAAATTGGTTTAAGCGTTTTCAGTCAGGAAATCTTAATATTAAAGATGCAGTTCGCTCCGGCCGCCCTGTTACTGATAAAGTTGATGTCACATGTGAAAAAGTGCAGCAAGATGGGCATATAAGTACTTACGACATTGCTGATGAACTGGACATTGACCACAAAACAGTTTTGACTCATTTAAAAAAGTCTGGATTCACAAAAAGCTCGATATTTGGGTACCACACGAGCTCAATGAAAGGAACCTAATGAACCGTGTACTCGTTTGCAATTCTCTATTAAAACGCAATGAAACCGAACCATTTTTGAAAAGATTGATCATTGCTGATGAGAAGTGGATCACTTACGACAAGAACGTGCGGAAAAGATTATGGTCTAAGTGCGGCAAAGCTCCAGAGACTGTGGCGAAACCCGGATTAACGCGCAATGAGGTGATGTTGTGTGTATGGTGGGATTGGAAGAGCATCGTTCATTATGAGCTTTTATCGCCGGACAAAACCATCGATTCGGATCTCTACTGCAAACAGCTGATGTGTGCACAACAGAATAATGAATGCGTAGTAAAAGTGCAGTGCCCATAAACATGTGTAAATAGAATCAGTGCGCGTAGTATGTACGTGCTGACATCGCACATCTCGGAGGAAAAAGTGTTGTCTGTAAAGGGTTGCGCAACTAGTAAAGCTCGAACGGCGGAATTCTCGGACATACACCAATAGAGGCGTAATAAGTAAATCCATGCACCTTTCCTCTGAGATCATGAGATGTTAGTACGTGCATTATTGTTATTATGTATTATATACGATGTTATACTATTGTCTATTTCCTTATGTTTGTAATGTTTTACTCGTAATTTATGTTTTTGTTTAATGTGTGTGTATCTTGTCTTCGCTCTCCACAAATGTATTAGAGTTCCTAGGTTATAACTATAAGTCAGGGTTCTAGGATAACATTCAGAAGTAAAGCCTACCGCCCGCAGTGTGTTTTATTTGATATAAGTTTACAGCATATAAAGTTGCGGGCTAGATGGCGAAGTTCCGGTATCGGCGCTACTAGTAAAGAGCAAAGAGGGAGGAAAGGAAAATAGATTAAAATTAGTAAAAGGGCTGTGAGTTCCTACACTTCGCCATCGAAAATAGCCTTGTCCTCCGTATGAGAGGAGGACCAACCCAAGCATGTATGATTTATAACCTAGAAGTTATGTACGACGTCGGAGAGCGAATAGCACAATAAACTTCCTCAGGGAACGGGGGGATCGCTTGGGCAGCAAACTTGCTATAAAAAGGCGAGGCTCTGACCTCTCGCCAGCCAGTTCATTCTCATCACTCAGACAGCAATCTGATCCATCAGACTCCTCACTGGAGACGCCTAACGAGTTAGTAAAAGTAAGCTCGCTGCCGACTGCCGCTTCCTCCGCACCCCTGTGGTTCAATGCGAATTAGAGCAGCGTTTTATTTCCGTTATTTCACCCCCCCCCCCCTGTTGGGCGGCAACGCACCTCCCGTCACAGAAGTGCGGTCCATCCGCATTTCCTAGATACGGAGGTGTCGCGTACTGTTCGGTCCAAAAATTATTTTATATCGCGAATCCGTACGCTGTGGAACGAACTGCTTCAAGAGGTCTTCCCATTAAACTACGACATGGGGTTCTTCAAGAAAGCTGTGAATAGGATTTTGCAAGGACGGCGGCGCGCCCGCATACCCCCTGGTGCTGCAGGTGTCCATGGGCGGCGGTAACACTTACCATCACGTGAGACCGCTTGCTCGTCCGCCCTCTTATCTATAAAAAAAAAAAACGTGCGGCCTGCAACATTTGGCCTTACGATAACTATCGAACGGCGTTCGCCCCCAACATGATGAAATTGAAAAAAAAGCAAGAAATTGAGAAAATACGCCCGGAATTGATCAACAGAAAGGGTGTAGTCTTTCATCATGATAACGCCAGACCACACACATCTTTGGCCACTCAGCAAAAATTGAGAGAGCTTGGTTGGGAAGTGTTGATGCACCCACCATATAGCCCTGACCTTGCGCCCTCAGATTTCCACTTGTTTCGGTCTTTTCAGAATTCTTTAGGTAGTATAAGGTTAACATCAAGAGAGGACTGTCAAAACTACTTGTCTCAATTTTTTGACCAAAAATACCAAAATTTCTACAGCAACGGGATCATGCCACTACCTACAAAATGGCAACAAGTTATAGAACAAAACGGCACATATATATTATAATTGAATGTAATTAAACTTTAAAAAAAAAATCTTGAATTGTATATAAAATACAAACAAACTTTTCCCCGACCTTATTATATATTATAATGTATAGGATCTATGAGTGAAAAGAACATTTAAGAGTACACAGCTCACACTTGACTTGTTTTTTTTATCGATAAAATTTGAAACTGCTTTCAAACACTGTCATGGTAAATTGATTTTACTTAACGTGTGTGCGCAAGCGCTCGATTGCTGCTTGCGAATCGTCAAATTTGACATTACCGCGCTTCCCCTTACGGGGGGCGGAGGCAACAGTACCGGGATTGCATCCCCTTCTGTAGTAGTGCCTTTGTAAGCCAATAGGGATAGGTCCCTGCAGTAGACCGTTTGGGCTGTAGCACTGCCTCAGATTTTGCACGCCGCCCTCGCGGTATTAGCCCACCAGGGGGATTCCGCTTGTAGAAATCCCAGCAAGAAGCGTAGGCGCGTCCTAGGAAGGAACCCTTAACCTAGTATTGAATTCAATAGGCTCACCGCTCAGACTAGGCATACCAGCAGTTATATTGCTTACCTATTACACATACAGTAATAATAAAATCTTAATCTTAATATCTACTTATTTTAGTACATATGTAATAAAGATGAATTCACATATTAACTTGTGTACATTTCCAGGTTGTGACAGCATATAGGATCTTTATTACAACTTCTAAGGTACCTACAAGGGTGAGTACTTTATAATTTATTTTTTAGGTACTGTTTCTTCAATTTACACTATACATTTTCACTATACATAAAATATATGAATTCTTTCTTTTGAGGTTTATAAACTTTTTTATCTTTCTAATTAATGTAGAATATATTTTATCGATACAAGTGATTTTATTTCATATTAAGTTTTCTACGGCTTTTATTTAAACGTGCAGAAATGAGCAGCAATTCATGATCAACACAACAACCTATTTTTTAAAAACTGAAGTTTAATTTGATATGAAGTTTATTTTAATATGAATTTTAAATTACTAATAATGCCATCATCAAGTGGATGTTCGCAGGACTTCCACTTCTTTATTGTCACCAGAGAAACTAAACCTAACCCACCTTTAAATTTGCTATCACCCATTGGCTGCTCATTTAATATTTCCTGTTTTCTACGAGGATTATGATATTTGCTATTTTACAACTATATATCGTTGGTTATAGTAGTACATTTTTTTATGTGCCAGGTGGACAATGGATTTCACCTAATGGAAATTGAAGCACTGGAAAGCAAAAAGGCAAATCATTTATCAATAACACTCATCCATGAACACAAGCCTGTCTCTATACTTATAGGTGAGTTCAATTACGCCTATTGTTTGTTAATTACAAATGTTTAACTGTGGCATTGACACAGAAGTAGATAATTTAATCAATGGGGGAAAACCCCATATACTTACCTACTATACGTACAGTGTCAACTGTCACAGCGATACCAAAAATTTCATATTCTAGGGTGTGTGAGATTTGTGGTGTTGTTCATTTAGGGATGGGGTATGTAAATGAAATATCGGACAAACTTCCATATTGATACATGAAATTACTGTTACTTAAAAAATAAAATTATTTATTTATTCGTTATACATTTAAATTGAATTGAATTGAAAAATAAAATAGTCTAGAACAACAATAATTATCGTCTATGTTCACTCCGGGGATAAAATAAGATGAGGTTTCACCCCTCCAAAAATATTTCATTGGCATATAGTCGAAGATAAAATTTATATGTATATTTCTATAACAAATCTTAAATTGATGAAATACATAAAAATCATTAAAATGGTTTTCATTATATAATTTGTTTACTAAAATAACCATTTAGCAATAATTAACATTAGACACATATATTGGGTAATTATTATAATTCTCTGCAAACTATAAGATTTGTTGTTACAAAATTAAAATGTCATTAAAATGTAAAGTTATTAAAATGTCTTCATTACAATTTGTTTAATAAAATAAGTATAGGTGTTTATTACACCATAATTAAATTTAGACACAACTTTTGAGTAGACAATTTCTAGTAGTAAAGTAGAGTAGTAAAGTTCTTCATAAAACTTAAAATCTGTCACAAATCAATTTGTTACTTTTTGAAAACAATTTTATAAGACTGATTATAAATTAGTACATTACACTACAAGAAATCACATATGCTTAAATTTTTTCATTACTTTTTGATAACATGAAAACTTAAAATGATTCAACATTAATACTTAATATACTTTAAGGAATTACGTGATCACAGATTTTTTATCATGTTTTTTTATTATTATAAAGCTACTTTCAATTTAATTAATAACAGATTAATATATGCGGTATTCATAACATTCATTCAATTTTCAACACAACATTGTATACCCAGTTTCACCTCGTTAGGGGATAAACTTTTAGAAATTCCTTACGTTATGTTATTATGAAGTGATTACACGCCTTTTTTCTATCCAAAAAAATCTACAGATTCTTTTTTGGGGTCCATTTTGGGCTATTAACAGCACGCTGCCATTTTACGCGCAGTATTGTATTAGTTAGAAATCTAAAATAAATAACAATTCTTATTTACAGTAAAAATGTAAAAAATGAATGATTTTTGATTACCTAATGTATAAGTTTCCAGACCAAGTCAATTATTCACGTATGTACATTGCGCAGATTAGTATTGTCTATATGTAAAATTTAAGAAATTGTTTTCGTGATTATTTTATTACTAATAAAAGAACACTTCCACAAAATGTACGTGTATAAAATGAAAAACAGGCGTTAAGCCCCGTTAAAAAATCTATTAATCTATGAAAGGTTCAAGACTAATAGTAAGTAATAAAGTAAATGTAACTGTATTAAATATTAAATTAAAAACAGAATTGGTACGGTCGAACTCATTCAGAGCGCATTTACTTCAATTATACTCAGAGACTATTCTAACTAACAAAATTTCTAACAGGTTAAGCACTTGTGTAATCAAAGCATAATTTTCACATATTTATAAAATGTTTACTTTAAACAGAATCTTTAAAATTATTATAAAAATAGAAAGAACTATAGATATTCTTTAATAGTAATTGTTTTCATTAGCAAAAATATAAATGAAAAGTTTAGTGTCCTATTTTATATTTACCTGTGAAAACTATGTTTATTTGGATTGTTACATCTTGTAACTTTACAATCCTATACAGCACATGATACCATGATAGTTTACTATGTTATTTTCCATGTAAACTAATAAATGAGCACACAATATTCTAAATAATGGGATCACTCCGTTTGATAGATTGATAAGGTTCTAACATCACCAAAATCGTGACTCATTTGACAATTCTTGCTGACTCGTTCTCGCTTACGGTGAACGTGATTTGGTTTATATTCTCTCGCATGCTCTGTATATCTTGCGATATCGGAAATATTAGATACAGAGACATCAAGGGTCCGCGCTAACTGCGTCGTCGGAGCACCATTTCAATAAAAAAATCAGGAAGCTAATACGTCCAGACCTGCGCCGCTCCAATGCAACAAATTGAAATGGCTATAGAAAAGAACAAAGGGTCCAAAGTTTTTGCTCAGCCTCCTGGACATGTCATCCAACGATCCTCAGAAACGATATTGACCAAGTCCTGTCCTCTACACCAGAGATTATCGCCGAAATCGAGAGATTCTATGGCAATGTCTACGCCTGCAGGCGCTGCGCCTTCAACCTGTCCCGATGACGACCGTCTTGCGAAATTAACCCGCCACTACGCCGACAACATTCCCCACATCAACCTGGGCGAGATTAGGATTGCTTTTGCATAGCTTAAGAACGGCAAAGCATTGGGTGATGATGGAGTTACGGCAGAGCTCCTGAAGACCGGATGGACTCTCCCGTTACAACCACTGTTCGATACCGTTCTCCATAATGTTATCACACCCAAGGGTGAATGACACTGAAGAATTATAGGCCGTTCTCACTCCTCAGCCATATATATAAGGTGTTATCAAGGATTATCACGAACCGTATCGCCCGACGGTAAGATGCGTTACAGTCCCCGGAGCAGGCTGGATTTCAAAGAGGCTACAGTACCGTAGACCCCATTCACACCTTACGACAAATTATACAAAAGACTAAAGAGTATAATCGCCCACTTTGTCTCGCATTTGTGGACTACGAAAAAGCCTTTGATTCGATCGAAACCTGGGCTGTTCTGGAGACCTTACAGTACTGCCAAGTCGACTGGCGAGATTCGAGGTATTGAAATGTTTATACAAAGCCGCGACAATGATAGTCAGAATCCAAGCCCAGCAGACTAACCTAATCCATTTGCGTCTTGCGACCTCACGGCGTGTTGGTCTTGGGATGAATCTGTACAAGACAAAAATCATGTTCAACGAATGCGTCGTCCTGCGTCGTCCCCGGTCAGCATCGAGGGAGCTTCACTAGAAGTTGTGGACAAGTATATCTATCTTAGACAGGCAATCCAGGTAGATAAGTATAACTTCAGTAGAGAGGCCGACAGACTCATTCAATTCGGTTGGGCAGCATTTGGGTAAATGCGTCACATCCTCTTATCGGCTATACCACAATGTTTGAAGAGAAAAGTCTTGCCTTTTGAAGTCGAAGTTGCTTTGATTTCGGCGTCCTGCCCGTTATGACGTATGGTGCCGAAACGTGGTCTTTAAAGACAGGCCTGATTCACAAATTCAAAGTACTCAGCGAGCGATGGAGAGAGCTATGCCCGGAGTTTCTTTGCTGGACAAAATCCGTAACAAGGAGATTCGCCGAAGCACTAAGGTTGCCGACATAGCTCAAAGGATCAGCAAGCTGAAGTGGCAGTGGGCGGGCCTTATATGTCGCAAGACCGATAACCGATGAGCGAGACGAGTCCTCGAATGGAGACAACGTAGCGTGGGACGCCCTCCGGCCAGGTCAGGTGGATTGATGACGAAGCAAGTCGCCGGTAGTGGCTGGATGAACAGAGCGGAAGACCGTTTGTGGTGGCGTTCCTTGGGAGGGGCCTATATCCAGCAGTAGAGAAACAGGCTGATGGTATGGTATAGTATTGTATGTAGTTATAACGAATAATAAGCACCAAAAATTAAATTTTACACAGTAAGTAAAAAAAATATCGCAGAGCAATTTTATTATTGAAACGCGAATTGCTTTTAGGGATATATTTAAAACTGTTGCTTTAAGGTTTTTTGGAACGAAGTTCCTTTACGCGGCTTGCGGTAGGTGTGATTCGAGAGAAAATGTAACGTCACGTAAGCTATTTACCCCCTCCATACGCCTTTCTCTTTCTCTGTGCGTGTGTGCGTGCGAGTATCAAGAGCGAGACTCGAGCAGAATAACAGACGTGCAGACTAGTGCGTGGCCGGTTGTATAACCTAAATTTTTCATTAGATCCCTTATTTTAAATTATTTGCATTGAAAATATAATATAAAATAAAAAAAAATACATGAACTATACAGATTTTATTTCAAATTACATTCGGAGTTTAAAAAAAAATGCGTGAGGATCTTCGTTCCTGACCGCACAGGTTTTTTTTATAGATACTGTTTAATAAGGGATATATTTATTGTTTTAAGGATTTATTTCTTTATTATAAAGTAGCCCCTTGGAAACCCATACAGAAGACCACCATAAAATGTATTATACAACAATAATGTAAAAAAGTACCATTCCCATTCGTGTGATTCTTTTTTATCGGAAATTCCAAAGTTTTATTAATTTATATTTTCAGGGGAAGAGGGGTCATCCGAGGGTGTTGTTAACGCAATGCACGCGTTAGTCGCCGCATACGACGACCTGTTTCCGAATGTGGCTATGGAGGATATTATATGCAAGGTTCGTAAATTAACAAGTTGAATCATCAGACACTTAAATTCAGCCAATTTACTGCTAAATGAGGATAATGACTTCAATTCGCTTTATTATATGGCTATTTAACATTAGTTGCCATGCCGTAAATTGTCTGTTTTTAAAATGAATTTTAAAGAATCTATCAATCTAAAATTCAATATAACTTTTTGAGATTTTCACATTTTTTACTAATATTTATTTATCTATTAAACAACCCTTATGTTTACCTTATTTATTTCACTCGACTTTTCGGCTGGGTTATACACCAACCATGGTCACTAGCTGACTGAAGAGGCGATTAGTCCACTTCGAGAGCTGGGACCAACTTCTTTCGCATTTTTCACTGCCGAAGTTTTTTCACTTACTATGAATAGCAAATACGGGTAGTTATCAGTAGTAATAATGTTATCAGCTCTCGACGTGGACTACCCGCCTCTTCATTCAACTCGTGACCACTGTTGGTATAACTCGATGGAAGGAAATAAAGAAGGTAAAAATTACACGTTAAGACTTATTTACGAAGACTCCTCTCAGCGATACAGCCTATTGACACTGAAAAATAGACGCACAGTATTGGACATGTTATTTTTTCACGACATATGCTCTGGTACACTTGACTGTCCCATATTCTTATCAAACATGATGCGGTTATCAGCTCGCACAAGGCACACTAAGTTATTTTTCATTCCTGCAGCAATAACTAATTATGTGTCCAACTCTGTATACACTAGATCAGCTATACTCTAAGTGTGTTCCGCGGAACCCTAGGGTTCCGTGATACCTCTGTCGGGGTTCCGCAAGAATTTAGAAATAAAAAAATCAAAACACCTCTCTCTGGTCGCTCCGCGGCTGTGCGGACTCCGCGGCCGCGCGGAGACAAAACGCTATGAATGTTATTTATTTATTTATTTGTATTTGTATAAGCTTGTGTTACATTAGCTGGTACAATATCTCATAAGTTTGGTCTCAACAATTTTATACTTGTACAACGCGTTCGCTCTAAGTTTGCCGGTCTGTGGAATGCGCGTACCCTCCCCCACGTGACAACAAAACTTATAATGTGTCATAGTTTTACCCAAATATCTAACGTACACAATTTTTATTGTTACAATTAAATAAAAAATTTCGAACGTCATACACTCATACCTATCGCCAGCGGCAAACTTAAAACGAGCGGGTAGTATACTTGTAAGCGCTCAGTCTCTTTGATAAAAGCCGCCTCTGAATTAGACGCTATAGTTGTCAACTAGCGACTTTCGTCTCTAACTTCAAAGGATAAAGTCGATATTGTTTACAACGCTATTTTTAAATTTCTGTTTTTATTTTTGCTTTTTGTTTATCAAAGGTGCCGACTCGAGTATTTTCGAGAATATTTGAGATCGAGTCTAGGACTAAGTATAAAAGCGGCGATCGCGCGTTGGCGTCGTCAGTTGATGATTAGCGTTCGGAGCGATAAGTTACTACCTACTTACAAGCTCGCTAGCGAGAAACTAGTGTTCATTGTTTTACTGCCTGCTGTATTCTGTTGTCTCAGTTTTATACATTTCTTCCCTGTAGGTTCTAAATTTAGTCTCTTATACGCAGTAACGATTGTGCATTATTTAAACCCCACTATCCTGACTTGTAACATTATAAATAAAGAAGAATGGAACGTTGGCTTAAAGGTGTTAAACGTGTTCCAACAACATCTTCTAATGACGCTGAATGTTCAAAAGCAATGCGCGCGGAGAATTTAGCAATCACCGATCCAGAAGATGATGCCACGAGTGCCACGACGTCAAGCTCGACGGTTTCAAAGACGAAAAAAAGGAAGTATGATGAATCTTATATCAGTTTCGGATTTGTTGATTCCAACGGCTCACCTCTCTGCATGCTCTGTAGTAAACTGCTTCCTAATAGTTCCATGGCACCTGCCAAATTGCGTCGACATTTAGAAACCGTACACCCCGAGACTAAAGACAAGAATAAAGAATTTTTTGTTCGCAAAAAAGATCAGTTATTAGAAAGTCAAAAAAATATGATGCATGTAACACAAACTACCAACGAAAAGGCCACGGAGGCATCATAATTAGTTAGCTATCGCATTGCACAAGCAGGTGAAGCGCACACTATCGCTGAGAAATTAATAAAACCATGTGTATTAGACATAACAAAATGTATGCTTGATGAAAAATCTGCAAAGCATCTTTCTACTGTTCCGCTATCAAACGATACTGTTTCACGACGAATCCATGATCTGGCAAGCTACGTCAAACAAGAACTAGTTACACGTCTACAAAATACACGATTCGCTTTGCAAATGGACGAGTCGACTGATGTCGCTGGTTTGGCTATCCTGCTGGTTATTGTGAGATATCCATATAAAAGTTCTTTTGAAGAAGACATGCTTATGTGTTCATCGCTGCTTACAAACACTACCGGGGAAGAAATTTTTAATAAAATAAATATATTTTTTGAAGAACATAATCTCAGTTGGAACAATTGCATTGACATTTGTACAGATGGGGCCAAGGCGATGACAGGTAAAACAGCAGGAGCAGTGTCACGAATGAAAAATAAAGCGCCTAATTGTAGTTCCAGTCATTGTATTCTGCATAGACAAGCACTTGCGATGAAGCAAATGCCGTCTAATCTAAAATTAGTTATGGATGAAGCGGTAAAAATAATTAATTTTATCAAATCACGACCACTACAATCCCGATTGTTCTCATTATTGTGTGAAGATTATGGCAGCAAACATAAAACACTGCTGCTCCATACAGAAGTGCGATGGCTGTCTCGGGGAAAAACTTTAACAAGGCTATTTGAACTTAGAGCCGAGTTACAAATGTTTCTTTCAGCAGATACTTCTTTTAATTTGAAGGACCGTTTGTATGATAAAACTTGGTTGTTCCGATTGTCTTTTATGGCGGATATCTTTCAAAAACTTAACGAATTAAATTTATCGTTGCAAGGTAAACAGACAACAGTGTTTCAGGCCTATAATAAAATAACTGCTTTTAAAAGAAAATTAGATTTTTGGATCATTTGCATTGGTAAGAAAGAAATAGAAAGTTTTACGTTACTCAGTGAGTTTGTTAGCGAAAACGACTCAGAAATGTTTGAAGATAATGTGTTTGAAGAATTGGTCCAATATCTCAGTTCGATGCGCGCATCTTTTGAAAAGTATTTTCCCGAAGAACACAATACAAAAATTAAAGTGAACTCCTGGATTCATAATCCTTTTTTACCCAACTTGGAAAAGCCTGAAAACATGTCAAATGAGATATATGAATCTCTTTTAGAAATGTCATCAGACACAAGTATGGAGTCATTGTTCAAAACGACGCCTCTTAATGATTTTTGGTGCAGAATCCAAGATGAATATGCAATGCTTGGCCAAATGGCTCTGGATATTCTTCTCCCGTTCCCAACTACATATTTGTGCGAAACAGGATTCTCTACCTACGCAGCCACGAAAACAAAATATCGCAATAGACTGGACGCCGAAGCTGATATGAGACTCCAACTTTCTTCCATCAAACCTGATATCAAGCAATTGATGAAAAATAAAAAACAGTTTCATACCTCCCACTAGTTAGATTTTTTCTTTTTTAATGTTTTCTATTATTGTCCTTACCAAGTGGTGAAGTAAATAATAATTAGTAACTGATACATTGTACTTTTATTATGCTGATTAATATAGAATACACTTATAAAAATAATTGTTTTATTGTAGGGTTCCATCAAGTATTTTGCTTCCCAAAAGGGTTCCGTCATTTAAAAAGTTTGAGAACCACTGCACTAGATTACCCAAATGTTACAACGACCTATTCTCCAAAGCAGACATATTCTATTCATCTAAAGCAGCATTTAAACTACACATATCAAGGATTCTTACATCCTCTATACAAGCAACGTGAGGTTCTCTGATTTTTTCATTCTAAATTCAATTTTGTAGAATGAAATAAATGAATACGCATAATTATAAAAGCTTTATATACTATAATACTGATACGAAATGCAGCGATAAATAAATATGTCGCCATGTAAACCCGGAGCTTCACCGAATATTCACATACACATACATAGGCACCCTCCTACACGATACTTACTGTATCTCAATTTCATTTTTTTTATGCACTCGCACACCCACATCCACCCACTCACAGATACATGCAAACACATACATTTACCTGAGTATTACGCGATAGGTCATCTATAAACCCATCGCCCATATCTATTTTGCATTGCATACATAGCTAAATCCGTTTTTGGCAATAAGCTTTATATATGTAATAAAAACAGTGATGCACATGCGTGTTACTGGCATAAAAGCATGCCAGTACCTTGTAAATGCGTTTTACTGGCATATGTATTCAGATTTTGCCAGTCAGAAGCATGCATTTTAATAGTACACCATTGATATAAAAAGTAAAGATACAGTTATTCAATCCTTTACCTCAAGCGTTCGTCGTACTAAAAAAAAAACTAGCGCCATCTATTAGAAATCCTCATAATTATGTCGCACTAACTATGGCAAACAATGAGACGCGTAAAACACAAACCTGTTTTAATTGATAATAAGTTCATTATTGGATATATCTTTGACTTACCGATGATAAGAAATGTCACCTTTTTTTATTACATTTTCTATCATAGTTCGTGCAACCATTCATAACACAACCTGGCATTTTTGCGAACAAAAGTTATAACCGCATCCGATGCTAGTACAAACAAGACTAAGTTCACGTTGGTCCCAACTTCAGTAAGTAGGACCGTTTACGAGGCGACATTTTGACGAGTTATCTACCCAGTCCTTACGTATAAGTCAATTTAGTACACCAATAAATTGCAAACCGTTTGATTTCGTATGTGTTTCCCTGCAGGGATGCGGAAAGGGGGAACTACGAACTTACGAGCCTCCATTTTACTGGCACTATTCTAACTGTCTAACGATTCTAGTAATTGTCATGCTTCTTACTAGCAGGTGTATTGAGTCGTCATCATTTGCTAGTTATTAGTATGCCAGGCACTTCCGCTTGGCATGCTTATTTATTGGTGTATCACTGCCACAGCAAAACAGTATATGAACTTATTATCATATACTGTTTTGCTGTGGATTTTTTGTTCATAAATTGAATTAAATAAAATAAATAAATATATACAATTAGTAAAAAAACGTGAAAATCTCAAAAAGTATATTGTAGTTTAGATTATTTTATGACAAACCTAGTTTATGTGAATTGCAGGTCAATATACCGTTTCAACTTCAACCAGTCAGTGGTACGCGAAAACATTCCACATGTGGTGATTTTTCAAATCAGTATGCTGCTATGTGCGACTTATGTCAAACGCCTTTTAGGTTAGTAATTGTTATATATTATTTTGCACTGGAATGCCATAAGCGAGAAGCCATTTTACGCACTGGGATGCTATTAGTATAATGTATTTCATTGTATCATTGATGTGAGAAAAATGTTATGTACATAGCCTAAGAGCAGTACCTGGCGATATTTTGGCATGTCGTACCTAAATAAGACAGCGAATAATATCAAACTGAATAATACCATTATTCAGCTTCGCAGGAGATTAATAATATTCAGCACCGAAAAAAACAATCGCAACCAATCTTTTGCTTATTCACGATATGCCATATATATTGTCAGATATTGTATTGTGCACGACTCGTCAGTTTTTAATATATAGCGTAGAATCGAATCCTCTCCAAAATCTGAAAGCATGGATTTCGTTATGATTCTAAATTCATTGACATGAAAATTTTACAAACCATTTTTTCGGCTCATTTCGCGGAAAGATTCGATTACAGACGTGGATGACGCGTTCGGGTGTTTCCGGATTAGCCGATAGCCAATGTTTCCGTAATGTATCTGTATATACCATACATAATAATAATATTAGTCCAGCATCAAACCTTTTACTTTTACACAAAAACATCAGGCTATTCAGAAAGTTTTGCGACAAGAGTTTTTATCTATGGAACACTGTCTGCTTTTAATGTCATTTAAAACTATGACTATCTATAACATAAAAACAAAACATTCCAAATTCAATTTTCCCTCCATATTTTTTTACGAGCCAAATCAAAATGTCATGTCTCATTAAAAATGGATATTCGACGCCAACATTTCCGCGCTATGATTTTGTATTATTTTAAATGTTCTTTAAAACCTGAAGATTCTTTTAATAGACTTCAAATGGCGTTTGCAGACAAGTGCCCTTCTAAGGCAACTGTGTATCGTTGATACAATGAATTTAAGCGTGGTCGACTAAGTTTGGCTGACGAAAGAAGCGGTTGCCCTTTAACAGCTGTTACGGTAGACATAAAAAAAATAATTTGTGAAGACAGGTGAATTACATACTAGGAGATTCAGGAGAGATTGCAGATTGGACAGAGGAGTGAGTATAAAATATTGCATGGGCATCTACGACTCAAGAGGATAGTAATGCGCTGGCTGCCGCACAACCTCACCCAGGCTCAAAAACAAGTTCGTGTTGTTTGGTGCCATGATATGAAAACAAAATTTGAAGCAGGGTTGTCTCGGCGCATTTACCACCTTGTCACAGGTGAATAATCTTGGATCTACCAGTATGATCCAAAAACTAAGTGTCAATCTACTGTTTGCCTGTTTCAAAGTGAGCCAACGCCTACCAAAGTGAAAAGAGCAAGAAGCCCCAAAAAAAATCAGTTTTTCACTTTTACTGGCATTTGTATCTTTATGAAATCGTTTTTACTGCAGTGAGTAACAACTGTCCAAACACAGATTTCCGCGGACTGCTGCTACACCACGACAACGTGCCCGCTCACTCAACGCTGAATATAAGGAATTTTTTGTACAGTACCCTGGTTAAAGTTGTTTTGTGTGACATTTTCACCTTTTAACTTTTTTTATTTCCAAAATTAAATCCCGACTAAAGGGGAAGCAGTTTTTGTCGCCGGAAGACGCGCTAGCTATGTTCGAAGAGGGTGTGAAAGAGGTATCTGAGGAAGAGTGGAAAAAATGTTTTCATAATTGGTTCAGACGCATGAAACTTCGTATAGAGATACAAGTGGAGAGTACTTTGAAAAATTTTAATAAAATAATTGGAACCCATAGAACATTTTCTTTTTCGCCAAACTTTCTGAGTTCTCCACGTATTGTATTCCTATTGTTTTCAACACGCTAAATACGAATATGCAACTTAAAAGTCACAGTTAGCTTTTATATTTAATGTACACCCACCATATTTAAGATCTTTGCGGGTGGCTCAGTAGTGGGCGTATTATATGAAGATTTATAAAATATTTTCTTATTTTTCCGTCTTGTATTTGTTACAGAATTCTTATTTATGGTATTGACCGCCCCCTGTTCTTTATTTACCATTTGTTACGTTGAATTTTAGAAGATTTTAATAATATCAAAGATAATTTTTCTTCGTAAAAATAATTATTTATAACTGCTTTAATAGTGCAGACAATTTTTACTGTTTGTGGTAAAGTAACACTAAGTCATCAGATACTCAGTAACGCCGCTTTTGGAGACTTCCTACTTCAATTATTACGGAATTAAAATTAAATGAAGATAAATCTTGGATATCACATTTTATTTGGAATGAATACTTGTTCGTTTAATTTATTAAAATAGTTCGTTAAAAATGACGTAGTGAAGATCTTTTTTACTCAGCTACTTTCAGCATTCCATTCGACATTCCATTTTAGCTTTCGGCATTCTGATGATGTGGAGGGAACCTGGTAGGGAGATTAAGTAAAAGAAGAAATCATTATGGGCCTAATTCGGGACGATTCTGAAAGGCGAAAAGTTAAAGTCTCATTACAGATATAATAGTTTTTTTCACAGAAATTTTAATTTATGATTGCCAGGCATATCTTAAAAACAAGAGCTAGCTTTAAAATTTTATTTACATATTTGTATTCAGCGGCCCTAAATTAGTGAAAAAATATGACATTTACTTAAAGCCAGTCAGTTTCATTTTGTTGACCAGTGTAATTAGACAGTTTATTACTATGTCATGTTTCAGGGCGGAGGTGGCATGGGATATCGATACCATATACTTGGCTCATGACATTAGAATGCTACATTTAAAGGATTTCGACCACTTAGATCAAAGGTATGTTATACATCTGTCGAAGTAGTTATGAAATATTTAAATTTTACAACACAATTTGAATGAGACTCGTTTCTAAAGATATACTGTAAATAATCTAAGTCAGTTTGATAAATAAATAATGTGGGTCGGCTCTTTTCGTATTCTGAAGGATCACAAAGAGACGATGAGTAATAAAAGATAAGAACATCCGAACACACGTTTACGTTACATTTTAACTATATGTTATGTGCAGTCTCTCGGCTTTCCGTCGTGATCCGAAATACAAAAAATACCAACTCACATTAATTAGTAGTACTGTATTGTCATTTTAAACTGACACAAAAATTAATGGATTCAGCTCTCTTGAAGAACTCTATGGACTTTTTGTCGGGAGGTCCAGAAGTAAACTTGAGTTTTTGTTTTATTATTGTATTTTTTTTATTAAGCGTTATCCTATAAAGAACATAATTAGCTCAGTACAAAAACCTTAGCTGGCAGTTCATTCTATCACTTTCGGGTTCGCGGTGTAACGTTTAACCGTGTCTTTTCAGCGCTCAATTTATTGACATTGCAAATTTATTTCAACTCTCTATTTAATTAACGGATGCTGTGAAGATTTAAATAATTTAACAAATTTTGTTAACAAAACAACACGATAGTGTTTGTCAAATGATGCTGTATTTCAAAATGTGCGAAAATCATTCGATAATCTAATTACTGTGCATATTTCTGTATCAGCTTAAAGAAATAACCATAATAATAAAATAAGAATGCCACATGAATTACATTAACAAGAGGCAATTTGGCACTTATTGGAAAAACATTTCAAAATAAAAAATGTTTCAAAAATGAAGGGATCTAGCATTGACAAATTTGTGATTACGTTTGTGCCCATGTTTGTCAAATGTACTTTGGACTATGTAAAATTTAACAAGTTATTTGAATAAATAAAAGGCGTTTATCTTATTAAAAGGTGATCATTTACTTGGATTCCCAATCACTTCGACCCAATGAGATCTTTGTGTTCCCCTGACCATATCTTCTATTCTTGCTCCTCAAATATGATGTCCATGATTTCAGGATATCCGGCAGTCGTAGAAGCCTATAGTGTTCTGGCTCCAGATTATGGTTGCCTAGAAGATTTATTTTACGCCTTGCCAGACCGTCATATTCGCACAGAAGATGTGTCATGAACTTTCCGTCGTTGCAGGCTCTGCAGATGTTATCATCTGCTAAATTCATTCTACAGAGGAGGCTTTTTGCACTGAAGTAGCCCGTGAATACTGCAGTCAGTTGTCATAGCTGTTTTTTGCTGTAGTATAAAATTTACCTCGTCCAGCCTAGATTTAGAGTTACTATTGAGATTTATCTCTCTCATTGCTGTTGGGCTTGTTCTCTAAATGCCTTATTTATTGTTCCCAATGCAAGACCTACAAAGAGTGAAATGAATTTGATCTTTAATCCATTGTTTGCCAGGTCATTGCCTTTAAAACCCTTGTCCTGGGACTCGAAACAAGGTCCTCCCTATTGAGTTTACCTAGATTATCACACATTATTAATGCAATTAAGCACTACACTGGAATCAATCTTATAGGACATGAGCGCCTGTAGAGCAGCTTGAGCAGATTGTCCCTTACTTTGACTGATTTTAATGTGGTCATTATAGCCGTACTGTCATTATATATGTGGTCATTATATGGCGCTTAATATAATTTAATTGAACAGTTAAGCGTTACTTCGTTCTAGAGTTACCAATACAAAAGATAATTGAAGGTCAAAAGTCCATATAGCTTGATAGTTTACAAGGTTACGTCAATATAGCTTGATAGTTTACAAGGTTAATGTTTGTTCACAGAGATCTAATTCCTTTACTAATAACACTACAACACAATACATGGTTCACTGGTGTGTGCGGTGACGGCGTGCGCGTGGGCGGCGAAGCGTGGGAGGCGCTCGCGCGTGTGGTGCGGTGCGCCGCACCGCCGCCGCAGCAGCTCAGCTGGCGTGCCGCCGCGCTGCGACACGACCACGCCGCCCGGCTGGGGCACGCGCTGGCGCGGGCGAGGCGACCACCCGCCATGCACACTATTGACCTCTCGCAGAACCACCTCGAGGATAAGGGTGAGTTACATCCTTTTTCAGTCTATAGCTCTACGAAGAGTCCACTTCAAGAGTTAAGATTCCACTTTACCTGATATAGTACGTTGCCGATACTGCGGCACGACCACGCTGCGCGACTGGGGCACGCGCTGGCCCGGCCATGGCGGCCGCCCACCATGCACACTATCCACCTGCCGCAGAATCACCTCGAGGATAAGGTTAAGTGACATTCTCTTCCAGTCTGTAGAGCTGCACGATGATACGTTAGCTGAAATACACTTTAGCTATTGATAATAGTGAAGAACCGCGTTGCATTATGACTACGCTACGCGCTTGGGACCGCCCGCTGTGCACACCCCTTGCATAACCACCACGAGGACAAGGATGAGTCACATTCTCTCCCACTCTAGTTCTACGATAATTTGGCAGCTTCAGTCCATTTCAGGTGTTGATGATAGCGGGGACCGCGTTACGACATGACTACATTGCGCGATTAGATGTTCTATCCTTCTCTTGCCTAGAAACTTGATGACATATAATTAAGTACACTTTATTATACACCAAAAAGAAGCAATGTAAGTGATACGACAATTTTAATAAGTAAATATACATAAATGATCTTGTCACTAAAGTGACAAGTTGTCAGGTTAAAGGGATCGCTGAGCACAAGAATAATAGGTAGAGGACGTACATATCGTTGCTATATAAGTTCCATTTCTTTATTTTCTCGATGACAGTTCTAATTTGATAGTTGTAGTGTTGTGACCAAATAAGTAATGATATCGATCTCATATATTTATTATATTTTGAACAAAGACAAATACAACAAAAACATTCAAATATATTTTTTCAAGGTGGGAACACTCAATGGCCCACCGCCATTTTGTGTTTGTTTTAATCTGTCACTCGCAACAAGACGGTCGTGCTAGTCACTACATTTCTGTTCGCTGAGTTTTTTCACATTATCCATACGTTACGTTGTGTATTTTGTGTTCCTCCGTGTTGATTGCTGCCCAGCTGTCAAATATCAAAATGCCGAAAGGATCTGTTCTGAAAAGGCAGGCAAGAGAACTGGTGATCAAGGTTCGTAATTACTTTGAAGCAGAGTATCAAAATGGTGGCCCGCTATTACCACTGTCGCAAGTGCGAGAGCGTGTTGCGGCCGCATTAGGAATTAGTGGACCTACTGTTTCAAAAATTACTACCGAAGCTTACGGTACAAGCGGCATGCAGGAAAATAAGCTTCGTACGCCGAAGAAAAAACGCCAACCACGTCGTGTGACATCGGTTGACAACTTCGACGTTGACGCTATTCGCCGTCATATATATGACTATTACTTGCGCAAAGAAATTCCAACACTTAAAAAACTTGTTGTTTCTTTACGTGAATGTGGTTTGTTCCATGGCCAAAAATCGTCATTAAGCTTGGTTTTGAAAGAAATTGGATTTTGTTATAAAAAATCGGACAAACGTAAAATATTGATGGAGCGTCACGACGTTGCTATGGCTCGCTGCGAATTTTTGAGCGAAGCCAAAAAGATATCAGATTGGTCAAATGTTATTTTCACTGACGAGACTTGGTTAAATGCAAACCACACAGTATCTAAGAACTGGACTGACGACACCGTCGCTTCCACTAGTTCAGTGCCAATGGGAAAAGGTGAACGCCTCATCATATGCCATGCAGGGTCTACGAAAGGATTCATGTCAGATGCTTTACTGGCCTTTAAATCCAAGAAAACAGTGGACTACCACGATGAAATGAACGCGGAGATTTACGAAGGATGGTTTAAAGAAATGGTGCAATCTCTGGAAGAACCGTCGATAATTATTATGGACAACGCTACATATCACTCCAGACAAATTGATAAAATGCCGACGCAGGCCAATAAAAAACAAGAGATAATTGACTGGCTCCAACGTCATGGCGAAAATGTGGATAATACTTTATTAAAAGTACAATTAGTGAATATTTTAAAATCGAAAAAAAGCCTCCCTAAAAGATATGTTATCGACGAAATAGCTGCCGAATGTGGTCATTAGGTTCTTCGACTTCCGCCGTATCATTGCCAGTACAATGCTATAGAACTAATATGGGCACAAATCAAAGGACACGCCGCTCGAAACAATACCCATCCCCCTTTTACGGCAAACAAGATGTTAGATTTATTAAAAAATGCATGCGCGGAAGTAACTGCCGAAAACTGGGAAAAAATTATGAGAAGAACCCAAAACATTATAGCATCGGATTGGGAAATTCATGTGGCATTCGATAATATAGAAGTACAGGAACTTATAATAAATGTTGGGGAGAGCTCATCGAGTGACAGTGACGATTCATCAGATTTTGATTAAAATAAATAAATAAAGATTACCTGTCATTATAATTATTTCGTTTCATTGTCGAGTACCTACCTATACCTACTTATTTTACAACAGCTTCGAAAATTTTAAAGAAGTTGGCATTATCAATCAAGAATTAACACGTGTAACATCTTGTAATGAAATATAATATTAGTTAATAAATTTGTACAAAAGTAACCGGCAGTAGTTTAGTTTCTTACATTTTGTAAAAAAATATCGGATCTGTTATCGTGTTACGTTTATCGATAGGTCATGATATATATATATATATATATCATGATTTTATGTGGAATTATGAAACAAGATGACTGTATTTTCATTACAATAAATGAAAACTAATTTAATAGTAATAAAAACCGCCAGTAATGTAATGATTAAAAAAAATCGTATATTCTAGTAGTCCATTTTGATTGTAACATTTCCAAGTTATTATAATAAAAACACAGTCGATCGACTAACTACATCCCTAAAATTGCTTTCTATCTGACGTGACCTTGTTAATGAAATATGACGTCTTGGTGCCTAATTTTTGTTCGGAGTTTTAGGCGTTGACGCTAGAACAAAGTTATATCGACCACTGTGTGTGAGCTGTCATCGAGAAAATAAAGTAATGGAAATGGTATAGAAATAAATATATACTTATTATATACTAGTAAACCAAGAAATAACGTAAATGCCATATAATAATAAGAACTGAATACATAATACTTCAAAGTAAATAAATTAATAGTAATCAACTACCTATGAATATTAAACTGAAACTTGATTAAGTTTCTGGTACACATAAACAATAAATTACGAGACAAACCTAATTATGACCACTATTTTTTATAATTTATTTACCCTTTTCCTTGGTTTGTTTTAACCTTTTTGTTAAAAGTGTCGTATTTTTATTTTTTGTATCGATTAATGGTGGTTTATTTAATCGCAAGATGCAATCCCATTCATACCTCTTAACTTAAACGCACTTTTGTATTAACAAGGATTGATGTAATTCGAAAACAATTCTATTTATTATTTTGATGAATGAATCTCAAAAACAATTGTGTTATTGCAAACACAATGTTTATTTACAAGTATTGTTTGTTTATTCGACTGTGAATCACTATTCTTAATTAAGTCTATTATATCACAAATCAGTTTGTGTTTGTCTGTAGAGCTATTTGGATACTGAATTGTATTTCGATTGTATATTGTTTAAGATACATTTGTAGTAAGTCTAACTTGTGTGCTAAAGAAGCAGGAAAAGCAGGAAAACCTAAACTAATTGTAAGGTGCCTTTTACTTAGTGCCCTGTACAATGGGGAATGCTCTGAAGAATTGTTTAATATAATTCCCACCTCGGGTTTCTACAACCGCACCTCCCGTCACAGAAGTGCGGTCCATCCGCATTTCCTCGATACGGAGGTGTCGCGCACTGTTCGGTCCAAAAATTATTTTATACCGCGAACCCGTAGGCTGTGGAACGAACTGCCTCAAGAGGTCTTTCCATTGAGCTACGATATGGGGTTCTTCAAGAGAGCTGTGAATAGGATTTTGCAAGGTCGGCGGCGCGCCCGCATACCCCCTGGTGTTGCAGGTGTCCATGGGCGGCGGTAATACTTACCATCACGTGGGACCGCTTGCTCGTCCGCCCACTAATCTATAATAAAAAATAAAAAAACTTTTGAATTTGATTTTTAGACCAACAATATAATAAATCTGAATCCATAATAATCTGAAGTTATACATAGTATAAGAGATGATACGTAAATATGGTTGCTCACGAATGTCCGTAATGCATGACATTATCGGTCTAGAATGACTAACATTGGCTCGTCTCCGGATATTCCGCTTTTAGATATTTAAGAGTGGAGTTAGAAAGAATATTAGGAACAATGGGGATTAGGGAGTAACCGGACAAGGGGAGTTCGTCACTATTACAATGGGGGTGGGCCAATTTTTCTAACACCCTGATTTTTGTGTATTTTTATATAGAGTAGAACAATATAATATATTAGATTGAAGGACAAAGTGTTGGAATATGGTAATCGCAGAGATAACGTTTTACACTAAAGTCTTCATTTATTAAAAGTAGTGTGACCTTGTCACTGGTGGCCTTGTTTCTAATCGTGCAACATAAATACACGTGCACTTGTGTGCGTCGAACGCCGACTCCCGCCAGTAGCGTTAGCAAACTAAACTTAAGAATATTTTTATTTAATTTTATTTTTACTAAAATAAACTACACATACACATGCCCTTACACTGGGGCACACGCACGTGCACACACACACACACCGACACACCAATGCAATCACAAATCAACATGTATTATTAATAATAAAAAAAATCACCTATTACTTGCCCACAATCAATCTATGTCAGTGTAATCTGTATTTGGCCATTAGCACTAGCAACATATTTGTTAAATAAGTTACATAAAGGGCTGTTGATTACAGAAATAAATAAATAAGAAATACACTAAATCTTGCGTTATTACTTTATTAAGTGTGTATTATATGTATGTATATTTTATTATTTATATAGTTTTGTATATTATGCTTATATAAGGTCCTATGAAAATAGTGTGAAATATTTTAATAGGTATGTCATTCTGTATACATACTAAAACTACTATATCTAACTAAAAAAAAATGTATTTTATGTACTCTCCAATTATACATGTATCAATTTTAGGCAAAATAGTGAAATTTGTCCGTAAATATGGAGCAGCAACATTCATTGTACAGTTTCGAATGCAATATTAATAACGAGTAATAAGTAAATAACGAGAAATTCAAGCTCAGAAAGAAAGAAAACAAACCGCAGTCTGTTTACAATAAAGAGATTATTGCCACAAATGGAGCTTATGTTTTTGTTTGTTTAGCTCAATGACAGGTGAAGTTTTTTTTGATCTGTGGTGACATTTTTTTTTTATACATTATGACAAGTAGCAATCCATACAGCCGTAACTGTGACGTCATCGCATATATTTCACATTTTTCGCATATAATTCATAATCCTTTGTCCAGAAAACATAAAACTCGTACGAGATGCGGTACATGTCTAATTGGCTATTTGACAATTTTCGAGAAAGTATTTTAATAAAACATGCGAAATATGTTGATTATATAACCTCCACAGTTGCTTTTTGTTAAAAAAAAAAAGTATCAATAAAAAAACAACTTTTCATTATTATAACTTTTTAAACTTCCCGTTTTTATATTGGGTCTGAACGCGTATATAAAAGTTTTTGTTTACCTTTTATTTCTACTCTACGTTTCGGCAAGGGTTATACCAGCCGTGGTCACGAGTTGAGTGAAGTTGAGTGTTCATTATTAATTTAAATTTAGCGCGAAAAGAGTCCGTCACCTATTCTGAGAGGAAGATATAAATTTATATTTTTTTTCTTTGTTAATTGTGAGAAATGACTTACTATATTTACTGTATATATGAGAATGACTTGAGAAATTATCGTATAAAACTTGTGCGTTACCTCCGATAGGTCAAACTATAAGTTCTTAGAACTAGCTACTGTACAATACTATAGAAAAAAAATCGAATTTTGAAAATGTTAAATTAATTATAGCTTGTCTCTCTTGATTAATTATTACTCGACTACTGGACGGCGCTAAAAATTTGTTTTCTCTGTTTTGTTGTTCTGTGACTTTCAATTGTCACTGTTATATTGCCATTGTCATAGATTGACAATCCGTATACTATGACAACTGAAATACTTTGTCTGTTTGTTATCCCAGGAGCCATCAGTATACTAACTGGCCTGTCAAACAACCCGGACGGTCTGCGACACGTGGCACTGTCGCAGTGCGGCGTGACCGGCAAGAGCGTGTCGCACTTGGCTGCCATGCTGAACGACAATCCAGCACACCTGCTCACGCTCTCGCACCTTGACCTCTCGCATAACAACCTCAAGGACGATGTGCACGTGAGTGTAATGAGTGTTAGGTAATATTTGCACGCGAATACCGTGCCACCGGGGCATGAAGAGCGGAGAACACTCCACAGCTTCATAGCCTATGACTAAATAATGTGTCTTAATTATAACTGTAACTTCGTCGACTCGACATTTTACAATATTTAGGGCATTTCTCACCATCGTCTGATGAGGTATCAGGCCCTTGGAGTCTTTTACCACAACCTCCTACTGATAAAAGAACTGTTAACAATCTGATAGATAAATTATCTGCCAATTAAATCTAACTGACTTTCTAAGAAAGGCTTAGTCGTGTTCACATAATTTACCTGATTTTTTTTCTAAATGGATAATAATGTACAGTCATCCCATATTAATGTTGAGCACTGCAAAGTTAAGTTTCAAGTTGACATTTCTAAAACTTATGGGCAATTTTCGTTCGCAAATCTAACTTGTCAATTTGTATTTGGAACTTTATCACTGTCTGTTTTTTCAAACAAATCAAACGCGAGATTGCTCACCATAGGCACACTGTTCATACTGTTGGAGTAACAGAAACTTTTTTATTGTTTATCAACGAAAATGAGAAACTACAGAAGTGTACTTACTTCTAGTATTCTTAATTAGTATTCTTCGAATGCGAAGAAAAAAACAATTGAATGTCATCCATGCAGTAATCGTTATAATACGGAACTTAAAATCCTATTGATAAATAAGATATTTATTTATAAGGTACTCTAACAATGTATACACTTTATTTGTACAAATAGATATAAGAAACAATATTTTATGTGGTACATCAATTACAGGCATGCTTAACATGCTTAAAAAATATAATTCAAGATAATTACAAGAATAATTTTAATTTATAATTAGACAAGTAATTTTATGAAACAATAAAATGAAATAACATTAGAAATCAGAATTAGGAAGAGAATTCAGTATCTTGATTCTAAATTTCGACATGCTGCCACTGAATATATCCTGACCAATATCTTTGTATATTCTCTACGGAAATCATTGTAAGTGCGACACATACGGTGGAGAGGACAGTATCGGTCCAAATTTGTTCGCCACAGCGGCGCATGAGCGGTTACGAACGCCGGGACGCGGAATAACACTGTCATGTATTAGATTATACAAAAACGATAGATCTAACATACGCTAAGATCTAATATCGACTAAAAGTCTTAGAACTAGCAGCTTTCCTAAAGACTGTACAAGTTTCATACCTCGATATTAATTATCTATCCGACCAAATAAGTATGTAATGATATTTTCTAATTACTTGGATCGACACTGCTAATCAAAACACAATTGAGTTTCTCTGTGAATAAAAGAATTTATTACGTTACATATTTTTTATAGGTAATTACAATATGTTAACATGCCTTATAACTAAACTTTACCTGTGAATAAAAGAAACGACATTTAATGTTATTAATCGCAATGTCGATTCTTATTTCTAATATTACAATATTACTATTAGTTTTAATAATTTGTTCACGTTAAACGTCAAAGTATAAACGTCAATCATAGTTTTCAAAAATATAAATCTATGTTCGCGGTCACCATGAAGGCGCTTTGTAGCGCGGCAAATTAAAAATAAAGAAAATTATATTTTTCTTTACAAGTATATAATTAGTACATTATTGGTGCATGTAATTACTACATATTGAGTGATATAGTAATATATCAAGTGATATAGTGATCAAGATAGTTATAAAGCAAGTTGTTCAACGCGTGTCCGTTATGCGAGACTTTCCTGTTTTCCTTGATAGTAAATTGTCATATAATTTTCATATTGAACAAATTTTGAATAAAGCATTTCAGTCTTTATGTTTCATTCTGAGACTTGGTAAGGAATTCAAACTCAATAGTTCTATCGTAATACTTTGTAATACATTAGTAAAACTCATCCAGAATACGCCAGTATTATTTGGAACCCTTATTATAATGTTTCAACTGGTTCGTTGGAAGCCCTGTAGTTGGCCTGTACTTTAGCCCTGTGTAGTTGGAAGCGCTGTAGCGCAGACTAGTTAAACATTTAAGATATAAAGCCATGCGGACTAATAGTATATTCTGTGATGTTCGTATACACAGGCTTCAAAGCCGACGTAAAGATCAAATATTTCTGCACAAACTCCTTAACATGTTTTAAATGTTCACGACTAAATATATTAGGAATAAAAACCAATTATTTAAATTACATTTTGCCTAATGTAACTATGCCAAAAATTCTATCTATCGGTCATTTTCTCTAGCATTGACACTTTGCATGTACTTACTAATATTTTTGTAAGGAAAATCACAATGTATGTATTATCCCTTTCTTAAAACACAATGTATATATTACTGTAATATGTTAGTATGTTTAATGTAATATGTAATTTGTGATAGATTAATTGGTATATGAATTAGTTATATTTTTTATATATTCATATGTACAATTATTCTGTCAGTGACCAAATAAAATAAAATACTTCGGGTAGGTTATATTTAGCATTTCGTGCTGCCAGAAGTCAGATATTGGTTACAAATATATACGAGTATTATCGTATTATTGGTTAGAAATTGTTAATTTTTCTTTTTCAGAACTTATACAACTTTCTTGCCCAACCTAATGTTCTGACGCATCTCAATTTGACTAATACGGAGACTACGTTAGAAAATGTAAGTAAAAAGTTGCAAAACCTAGCCAAATCAACAATCACACCAACTGAAATTTCAATCTTATCATTGAACCATTTAAAAATTGTGTAGTGGGATTTGTGGTTTAATAGTGATAGTTTATTAAATTTCAAAGTGCTTAGTGTCTGTAATGATAATCAAATAAAAGCATAAAGGCTCGCGCATATTATGACGGACCGCACCGCAACGCATAACATTCCAAGAATCCTCCTGAATCATTTTCATACATTTTGTATAAACCATCGCACACTTCAATCCCAAAGCAACGCCCTAAGCCGAGATCCGTTCCTTCCGCCGGCCTACCGGCGGGAAGCCCTTAGGCTCGTTGCTGCACACATTCTTAGCATATCGTATGTAAATGTGTATGTGTATGTTGTATGTGTATTATGTGTATGTAAATATCGTGTGTATGTGATACAGATGTGGGGGGCGTTGCTCCGCGGGTGTGCGGCGCGCCTCTCCGCGCTGCTGCTGGGCCGCAACCCGTGGTCGGCTGCGCGCCGCCCCAAGGACCCGCCACCCTCCTTCAGACAGTTCTTTACCGCCTGCCTCGCGCTCACCAACCTCGACTTCTCATACTGCAAAATGCCGCCGGACGCGCTCAAGTCAGTGCACTTACCTATTTTTTAAAATTTATTTTTGCCAAAATAAAACATTATACATAATATGATCTATTGTCTACGAAGTCAGTGAGGCTTGTCTTTAATTAACATTCCGTTTGTCGAGTGAAATAAAACGGCACAGTTTATATTAAAGTAGTAAATGAAACAAATATACCCTATGAAATACAAAAGAAAATCTTAGAACAAGACAGGATATTGTAGGCAAAAACGGAGGTCTTTGGTTAAATTGTTATGGAAATCCAAAGGCGTATATTTAAAATTATATTTAAATGATTAAATAAAGTATAAACATAAAATATAATCTATAAAGTATATCTTTTGTACATATAAAGAGAAATATCGTGTCGTGAGTCAGTACTCATCAACGTCGAGCCAAAACTACTGAAGCTAGAAACATAAAATTTGGACGGTAACTTCTGTTTATGACGTAAACACTCACTAATAAAAGATTTGTCGAAATTTAATCCCTAAAGCGCTGAAACGAAATGTTAAAATTTTATAGAAAACAATGATGCTAAACTTTGTATGAATATTCTTCAACAATTTAACTGAGGGTAGAATTATATTTAATTAATAAAGAGTTATGAAAGAGTTTTAATAATAAAGGGTTTGGTGTCTAGCAACTAAATGCCCCCAGTAACAGCCGGTCGTGCCTCTGTACACATAAGAACAGTTTTTAAATTTTGTCGTATGATATATGACAGCAAACAGTTTTTTCAACGAAAATAAACGGATTCGATTCTCAACTGTGTTTTTGAAAATCTTTGAATGCAGTTTGTCATAACTCTTAAATCGACACCATAGTTCCTTAGAACAAATTTCTCTGTTTCTAATAGTTTCAGACTTTTCCATACTAACCCATCTCAAAAAACAACCTGTATAGTTGACTCGTCAATGGTTTTATTGATTTTTCGCAGTAAGTCGCGTAGTGGCGCGTCTTAACGCCGGTGTACATTTGTATCATTTCACCTCTGCGTATCCGCGATATTTTGCATGAACGTAGGTATTAACATGTTTTGATACGCAGTTACTAGACACGCTGTCTATCAATAACTAGTCGATCAATGTCTCGATGTCTAGTCGATCTATCACGAGTCGGTTATTCTGCTCCGTGATACAGTTTCCGTCTTTAAACCTGTTTTTTAGATAGTATATTTTGAATAATTGTATAATAGGCTCAAGAAATAGCCAAAACTCGTAAGCTTCGCCAGTTGACGACGTGATTGGACGGTGTTTGGCACAAATGAATGAAATGGCACCGAAATGACACGATGATACGCGGAGCGGACAGGAGGTAAAGAGTGCGTCTATAATATTAATACGACGATAAGACACATACGTTGATGCGCAACGGTGAAATATTACAAATGTGAACCGGTCACGCGACCATTTGCGTCGCTGGTCGCATCCACTTTGCGATACTGTCCGACACGTGATTGTGTCAAATTTACAGGAGTTTACTACTGGGCCTCGCGTGCAACGAGAGCGCGGCGGGTGTGCAGTTGAATCTGGCCGGCGTGCTGAGCTCGTCGCAGGCCGCGCACGTACTCGAGTCCTGTATACACGGCGTGCGCTGCTTGCGCTCGCTAGACCTCTCTGATAATAGTACGCATCTCAATCGAGCATTCGGACAAATACAAACTCGTTTGCAGCTCATTATCAACATATTGAATAGGCGACTCAACACATATTCAACCCCAAATACAATACAAATTACAGTTAGAGCAACAAGTATACTTTAAAGTGACCGCAATAACTCATTTACGAACGCAAAAGAATTTGTAATTTACGAACCCTTAGTTTCCCAATGCTTTAATAGTATGATATTACATACTAACTTTAGACGTCATATTGAAATGATAACGAAACCACAATGATTTGCTATTAAAGTTGAATTTCAAAACAATTTAGTAATGTTGCATCTCTTCCTGTGTTATGAAGATAAAAAAGTATGCACCATATTTAGACTGTCAAGGAACAATTATCGCACGTTTTGGAATGCACGTATTGACAAAATTAAAATTTTTAGCCAAGTAATTATAATCGAAAAATCTTAACGTTTTCAGGTATGGAGTTTGAACTGTCGGGCATAGTTAGAGCGATAGGAAAAAACCACTCTATTACTCATTTAGCACTTAGCAGATTGTTGGGGAAAAGATCACATGCACCGCCTTTAATACAGGTCAGTATTCAGTATTAAATAAACAAATGACTAGTGAATATTATTTATTTGACAGTTTATTGTAATGTATTGATATTTTTCAGGCGTTAGTGCATGTTCTTCAAGAAGCAGACACAGCGTTGACGTCTTTAGATCTCAGTGATTGTAAACTAAAGGTAATGGACATTTATTGTTTTTTATCATGAGTTATGAGTTACTCGTTAAGAAAATCATAAAATTAAGTTAAAACATTAATGTCGAGTATTATAAGAGTGTCACTTTTTTATGCACTTGGGTTTGTAAATGAGCAGACAGGTCACATGATTGTATGTGATTCTCAACCTTGGATATCCGTGAAACATGACTATTGTATTGTCAGTCTAGACAAACGTTGGCATGTCCCCGGATGCGCGCCGCTTTTTTTAAGATTAGGATAGTATGCTTGGGCCCTAAGCATACTCGATACTTTTAGCATTGGTGACTTACTCGCTTATGAGTTGTGGCGATCCAACGCTAAACTCCACACATTTAAATGTGCGATCCTACGATTTATAGTTGCGAAACGCTGCTACTAAATATTTTTCCCCGCCTAATCGCCTGTTTTTATAGCGCACACAAGTTTATCGTAATGCAGTTGCAAAAGCGCGCGATTATGATGCCGCGATTGAATGCTGAAAGTCGCCAAAACGTTAATAATTAGAAAGAGATAGATCAAGTTAATTTTATCGCTGTCATTGATGCCATCAGAATTAAGAACATTGTTAGTTCATAGTTGTTTGGAATTGGCGCGAGCATCTTTGCATACCCGCATACCTTGATTATTTGAAGCAACATTTTTTGTCCCCGCTATATTGAAGGCGGTTTGAGAATTTGATATTTTTGAGTAGTAACACGCGCTCGGCGGCGAGCAGAAGTTAAATTGAGATAAATTCACACCGCGACCTCGGACAGTTGTTATTTGTGATTAGAGCCTAGTAATAGGTCTTGTTCGCTGATATCCTGTGCCACGCGAGTGTTTTGGTTGGATTTGTTGTGATTGTGCTTGTATTGGAAGTGATATCTCGAGGTGATTTTGCTGCCGTGTGTGAGTTGCCGAACTGTAGCGGCCACCGGCTCACCACAGGACGAGACTTGGATTACTACACAAGTATTTATTGGGAATTTATGTATTTATTCAATCACACTAAGATAGGTCACGTCTAGTAGGGACTAGCGTAGGTACACTTTCCAGATTTGTACGTGGGCAAAACCACCTGGGGTAAGTGAGGCCTTTAAATTGTTTATTGTGCTTACCCACCATCTTGGTGGAGATATTGAGTAAGTTTTACATTTGGGCCCGAGTGCACATTCCTCGGGCTGCTTTCGCGTAACGCGAGGCAGGTGCGCGCCTAGTGTGCGCATCGTAAACAATAGTGATTTGTGAATTAAAAGCAACGTAACCTAAACTTAACCTGTATTTTTTATGACTGTACTTTGTCCATTCGAGAATCTGTTGTTATGAGAATCAAGGTAGTGCGCCGCACCGCAGAAAGGATAAAATGGCCGCCCGTCATTCGGCTTGAAAAAATGGCTGTGACATGACGGTTTGTAGAATTCCGCACTAAAAAGAAAATTACATACAGACATATTGGTACATAATATTATATTATTATGACTATTGGCATTTCTTTGATAAAAACAAACATTGTCTTTGCCACATTTGTGATAAAATTACCAATTCTTTTAAAGTCTAAAACTTTAAAAGAATTGGCCATTTTATCACATACACATTCTGTCATTAATATATTGTACATTTTAATAATAAAACAATTAAACATTTTTGTGTTTAGACATGTGGGGTACTATGTACTGGAACCGTGTTTTAGTACATAATATTTCAGGCATAGTTTTTGTGTAACAGGGTGATCTATACGGTCTGTTGAACGCACTGGGCGGCGCTCGAAGGCTACGCACGTTAGATGTGGGCGGTAACCTAGCGGGCGACGCGGGCGCGCGGCTACTTGCTAAGGCGCTGCAGTGCAACTGCACGCTGCACACGCTCTACATCGACCGGAACGCGTTCAGCTTGCAGGGTGAGTGAACACACACTGGACAACACCTCTACCAAAATAGAAATAATAGTTATACGTTTGAAATTTTCGCGTTTTTTTTTATATACTACATTAATCTATTTAAATGGGTCTTAAATCCTAGTTAAGTAAAGACATTCTGAGGTCAGCAGATAAGGGGCAGTTAAAACAGAGACAGAGAAAGTAGGAACAGTATTAAGAAAGTACTCCATTAAGACTGTATATACACCATCCTCCAAAGTAGCGCAAAACCTACGCACTCCAAAGGATGCCCTATCAGATGGCAGGTGTCTATAAGATAGAATGCAGCTGTGGTAGTTCGTACATAGGTCAAACAAAACGCATCGTAGCAGAAAGGATCAAACAACATCGCAGGTGTGAACAATCGCCAGACGAATAAATCGGTGATAGTGGACTATGTACTCAACACCGGAATCAATCACTAGATACAACTCCATAGGGTAAAAATCCTCTCCATTAATCGCCACTATTTCTCCAGGATTGTGCGTGAAGCAATTGAAATGAAAAAACATAGAAATTTCAATCGAAAAGATGGATAAAAATTGTCCTTGACATGGAATCCAATGATTAATAAAATTAAACCTCGCTATTTTTTGTCTGACGCTACTTCGGATATTGTGAGCGTTCTGTGCCGCAACTTTCCGGACTATGAAGACCAAATGCGGGTAGTTGATGAAGCTGCTTGCAACTCTCGTGGTCTACACGCCTCTACAGTCTGCTCGTGACCACGGTCGATGTAACCTAACCGAAATGTCGAGTAAAATAAATAAGGTCAACATTCGCGTTAAGACCCGTTTAAATAGATAAATAATAGTTATACGGCCTGTTCAACGCACCGAGCGGCGCACCGAGGTTGCGCACGTTAGATGTGGGCGCTGCAAAGCGCTGCAGTGCAACTACACCTTACACGCTCTATATCGTCCGGAACGCATTTAGCTTGCAGGGTGGGTGGACCACGACCAATGAACAACACCTCGGAAGTAGAAATATTTTTTATGGTCCGGTGAATACACTGGGCGGCGCTCGAGGGTTGCGCTCTTTAGACGTGGCCGTAACCTAACGGATAATACGGGCGCGCGGCTGCTGCCGAAAGCGCTTTTTTTTTTTTTTTTTTTTTTTTTTTTTTTTTTATAGATTAGTGGGCGGACGAGCAAGCGGTCCCACGTGGTGATAAGTGTTATCGCCGCCCATGGGCTCTACATCGAACAAAATGCGTTCAGCTTGCAGGGTGAGTGGACCACGACCAATGAACAAAACCTCGGAAGTAGAAATAATATTTATACGGTTTGCGCACGTTAGATGTGGGCGGTAACTTAGCGGGCAACGCGAACGCGCAGTTGCTCGCCAAGGCTCTCCAGTGTAACGCTGCACACGCTCTAACATCTACCGGAACGCGTTCAGCTTGCAAGGCGAGTGTATAGATAGATAGTCTTTATTGTACACCAACACATGTTGTAACACATTAGAATCTTCATGAAGATTCTAATACTAAACCTCTTATACCTAGCAACTCCATTTTTCCAAGGTATATATAGGCTGAGGAAATTTTGTCAATCACCTTACTTGTATTATAATAAACCGAACTTAAAACTTTGTTGCTGGTTAAGAAACGTTTGAAAACATGGCATTGTAATATTATGTAGTAATAGTTTAATTACTCATTCTTAGCCCTCCTGACCCACGGTACTACTAAGCCCGATAGTGTCATGAGAAATTTATTTTCCCTTCTGCACTAATGACCAGCAATATTAGTGTCATAGGGAATTTCTTTTCCCTTCTGCACTATTGACCAGGAGTCTCGTGGGTTAATTTGAAAATGGTGTGATCTTTCATTTCCCACGACATTACCAAGCGCTAACTAAGACTACTGGTCAGTAGTGCAGAAGGGAAAAAATAATCCCCATGACACTACCGATAGTGCGGTTTGGTAGTCGTGGGTCAGGAGGGATTTTTTGCGCAATAATTTATTGTACTTTTTGGAAAAAATTAAATATCAAAGTGTGTGCATTTGATTGTTACATAGCTGATAAGTGACTGTATGATTTCTGAATAAATAAATGAATGAATGTTGTTTGGGTGCAGGTCTGACGGACATAGCGACGGCATTGCGCCGGTCGGTGAGCGTGCGCCGCGTGGAGTTCCCCGGGTGCGACGCGGCGGCCGGCGGCCGCGGCGCCAGCGAGCGCGTCGCCGCGCTCTGGCGCGACCTGCACGAAAGGTGAGCGCCTCACAGATATGTGTAATATGTCACATGTGTAATAAATACTAATAGTGAATGAACTCCTTTAGTGCGGCGCAAAATGACAACCAGTTAACCACTGAAAATGACCAATGTAGAAAAGGGTGATGTTTTATATGTAATGTATATTATATGTGTTTATTTTTCCGAGTTAATAATATATATATTTTTTAGGTTGTTTGTATTCTACATATGTATCAAATAAAATATAGGTTATAATATCCATTATTTATTTATTGAATAATAAAATAAGCCTTGATACAGATGTGCAACTGACAAATATATTTTGCGACATTTATTCTTAGATTATTTTAATTATCTTTTATTGAACTTAGTAATATAATTAATTCTCATCAATTACAAATCGTGATGGAAAGCATTCGTACGGTTGGGGAAATTTCACTCAAACAGTCAGACGGTACACCTAAGTGATAGTACCGGCGTGCATTGAAAGCCGAGCAGGCGTCCCAGGCAGGGGACTCCGCTCTTCTTCATACCGCATCCATTCGTTGTTCTGTCAAGCGGCCGAGTTAACTATGACTATTAGTACTTATTACACATATGTAGACGTTACGGACAGTTGCTGTCCGGGACGACTTATGCCTTCGTATTTTATTTTATTAGGTTCACCAACGACACACCATACATTTCCATTGTATACAAACATGATAAACATTATAATTAGTGATAGCAAATTCGGGTTTTATATACCTATAGTGTTTTATTTTATTAGTTATAAGTTCCATCACAAAATTACACTATTATGTTCTTTTTCTTTACCAAAACTCTCACCTGCAAACAAAGAAACGGCATCTAAAGTTTATTCTTTAATATGTCAATTCCTTTTTAAAATCTATTATTTATCTTTCGATACAATTTGACAGTAAACACGGTTATTTTAACTTGACGCCATATTCTCATAACCTACACTGTTTTATCTACACTATGATACCTTTACCGACAGCGCGGAGCACGGCAAAATTCAAATCAAAGAAATATAGTTTCTTTACATACCTAAACTTCACTTTTTCTAGTGTGGACATACCCATCCTTGGATTTTAATACCGGCACTTGAGGGAAAAATAAATTGATTTAGGGTTTCGTACGAAAACTTGTTCTAAATGTTATTTTTAGAAAGAGGAAGAAAAATTATCCATGGATCCACCGGTGGAGTCTGATTGTGGATCCATGTGAACGGAGGTAGAAAAAATATAATTGATGAGGTTGGATTAATTATTTAATGTCATTTTCTTTACTCGATAAGGATAATGAATAATATTACCCGGAAAAGTCGAAATTCAAGTAACTACCTTTTTTTGTTCTACTTAACAAGGTTTATTACTTGGAATAAAATAAAAAAAAATCTACAGTCAGGCTGTTAGCCTATTTGTGCCTATATTGAGTAATTTAAGATTGACAAGTGACTTGGATTAATCGGAGTCACTTTCAGTTGTCAATCTCAAATTTTGTCCTAGTGAACACGGCCCTGTAGTCACGTCCGCGTCAAGATCATCAGCACCGGAATCATCAGACTCGAGAGAATGGGACGCAACATCAACAGCACCGTCAATATCCGAAAAAAAAAAAAAAAATTATCATATTTTTTTCTACGTTATCAAAACTTAATCAATTTCTTTCTATCAAGCAACGCGCGCACACGGAGACGTATTACTTTAAATTTCGGAGAAAATAATCGGCAATTTGAAACTGGCAATTTAAACGGCAATTTCATTCATTACAATGTTTTCTGAATCCTGGGATTTTTTCGATAAAAATAAATAGATGAGATTATTCTCATGAGCAAGTCTACATTTACTACATTTCTTGGGAAAAAATATTCTTGGGAATTCATATGGTATAATATTAAACACCGATCTTGGGGTCTCAAGGTCACCTGTGCAGTAGTCAATTTTTAGAACTGTTTGGCGGTATGAAGTGACGCGAGGCGGGTGCGGCACACTGCAACGTTTGCCGATTAGCTCATCAGTCGTAGTCACACCCCTTTCAGTACAATCGAGGGCACATTTATTATTTATATTTTTAATAATATTATTAATTTTTTTTAATTATAACTGTTTTTAATTAAAATCAATAATTCCGCGACGAAATGTGACTTTACGAAGACAAGCGAGGCAATTAATTTATGACGTCTAATAAGTACATATATGCAAAAGAAGCTGATGGTAATTATGTTTTTATGTGGATAATTTATATATATAATTCACTAGCTGTGCCCGGCATGCGTTGCATGCCCGTCAATTTTTTTGCACATACTATATAGCCTATGTCCATCTGGAATAATGTACCTTTCAAATGATGAAAGAATTTTTGCAATCCGTTTATTAGTTTCGGAGATTACCTCCTACATACAAACTTTACCTCTTTATGATATTAGTGTAGATAATAGCTATTGTTACAGGTTATTTTTAAATATTTTTTTTATATTTTAGTTACAAAAAAAAGACCGCGGAGGCCACTGGAACGTCTATAAATACTGTACAGCGAATTATAATGGACGCCAATGAATCTGATCTCTTGTTGATTTTTCGGAATTCAGGAAAAAAAAGACGAGAAAAATCCGGTTACTGGTATTGACAACTTTCATCAAGGCGTAATTAAAAGATGTGTACACAATTTTCACATTACAAACAAAGAATTGCCGACTTTAAAACACTTAATCTAAAACTATGTAACAATTCAGGGTGTTAAAAACCCATAGCGAAAGGCTACCGTGTGTTATAGTACACGCTGGATCAGAGGCTCGTTTTGTACCCAACGCGTTGCTCATGTTCAAATCTGGGCCAAGGCAGGCGACTACCACGCCGACAATTTTGAAAATTACGAAAAATAGCTTCAAATCCAGCTGCTACCTAATCTTCCGCCAAAATTCGTCGTGGTAGTCGATAACGCCTCCTATTATAATAGGCAGTACGAATCAACGCCAACCTCTAATTCTAAAAAATAAACTGCAAAGTCTTGGCTCATTGAAAAAGGAACTGAATACAATCTAGAAATTAAATTAAGATTTTATGTAAGTGTATCGTGATGTTACACGCTGCTCGGTCAACATTCAACTTTGAAAGACTATAATTTCGGAATTGTTATAGATACCGTAAAAAAAATATGAAATGAAATTGTTATTTATTTGTTTGAGATTTTGAGTAGGATGCATTAGGTGTTAATTGTTATTAATGTTTTCCTTCAAATTACGACATTGTACGACATTATTTATTTATACACTTCATTGCACAATATCGTACAAAAGGCGAGCCTTAATGCCTTAATTAAGGCATTCTTTGCCAGCCAAACTTTGGGTTGATCAGAGAGATTTCAATATGGATGTGCATGAAAGAATATTTTTTTTTGTAATTTCCAAACTTTTTTTCAGGTAAGAAATAAATAAAATGGTGAACTTCTCCATTGTGTGTGCAGGCTATCAAACAACACGACGGTCGGTCAGTCGCACCGACTGCGCGCTCTGGCGCTAGAGCGTGCGTGGGCGGGCGGTGAGGCAGCGGCGGCATTAGCAGCGGCAGCCGCGGGCGCACTGCCGCCCGCGCCGCTGCCCGCCGCGTTAGAGAGGGCCGCTGCTGCCGCGCACCACTTGCTGCACCAGTACTTACAGGTGAGTACTCACATTAACTTTATAGTTAATGTGAGCTCGTATAGTTGGTGCCTTATGGCGCCAACTATACGTACTAGTTTCTGGCAGCGATAATCTCGCCGTGCTATTAATTTCAATAATAACTATATGAGTTAATCTACATACGGCGAGTGTCAGCCAAGTAAAACGCCACGGACTCGCCGCGTGTCTGCCGCGAGACGCGACGCGCTCGCTGTGTCTACGTGCGAGGCGCTGCGCTCTTGTCGCGTCCTGCTGTCCCAAACCAAAACCTAGCAAGTGCTCAATTTTATTTCACTCGCCGGCGAGTCTTGGCGATACGCTGACGGCCAGTTGGCGCCTGATACCAACAAGGACAGATGTACTCGTATATTTCATTTAATTTAATGTTCGTTCCACATGTGATTGTTCAAATGGCGAACTTAATGCTATATGACATTTTCTACTAGTTTGTATTTTGCTGAACGCATAAAATAGAGAAGTATAAACGTAACATTGTCTAAGAAAAGAGACCTAATTGTCGGTTCGAGTTTACCAGATATTACGACTTTAATGAAGTCTTTATTGCTTTATCTTATAATTAGATGTTAGAGCGTGTTTCTATTTACCCAGAATCCTGAAACAACAAAATTGCAAGTTAGAAAAACCTACCAACAATACGGTCTTATTACTTAGATAACGTCACAAATGTACAGTCGGCAACACTAATATACCTAAAAACATTCAATTCTATTCCTTATATATTTAAGGTATAGTTCTTTCATCTTACGAAGGCGCATTACGCTTAGTAGTGCTCGTATACGTACATTATTTTAGTGTACGCCTTGGCGTCATTCAGAAACCCAACAGCGTTCTTCAAGTTTATGCACACTAAAGCAATGTACATGTACGAACACAACCGCTACTAAGCGTAACCCGCCTTCGTGAGATGAACGAACTATACCGATTGGTATACATTGTCCTATTGTTGATTACCCTCCATTTAATAGATCCACAATGCGGCTCCACCGACCGGTAGTTCCATGGATCATTTCTCCTTCTCTTTGATTCACCAATTTAGGAATTCAAATGTAATAACTTTTTTATGCCACTTCGATCCACCAATTTCGGGTATCAAGTATAATTATAAATATTTATATATTCATAATTATATATTTATTTTATTTATATTATATTAACAGGAATATTCCTAGGCAACTTCAATCTACACATTTGTGAAGGCGGCAAAAGTAATGATTAGAGGTACATAGAGAATACATACATTAGAGGAACTACACATTTTATTTAAAACAACAAAAACGTAAGTCATTACTACAATCGAAGACACGAATGTTGAGGTCTGAGCCAAGTGGTGGGAATGAGAACGCGCATGTACACTTCCGAAGAAAATTGTTTATTTACAAATAATAATTAATATTTATTATTACAATTATTCATATTATTTGCAATATTCATTTTATTATATTACTAGCTTTTGGCTGCGGCTCCGTTTGTGAGGAATTTTGATATTTGACGGAATATTTCAAAGAAAATGAATTAGTTTTAAATTTCTTTTATTATGGATATTAATTTAATAATTTTAAAAATAAATTAAATAAATCTAATGTATATGATAAAGAATATTAATTACTTACTTTAATTTAATAGCGATGGAACGATGCGAGCATACAAAATAAACAATCAGGTAATGAAGTACACAGAATAAGAATATATAGTATCTACGATAAAGAACATAGATAGAGATGAAGTAATCATGTGTCAATCGCTATCAGTGTCTAATGGAATGACACCTTCCATTAAGTCATCTGGGTGGATTTACATATACTTATAGACGACATAAATTAATTGCCTCGCTTGCCTTCGCAAAATCATATTTCGTCGCGGCATTATTGATATTAATTAAAAACAGGTCTTAAAATTTTTAATATATTAATTTAATATTATTAAAAATATAAATAATAAATTTGCACTCGACTGTACTGAAAAGGGCGTGACTACGACTGATGAGCTAATCGGCAAGCGTTGCAGTGTCCCACCCGTCCTGCCTCACTCATACCGTCAAACAGTCCTAAAAATTGACTACTGCGCAGGTAACTTTGAGACCCCAAGATCGGTATCTAATACTATAACAATCAGTGGATCGAAGGGCATAAAGAATTAAACATGAATCCACATGTGGATTGAACAGGAGGAAAAATTTTCCATGGAAGGAAAAAGGTCCACCAGTGGAGCCTGATTGTGAATCAATGTGAACGGAGGCGTTGATTGTATATCGTTTCGTGCAGAGATGCACTGAAGTGTTCGCGGCTATGGGCGGCAGCGGAGTGAGCAGCGAACTGGTGACGTTACAGGCCGTGCGCGACGCCATGGCGCCTTGCACCTCCACGCTGCAGGACCTACTCAAGTATTTGTTGTCTTTTATTTTTTTAATTATATTAACACCATACTTAAGGGCTTTATATTAACACCACACTAGGATTCCCTGTGTCATGGGTCCAGAGACACATACAAAGGCGAACACCTCTCTTTAAACAAATGTTTGTCCGACCGGGAATCGAACCGTGACCTATTACACAGCATGCAGGGTCACTACCAACTGAGCTAATAAAATTATTATTTTTCTACTTATTCTATCATGTGGCATGACCTTTGACCCTTTGTTCTCTTTTGTATTATCACCCGCCGGTAGACGAATTGCGCTTGACTGGTAATATTTTACTTGTGCAAGTTTATTTATTCATTTGTTTGATACTTAGGAACTGCAAAGATTTGCTACTCTTGGCATAATATATGTAGTTGAAACATATTGAAACATAGAACGTATTTAATTGCGATCTAGGCACGTAAAACCACGAGCAACTGCTACTTTTAATATATATTTAGGAAACAAACAAATAATTTAAATTTAATAACCAGTTTGCGCAAGTAAGCCCGTGCGTTTGGGCGGCAAAAACGCATGGGCTTACTTGCGCTAACTGGTTTGTACGGGCTTGCACGCAAGCAAGTTGAATAAAAATCTATAATAAAAGAAAATTTATAGTCATAAACATTACACATTCAAATATTCAAAAGGCGACGAGTGTTCTCACCTACACTATTACGGTGACCGTATACGGTCGTATGTTCACATCGCACTCGTACGCGTCAGGCGGCCGCATTCAGCGGCCGGTTAAGGTGCTACTGGAAGCGTATTATTATTGACACTAGTTAGTCTTGGCTGTACGTTTACTCTGCCGTATACGGCCCATTTACATTAGCCACAGGGCTAATGTAAATGAGCCCTTTAGTCTATTATCTAAACGATAATAAACATTTGTCATAGTGAAATAATTTATTTTTATATGAATTTGGTATCAATTAAAGTTTAAGTATTGATTGACTTCAAAATGTAATAATATATACGTACAATAAAATCGTAGTAGAGCCGTGTGTGTATATGAAATATTTTATGAAAAAAAGTGACTGTATTATAAAGTACAAGTGACAGAATCCAAAACAACAATAATTGTTAGAATTTTTATCTGTCACGTAAAATCTACTGGTTGGATTTTAATGAAACTTGGTATCGTTATAGCTTATGTGCCGGGTTAACATTTAGGGTACTTTTTATTCAGATCGATTAGAGTTCCCAAGGAAATCAGAAGTTCACGCAAACGAAGTCGCTGGCACTGCTAGTAATAAATAAAATAAAAACCATTGTTTGTTTGTGTGCAGTGAAGCGGTGGAGAGCCTCGCACTAGCGGCGTGCGAGGGCGTAGAGAGTACGGAGGGTGAGCCCATGCCCAGCAGCGATGCGGACATACCCGATCTGCTCACACCGATCTCACACTCGGGGGTGAGTTGAATAAAATCACTGAATTGAGATTGGGGGTATTGAAATTATGTACATGTATTAACTTATAACGACCAATTCCAGGTCATAGGCCTAGTAAATTACTGGAGGGTTTCGGGCCACAATCCACCACGCAGGTCCAGTGCGTATTGGTGGATACACATACTCCATTTTTTATTTCTCGAGCATCTTCACGATGATTTTCCTCACCGCCGAGCTAGTAACATTTTTTTTTAATCTGTACCTTAAGTAGAAACTCAGTATCTCAATACTCAGTGGTATTGAGATCATATTTGGGACTAACGAATTCTAAAACCAGCATATTTAATTCCGAACAGGATGAAACAACTATGCACCTGTTTTGCTGTGTAAACCTTTGTAAAAATTAGAAGAGGTATACCAATTCGGTGCCAATTCGATCCTGCGATACATGCAGCTCATACACATTGGTAGCGAACTATAAGACAGAAGATGATCATAATAGATCAGCAATAGTCAAAACTACTGACTACTGAATCAGCAGTGATTTAATTCGAAACTTGACTTGCAGAGCCCTTAAGTCTGAATTACAATAATAATGAATTTAAATCATGCTTGAATCGACTCATTAATTTATGCATATATTCTGATTGAGAAACAAATGTGCATCTACATATAATAAATAAAAATATTATATAGTTGAAATATTTTCATGCAATACAGAAACTGGATTATTTAAATTTGGTAAGTATATTTGACCGTATTAGGATTAATTACTTTTTTTCTGTTTTTAATTTATTTGTAATAACAATCATGCAATATTTTAAGAAAATAAAACGACATTTATGTTAAGCCAAACAAGTATTAAAATCTATATGAACATACGGCATCTAACACTAGGTGTCTGTCTGCTTGTGTACTCAAGATAAATTTGAGTCAAAGGCTTCATTTAGAATTTAGTATTAAAATATATCGTATGCACCCTAGTAACACCAAGGTTCACCATCTCATTGTAACGATTGTAAGGGAAAGGAATAAAACTCTCACAACATCTTAAAAAAAATCAATTTAAAAGCCATCTAAATCAACTTGCAGTCCAGATTATAATATCTGCCTAGGCAAAACGACCAGGAGTAGACTTTCCTCAAAATTAAGAGTTTGCTCTGCAAACAGTTAATGAGGAGTTTGCTCTGCACGCCACACACCTTCCAAAGCAGCATCTGCTTACAATCTATGACTTGTTATTTATTGTACACAATACAGTCTAGAAAATACATAAAGTTTATGACACTACGTTGGATTTCATTCTATTGACCAACAAGTTGTGTATACAGCATGTTTAGATATTTTGTGGCATAAAAAAATATTGTTGAGGCATAAAAAAATGTTAAACAACCGTTTGCTTAAACCAGGCGACCCCTCTCGGCGGTCGCAGGCGCGATCGTGGTTGCCGGCGAGTGCGACCGAAATCCGTGGCAGAACAACAGTGCAGTAGCAACGAGATGTTGTCTCTGCCGCCGCTCCACGCGGAGGCGGCCGACGCGCTTGCGGATTTGCCCGCGCACACACTGCGACATCTCGTTAAAGGTAACAACAAGATGTTGTCTCTACCGCCACTACACCCCGAGGCGGCCGACGCGCTCACGGACCTGCCGATTGTTGTTTTGTTTCGGGGTCGTAGCTCGTAAATCCATGTTTCATCACCTGTTACTATGTTTCACACTAAATTTGGTAAGTATGGCCTTGAATCAAGTGACGCGTACCGTTTTTTGAGCCTCAGTCAAATTGTGTGGGATCTACCGCAAACACAGCTGTCGCACAGCCAAATGTTCATGTAAGATTGATTGTATCTGACTCATGCCCATGCCCAAGGATGCCTGAATCTCATGGTAGGTCACATGCCTGTCTGTTTCGATTATATGGCGCACAGCATTGATGTTTTTATTGTTTGACAGCGGTGGACGGGCGAGATTAACACGACCGCGCTTGAATTCTGCAAACCAGCTACAGATTGTCGTCTTGCTTAGTGCTTCATCACCAAAAGCAGTTTGACACGGAGCGAGGCTCTGCTGAGCTGTCAAATTACACTTAAAATCGTAGAGAATCCATACGACCAGATCTACAACCGCACCTCCCGTCACAGAAGTGCGGTCCATCCGCATTTCCTCGATACGGAGGTGTCGTGCACTGTTCAGTCCAAAAATTATTTTATACCGCGAACCCGTAGACTGTAGAACGAACTGCTTCAAGAGGTCTTTCCATTAAGCTACGATGTTGGACCGTTACCCCATGGCTCTTCAAGAGAGCTGTGAATAGGATTTTGCAAGGTCGGCGGCGCACCCGCATACCCCCTGGTGTTGCAGGTGTCCATGGGCGGCGGTAACACTTACCATCACGTGGGACCGCTTGCTCGTCCGCCCACTAGCCTATAAAAAAAATGAAAATACGGCGAAAATTTTCACGAGGTAAATGACGCCACAATGAAAAAACAAATGACTGTTAGATGAAACAAATTCTACAGCCAAAGAGTTTCATATTTAAATATGGTAATTACTTTTTAAATATTGTTTATGTAAGTGGCCAGTTCCGGAAATTTTCAGTGTGACCTATGCATATTAATTTTCCATTTGTATTTTATAAGCATTAATGCATCTCATTCCAATATGACATCTGTAACAATATGACCAATATTGCAATATGACGACATTTGCCACACTTGAGACAATCATAATTATAGTAGAGTCAATTTAATAGGCCACTTTTGACAAGTGTCAAACTGGTTGTCATAGTGAGGTAATCTAACAGAAATTATCGATTAAACACAAAAATCGATATATAAGTCGTAATATTAGTGAATCGATTTTAGTGTTAATAAAAAAATAATTCTCCAGTAATATTTTTAGAGCATACACAGTATTAGAAACCTTCTACACATTCCACATGACCTCAAAGTTAAGTGTAATTATGGGAAATATAATGAAACCAGTTTATATATGTAATCAATTATTATTTATTAGTTGGAACTATCAGATTCGTTGAAACTGCTATCGTTGCTATTATTATCAATTCTTAAATCACATTAAAAATCTTCCATTATATTTTTTTTGTTTTTTCTACCACTTTCTTCCAATCATCTTTGGAAACATTTGTACACGTTTTTTTTTATTAAAAATGATATTCCACCAGAAAATAAGCCTGCTTCTTTTAATGAACATAAATGTTTTTTTCTAGATGGATACTCTTTTCACATATAATAAATAACCATAAATGTGGTTGCGAATTGCATCGGCATTAAAACTATCGACAACTCGCATAATTCTTTTCCTTTTCTTCCTTTTTCTTTTTAATTTCAGATATAGTTTTAATAATAGGGGTTAAAGTATGAAATTGCCGTTTTATAGTAATACATACTTTGAATTGACATAAAACCTTCATGGTGTGAGATTTTCGAATGAAACTTTTTTCACATGATACCTATGAGGTTCTTGTTTTAAAAAATGTGCAACATTCGATTTTCGACTTTCAATTGTTTTTTTTATTCAGCTTAGACGGGAAAGATGGATACTTCGAAAATCCGAGTAATCTTTGAATACGAGTTCCGACGCGAAACTAACGCGGCAGAAACGGCTCGCAATATCAATGCTGCGTTTGGAGAGGAGACTGCTAATGAACGAACCGTGCGTTTTTGGTTTAAACGCTTTCGTAATGGAAACTTCGACTTGAAGAACGAACCACGTGGAAGACCGCCCACACAGGTGAATAACGCTGAATTGAAGGAGATGGTGAAAGCCGATCCGAGTCAAACTACCCAGGAATTAGCGGCATGGTTTAACCTTACCTTACCTACAATATTGACTCATTCGCATCAAATGAATAAGATCAAAAAATATGAAAATGGGTGCCTCATGATTTGACTGATCTGCAGAAAGAAACGCGTGTTGAAACTTGCGTTGCCTTGTTGAATCGGTACAGAAATGAAGGAATATTGGGTAGATTTGTGACATGTGACGAAAAGTGGATTCTTTACGATAACCGAAAGCGAAAAATGCAATGGCTGACCCCAGGTCAAACGCCGCAACAGTGCCCTAAGGCAAAGCTTACCAATAAAAAGGTAATGGTAACTGTTTGGTGGTCTATTCATGGTGTTATTCACTATAGCTTTCTCAGGTCTGGTCAAGCAATAACAGCAGATGTTTACTGTGCCGAACTTCGAACAATGATGGCGAAACTAGCAGTGAAACAGTCCCGACTCGTGAATCGATCTTCACCATTATTGCTCCATGATAACTCAAGACCTCACACTGCACGAGTAACCGTTGTAACTCTACAGGAGCTGCAGTTAGAAACCATACGTCATCCTCCGTACTCGCCAGACCATGCTCCAACGGACTACCATTTTTTTCGTGATTTGGACAATTTTCTACGTGGTAAAAAATTTTCTTCCCAAGAGGCATTACAAAATGCTTTCACACAGTTTGTCCAATCTACATCCCCAGAGTTCTATCGCAAAGGCATAAATGAACTTCCGATTAGATGGCAACAATGTATAGATAATGAGGGTAAATATTTTGATTAAATAAATATGTTACATTTTAGAAAAAAACGAGTTTTAATTTTTCAGTACAAATCGGCAATTTCATACTTTAACCCCTAATATATTAAATGAGGTACAGATATATTGAATAGAATTAAAAAAGAAAAATGTATACAGGCGTAACCTTGTAGTGGGGTTCGAATTTCTTGAAATATAAATTGATAATGATGTTTAGCAACCAAATTAACATTCGAACTTATTAAATTTGATATCAAAAGACAAGTTTATAGTTTTTTTTATTAAAAATGTTACATATTTTTAGTATTCAGTAATGCATTTATAAACTTAAATTGATTTATGGAACCGATGCAAAGTTATATCGTCACATAGTCAATGAAATGTCAAAAGTGGCCTATTAAATTGACTCTACGATAGAGATAAACATTACATTTGAATCTGATGTCAAAATATCCAAAAGTTGATATCCTAGTAAAACACTGAGGAAAAAATGTTAATAAGAAAAAATTGTGTTGCAGGGAGACCGAGACGTAATAAGACTAGAGCACCGACTCGACCTATTACAGATCAATCGCAGGATATAGACGATGGTAATTACTTCAGTTTCTTATTGTTTTTGCCTTGTATTATAATATAAATATTTTATTATTCATTTCTTGACGATCTGGCCGGTCAGTACAACCGAGTTACAGATGCTAGCGTTCGAAAGAAAGAGAGAGTGGCACTGTCAATATTGACGTCTTTAGTAAAGACAGTTTGATGGAACTTCGAATACTAATTGATTAAATTGTGGATTATTATAATAGTTACGAAGGTATCGGTTACTAATTTATATTATTTTATTCGAACTTTATTCTTTTTGATTTACAACTTCGGTCGTTGAGGGTGCATTAACAGTTCCTTGAGCATGTGAACACCAACCTCATACATGCATTCTGAAGTTACCCAAATATTCGATCTAATATGACTTATGTTTCAAAAATCTGTATGTGTGCTGGTCAAGTCTGGGCGAGTTTTGGCATACACTCATTACAGTTTCCGAATGATTCGATGGAAATGTGTATATTCTAAATATTTCAAAATTAAAAATTCTTTATTTTTAATCGATTTTCAAATTTATATTTTTTGTGTCACAATCTAGCCCTAAATAAATTTTTATCCGTGTTGTGCACGTCTATAATTGGGATACATACTGAACTTTAGTCTTATCACATCATAATTGTATGCTCAAATCATGTTTTGTATGTATATCGTGGGCGTGCCCAAATAAATGCATAAAAATGTGTACATATATGTCAGGGTTAGACGAGTTCTGGCGTACGTGCCGCACGCCGCCGGGCAGCGAGGAGGCGTCGCTGTCGGCGCGCACGCCGCTCACGTCGCGCTCGCTGCACTCGCTCTCCTCGCTCGCCTCGCCCGCCTCGCCGTCGCCCTCGCCATCACCGCACAGACACTCGCCCACGCTGCAGCGGGACGACACCATGTAAATATTCTTTGATATGTTCTGCTCTGTGTAAAGTAATGAGTTCTAGCCACGTGTCGGACACACCCAGGCAGCAAGGAGGCGTCGCTGTCGGCGCACAAACCGCTCACCTTTCGCTCGCTGCACTTCCTCGACCTTGCCATCACCGCACAGACACTTGCTCACGCTGCAGCGGGACGACACAATATAATTATACTTTGTTATGTTTTACGACTCTGTGCAAACTAACCTTTTTTCAGCCAATAATTCTGGTTTAATCGTTCAATTTATAATCACTTTTATAGTTTTCTCTGCAGTGAGCGACAAGCGTCACACGGGACTTTGCAGTCTGCAAAACACGCTCTGCTCATAAGTCAAAACACTTTTTGAACAGCACCCCAATCAAAGTTTTGAATTTTCCTTTGCCAATAACAATGAAATTTTCCTTTAAAAATGATATGAAAAGTAAACAGTTATCTTGCCAGCGGACGCAGTGACCTTAAATCTCTTGGCTGGCGGGGAGGACTATCTTTTCCACACCTTACTTTGGTTCGTCGTCTCCGGGTCAAAATGGTGAACCCACGTTTCATCAACTGTCACGAAGCGTAGTCGAAAAGCTTCTGGGTCTCGGTCAATAATTGCCAAATTTTTCTTTGAAATGTCTACTGTTGCTTTCTTTTGTGCGTGTGTTAACATTCGAGGAACCCAACGCGTGGCCACCTTTTTGAATTTTAAGGTATTAGTTAAAATGAACTGAATTGTCCCGAACGAAAGCTTCATAATCTCAGCTAAATGACAAATTGTCACACATCGATCTGTCTTAACAATTTCTTCAATTGTTGGGCGCCCAGAGCGAGTCTCGTCGTTACAGACGGTTCTGCCGCGTTTAAATTCCGCGCACCAGTATGCTACTGTAGAATAAGACAGAGCATTGTCTCCCAAAGTAGACCGCAATCCTTCAAAAACACATTTCGTAGAAAAAAAAAATCAGGCAGAAATATTTAATAACCGCACGAACTTCGATTTTCTCCATTTTGCACACTAATAAAATTCCCGCAAAATGTAAACAACGAAAAAATAATATTGGAACAGTATGTTTTTTTTTAAATTCTTTTGGCACTGGCTACTACTGAATTTGAGATTCGAATGAAATAGAATGCATTCCTATAATTTAATGTAAAGTATCCGATTCCAGAAACTTATTGATCAACCTAGTATAACGTTATGTCCTAAAGTGTCACGTTACCTATATACTACGATTGAAAGATGACAAAGTGGCAAAATTATACAAGTCCAACAGTTGTTAGGTAGGTAGGCGTACTTCTTGTGACAATTTTGATAATATACGCTCTGTTAACCATAACTGGTAATAGTATAGCGACCTTTACCTCTAATTATTTTGGTAACATGATACTTGAGATGATTATGAATTAGCATCTAAATATTTGTTTTATTTTTACCAACATGTATAAAAGTAAGCAAAAATAGTTATTTGATAACAATATAATTAGTCGAAGCATCATTATATAGTATTCTTTCAATCGTAATATTTCCGTAACTTGACACTTAGGACATAATATTAATAGGTCGGGGAGAAAGTGTTTACGTATTTTGTATGTATGAAGTTGTGATCCAGTATCTTTGATTGAACTGTTTGTACCTGGCTGGTTATGATACCATTAAAAAAGTAACACAAAGTAGCACAAAGTTGATTTAAGCGCTTTCAGTCAGGAAATCTTAATGTTAAAGAAGCAGTTCGCTCCGGTCGCCCTGTTACCGATAAAGTTGATGCCATATGTGAGAAAATTGCAGCAAGATCGGCATAAGTAGTTACGACATTGCTGATGAACTGGGCATTGACCACAAAACAGTTTTGGCTCATTTGAAAAAGTTTGGATTCACAAATAAGCTCGATATTTGGGTACCACACGAGCTCACTGAAAGAAACCTAATGAACCGTGTACTCGTTTGAGATTCTCTATTAAAACGCAATGAGAATTTTAAAAAGATTGATCATTGGCGATGAGAAGTGGATCACTTACGACAAGAACGTGCGGAAACGATTATGGTCTAAGTGCGGCCAAGCTCCACAGACTGGCGAAACCCGGATTAACGCGCAATAATTATGTTATATTATAACGCCGGATTATGTTATGTGTATGGTAGGATTGGAAGAGCATCGTTCATTATGAGCTTTTACCGCTGGGCAAAACCATCGATTCGGATTTCTACTGTCAACAGCTGATGAGACTAAAGCAAGAAATTGAGAAAAAACGCCAGGAATTGATCAACAAAAAGGGTGTAGTCTTTCATCATGATAATGCCAGACCACACACATCTTTGGCCACTCAGCAAAAATTGAGAGAGCTTGGTTAGGAAGTGTTGATGCACCCACCTTATAGCCCTGACCTTGCGCCCTCAGATTTCCACTTGTTGCGGTCTCTTCAGAATTCTTTAGGTAGTGTAAGGTTAACAACATCAAGAAAGGACTGTCAAAACTACTTGTCGCAATTTTTTGACCAAAAATCCCAAAATTTCTACAGCAACGGGATCATGTCACTACCTACAAGATGGCAACAAGTTATAGAACAAAACGGCACATATATATTATAATTAAATGTAATAAAACTTTTTAAAAAAATGTCTTGAATTTGTATATAAAATACGAAGAAACTTTTTCCCCGACCTTATATATAACACAGTTTTGTTTGTCTATGCATCGCCCTATTGACATGTACTCGCAGGTCGCATCTCGCAACGCACTTTTGAAAAACAAATCATAATGGCGGCTTGGGACTATGCCACAAAGTTTAGAAGCCCTTTGAAGAGGGGTTTGAGATATTTGAGGTATAGGTATTAATAAAGTATGTAAAGCAGTCTTCCCGTTATATGCTAATAAGGTCGCAAGTAACATCTAAAATGTTACTTGCGACCCTCATTTTCTTTTAAAAAGTCGTTCATATTTTGTTAATGAATGTTTCTTTACAGGTATAGTGTAACGTCAGGCGAAAGCACGCCAGTTTTATTAGAGAACGGTAAGCCTTATTCTATTACCTAAAAGGGAACTTTTTTTTCACCGTTAACATTTTTATCGCCCTGTCTCACTATAAAATGTACTGTGTACATGTTTTTGGAGTGCCTGAGATATTATTATTAGTTATTGTACATATAGACAACAAAAAGGTCCACTTGGGTTAGTAAAAAACCTAAAACTATGTTAGTAATTGTAACCAGTAAATAATAACAATTATAATTAAATAAATCGTTACAATTATTTATTTAATTGTGATATGCTGAAGTCCATTTTTCTTTCCATCTCTTCGAGTGAGGAGTATAATGGTATTAAAAAAGTATCTTATTATATTCCCTATTCCCCAACCCCAAGGAGGAATAATTAGAAGTGTAAATGACAAGAATGAAATTCCTTGTCGCGTTATACTTCCAAGAGGAAGACCCCAAGTTGCAAAACTTCTCAAGATTAGCAATATAACTTTTAAACTTTAAACTATATGTGTACTTTGTTGGTGTTCTGTACCTAATAAATAAATAAAATGTGCGACAATATCCACTTACCACCAGGTGGGACAGTCTGCCACCTTCTTTCCATAAAAAATACTTTAATTTTCAGAGGTATCTCGTTGCAAGTCTTCCGACAACGTAGGCACTAGGGCGGCGACCACGACCCCGCCGCCCTCGCGATCTTCAGATAACGTCAACACAATGGGTAAGTTATATAAAATGAAATCATCGTTGGCCTAATTGTCCCTTGTGAAAAGTGATCGTCCATTTCACCGCACTTGGGAATGCAGGTGGCTTTTGTCTCAGTTGTATCGCTGCGGGAATTTGCATATAATTTTATGATTAGTTTAACCTTTGAGCGGGAACCGAAGGAAGTTATGTTTTTTTTCGAGATACACGCTGGTGTATCTCTGTTAATTGTTGAAGTTAAAAAAATACAATGGCATTCAAACGCCGCTTTCAAACTTTAGTGTCGATCACTAAGAGGACAACCATGTTAGCGAAAATGACCAACAGATTGTTGTATTTGAGCTTGTGCAGTGTGGTATAATTGCGAATGTGACGACCTTGACTAAAAGTTTGTGCTAGTTTATATATGTATGAGACGAGCGACACACCAAAGACGCATAATACATTTATTATGCTATGCCGTACATTAGTGGTACACTTGCATCAAACAAGACTACTCACAGCAGAAATACGATACATTTTTTTTCTAGTTTGGAAGTCAGGGCTCATAACAATTTGTAAATGTATGTTTAATGCGAATAAACGATTTGAATGTGAATTTTTGAATTTATATTATACGTTTGTTACTATAATCTTAAAAATTCAAATTATTGTAAGTACAAGAGGTGTTTCTTAGTACATTCGATCGTACATTAGTACGGATTACTTTCAAAATTCCATCAAGGTCGATCAGAAAATGTAAGTGGTTTTTCATTTTGCTTACTTAAAGAACTTACTGCGCCTGTGACATGAAATGTGGTACACAAATTGTGTCAGTTCTTGCATGTTGCGCTGGTGATCGTAAATGCGGACTCATTCAAATAAATGACGTTGGGAAAAAATGTATGAATGTCGTCCCATACCACCAACAAATATGTACTTGTTATGGACATCTGAGGCATGATATCATGTTGATTTTTTTTTGGGACTCATACACACACACTTTCCTTTCTCGTTCGAATAGTGCAATAAACATATCACAGCATGCTTGCGATACTACGATTGCGCGTATGATGAGTGGGCTCACTTGATGTTCTGTGGTGGTAGGTAACGGGTACGCGCGCACGCCGGGCAAGGCGCGCCCGTGGTCCGTGGCCGGCGTCAATGCGGACTCCGCCGCCTCCTGCACAACAGGTGAGAATACACTTTTGCATGTTGTTGTCGCGCCTCCTGTTTAACTCGTAGCCTAAGGTCGATGTTGTAAGTTATATGGGGCATTTATTAGTTGGTCGTCAAATTCGTAACGAGTCTTTTAAATCTAGCTTGATTAGAATGATAGCTGTCAAAAGTGCCTCGATTGATACGGGGACAATAGTAATCAAATAGAGATAATGTGTTGATTTATCGACTCAGTGTTATGCAATACAAATAAAAAATACGTGCGTGTACCTCTGGAAATAACCTCTGATTTTTAGATTTTTATAGAGCACTGTCCGAGGGACTTTGACAGCTGTCATTCTAATCAAGCTAGATTTAAAAGTACTAGTCAAATTCGTTGCACGTCTAATTTCGACACTCATAATTCGGCACTCGACAAACGCTATTAGAGGACAAATTAAACTCTTTACAGAAATTGTATGCCTACGTGATATTTTATAGTTATGTTACAGTGACTGCAATGAACCTTTACAATTAATTGAAAATTATGACTCGCGAATTTAAAAAATAAACAAGTAACAGGATTTTCAAAGAAAATTATATTGGGGTTAAAATTCTTCGGAATCGCACAATATCCTTTTTTTAATTTACTCAATACGCGAAAGTTTTCTCAAAACTATCTATTGAGTAAAAAGGATATTCGTGACTACAAACTTTAGACAAATTCAGGAATAGACGAATTAGACAAGTGCCGAAATTATACGAGTAACGAATTGACTAGTTATGAATTTGACGACCACCTAGATAATCATATGGGGTGGTATAGATGTAAGTTATAGGGCGGGTTTACGTATAATTTATGCAGGTAGGTGTAGAGGACATATGTAAGTATAGATGAAGGGAGGTTACAGCAGGTATAGATTATAGGGGATTATAAGGGGCATAGATACAGGTTATACGACTTGTTTGTTTCTCATTATACCGGAACAAGCGTTAATCATAATAACGAGCGTAAAAGACAAAACTATTATTTTTTGTTGCATGTTAATTACATTAATTATTTCTTATCTCTAATATTAAATGTAACATATAAACAAAATATTTCTAATTTTATTTTTGTATGTTTTAGATATTGAACATACGTAACTTGTTTTCAAACAAGTTAAGTTAAAACTCAAACGTTAAGTTAGGTCTAATTTTACGACACGTTAAACAATCATTTTCTTACATTAGCGTTAAAAAAATACTTTAAGATTATTTCTCTGACATGAAGTAAATAATAGATAGGTAGACGGAAATATTTGCGGCCTCTTTGAACGTATGACTAGCGTGCTATATTTCTGGCAACACTGATCACTGGCGGGAAACTGATATACCGTTTGATAGGTGACTTTTTGTAATGGCGGCAAAATGAGATTAAAAGTTTAGTTTTTTCTTTTCTTATTTTTTAACAATTTTAAAATGGAAGTTAATAACTATGTTAATAATGAGAAAATTAGATATGTTTTGCAATTTTTTTTTCAACGAGAGTATGAATACTTCTAGTGCTCGAAAAGAGATTTGTGGTGTTTACGGAGAAGATGCTTTATCTAAAACTACTGCAAAAAAATGGTTCTGTCGATTCAGGTCTGGTCTGATAATTTTGATATGAATGATCTTCCTCGCTGTGGTCGTCCTATAAAGTTAAATGTTGATGTTATCATTGAAAAAGTTTAAGCAGATCGACACAAGCAGTCATCAAATTGCGGAAGAGCGGAAGGAACCACTCAACAGTTTTGGATCACCGGCATAAACTGAATTTAGTAAAAAAAGCTAAATGTTTGGGTGCCGCATGATTTAAATAACAGAAACTTGGTGAATAGAATTTCCATATGCGAGATGTTGCTAAAACGAAATGAAATCGATCCATTTCTGAAGAGATTGGTAACAGGCCATGAGAAGTGGATCACCTACGATATCAATGTTCGAAAATTACTTTGGTCTAAGTGAGCCGAGCCATTAAATAGTCCCAAAAGCAGGCCTCACTCCGAACAAAGTCATGTTATGTGTATGGTGGGGACTGTAAAGGCATTATTGTCTATTACGAGCTTTTGCCACATGGCCAAATGATTAATTCTGATGTCTACTGTCAGCAATTAGTAAAATTGAAACAGACACTTGAAGAAATACGCCCAGAATTAATTAATAGAAAAGGGGTAGTTTTCCATCACGACAATGCTCGACCGCATACATATTTGATGACTAAACAAAAATTTATGGACCTTCGCTGGGAAGTTTTAATGCAGGATGCATTAAAACACCATACAGTCCAGACATAGCACCATCGGATTATCATTTAATCCGCTTTTTACATTTTTTTAAATGGAGTTAAATTACATTCAAGAAAAACCTCTATTGTATAACCATTTAAATCAATTTTTCTGTCAGTAACCCCAAAAAAATTATAGCGGTGGGATAATGGCTCTTCCAGAAAAATGGCGAAAGATAGTCGAATTAAATGGACAATATTCCGTTCAATAAATATTTATGTATGTAATACAAAAAGTCTTTATTATTTTCACTATAAAAAGGCCGCGAACTTATCCGACTACCTAATATAAAGTGTAGTACAGACACAGTACTACGTGTATACGACTACAGTTTTGTCCCTCTGTCATTAATGTCATTATGCAACTGCAATAAAGATTATGCAACAACCATTGGACAGATTAATGAAAATACATAGTTGTAGTTCATGTTCCAGATTCTCCTGCGAACAAAGTCCGTGCAACACACGAAAAGCACTGGATCGATTTTAACTTAGTACAGTATTAGTTTCGTCAATGTATACTTTTTATTCCGAATCGTTACAAAATCTCGTGCGAAATTGTAAAATTACACGGATGACGTCATGGGAATTATGGACTGTAATAGGATATGGGTATTAACCCTCATCCAATTATACTCTCTAATCCCTAAGCAGAGGCGGGTTAAATGTTGAGAGCCCTAGGCAAGCACCTCATCGGCGCCCCTCTAGCGGCCATATATTATAAATTTTAACTAGTAGTAGTAGTAGTAGTAAACATTGATGAGTGTAGTTGGCGTTCTATCATCTAGCAACATCCGATGCTCGCGATCGACGCGACGAACGCGCAACACTGCAGTTGTATCTTACCAACTTCTATTATGAAATCAGGCGATGTAGGAATAATCTTGAAGGCGGAGCACGCTTCGGAAGCTCTACATCTCTATAGAATTAAAGAATCTTTTATATTGTGTAAGTAGGTGCATGCTTACTGACGCAATTAAATTTATGTTATTTTTTTTTCTTTGTTTAAAAATTCTGCGCGCGCGCCCTTTTGTAACCTCGCGCCCCTAGGCACGTGCCTAGTTTGTCTTAGGGATAATCCGCCTCTGTCCCTAAGAAATAAGATGGGAATGTGTGGAAAAGGGGTGGGATAGAAAACGAATTTGGTAACTTTCACTCACTATCAATTACTGTGAGTCGTGTGTAGTTGGAATAGTACTCTTGAGTGGCGTCAATAACACAATATTATGGTCCTTCAAACTTATTTTTTATCTTAAGAGATTTTACAAGATGAATTGATTTCTCTAGTATTTAGACCGGGAATCTCTTAGGAATTTGGGATAACACAAATACGTTTGAGAGAGAAAAATGAGTACTTACCCACATTACAGATATTTTATAAAATGATTGTCTGTTGCTCACATATATTACAATTTCGACTAATTAAGATATACTAAATATAGTCAAACATCCTACAGTGTTTAATAAGTGAAGAATCGATCAACCAAAATACAGAGATGAAGCACGACGGTCCTAAAAACGAGGCATTTTTAAAGCGGGCAAATTGACCTGTCAATGTAGTCTGTTATTTGGCGGCTAAAAACTACCAAGAACGTATTACTGACAGTTTTCCTTTTTTATAGTAACTAGGAATTATCTATCTATGTATTTTGGTTCATCAGTGGTGTAATATAAGAGCGATTGTGCGTGACAAACGCACCGGTGTCTTTCTTTGTGTTAACTGGTGGTGGTGGTGCGCAGAGGGTGTGGAGGCGTGCGTGGGCGGCAGCATCGTGGGCATCACCCCCGGAGCCGCACTAACCAGTAACAACCTTTCTGACGCTATACTCTACTGAACTACTACTAGTCGCTATATCAATGTCTGACGGTCTGCCTGTCTGTCTGTACGTAAACGCTTCGGTTTAATCCCAAGGTCCCCGGCGGCCCGTCCCCGGTGACGGTGTCCAACGCCTTAGAGCATGCAATAAACTTGCATATAATATATCTTAGGTATATAATATCTTATTATATAGGTGTATCATACATGCTCTAAGGCGTTGGACACCGTCGCCGCGGACGGGCCGCTGGGGACCTTGGAATTAAACCAACGCTTTTCGTTGCTTTTTGTGTTTGCGCTGCGATATACACATAAATTGATAATATGATATTTGCACGTAAAAAAGATTATACAATTGAAGTACAGTCTGTCTAATGAAACGTGTCAATCGATATTTTAAAAAAAATAGTATGGCAACATTAGAACTGGATTTTTAGCACTTATATCAAAACTTCGACAGTTTTGATATTAGTGCTATATGAAATAAAATAAACGAATTTTATATAGTAAAAAAACAAGCTCCTACACTATGGAGTAATGAATTAAAGGAAGGCACTGATTTCAGAGGTTGTGTTTAAACTTTAAGACAAATTTTACTCAAAAGCTGGTTTGACATTAAAAATAATCTGAATGAAAGGTCTATACTTGTAGAAAATTATGAGATATCCGCTTGGAGACATAAATATCTACGAACGATCAATGAAAAACGACAAGAAGGAAAACAAACAATATACCTTGATGAAACATATGTGCACCAAAACTACAAGGTGAAAAAACCAAGGACCATCAACAATCGGTGTCACAACGAAAATATCTACTGGTAATGTAGACATTTCGTATGTATGTATATTTCGTATTTCGATAAAAATGTATGTTTAAAAGATTAAACAATGAAAGTATTTTCAGTGTTTACAGCTATAAGATTTTTAAACTTACCGCTGTTTTAAATTGACACGTTTCATTAGATCGTTTAATATCATTAGTTCATTAATTCTTGTTTTGTCCATATTCAGTGCAAAAAAAAATTTAATGAACTTACCAAAAATAAACTTGACGGTCGTCTTAAAATACCAGTGTATATTTTATAAATGTTGTAATAAGTGTAAAAATAGCTCTGGATATATTTTTATAAATGCCTCTATTTTCATACCTAAAGTAACTATTCATCTTTCTGCATATATTTCCAGACTTTTTTGACGCACGTCCGTTAACATTTTCAATTCAATCGGTCATGAAATACTTACATAGTCATATAGACTTTCTTTTAAATATGCAAACTTGTAACTTTTTAAAATGAACTGTTAACCCTTTATTACCTATCACCCCTTCAAGTTTATTTATGTCCTTATTGCACTGAATAAAAATGGTTGACTTGATGTGTGCTCTGTGCACATTCTTTCTTGTGTGGTTAACATTTGTAAATATTTGTTAGCTGAGATAGTTTTTGAGATTTCTATACAGTATATGAATTTCCAAAGGGATATTTTTAAATATATCGTAATTTACGTTGTTAGTGGTAGCACTGCGTTCCAGAGCATGTGTAAAGGGCGCCTTCATGTATAAAATCATATATTACTACAAAGGTAGATTTTGTCATTAAACATTTAATTTATATCACTAATGCGAAATACCCGTATGAGTACATTACAGCGTACTTAATTTCAATCTACGAGTAGAAATACTCGTAGAAGTACGAGTTTGCAAATAGGTTTAAAGGATGACATTTTAATTCATCGCTTGACTTTATAATCGTGAGTTACATAAGTGTTATGGTTAATTTGCATGATCGATATTGTTCGCTATTTTGCACAGAACACATGACGGGAAACCATTCCCGAAGCCTGAAATCATGATTACCGTTTCTGATTCTGAATTTATTGACATGACAATTTAAGTTTTCTGTTTTAAATTTTTTTTTATTAATTTTTACGAAATTTTTCACACAAATTTTCTAAATATTAATATAATATAAAATTGATATGTTTTAAAAGAATCCGTTACATTATACGTCAAATAAGTCAAAATCGTAATGCATGGTTTCATGCTTTGGTGAAGATTCGAACAGGTTCTGGTCAATCGAGCGTTCACATAATTACAATTTTCTTGCGTTCGTAAACCATTTATTACGGGCGATTTTAACGTTAACATTCGTTACTATAACAGAAAGTATAACTTTGTTTTCCAACGTTGTATTTACGTTAAGCGGCGCCCAACCGCTTGTAGAATGAGGCGCAAAATTGTTTGTGTTTATTAGAACACTCGATTGGCCAATATTTTTCCTTTATAATACTATAGATAGCTATTTTGTCTCTTATTTTACTGACATAATATGCATGATGAATTTCTCCCCAGTACTGATAACGCTATAACAAAGTGCATGTTTACCAATACATTCTTGTTTAATTGCTGTAAATAGTTTTTATATTTATAGTAACATTTTAAACCCAATCTGTGTTTAATTAACTGTTATGTCAGTCAAATTTGTTCATACAATTTTTTGTGGAAAAAAAGAATCTTGTTGTATTAATTAGGCTGTATGTATTAATACAAATTATAATTCGTTACAGTAATACACTTTTTACAAATCTTATTTACTTTCAGGCTCAATGTTACGAGATCATCCTATATCTCCAGGTTAGTAATGAATGACATATAAGTAACAAACATTGTAGCTACATTTATGAGAGCATTATATTATGGAGAATATATTTTTATAATCGAATTATTTAGTAAAGTTTACCATCACGTTAAATAAAGTCCATTAAGCAGGTGATAATGATAAGTTTAAGACAGAACTAAAGACGCGAATGTACTACGGAAAAGACAAGAATGTATAAAATCCTCCGCACGACGGTTTCAGTTTCGGTGATTTTATCCGTGCGCAGAAAAATCTTTCGGCGGGGATGTCTATATATTTTATTCAAAATCCGTCCTATGGCGGCGGAATGGATATAGGCCAATTTTTTTAATGATTCATTGTTTATTAATTTTTCGAAAGAATTAGACACGTACAGCACCTCTTACGAGATTTTTTGGACAAGGGACTAGGAAATTATAGCGTAAAATGTGAAATATAGGCGATGACGTCACAGTTACGGATGTATGAATTGCTACTTTTGTCATAATGTATAATAAAAGTAATGTCACCACAGATCAAAATAAACTTTCCAGTCACCTGTCATCGAGCTATATAAACAAAAAAAGATAATCTCTATTTGTGGCAATAATCCCTTTGCTGTGAACTGACTGCGGTTTGATATCTTTCTTTCTGAGCTTGAATTTCTGGTTGTTTACGACAATACGTAATCAACGTAATGAAATCGGAAATAAAGATGGAAATTGTTTTATTGCTTTTCTAAGTATTCTCCGCGACAATCTACACATTTTCATGCGATGAAACCATTTTGTGAAGCATTTAGCCCTTCTTTAGACACCTCTTTACACAGCCTTTTGGAAGACCATTACTGCCTCTTCTGCATTCATAAAACGTATTCCCCTGAGTTTAACCTTAATTTTAGGGAATAAATAAAAATCACATGGCGCAAAGTCGGGACTGTACGACGGATGACCCATTAACTCTACATTTACAGAACTCAAAAATTACTTCCTTTGTCTGGCAGAGTGAACTGGGCCATTGTCATGATGGGGGATCATTCTGCTTCATGGGAGTCGTTCTTTGACTTTCCAAAACAGAAGGCAAGCAGCTGTTCACATACCATTCCGCAGTTACTATTCTTTTATTTCCTAAAGTTATTGTAGCAAAGTGGTCCGGTCTCCTGAAGAAGGATCATCTTCTCTTCAGCACTGTCCTTTCTTTACTTTCGTCGACAACTCTTCGAAAGATCCACTACGCAAATTGCCTCTTAGTGTCAGGCTCATAACAGTAGATCCAGCTTTCATCATCTGTTACTATATCAAAAACAGTATTTGATTAACCATTATCAAATTTTTTAAACATTTGGAAACAACATTCCACGCGGCAGTGTTTTTGAGCTTCGCTCAAATTGTGACGAAACAATCTAGCACAAAGTTTCCTTACCCGCGATCGTGTAAAGTAGTTTTAACTTGACTCATACAATACCTAATGATGCCCGTATCTACGGATATGTCGTGTGTTTGTCTGTTTCAAACATGAGCCGCACAGTTTTGATGTTTTCCTCCGTCACCGCCGTCGCAGGGACTCTTCTCTAACATCGTCACTGAGGTGGATACAACCGCGTTTAAATTCACTGAACCAATTCTATATGGTGGCACTGGATTGGGCTTCATTACTAAATGTTAACTTAAGTCTTTCATAACTGTTTCTGGTGTAGACCGCAACGAAAGTCGTAAAATATCATTGAACCAAAATGTTGTCTTGTTAAATTCGTTTTTTCGCATTTTCTTAATTTTCAAATTGCCGCCAGAAATAAAAAACCAAATGAGAGCTTTGAAAATTTAACGGTGTTTGACAAGCATTCCGAATTTGTTTTTTTCTAACTAGCCTTTTAGTTTTGACCTGTCGTATTGCATTCCAAACTGCACAATGAATGTTGCTGCTCCATTTGTACAGGCAAACTCCACTAATTTGCCTAAAATTGATACATGTGTGATTGTAGTTCATAAAGACCAGTGACAAACATAATGTTGAAATAAGAGATGTTAAGGCTCACGCACATAACTGCCGCGTCGCGCCGCACTGCAAAACTGTGTCAACGCACATTACAGACGCGGCGGGCCGCAGTTTAACGCAATAATTTAAGTCAATTATCTGTTAAATTCTATTCGTCACGTCGTCGCACAGCGAATAACTCTCGAATTACGTCAATTAACTGCGCCCGTTCATCACACATTGAGTCGGGCCGCATCGCAGCGCATGTCGGCGCATAAATACGGTTGGCAAGCGATCAGCTAGTCCGCTGCGGCTGCGATGCGGGTCGCCTGAAGTGTGCGATTGTTTATACAAAATGAATGAAAGCGATTCTGGAGGATATTTGCAATGTTTATGCGTTGCGGTACGCGCCCCGTCTTAATGTGCGACATCCTCTAAAGCAGTGGTTCTCAAACTTTTTAAATGACGGAACCCTTTTGGGAAGCAAAATACTTGATGGAACCCTACAATAAAACAATTATTTTTATAAGTGTATTCTATATTAATCAGCATAATAAAAGTACAATGTATCAGTTACTAATTATTATTTACTTCACCACTTGGTAAGGACAATAATAGAAAACATTAAAAAAGAAAAAATCTAACTAGTGGGAGGTATGAAACTGTTTTTTATTTTTCATCAATTGCTTGATATCAGGTTTGATGGAAGAAAGTTGGAGTCTCATATCAGCTTCGGCGTCCAGTCTATTGCGATATTTTGTTTTCGTGGCTGCGTAGGTAGAGAATCCTGTTTCGCACAAATATGTAGTTGGGAACGGGAGAAGAATATCCAGAGCCATTTGGCCAAGCATTGCATATTCATCTTGGATTCTGCACCAAAAATCATTAAGAGGCGTCGTTTTGAACAATGACTCCATACTTGTGTCTGATGACATTTCTAAAAGAGATTCATATATCTCATTTGACATGTTTTCAGGCTTTTCCAAGTTGGGTAAAAAAGGATTATGAATCCAGGAGTTCACTTTAATTTTTGTATTGTGTTCTTCGGGAAAATACTTTTCAAAAGATGCGCGCATCGAACTGAGATATTGGACCAATTCTTCAAACACATTATCTTCAAACATTTCTGAGTCGTTTTCGCTAACAAACTCACTGAGTAACGTAAAACTTTCTATTTCTTTCTTACCAATGCAAATGATCCAAAAATCTAATTTTCTTTTAAAAGCAGTTATTTTATTATAGGCCTGAAACACTGTTGTCTGTTTACCTTGCAACGATAAATTTAATTCGTTAAGTTTTTGAAAGATATCCGCCATAAAAGACAATCGGAACAACCAAGTTTTATCATACAAACGGTCCTTCAAATTAAAAGAAGTATCTGCTGAAAGAAACATTTGTAACTCGGCTCTAAGTTCAAATAGCCTTGTTAAAGTTTTTCCCCGAGACAGCCATCGCACTTCTGTATGGAGCAGCAGTGTTTTATGTTTGCTGCCATAATCTTCACACAATAATGAGAACAATCGGGATTGTAGTGGTCGTGATTTGATAAAATTAATTATTTTTACCGCTTCATCCATAACTAATTTTAGATTAGACGGCATTTGCTTCATCGCAAGTGCTTGTCTATGCAGAATACAATGACTGGAACTACAATTAGGCGCTTTATTTTTCATTCGTGACACTGCTCCTGCTGTTTTACCTGTCATCGCCTTGGCCCCATCTGTACAAATGTCAATGCAATTGTTCCAACTGAGATTATGTTCTTCAAAAAATATATTTATTTTATTAAAAATTTCTTCCCCGGTAGTGTTTGTAAGCAGCGATGAACACATAAGCATGTCTTCTTCAAAAGAACTTTTATATGGATATCTCACAATAACCAGCAGGATAGCCAAACCAGCGACATCAGTCGACTCGTCCATTTGCAAAGCGAATCGTGTATTTTGTAGACGTGTAACTAGTTCTTGTTTGACGTAGCTTGCCAGATCATGGATTCGTCGTGAAACAGTATCGTTTGATAGCGGAACAGTAGAAAGATGCTTTGCAGATTTTTCATCAAGCATACATTTTGTTATGTCTAATACACATGGTTTTATTAATTTCTCAGCGATAGTGTGCGCTTCACCTGCTTGTGCAATGCGATAGCTAACTAAGTATGATGCCTCCGTGGCCTTTTCGTTGGTAGTTTGTGTTACATGCATCATATTTTTTTGACTTTCTAATAACTGATCTTTTTTGCGAACAAAAAATTCTTTATTCTTGTCTTTAGTCTCGGGGTGTACGGTTTCTAAATGTCGACGCAATTTGGCAGGTGCCATGGAACTATTAGGAAGCAGTTTACTACAGAGCATGCAGAGAGGTGAGCCGTTGGAATCAACAAATCCGAAACTGATATAAGATTCATCATACTTCCTTTTTTTCGTCTTTGAAACCGTCGAGCTTGACGTCGTGGCACTCGTGGCATCATCTTCTGGATCGGTGATTGCTAAATTCTCCGCGCGCATTGCTTTTGAACATTCAGCGTCATTAGAAGATGTTGTTGGAACACGTTTAACACCTTTAAGCCAACGTTCCATTCTTCTTTATTTATAATGTTACAAGTCAGGATAGTGGGGTTTAAATAATGCACAATCGTTACTGCGTATAAGAGACTAAATTTAGAACCTACAGGGAAGAAATGTATAAAACTGAGACAACAGAATACAGCAGGCAGTAAAACAATGAACACTAGTTTCTCGCTAGCGAGCTTGTAAGTAGGTAGTAACTTATCGCTCCGAACGCTAATCATCAACTGACGACGCCAACGCGCGATCGCCGCTTTTATACTTAGTCCTAGACTCGATCTCAAATATTCTCGAAAATACTCGAGTCGGCACCTTTGATAAACAAAAAGCAAAAATAAAAACAGAAATTTAAAAATAGCGTTGTAAACAATATCGACTTTATCCTTTGAAGTTAGAGACGAAAGTCGCTAGTTGACAACTATAGCGTCTAATTCAGAGGCGGCTTTTATCAAAGAGACTGAGCGCTTACAAGTATACTACCCGCTCGTTTTAAGTTTGCCGCTGGCGATAGGTATGAGTGTATGACGTTCGAAATTTTTTATTTAATTGTAACAATAAAAATTGTGTACGTTAGATATTTGGGTAAAACTATGACACATTATAAGTTTTGTTGTCACGTGGGGGAGGGTACGCGCATTCCACAGACCGGCAAACTTAGAGCGAACGCGTTGTACAAGTATAAAATTGTTGAGACCAAACTTATGAGATATTGTACCAGCTAATGTAACACAAGCTTATACAAATACAAATAAATAAATAAATAACATTCATAGCGTTTTGTCTCCGCGCGGCCGCGGAGTCCGCACAGCCGCGGAGCGACCAGAGAGAGGTGTTTTGATTTTTTTATTTCTAAATTCTTGCGGAACCCCGACAGAGGTATCACGGAACCCTAGGGTTCCGCGGAACACACTTAGAGTATAGCTGCTCTAAAGCATTCGTGTAAGTATTCATGTAGGTATTATTTTCAGGAATCGCAATAGGGAGATTTTAAGTAATTATGTCAGTACCTAGGCACCATATCATTGTCATTTTTTTGGGGCGAACGAGTATATCCATACAGCCGTTACTGTGACGTCACGCTACTTTTAATAAATGACGACTAAAATATTATAACTCTGCGATTATCAATCATCTTTCTAACACTGGCGCTTTGCGGTTCAATATACATATATTGGTTTACTCTATATAAAAATACACAAAAATCAGGATGTTAGAAAATTTGCCCCATGTCCATTATGTATGTTTACGATGCAACGAAATTCCGTCGACGGAGGTTCAGTCACAAATTTTTACATTTTTTGTCATAAATAAACTAAATTTTAAAATAGTTTAATAACTTATTTAGTATATTGCAGCATTGTCGAGGTTTTCATTTTTTTTGTTAGTTTAACATTAGAGACCATTTGCATTTTCGTTGTTAGGATATCAACACATGTCTACATTTTAAGTGTAATAAAATAAATCTACCAAACTTTGTCCCATTATGTAATTATCAACTTTGTTACACAGTCTACACAGAATTGTAAGAAAACATTCTACTTTTTAATTTGAAACAAAAAAAAATTATTTAGCATGATTTATGATTAAACTGTACTTTGATAATAAATAACGACTCACTAGAATTTCCAAAGACACACACAAGCCATCAAGACAAGCAACCCTTTCGTGTGATCTGGAATCAAACCTGGGACTTTTGCGCAGTACCATCCCATCAGCCTGTGTTTCTTCACTGCTGGATATAACCCTCTCCCAAGGCTGGCCACCACACACGGTCTTCCCATCTTCTCATCCACCCATTACTGGCACACCGCCTTCCCGCCACGTGGTCTTCATTCGAAGTCTCGTCTCCCACTGCCACTTCAGTTTACTGATTTTTGAGCTATGTTGGCAATTTTAGTTCCTCGTCGAATTTTTCCGTTACGGATTTTGTCCACCAAACTCCGGATCGTACTTTACATCGCTCGCTGAGCGACTTCGAAAACAGCAGGCGGGGCAATATAAACTGTTCTTATCTGTTCTTATGTCTATACCAAGTAAAATAACAAATATTGATCGTTATTAAAATTATTTCCTTATAATATTTGATGACTTTCAGAGGGCACAGAGGCTTGAGCCGCCCGTGTGGAGTTCGCGAGACAGTTTCGTGATAGTTGAGTAGGGTTCAATGTCCAGACTACAGTAAAACGGATTTTATTCTCGGATGCTCACAATTGTGCCAGTTAGAATTTTAAATCTTAGGCAGTAGATGATTAGTCATTTTACTAATGTATTTTTAACTATTTGATCGCCATTTCATTTAATGTAATGCATTTATTATAATTTTATGGTAATGGTCATAATAATTCGAAGTAACTTAGGATTATTAAGGTCTCCTATAAAATATTTACTCTGATTTGTATTTACTGTGATTCAGTTATTATTGTATTATGAATTTGTATTCGAGTTGTGTAGATACTAATATATTTTAGCCGAACGTAATTTATAGTTATTAACACATTAATATTACAATTATTTCATTTATAAATTGTTTAATTACAAACAATGAGAACAATCATGGCAATAATTGGTCTTACCTAGTCATGTTTATAAAGGCCTACAATAACGCACAATAGAGTTATGATCAGTTAATTATAATTATGTTACGTACTGACAGTACTTCCAATAATTTCCCAAGATATAAAAGGTATCTTCCAAGTTATACATTCCTTTTAAATTTAAAATAAAAGTAGGATTCGAGTATTTTAAAAATATGAACAAGTGTGATTTTTAAAATAAAGTTCAAAATGTATGGTAAAATTTAGCGTAGGACACTTGCAGAGTGATCAAAGATTCAATTTACGATGTCTCGATAATGTAGAACTCGCTCCATAAATTTAAGTGTTCATTAGAATAACTTTGTAAAATCAATTAATTTTTCTTGAATATAAAAAAACTAAGGCTGTCTTTTATTGGAATTTTTTGTATGGTATGTAATTAATTACTGATGTAGATGTATGTATATTGCAAAATTATTTCATAGTATTTTTATATTCATTCCTATTTAGTTGTTTATGTCCCAGGTACCAGACTGATTTGAAGGTACTTTTTATTTTATGGTGCAATTTATGTCTAGAGAGTTGTGATAATCTGTTTATAATTACATACAATATACAGCGAGCTTGTAGTTTTATTTAAAAAAATGTTTTTCTGTGAAACAATACCATACCATCAGCCTGTCTTTCCCTCTCCATCTCCCGAAGATCATCGCCACACATTAGAAGAACATTGATATAAAAAAAAACCAAAAGATAATGCAGCGCGCAGCGCCACCAGGTTGAAAAAATTAGCAATCAAGTAAAATTAGCTAATAGCATTATTTTTTACTATTCGCGTTTTAAGACCAAAAGGTGCGAGGGCAGATGAATAAGAAAAAATTACAATGAATGGCCAAAAATCAATTTGTTTCTAAAAATATTCTCCGTGAACGGCATACTTTTTCATAGGAATAAACCAATTACCATAACATTTATTCCACTTCTCCGTAGGGATGTTCATGCAAAAAATACATCGATGTTTTTTTCGATGTGATGCATCGAAACGTTGCATCGATGTTTTACGATGCATCAAATAAAAACATCGATGTTTTCGATGTATCAATTAAAAAACATCGATGATTTGTATGCTTTCTGACATCATTTAGAAATATAGGATAGGAAAATGAGACATCCAAGGTTTCAATTTAATTGAGATTTATTAGAAAAATGAATGTAAATTTTGGAAATTACAGATCCCAATACTTCTTCTCTAAGCTTTGCATAAATAAGATTTTATTAACCCGTTTTCCTTGTATTCTGTTACGTTGTTAATTCAAACCTTGTGAAGCTTTTGAAAAAAGTCTTTCTGATGGTACTGAGCTGGCTACCATAGTTAAATATTTATAGGCTATTTTGAACAATATCGGAAACTGTTGTTTATAATCTGACCATACTTATAATTCACATCATTCGTGTCATACATTTTTATTTTGTATATATTTTTGTGTTGTTTTTTCTATATTATATGTTTATCTCAACCAATGAAATGCCGCGTTACTGTGGCCCCATAAATTTCTCATGTACTTTTATTAGAGGATTATAATGCGTGCGTCATTCGATGCATCGAATAAAATACATCGATGCATCGTTAAATAACCAAATTAACCGATGTATCGGATTGATCCGATATATTGGATAGTAAACATCGATGTTTTCGATGCATCGATGTATATCGAGCATCGCTACTTCTCCGTGGTGACCTCGGAAACATGTTTTTCATACTACTCTTCGACAGCCTCTTCTGGCGATGAAAATCGTTGACCGCGTGATTGGTTCTTAATTTTTGGAAACAAGACTAAGTCACAAGGTGCCAAGTCGGGATTATATGGAGGATGGCTTATGAGTTGTACGTTTTTCGCCTTCAAAAATTCGTGTCTGTTTGGCCGTGCGAGAGCTGGTACTGTCATGGTGCAAGATTATGCGACGTTTACGGTTGTTTTTACGGAGTTCGTCAATAACGTCCGGCAAGCAGCAAATGGTCGTGTACCAGTCAGCATTCACGGTTCTCTAAAGCAACAGTAACCACGTGTCGTTTTTCTAAAAAAAAAAAAGCAATCTGCTTCGCGGTACTTTGCACGCGCGCCACTTTGGCGGGGTTCGGCTCATCTTTAAAGACCCAAAATGGTCGATTGTTGCTTTGTGTCGGGGCAGTAGTTGTAAATTCATGTTTCGTCACCTGTTACTATGTTCCACACCAAATTAGACGCCCCTTCGTTGAATCTCGTAAGCATGGTATTGCACCAAGTGACGCGTTCCGTTTTTTGAGCCTCAAGTCAAATTGTGTGGGATCCACCGCAAGCACAGCTTTCGCACATCCAAATGTCTGTGTAAGATTATTCCTATTCCTATTATTCCTAAGCCTATTCCTAAGTATGCCCGAATCTCATCGTAGGTCACATGCCTGTCTGTTTCAATCGTATGGCGCGCAGCATCGATGTTTTGTTGTCGACAGCGGTGGACGGGCGACCCTTACGAAATTCGTCAAAGAATGGCACGACCGCACTTGAATTCTGCAAACCAGCTATAAATTGAGCAGTTTGAAGCCGAACGAGGCTCTGCTGAGCTGTCAAATTACACTTAAATCGTAGAAAATTTTCACGAGATAAATCCATCGTAATGCAGACACGCAATATTTAAAACGACGCCACAATGAAAAACAAATGACTGTTAGATGAAACAAACTTTATTTTACAGCCAGAGTTCATTTACAAATATTTTTACTTTTTAAATATTTTTTATGTAAGTAACGGCGGCACCCGCTGGATGCAGGTCGCTGCCGATAGGTCTAAATGGCGGACAATGGGGGAGGCCTATGTCCAGCAGTGGACGTCTAAAGGCTGAGATGATGATGATGATGATGAACCAGTTCCGGAAATTTTCAGTGTGACCTATTGTACGTAGTCCAGAAACAAGTTTTATTTATGAAGAATCTGAGAAGTAAAGCCTTTAAATAGACATTCCTTTGCAGTTCCTAGAGGTTTCTAAAGAGCTATTTTGTTATATGGTAATATAAAGAATGCTATAAATAATTGTAAATGAAAAGTATAATTTAGTACTAGTATAGTACAATAATAATGGTAGCAGGGGCGTCGACTTATAAAAAATATTGGGGGGGCCCATACAGGGGTCCTGCCCCGGGAAATTTTCTAAATTTTAGATGAAAATTAGCGAGTTTTAAAGTTTTTTTAAGTATTTTAGAGTCATATGATCAACATTAGAACCCCGAAAACTCGAATTTTTGAGGGGGCTCGGGCCCCCTCAGGCCCCATGGAGTCGGCGCCTATGAATGGTAGGTATACTTACCATGTAAAATTTAATTTTTCGTGCTTGATAAACAAGCATTAGAATCTAAACCTCTCGCCTACAGAATTTAAATGGCAATTTTTTTCGTGATCCCATTATTGGAACCATGAAGGAGATCTATTTCTCGTAGTCCCATTGTTGTTTATCTACTTCCTATATATATAGCTAGGGATCTGATAACAGTACAAAATCAACATAAAGAATAAAATATGGTATGTAAAAAATAATAAAAACTTCAAATAGGACACCAGAGACTGACGACAACTGTTGTGAAACTACAAAGTTAAAAAAACAATCTTTTTTACAAGCTTTTATCCTGTGTCACTTATATATGCAGAGGTACTGTAGGTATATACGGGTAAGTAGATTTCATGACCGTAGAAAGCAATGGGACTACGAGAAATGTCTCCTTCGTGGTTCCATTAATGGGAAAACCACGGGACCACGAATAAACGGCGATTTAAATGTGTATTTTGAAATGTCATAATTTTTCATTTTTATTTGCTGAACCTATAGATATGTTTGCCGCAAACCTTTTAACTGTATCCAAGATTTTCTATATCATTGCACATGCCACGTACGTGCGTCACGCTGGCCCGGCCCATCGACTAGAGCCGTTGATCTGTGCCTTAAATGTACTCCTCTTGAGGAACATATGTATCGCTTTCATTTTTGGTATAGAAATTTAAGGAGTCTATAAGGTGGCCGGACCAGCCTGACGTTTTCAGCCCGACCCCTATTGTAACTCTTACAACTATATTATGTACTGAGGCCACGCTAGTACGAAATAAGTGTACTCCATAAATATATACCGCTTTTTTAAATGGTGAAACTTAATATGTTGCAATATATGTATAGTAGGCCGCATAGAAAAATCTTACGTGTCTCAGGTTGGACATGCGCCGGAGCAGCGTGACGGGCGTCATAGCGTTAAGGATCTTTAAAAATGAGAGAAACATAAGACACAATAGGATATATTTAACAATGAAAAATATATTTACACTTGCATCTAAACAAACGGTAATGATCCACTCGGACGACAAACGAACAATTTAAGAGTACACTTTGTATAGTTACATAATATGAGCAGTTTACTCGGTGCTTAGTTTTTAAATGCATAAAATATTGTGCTTAAATCAATAGTGTACGATCTCTCAAAATTACTCTAACAAAAATTATAATATAACATTATATACAATGATTGATTTTACTGTAGTTCTTGTAACTCACGAGCGCGCGTCTTGCTTGCTTGTAGTGATGAGTAGTCATGCTCATAAAAAGAGACCTCATATCCTTTACAAGTTTACAATATATCTTTAAAAGTATTAGTCAACCCGAGGTTGGCTCCCATGATACAGGTTGTTCTAGTGTGGGGGGGGCTAGGGATTCATTTAATGTGTTAAAATGTTATTAGCAAAATAAACGATTTTATTTAAAAAAAATTAGAAAGTCCGATGTGAACTTCTTTGCATTCGTAGTTATTATAGTGATAATAACTCTTTTACGGCGAATAGGTTTCAACAACATATACAACGTTATATTTGCGGTTGGCGCTACCTAACCACTTTTGAATAAGTTGATAATGAGCTGCAAAGTTTATATTTGTGCGAACGCTCGATTAGCCGATACAGTAAATACATTGACGCGCGTTACTTTTCTCGTATACGAACATTTATCGACAACCAATGTTAACGCGCGCCTTGTTAGTTGCAAGAAATATGTTAGTAATGAAAAGTTGACCCAGTATTCCATAAATAAATAACTATAATAGAATACATTGACGCGCGTTACTTTTCTCGTATACGAACATTTATCGACAACCAATGTTAACGCGCGCCTTGTTAGTTGCAAGAAATATGTTAGTAATGAAAAGTTGACCCAGTATTCCATAAATAAATAACTATAATAGAATTATAAACAATTTTCTGTTTGTTAAAATCAACAGGCGAAGAGACAAAGAAGGTTACAGATTTATCAAAAATTCACTTTAAAAATAACATGAAAAATCATTGATTATGTGGACCAGTAACGATGTCTTTTGCGTAATCTTCTTGCATATGTATTGTATGCCAACTATCTTAAAGGCTACGACACATAGACACTGGCTCTCGAGAGACGTTGAAGGGTGGTGGCCAAAACATCACGCGATCTCAATAGTTCACGTCCATGTGCTTTTAATAGTATTATCCCAATAAAACTAAGTGATTACTCAATTTATAAACTCAGTGTAGGTATCGCAAAACACCTACAATAATCTTTATTACACATTATCTAAATTATACACATGTATGGATTCTCGCAGTTTAACTTTTAGTTGGATAGTGATTCGAGTTCATATATGATGAGTTAATAAAACTACCTAAACTTTGAAAGTGTGAACTGGGGCTCCACACCACATTACAAAATATATAATCTCAACTCGATTTTACTATCAATCAACTAAAAATATGTCTACAAGAAGTGAAAGACTAAAATACCTAACTTTAAAAGAGACCAATAATGTTATCCTATTAACATTTTTAAGACCTTATCCTAATTCTATAATTATTTCTCTTTACGAGAGTATAAAAATAAAATCTCTGATTGTTTTAATGCAATTTATTCAAATAATTCACACCGAGACACGAAAATATGTATGTAATCTACGATTGGATAATGTAAAATTGCATGTGTATGAATTTCATTTATCAATATAATTTTGCTGTTTTGTCACTTATTGGTTTAATTAATGTGCAGAGTAAATTATCTACCATTGTAACCTTATATTCTTTGTTTGCTGCATAGCACGCCGTGCGCGGAGAAGAGGACGCACAATTTCGTTTAATTAAACATTTCTGACAATAGGTACGACGACATCGCTTTGGACACCGCAGCGATAACTTAACTTGTCTCCTTTTCAGTTTCAAGAATAAGGCATATAAGAGGAAATGATTAATTAAAATGGTTCGATGTCATAGAGACCTAAAATAAGTATCTGCAAACTCCGCTGGCGATGTCCACGACTGAGCCAAATGGATGACGAAAAGAAAGATTTCTAAACTCCAAAAATAATATAAAATTCAGTTTGCAAGTAAATCTTGAAAACCGGTTGATTTCGGCCTAAGTGTATATGAACGCTTTGTTCAAAAATCATTTGTATAAACCGTTTTTAACCGGTCCAATGTAATTAATATCTTTAAATTTTCAGCATTTTTTACCAATATATTCAGGATGAATCAAACAAAAACTTAACTTCACCTCTCGAGTTCCCGCCAAAAAGTCCCACATTGTAAATTCTAGGCTGACCAACGAAACGTGTCACATTTTTTTTCATATAGGGCGATGGTGCAATTAGCACACTCTACCAGTGTTAAGCGTCCCTCGCAATAAAGAATTCAAAGTCTAAAACGTATCCTGGACTTTTTAGCGGGAACTAGAGAAGTGAAAAATTGTCTATTAGGCGTATCGAGGTTTAATAGTTCATTAAACTTCAAAGTGTTTTTCGTGTGGTGTTTGTGATAATCATATAAAAGACGTGGGAACACAGGACTCGTGACCTTCCAAGGAGTCCTCCTGTCCTCAGTAAACTTAATATAAATCAAGACATTTGAGAAATCAAAGGAGACTCATACCATAGAAGCCACTCCCTCGACTTGCACATGAATTTGCAATTTTTGGCAAATTCATGTCCATTTACTAAAGGTCTTTGCTTAGGCAATATGAATATTGATTTCGATCAGAAAAAGAGCACCTCCATATGCTGACAAAAATCTATAACCAACAGTTCAATTCTACTGTTTGGAAACATTTATTTATAAGAGTAGTAAAATAGCTATGCAAATTGTGCGGAAAACAAGAGTTCATTGTCATTAGAGGTCGGAAAATACTTATTTAAAGACAACACTTTGGCGAGCTGCGGAAGGTCCCAGTAGAGCAGACGACAAGCACCAATTCTCCTCAAGTAAAGGTAAGGTAATGTTGTGGCTAAATTCTTAGCAAAACGCAATTTAGAAATAACTTTGCATATAACACACTGTTACTTATTGTGCTACAATGAAAACATATCTAAAAACTTCTTTGTACAAGTTTTGTCCTGGCTAGATCTAAAGTTAGACACCTCACATATGAGACATAAATGTTTTATTAAATTGGTTAAGGGACAACAAAGATGTCCCGATATATTATTCCATAGTAAAGACTTACAGCTCTGGTATTATGATTAGCCTCTGGACATATGTCTATATCTTGTGCTGTTGTATGCATTAATCTCACTCTGACACCTATTTGGATGGTCTCGATTTGAAAATCCCCACCGTTGAGAAATCCATTACTTTTGTGGCAATCTATTTCAAGTGTTTACAACTTGGTTACAATTTTGTTAAAGAACAAAAAGAAATATTATTGTGTCTTATTTTTGGCAAAGACAGATACAACAACAAACCGACAGTCAGGTTGTTTTATCAGGAGATCCAGATCCTAGACCAGCCTGTTAGACATATTAATCAGCTAATCAGAACTGCTGAGAATAGAGAAGTGCTGGAAAACAAGGACCTGTCAAGCTTGTTTATAACAATTATTGGTATAATAAAATCTGCAACAAGAACAATAATAGCAGAATGGATACAAACTATTTTTAAAAACCTCTGAGGGATGCCTAAGGAACACGCCTATAGAGAAGATCCAGCAATCCAGAGACAAATGTTTAGCAAGTAGGTATTGTTGTCATCAAGTGCAGAAATCAGTTAACGACTATTTATTAAGTTCAAATTTATCTAGAATTTTATTTTATGCATAATTTAATTAATATCAAGACATTTCCTTATTGCTCAATATTAGGCATATATCAATACTTCTATTTAGATTCTAAATACAAGTATTGATATATTATATGATATATACATATATGCTACAATAACCGCACCATAGTTTGCTTCTAAATTTTAAAAGCAAACTATAGTGCGGATATTGTAGCATGAGTTCTGACAGATTGGGGCGTTGTCTATTTCAAGCAAACATTTTCATTCCGCAACGCATTAAAATATTTTTATGGCATACACGAGTCGCGAAAATATAATAATCAAATATCAAGTGTTTATTGTTCTTTCAATGTATATCTTAACGTCATTTTGTTCGCAAAATGACGTTAAGACATACATTAAAAGACAAAATGACTGTGTCGAAACACAGAGGATAAATTCATTTTCCTCGATTAATATGTATATTCACATTATCGTGTAAGGGAATGTAAATTGTGCTAGTGCTTACAACGGATTTTTTTCGATTGTTGGTAATCGATTATTTCAAGTAATATGATTAATATTACATGAGGAGCATGCGAACAAAAGGTCATAAATCCACTTTTTACTTTTTCGTTTTTTTTTTTCATTTTTGCATTTGCAACACTGAAACCTACCATTTATGCTCACTAATTGCTCTTAAATCGTGTTATTTCCCCTTCAAATCAGCTATTGAAAGTGCCGAGTGCTGCCAAAAAGTAACATTTCCATCGGTTCTGTTAAAGTTTTTTAGGCATTGACAAAGCTGAATCCTGTGCAAAACGTTACATTTCCCATACTAAATGCATTGATTGATAGGTATTCTAACAAAATGCAACAATTCCAAAAATTATCTAGCAACACTGGTTAAATGTTGTGTCAATCTCACTAGAAGTGATCGTTATTTTAAAAGAGGGTACCTACCTTTTTTGTGGTGTGTAAAGTTAACTTGTGTTTTGTTTGTACTCCTTATTGTTAATAATTTTAATAATGGCAGAAGTATCCGTGGAGGAAATTAATCAAGGCAAACGAAAGAAAGATGTTCACCCGAGGAAAAGTGTTGAACAACGAAATAATAAGTAAGTTAAATAAACTATTTTCACCAGTTCCTGTAGATAGGTAGTTAGTTTTTATGTGCAATAGTACATAATACAAATAGGTAAGCAAGTATTTAATATAACTTATTCTACTTTTACAGATATGTTGATAAGGATCCGCTAGGGACTAATTTCATCCAAAAGTGTAAGCATTCACCAAAAAGTACTTATAAATGCTCGCAGTTAACCATCGCAGATGTATTACGCAACAAGAAACTTTTTTATAAAAACATTGGAAAACAAAACCAGGATATTTATTTATGTCTATTAATATCGCCTTTTTCACCTCAGCGTCATCGCGAGAGCCAAACTCAAGGAAAACCTAAACCCCGGAAATTTTGTACAACTTACTTCTTGTTGATGAGAAAAAATATGGTTCAAGTGTGTAAGACATACTTTATGAATGTTTTTGATCTTGGCATAAGACGTTTACACACTATAGCCAAGACTATTACAGAAGGACAAATTCCAAAGGAAAAACGGGGTGGAAACAGGAAAGCACAAAGTTATGCAGCTAAAAAAGAGAGTGTAATAGCTTTTATCAAAAAGTTAAAGGCTGTTGAAAGTCACTACAATAGAGAGAAGTCAAAACGTGTGTATTTAGGTTGTAATTTAAATATGGCTAAGTTATGTAAGATGTATAACAACAACGTTAGCGTTGAATTGCAAGTAAGACCTAATTTTTTCCGAAACGTATTTAGAAACAATTTCAATATTGGTTTCAAGTCTCCTGCTTCCGATGTATGCGGAATATGTACTTTATTAAAAAACAAGTTGGAATCTGAGAACGATCCACAGAAAAAACTTGAAATCATGACACAAAAAAGGATTCATATTTTGAAAGCAAATGCTTTCTACGAATTAACAAGAAAAGAGGATGATAATTCTATTTCTTTATGTTTTGATCTTCAGCAAATACACCCTCTCCCTAAACATCCAATACAAGACGCCTATTATTCAAGACAAATTTCATATTACACTTTCTGTATAGTGGGTATGAAGTCACGATCCCCTCACTTCTACATCTGGACGGAGAATGAGGCTGGCAAAGGCTGTGTAGAAATAGGGTCAGCTTTAATTTCATATTTGACAAAAACTTTGGTTATTTCTCCCAATATCAAGGTTTTGAGACTATTTTGTGATGGTTGTGGGGGCAGAACAAAAACTCCCATATTGTTCATACATTGATGTATTGGCTAACGAAAATGTCCCCTCCAAATATAGAGGAAATCCATTTGACCTTTCCAGTACGCAGACATTCGTTTCTCCCGGCAGACCGGGTATTCGGACGGGTCGCAAAAGAATTGAAGGTACACCCAACTTGTTAACGACGGAATAAATGAAAATGTAAAAAGCTAGGGTACTTGCATATGTATAGATAATAGTTTCGCTTGTATAATTGTTTCTCTTTAGTGTCTTATAAATGTATGAAAATGTATGAATATCTCTTAATATCATTAGGTTTACACTATTTGTATAATGTCCATTTTATAACTATGTATTGTGTAATTGATATTAAAATGATCCCTAGTGTGTCTTTTATTACCCTATTAGGATAATTATTGGTGAATAGGGTAAGTAGGGCATGCTAGGGATAAGTTATGGGCGCTATGGCGTTCGGGAAACAACTGAGCGCTCCGCCACCTGGCGGACGAATATAATATTTATAGTCCTGAAGCGGGGGACGGGGTTACGTAAATATGTCGCGCAAACCGCGCACCCCGTCCACTCGAAACCGAACGTTATAGCGTCATGATCTTATTAGATCCCTCTTAGGCTAGTTTACATCTAAGTTTTATCTAATAAGAATCTTGTAAATGTATAAAAATGTATAACAGTGTCTTGTATGAATAAATGATCCCCCGCGGGGTAGCGGGAGGGGTACACATGTAGAAAAGTAGAAGGGGAAGCCAAAATGGAATAAAAGACGAACCATTTTGGGCTTCCGGCATTCCGATCAGCGGCACCACTCCGAACACTACAAACGGTCAACCAAGTGACTAGGACAAGTAGTAGAACAACAAGTACCTCTGCCCCCTGCCCCCGGCTCTGCTGATATTATCGAAGAAAAGGAAATAAGGCGTTATTATTGTACAACATCCCCTATATATACAGTCCACATCCCCCGGCGACCTATAAGGTTGTAGGACAATACTGTCCTCGATCTGTTGAAGAGATCGCAGTAGACAAAAGTGTCCTCAACATCGATGGTCCTTCGAGCCGGATAAGAAGAATCAGCGTCCACGGTTCATCGAGTCGCCGAATCAAGAATTGCACGGCGTTGTTTAAGGAAGAAACAGCGGGAAGAGACGACGCGTCGTACTCGTCCGTGCATACAAGTCTTGATTTACGTCTTGATTTCCACGTCCTGATTTCCACGTCATAAACATCTCAATTTCCACGTCATAAACGTCTCAATTTCCACGTCATAAACGTCTCAATTTCCACGTCATAAACGTCTCAATTTCCACGTCAAAAACTACAAACCGTTGTTTTCACAATGCCGTCAACAACGAGATCACAGAGCCGGACGGGATCGCAGAGCGGAGCACAAACCACTACGGAATCAACATCTGCCACCACGGAGTCCACAGCCACGACTTCCGCTACCACGGGCACAGGCACCACAGCGACAGGGACGACGACCACCAGCGGCGGTACTACTAGCACCGAGGCCACTATGAAGACGACTTCGGCGGCAGCGGACGTCACGATCGTTCCACGAGCCGCAAGCGTCACGGCGAGGTCACACCGCTCTACCGCATCCGCCAAGAAGAAGGAACGTCTGGAGGTCGAACGTACCTTACTACAGCTGCGCCTGCAAGCCAAGGAGCAGGAACTCAGGCTAGCGGAATTAGAATCGGGCTCCGAGGCAGATGATGAAGAAAAGGAAGACAAAGACCAATCGTTCCGGTTAGAAAAATGGTTGAACCGGAACGACGCACCCCCCCCTGTACCCCCGCAGGAGGCGGAGCCTAAGTCTCGCAAGATCTCGCCGATAAAGTATGAAGGAGGACGAGGACGGGGAGCTTACACCGCCAATGATGAAGATGACGGAAATAAGCACCGAGAGCATAGTACGTCTCGGCCCGCACGCCCTACCGCAGACATCGTGGAGCAAATGGCCTCTGCGATCTCCAAGGCGGTGAAGATATCGGCGAGGGAGACACCAAGGTATATAACCGAGCTGCCTACGTTCGACGGACATGGCAGCGCATGGTTGGGGTTCAAGGGCGCGTATGAGGATTCAAGGCGCGCCTTCATGAAGAGCGACAACCTGGCACGGCTAAGAAAGAGCCTAAAGGGTACCGCTATGGAGGCGGTAGCAAGCCTATTCACCGCCCACCGAGAGCCGGACGAAATTATGGAGGCTCTCGGAAGAAGATTCGGGAGGCCGGATGCACTCGTCGCGTATGAGGCAGAAAACTTGCGATATTTGCGCAAGCTGACCGACGAGCCCCGCGACCTCTGCGTATTCGCCAGTAAGGTGGCCAACGCCGTGGCCACCATACAGGAAATGAAAAGGGAGAACTACCTCTATAGCCCCGAGTTAGTCCGGGCTATAATGGACAAATTCACCCCAATAATGAAGAGCAAATGGTACGACTTTGCGAGCGCATGGGAACACGAGGTGCCTACACTAAACCTACTATCGACATTCCTGAACATAGAAGCCGATAAGTGCAGTGCCTACGCACCACCCGAAATCATTAATCCCATCGCCGTACCTGCAAGAGAAAGGTCCGTACCTGCGAATATAAAAGAAAAAGCAATAAGAAGGAAAACCGAACGTACATACAGCGCCACTACCGACGGAAAGGGGAAGCCCGAATACAGCGCCCCTACCAACGGAAGATGGAAGTATGAACACAGCGCCTCTACCGACGGAAAGGGGAAGCCCCAATACAGCGCCCCTACCAACGGAAGATGGAACTATGAACACAGCGCCTCTACCGACGGAAAAGGCAAGTTTGAATACAGCGCCTCTGCCAACGGAAAGGGGAAACATGATTACAGCGCCACAACCGACGGAAAAATGAAGCTTTGCCCACTATGCAAGGAAGATCACAGCTTGCCTTCGTGCAAACAATTTGCAGACAGCGATATCGACACCCGCTGGGAAATAGCAAAAAGAAATAACATCTGCTTCCGTTGCCTGTCTAGCAACCATCGCCGGGGCAACTGCCGAGTTAAGCCATGTGGGCACAGCGGTTGTGGGATGGCACATCATCGGCTGTTACATCATACGCGTCGGACTCCATCGCCAATAGTGAAGACAGACGAGCCCAAAGAAGAAATAATTACGTCTACAACGGAAGTTGTCAACAAGGCCACCTCCGCAAATTCAATACCACATCGACGCCGAGCGTATCTAAAGATAGCACCCGTAGTGCTTGCCGGACCACACGCGAAGGTACATACGTACGCGTTGTTCGACGAAGGCAGCACCGTCACCATCATTGAGGATGCTATAGTAGACTCCCTTGGCATCAACGGGCCAGTTGACACGATGTCCATACAGGGCATCAACGGCGGAGAAACAAAACACGAGAAAAGCCGCACTATCGACGTAAAAATACAAGGGCTGCATTCGGACAGCGTGCACACATTGAAAGGCGCACGTACCATCAAACGTCTAAACTTCACATCGCAGACTGTCGGAGAAACGGACCTAGAAGACTGCACACACTTAGATGACGTCAAGGACGAGCTCATCTATAAAAATGCATGCCCTAAGATTCTCATCGGACAGGACAACTGGGAGTTGATCGTCTCCCGTCAGATCCGAGCGGGAAAAAGAAACAAACCAGTAGCATCGCTAACGCTACTGGGATGGGTACTGCATGGATGCCGCACTTCAGTATGTGAACCCGTCACCTTCTGCGGCCACATCAGCGAGAAGCGCGACGAAATGGAGGAGTTAATGAAGAACTTCTTCAAATTGGAGTCACTGGGCATCGAGCCGAGGCAAACAAAGGATGACCCGGAGCAGCGAGCTATCGACATTTTGAGTAAGCAAAGTCGACGGTTACCTGACGGGCGGTTCGAAACCGGACTCCTATGGAAAGAGGATAATGTAAAGATCCCTAACAATTATGGGGATGCTCTCAAACGGCTGCACAACCTAGAAAGAAAACTCGACCGCGACCCGGAGCTTAGGGAGAAATACAAGGAACGTATGACGAACCTGTTAGTATCCGGATACGCCGAGCCTGCGACTACAGCGCCACCTGCAGACAAGACGTGGTACTTGCCACATTTCGCCGTCATCAACCCGGCAAAGGAGAAGATCCGAGTCGTCCACGATGCCGCTGCGAGATCCTTCGGCCGCAGCCTGAATGATATGCTGCTGTCAGGGCCTGATCTACTTCAATCACTGCCCGGAGTCATCATGAGATTCCGTCAACATCCCATTGCAGTGTCAGCGGACATCAAGGAGATGTTTATGCAAGTCAAGATACGACCGGAAGAGCAAGACGCACTACGCTTCCTATGGAGGGGAGACGAAAGAGGCAACACACCACCACGTGAGTACAAGATGACGTCAGTCATATTTGGGGCAACGTCATCACCATGCACAGCGCTGTACATCAAGAATCGCAACGCCACCGAGTTCGCACATGTAAACGAACGCGCCGCCAAAGAGATCCAAACAAACCACTACATGGACGACTTCATAACCAGCTTCCCAGACAAGGAGGAGGCTGCGAGAGTCGTAAAGTCGGTCGACGAGATACACCGTCGAGCCGGCTTCCATTTACGGGGACGGGTGTCCAACAAGAAGTCCGTCGTCAAACAATTTTCGTCGGATCCCGGAACCACGACAGTCACCATAGGCGGGAGCGAGATAGAGAAGACACTCGGCCTCCTATGGCAGGTAAATGAAGACTGCATCGGCTTCCACATAAATGCTATGAAGACACCACCCGACGTAATAGAAGGTAGACGTCCACCCACCAAGAGGGAAGCACTCAGCGTGATAATGTCGCTGTTCGACCCGCTCGGACTCGTATCGCCGATAACTACTCCGGCGAAACGACTTATGCAAGATACATGGAGTCATGGAACGAGCTGGGACGAACCGCTTCCCGAAGAGCTGCAACCAAGATGGAGCGCGTGGCTTTATACACTACGCGCTCTAGAAGAACTTCGCATTCCCCGCTGCTATGATGTAAAACCGGCCGTAAGAAGAGAATCCGCACGCGACCAGCGCAAGTTCGTGCCATTAGAAGCGCATCATCTCATCCAAGCCGAACATCTCTGGACGAAGGCAGCGCAAGAAGACAGCTACGCATGCGAACGCAAACGCATCGAGCGTAGCACCACACCGGCGGGAGACGACAAACTCGCCGGTCTAAGTATTATCATGGGAACGGACGGACTACTAAGACTAAAAGGAAGAATCGCTGCCACAGAAGGGATTAGCGAGGAAACGGCAAATCCAGCTATACTAGACGGCGCACATGACTACACGAAGATGTACATAGATCATGTACATAGGAAGATGCATCATGGGGGCGTCGAGCTAGTGGTGAATGAAGTACGACAGCGATTCTGCATTATGAAAATTCGCCCTACAGTACGGGGCGTTTTAAAGGTATGTATAACATGCAAGTTGAAGAAGGCGAAACCAACGAATCCAGCCACCGGGGATCTGCCGCACGCGCGTGTAGCACATCACGCGCGCCCGTTCACCTTCACCGGGCTCGACTACTTCGGTCCACTCGAAGTAACCGTGGGCCGACACCGAGAAAAAAGGTATGTCGCCCTATTCACCTGCATGACGACAAGGGCCGTCCACTTGGAAGTAGCGGCATCACTCAGCGCAGACTCTGCTATATCTGCGCTGCGAAGATTCATGGGGCGACGCGGCTACCCAAAGGAGTTGTGGTGCGACAACGCCACCAACTTCAAAGCCGCGGAAAGACAACTCAACGAGGCCGCACTCACTGCGGTCCGAGAAGAGACAACAGCGAAGCACATCACGTGGCGTCACGTTCCCCCCTCCGCCCCCTTCATGGCCGGGGCCTGGGAACGCATGGTTCGCACGGTGAAAGAAGGCCTGCGAGCAACGCTACACGAAAAGTACCCGAGCGACGAGACACTCCACACACTGCTCGTCGAAGTAGAAAACACGGTCAACTCCCGTCCACTCACACACGTGGCAGTAACACCAGGGGAACCGGAGGCGCTCACACCCAATCACCTGCTGCTGGGACCCAATTCCCATGTCCCAGCACCGGGCGCCTTCACCGAAGAAGACATAGATGCACGCGCGCATTGGCGGCGCGCCCAGCGGCTAGCCGACACCTTCTGGAGCCGCTGGGTACGAGAGTATCTCCCCCTGCTTCAATACCGGCGGGAGCCCCGCACGATCGGCGAGGCACCACGCGTCGGAGATTTAATCATCGTGTGTGACGCAAATCTACCAAGGAACACATGGCCGCGAGGAAGAGTCATCGCTACGTACCCCGGGCAAGACGGCGAAGTGCGCGTCGTCGACCTACAAACGAGCAACGGACACGTTCTGCGGCGACCCACAAAGAAGATCGTCGTTCTACCGGTTAGGTCGCGAGACGGCGACGGCGGGAGTATGTTAACGACGGAATAAATGAAAATGTAAAAAGCTAGGGTACTTGCATATGTATAGATAATAGTTTCGCTTGTATAATTGTTTCTCTTTAGTGTCTTATAAATGTATGAAAATGTATGAATATCTCTTAATATCATTAGGTTTACACTATTTGTATAATGTCCATTTTATAACTATGTATTGTGTAATTGATATTAAAATGATCCCTAGTGTGTCTTTTATTACCCTATTAGGATAATTATTGGTGAATAGGGTAAGTAGGGCATGCTAGGGATAAGTTATGGGCGCTATGGCGTTCGGGAAACAACTGAGCGCTCCGCCACTTGGCGGACGAATATAATATTTATAGTCCTGAAGCGGGGGACGGGGTTACGTAAATATGTCGCGCAAACCGCGCACCCCGTCCACTCGAAACCGAACGTTATAGCGTCATGATCTTATTAGATCCCTCTTAGGCTAGTTTACATCTAAGTTTTATCTAATAAGAATCTTGTAAATGTATAAAAATGTATAACAGTGTCTTGTATGAATAAATGATCCCCCGCGGGGTAGCGGGAGGGGTACACATGTAGAAAAGTAGAAGGGGAAGCCAAAATGGAATAAAAGACGAACCATTTTGGGCTTCCGGCATTCCGATCAGCGGCACCACTCCGAACACTACAAACGGTCAACCAAGTGACTAGGACAAGTAGTAGAACAACAAGTACCTCTGCCCCCTGCCCCCGGCTCTGCTGATATTATCGAAGAAAAGGAAATAAGGCGTTATTATTGTACAACATCCCCTATATATACAGTCCACATCCCCCGGCGACCTATAAGGTTGTAGGACAATACTGTCCTCGATCTGTTGAAGAGATCGCAGTAGACAAAAGTGTCCTCAACACAACTATAATATCAAAAGAAGAATATAATGAGATTTATTCAAAATTTGGACAAGTTCATAAATTAGGCGAACACTGGGAGTTGTACGATGTTAAAGGGTTGGAGAAATTCTTTAAAAAAATTGAGAAAATACAAGACTTGAAAAGAATACACTTTAATAAAGTAATTGTCAATTCTAAAGTTCAAGGCAGAATCCAAACTTTTGAAAACTTCAAATTCAGCTCAGGAGAAGAGCCATCGATTAATTTAATTAAAAAGAGACAGTCCTATGACTTGGTAACTATGGGTAAATTACGTATAGGGCGTTTAATAAGCAGGGCAAAGATAAACAATGTCATTAACTTATTAGAAAAAATATATGGAAAGGAATGGGTTGATGATGAAAAGCTGGAGTGGTATAAAAGTATATTACTTACTGATGATGACTATGGAGAAATTGGCGATGATGAAGAAGAAATGCAAAATTTATGTGACTGTGTAGAGCTAGAACCAGTATGTCTTCACATTTAATCTTATACTTATTTCTCTGATTAAATTTTGTCTTGTAAAAACTATCAATTATTTTTCTTGTCTTCATGTAACATTTCCATTAATACCCTAACAAAAGGTCACAATTCCAAAAACAATTCCAACAAAACGTAACATTTCCAGTAGTGTCTATCAATATGTCACATTTCCAATTTTATAACTTAAATAACTTACTAACCGATGTACGAAAAAACAATGTAGTATATGTAATCAGTAGATTTACCTCTTTACCAGAATTTACATAAAAAAAAATTTGAAAAACACCATAATTCGATACCTTTATTGGTTTTTGTTGATTTCCCAACATTTTTAAAAGATGGATTTATGACTTTTTGTTCGCATACTCCTCACATATAGTATTAATTATATAATTTTATTAAAATATTGTACTTAAATTTAAAAAAGTCCGGTTTTTATTTTGATGCTTCGATCCCGTTTTATTATTATATTTATATAATCATGCAAATCATACACATTATATTTCCTGGCTTCTAACTTTCTAGTTTTAGTTTATATGTATTTGGGTTGTATTTTAATAATAAATTGAATAGACATTTAAGAAAGACATTTAAATAGAAAAGTTAACTTCCTTATCAAGGATCGATTAACGTTATATTTCATAGTTATAATCAATAATTAAAAAAAAAAGAATAACTAGGCTATCCAATAACAAAGTCTCATCGCTATTTTTTTGACTGTCAGCTGTCAGAGCTCATGCTGCAATAACCGGAGTATAATTATCATTTTTATTACTCATATAATAAAAAAATATAGAATCTCGTGTGAAAATAGAAAAATTATAAAAGTAGAGAAAATAAAATTTATTTTGTTTCTATATTGATTTCATTTTTAACAAAAATAATAGTAATTGATTGATATTAGTAGAAGTATGTTCATGCCATCGTTTTTACCTAATATACTGTCTTTGACTCTCTTTAACGTCTTATTTGTTTATTATAGATCACAGAGCGTTTGTGTTGTCACCAGCAGATATCAAACGGGTCTTCACCTCAACGCTGTATTTTTGAAGACACGCGAATGTTTTGCAGCAACACAGCATTGCAGCAAGTCCTTGCTGGTGAGTGAAGACACTATGGAGTTAGTAGTTGTTAACGCGCCTGCATAGAAAGTGGTGCCCACTGGTGACGAATATATTTAGGTAAAAGAGATGTCAAGATACAGAGATAAGAAGAGGCTGGCAAGGGCATAATCACAAACAGGTTCTTCACCTCAATGCTATTTTTGATGACACAATACCTGTTTTGTTGTAATGGACAACATTCATATTTTTAATGTAATATAAAATCATGAAATACGTGTTAATTTTTAGTTAGATATAATAGTTTCAGTGTACTGATTGACATATTAAAATATTTCACACTACTTTTGAAGGACCTTATATATCGTTAATCAGGTTCTTAGTTTTTTAAATACTTTGACGGTTTATGAAATCTCCTATTGATATATATCGTATTGCCATTAAATTGGCAACATTCATTCCCTCTAATAACAAACGCACAGAAACCTTATCATTATAATTCTAGTCTAAGTATTCGTACACCTATTCCTTAAGATAAGAATAAAACTTATACAATCATGTCATTCTTGTAAAAAAAAAACTTGAGATCCTTGGATAATATTTATTCACATGTACTGTTGCGCGTTGCGCGTACACACTACACGCGGTGCGAGTAATGTCTATCGATAATATCCTGATCTCGAATACTAGACCCCTATAGATAGTATTAACAAGTGTCGATTAAATTTATCGATATTGAGTTTTTGAAACGTCAGTACCGGCAATATTATCGATACTATCGAACATAATAGTATCGATAACATATCTCAATTTTACGATATTAATATTATGGGTTTAATCGACGCATGTTGATCTTATATTATCGATAGTACGACTGATTTAGAAGGTCACATATCGATAGTCAAACTATCGATAGCTACCTGCTATCGATTAAACTATCGTTTTTCTTTGAGTTTTTTGTATAAACGCAAGTACTCGTGTGTGCACATGTGAGGAAATTTATCGGTGTGCGTGTGTGTGTTCACACCGCGAGTGTGGGCAGCATTCCTCAGCACCGGCTGAGAGCGTAACGTCAAAATGTTAAAAAGTCCATTGGGTTATAACGTCCAAATGTCACAATGTCCAAAGGTTAAAATGCCCAAGTGTCATAATGTTCAATTATCAAATTGAATAATGTGTAAATTCAAATAGATAAACGTTATAAACAACTAACAACAGAAAAATAACACTTAAATAACAAACTTCTCGTTTACATTACATTAATGTTATATAACTATGTCAATATTTTAATAATATTTTATAAGAAATTCATCACTTATTTTCTCTATTATATATAGAGTTTCACTATTCTTCTCTCTGTTATACTTTTTATAAAGTATAATATCCACGTTACGCCGTTGCTGCGCAGTTTTAGGTTGAGGTTTGATTATATGTTACCTATCAGTAATAAAAGTGTTAAGTGTATTTTGTCATTTTAAATGGACATTATAACACTTGGGCATTTTGATATATGGACATTATAACCCAATGGACTTTTTAACATTTTGACGTTATGCTCCTAGAGGCTCGGGGCAGTGGTGGTGCGCCGCAGTTACTTCGCACATCAAGGATTGGTCGTCACGTCTTTCTTTGCTTCTTCCATACTGCTTGCAATTTTACCTTCATCTTTTGTGTCTTCAGCTGGAAACGAAAAACATATTTGGAATTAAAAAAACTTTAAAAATCATCTAAACATATAATAAAAACGTAATAAAGCGTTGTCTACACCTGGAATCATCAACAATTCCCGAGGGATGTAACAGGATTAATGGCAGATCATAATAACAAACACAATATACTAATTTTATATTTGTTAGTTGGGATGACATCCACGAGTTTTCGCCAAAGTATGAAGTAAACAACTGTCATACTTTTCATACTATGGGCATTGCAAACAGACTGGACAACGTGAACAGTGCTGCAGTCTCCATGAAAATACATATTTTTGTAAAATTAGATATAAGTACATACTAACATAGTTTCTTAAATTACATAATAATTTTCGAAGATTTGTTTTCATATGTTTGGCAATTTTATTTGTATTTTATTAAATTTTAGTGTCTCATTTATTATTCTTAGTTCTTCTAGATAGTTTTACTTTCCTATCAGTCACTGCAATACTCAATTAAGCTTTAAAACAAAAAAAAGTCAATAGGAAATCTTTAATTTACAAAACAATTGAGTTTTATCGATGCAAGGTAATATTATTTGAGAAAAATACAAAATCTTGAATATCTCGGAAACTATCAACGTTTGGGAAGGGTATATAATCGTTACACTCCATACTACCACCTCTTGAAAGGAACTGTTCTATTTACCAGTAATCCTGTATACATTTGATAGCAATGATATTGTGTAACGTATAGTAAGTGTGTGTGCAACGTATTATATATACCCTTGATCTCGTCCTTGGGTGCGAGCCCGTCCTTGTCGAGGCGCGGGCGCTTGCGCGGCTGCGGCACGCCGCGGTATGACCGGTTGTCGCGCCGCCCGCCCTCGCCCTCGTCCTCAGAGTCCGACAGATTGCCGTCCGCTGTGATGCGCTTGTCCTGGATACAATCAAATAATTAATAAACGGCAAATCACAATGGCACGCGTCCCTCGTATGGAGAAGTACACCGTTTTTCAATTTCTTACCTCTTTTTCTTCGTAAAAAAGGTTTGAAAAATTACAAAACATGTAGTGAATTTAAAAATGACGACGTTGAAGTTATAGTCTTTCAAGTTAAATGTTGACAAATCGTGCCGAGGAGCGTGTAACGTCTCGATACATTTACATACAAATTACATACATACATCTGATATATCGTTGAGTAATGTTCTTGAAGTTCTACAACTTTTGACCAAGTGTACCGTTGTAATGTACAGTATGAGGAATTTTGATATTTTTTTTTTTTTTGTTCCGTAATTTTTATATGTTGTAGTAACAGAGTTACATTAGATTTTTTTAGGTAACCGCCTAACCTAACCGCCAAAGGTGTCGTACCTTTGGCGGTTAGTATAAAAACTCACACTCCAAAATTAAAGTTATCATTTTTTTTTCATTTTCAATTGAGAACGAAATATGAAAGACATAACAACATTAAGCTTGTAAGTGACTATGACAAGTTTTAATTTCATTCGAATATCTCAGATAGTTTGGAAGATTAATGAAGATTAATCAGCTCCAATGAAGTCGGAAATATTCCTTTCTAGTCACGCCTATGGTTTTTTATAGGGGAAAAAATACAATTCCGATGAGTCAGTGAAAAACGCCTTCAGAGAATTCATGGATTCCCGTCCCCGGGAGTTCTATAGCAGAGGCTTCAATCAACTTCCATTAAAATGGTAAAAGTGCATTGATATTAATAATGGACAAAACCTCGATTTATTAAATTAAATATATAAATATTAATATTAAATATATAATTTTCACACAAAAAGAAATTGAATATAAAAAATCCATATAAAAAAACGGCAATTTATTTTATTTATATTCAAGGAAGATACAACAGTGGGTGGTTATTCTATTCCAAGCACACATAAGTAGAAAATTTACATAAAACATACACTACTGATCAGGAATCCTCACAAATAATAAAGTAAATCTAATAATAACATTATAGGCCTGATGCAACAATTAGGCACTACTTAATCATCAAAATCACCATCCAGTTCTAGTTGATAAGATACCGCCAAGGCTCGCTTTATTGATGCCACATTAGTTGAGAATAAATCCACATCAATAGGCTTTTTAAAAAAAAATACAGCCCGCGTCATGTGTTTTCTATAATTCGTTCTAGCAAAAGGTGCATGAAGCAACATTAGTTTACGTATATTAACTAGTTGTGGGTGCAATTTGATACCAGTCAACAAGTCAGGATAGTCAACTAGATTGTTTGCTATGCTCACAAGGCAGCAGCTCTGCAATGTTACGCCTTTCAACCAAGGGAAGAACTACTGTTTTTGACTACTGTCTTCTACCCTAGGCATTGAAGCACTTTTCCTCTAATTACATAGCACGCTTGGTTAGTAGTAGACTTTTTTTTAATTTTTTTGGAAACTTTGACTTTTGTTTTAAGACTTTTAGCAACGCTGAACAAAACCATGCTGAATTGGGCCGAAATGACTTAGTGGGAATAAATTCGCATGCTTATATAGTTTAAAATAAAAAAGAGCAAGTGGGTCGTCTAGGGAATCAGACTATAATAACGTTGCCCAATCGATATCATTTAAAGCGTTACAGATCGAGGTGCAGTCACCACGGTCGTAAACATACTTTTAATTTTCGGATAAAGGTTGAATTTCTGTGTATTCCCAAGTAATGCACAACGACCTATGGATGAGCATCCTCGGGTAGTAAACAAACTTAAGAATTTGATAAGGATTTTTGAGGAATCCATGGATACCCGTCCACGAGACTTTTACAGGTGTAGCATCAATCAACAGCTGTCCGTGAGGTGGTTAAAGTGTGTATATAATATAGGTCAATATTTTGACTATAATAAATATGTAAATGAAGATCTTCGCACTTCATTCCGAATTCACTATAGTGGTGGCTCTATGGAGTTTGTGCCAATCTGTGGTTACTCTATGATTGAGGCAATGGAGGTTTGACAGAGGGGCTTGTCTTTTTTAAATCGAATATTATTCGAAGTTTACAATTGAATCTAGTGACAAAATACAATAAAGGGATTTGTTTACTTATGTTGAAATAAACTTCATAGAGAGAATTAAATAGAGAATCAATAGCTTTAAATGTTGTTTCTCTTTTCAGGTAAGATTTGTACACCTTATAAATTGATGTCAAATGTATTGCCACATTGGGTTTAATAAAAACAATCTCTTTTCAGAGCAACGCAATTTGGTTTTGATTTCGAGATTCCTACATTGTCTCTAGTGTTTGTTAAAGCACATTATAAATTGTATTTTTATATATATTTTTTTCAGTTTCTAATACCTCTGAGGGTCGTCAATTCGCTTCAATAAAGCAATATTAAATAATCCAGTAGGGCATGTTCCTTTAATCAGCAGAATTGGTAGACGGCCCCCAAGATGGTAAGTGGTCATATCGTTGTTCTTATAGTCACCTGTAGCATTAGGCGACGCGCTGCCGACCGGGCCCTATTCACACTATTATTACATTTATATATGTGAGTTATAAAATTACCTTTTCACTTTGCGGCAATCTTTCGTCCTTCTCTACTTTGTCTTCATCATCAGATTCATCATTTACCGTGTCTTCTGGAATGGCTTGTACCTGAGACAAATATAATTATTGTACACACGTAAATAAAATTACACTTTAAATTAATCTAGCATTTGCCTGTAGATTTCATCTTTGGACACTCTTTCAGATGAATTGTTTTTGAACAGTCTTATAAAACATGGTATATTTCCAAAACTACTATATAATTTTCATAAAAGTATATTACGACATTTCGTGGAGTAAATACTACATAATTCAGAGTACCATATTAAAATCCATCAAGTAATTTGGAAGTTTATTTCAGACATACAGGCAAAGATATCTCGGACTATTCTATATACATTTTGACTGAATTTTAATCATTATTAGACACTACGTCGTTCGGCAACATCACGTGGGCTTTATAAAAAGTAGATTTTTATTACAAGGTTTTAAATGGGGTCATTACAATCCACGATGAAAAGTTTGAAACATACATACCTGAACACCAGGCGCGTGCGGCAACATTCGTAGGTTTTCAAATAGTCTTGTTTTGATTTTTTCGAGATACTCCGCTGTGTTTTGATTGGACATGTTACTTGGCGATATGTGCAGCTTGAAGTCCGGTCCGAAGTACTCGAAGTAATCATTGTAGGGAAGTTCGTTGGCGATCTCAACGCCGAGGGCAACTGATGTCTCGTACGTCCAGCACCGAGATACGTTGCGAATTGTGTATCTGTATAGTGAACAGTGTTGTATTTTAGATATGCTGTAGATATCTTTCAATATACAATAACCAGTACTTTTATCGTCCACTGTTGGGCACGGGCCTCCTCATGCATTTTATCTCGTGCATGAGGAATGTATGAACTTATAAAGGCACGCTGTCGGTGGGCAGCAGGTTGGCGAGTTCACTCTTTTAGGGGCCGTGTAGTTCGGGAGTAGTGTAGTTCTGAGGAACTTCAGCCATTGTAGGTGGCTTCATTATCACTTAGTTGCTTTTTAAGACACTTGTAATATTCCAAGTAATTAACTAAATGTAAATTTAAATACTGTAATTTTCTAGCAAAGCTAGAAATAGAAAGAGAAATACAAGATTCCTTGGTCCTAAATAGTTCTTTTGGATTGTACAGTAGCCAAAAATTTGATCATGATAGTAATTTCTCAAAAAAGCAATTTATGGTCTGGCATTTAGAATGCCAAATGTCAAAAACCAAGCCACTTAATGACGTGGTTAAGATTATCTTCTATTAATAAGACTATAAAAGGGTCTTTCTCACCATCTCTTGATACTTTAACAGAAGGTATCAGAAAGTTAGTTCTACTTTATCAGAAAGTCCGTATCAGCTAGATTTAATTGTATCTATTAGATTATGACAGTTACTGTATCAGGATGCCTTAAGTTAGAAGGTGGCGAGAAAGGCCCCTAAGACTGAAATGAATCTGTGAAAACTGAAATAGTTTTTATTTTGACACTATTTTTTTGTTTATATTCATTCTCAGCTGTAAGCTTATTTAAAAGAATACAATAAATATAAAAAAGTTAGATCAGGCGATAGAGAATAATGAGCGAGCTACACAAATGCCTATTAAATAAACGATACTCACCCTCCGCCGCCGACGAGTAGGAACGGCAGGCCGAATCTTTTGACCAGTTCGACGCAACGTCCGTGGCCGCGCACCGTCAGGTTGAAGCAACCCAGCCGATCACCTGACAGACAAACATTATAATTATTACATAGATAGATAAAACTCTTTATTGCACACCAAAACAAAACAGTAAAAGACATTGTAACACACGAAATGCACAAAAGACAGTCTTAATAGTGATCTCTGCCAGACAACGTTCGGGTAGAGAGGAATAAATATTATTTTAATTATAAAGTAGAGTCAATTTAATAGGCCACTTTTGACAAGTGTCAAACTGGTTGTCATAGTGAGGTAATCTAACATAAATTATCGATTAAAGACAAAAATCGATATATAAGTCGTATAAGGCCGATCCAGCTGCGTCGAGGGGTGAGACAAGGAGAAGTTACATCAAATGTTCACAATACATTTAGGATGGTGAACTGGAAAGGAGGTGGAATCATGTGAATAGTGAGTACATCTCGCAACTTCCTTTCGTCAATGACATAGCCATCGTGGCAGAATCGCTGGATGATTTGAGCTAGATGCTAAATGACCTTAACGAAATATCACGCGTCGGTCGCGGAATGAACTTAAAGACGAAACGAAAATCATGTCCAATGAACATGATCTTCCGGGACTGGTAGACATCGAATGTGTGGCATTCGAAGTTTTGACTATTATGTCTACCTTGGGCAAACCATCCAACTAGGCAAGTTAAACTTCATCAACGAGGCGAAATACACATTAAACTTGGCTGGGCACTATTTGAGAAAAAGTGTCGACTCTTCTCGTGGCCTATACCACAATGCTTGAAGGCGAAAGACTTAGACGCTATGACGTATGGTGCTGAAACGTGGCCTCTAACGGTAGGGCTGAACCATAAGTTCAAAGTCACTCAGAGAGCTATGCTCGGGGTTTCTTTGTGGGATAGGATCCGAAACGTACATTGGCCAAAGAACTAAAATCGCCAACATGGCTCGTAGATTCGGCATGTTAAAGTGACAATGGGCGGTCATATTTGCCGCAGGACCGATGGGGTAGACGAGCCCACGAATGGAGGCCACGTACCGGAAAGCGCAGTGGAGGACGCCCTCCAGCCAGGTGGACTTCTGTTTGAATCAAATTAAAACACTATTTTAAACCTCAAAACCAAGTATTGTTTTAATTTAACCAATGTTGTTTTAATTCTACAATATCTTTTGTTATAAAAATATCGATATTACCGAAAATCTTGGATTTCCGATATTTGTAATATTTTAATACCGTTAATATCGGTTTTAGTAAATACGGATGGTATTGCGAACCCTAAAACTTAATGATCACATCTATATATGATCACGTTCATATGGACATATGGACGCAGTCCGTGGTTTCAGGCTTTGGGGAAGATGAATAGAATGTCTATGTATCGCGAATGTCCATGGGCGACAATATCCACGTAAGTGGTAGCACCAAGTGGATTGTCTCCACGCCTGCTAAATTATATCTATAAAAAAAATGTATGTAACATCATGTTAGCTATATAACATTACCTGTGAGTGAGTCAGCCCCGCACTGCAGCACCACCGCGCTGGGCTGGAAGGTCTCCATGACCTTGGAGATGATAGGCACGAAGATAGACTCGTACGACTCGTCGTCCATGCCGTCGCGGAGAGGGATGTTCACCGCATAGTACTTGCCCTTGCCCGCGCCGATGTCGCGGAGGTCACCTGTTTTGAACAGTTTATGAAGCCAGCTCAACTTTTATTGTTCCATATGGACCCAGATCAACTTAGTTACCAATTACATAATGGGTGAAATCAGCTCAATAGAAATTACATGGAAATTACGTGAAATTAGCCATGTGGTTTCCGCCCGACCGTGAGCCCGTGGGCGTCGAAAAGGGCGACTACAGGATAACAAAACCACTACTACAAGCACCGAGGAACTACACCACCTCTACACCACCAAGCCAGCGAGGCGTTTTAAAGCCATATTTCCCTCATTGCACAATACAATGTGTATGCGCCCCGTGTCCAGCGTGTTTTTACGATAAAATTAAAATTTCTAATTTAAAATTTCATTGTTTCAAGATTCTTTTGTTGCATGTTTTAGATGGAAACATGCAACATGTCATTGTTAAGAAAAAGTACCTGTTAAAAAATATATTTTCTTTTAAGATTTCACGTAAGGTACAATTCCAAACTGGACCGTAGACTGCAGACGGCAGCAGCAAACCGCAGGCGACAGTGACGCTGCGTTCCGAATGTGGTTCATACAAAACTATAGAAACCAGAAGTGTGGCCTGTGACAGTTTGCTGCTGCAGTCTGCGGTCCAGTTTGGAATTGTACCTTAAAGTTACAAAATGTCTAGATAACGAGAATGGGCATAAATAATGTTGTTTTTCCTAGACAATCTAATCTCAGCCTTTATAACCTCCCACTACAGGGCACAGGCCTTCCCTAGTAAATCACTAAGGAGGTTTCGGGCCATAATCCGCGACGTGGGCCTTATTAGTGGATATAAATACTCCATATATATATATTTTTTTTTCTGGAGCATGTTCCAGAGCTAGTAATAATTTTTAAAAAATCTGTACTTAAGCAGAATCTCAGTGGTAAATGCCGAGGATTTGAACTCACAAATGAAAGTCGAGAATAGATACCCCTAGGTTATTAACATATAAGAAAGAGTTTAAACAATGTAAGATCAGCAATATACTATCCAATGCAATGATCGAGAAAATTAATTACTGATTAACTAAAGAAATTTAAAACAAATTCACTAACCTGTGCCAGGGAAATACTCCCCATATTTATGAAATGACACTGTCATGACTCTATCTGTTGTATAAAAGGCCTCTTCAACACCATCACCGTGATGCACATCTATATCAATGTATAATACTCGCTGGTGATATTTCAATAACTCCAATATGCCCAGAACAATGTCATTCACATAACAGAAACCTGATGCTTCAGATTTCTTGGCGTGATGGAGGCCACCACCCCAGTTGATGCAGATTTCTGATGCCTAAAAAAAGGTTGATTAGGTCGTTTTATAGAAAATAAAATGTTGCAAGTCTAGCACTAAAGTTTATATGTTCCCACATGTGTATTAATATCACATTAAAGGAAGCAAAATAGAAAAAAGGAATTATTTTTCATCAACTTTATTGTGCACCAGAAGAACACAGTGAAAGAGAAAATACAATTCGAATAAATAGTTACACAAACAGTGGCCTTATCTCTGAAGTAATCTCTTTCCAACTTTGCTAACGTCATGATTAAGTCAATTTGACTTACATTCCACTTTTTAAGATTTGTTTATATCATTTTAGTGGTGTTTTTAAGAGACTACAATGACGTGTATAACATAAAACCGTAAAAATGTTGTCTTTATATCAAATAGCCCTTTTACCGTCAATTACTAATTGTTAGTAACAAATATATTACGCATATACATAAAAAATTCCGAGAAATAAATTACAAAGGATAATAAAAATACATACTAAATACCATACAATATTAATAATACTATTATATTTCTAATAAGATTCGAGGTTTTTAATTAGCGATGCAGTAAATGTAATATAAATTAAATAAATGAATATTTACAGTCCATCAGAGAAACAAGTGGAAGACAAGATTATTTAATTATAAAAGATGTTTTTAAATTAGGAATAATAAATAAAAGTTACTCAAACTTTTACATAATCAATACTTTATATCAAGAGTTGTGTGCCTTTGAGCACGTCTAAGTTGCTTGCTTATTATCCTAATATTTTCAGTAAATCAATGAAAATCGATGGACAGCAGCTCCCATTGTCTTTCGATAAAAATCTATCAATAACGCAGATTGACAAGCAAATCCAAAAACACCTCTATGTCCGAATTCATAAAATCTAAATGAATCAAGCTACTAAATCTGTTTGCACCAACTCAAGTATCAATCGTCAAAGAAAGACTTCCTAAATCAGATATTTTTACTTGGACTCGGGAGACATTGACAATGCTTTTTGACATTTTGCTGCAACCACTGCATTATTGTTAAATAAGAAAAAAATATATAAGTTTACCTGTTTATTTAACTTGACAGCAGCTGCAACTGAGCCACCAGCCGATAATTGACAGAACTCATATAAGCCATCAAATACTGGACAGTCTTCCCCCACATTGACTATAAAACAAAAATAATATTTTTGTTTTATTTATATATTTTTAAAGTATATAAAAAATATAAATATTGGTTGAAGGGCGATGAAAAAAAAATACAGTTATAACAAATTAATAGTCCTAATTAAATTCATATCGTTACATGGATTGAGAGTGGCTCCATAAAAACAGATTCTGCTAATTTGATAATTATTGTATTTAGTAGTCGTACCAACAAGTTTTTGTACGGACTTTACGAGTATGTGTAGTTAATGAATTGCACTCCTACTCTATCCCATTCCTAGTCATACCGTATCAGTAGTAGGTACTCATCCAATCTCATCACACCCGTTCCATTTTATTCTATCAAATCTCCGTCCATCTAACTCAATTCAATCACAGGCCATTGAATAAAATTCTTGTCTCATACCATAGTCCAATCCCACCCCATCCCATCATATACGTAAAATGGTATGCAAGGAAAACCCCATTTTATATTCCCCATGACAACACTCATGGAATTTATAATGGATAGATAGGTGTCCTATAAATTGATCCAGGGCATAAATTATTTATTTATTGCATAATAGGCGAGCATACTGCAATTGATGTGCCTATATCTGTGGTGGTGTATGTATTGATCTAGCTCTGACGTCCTTTTATCGCGTCGCGATTTGAAAATAGCCACTGTTGAGGAATCTACCACTTCTTGTCGCAATCTATTCCACATGTTTACAACTCTGTTGTTTAGTCCGTCAAATGCAACATTTGATGACGTGAGAGACCTTTCTAGTTGTTTGTTTTATAATGGATCTGTATAAAAATGTATGTACCCTAAATGTTAACACGGGACATAGCTGTGACAATGAAAAAGTTTCATTAAAATCCATCCAGTGATTTTTGTTCAATGTGTATAGGAAAGACCGGCAAAATTTTTTCAAAATATCTCATGTAAGTCACGTGTTTGTTACTATCCCACTAATACATAAATGAGAAAGTTTATGTGTTTGTTACTCAATCACATAGAAACGGCTGAACCAATTTTGTTGAAACTTGACAAAAAGGTAGATTGTAATCTGGATTAACACATAGGTTAGTAACTTTTTAAATTTTCGTGTTTTGTATATATTTTAAATCAACGTGTGTGTGACCTTGGGTGATGTAGCACGTGCCGAAACGTCGAGTAGAACAAAGGTAAACAAAAATCTTTATTTTTACGCGTTCAGACCGGATTTACGGTATAAAAAACATAGACCGAAGAGGGCCACATTGAAAGTTTCCGGAATGAATAAGAAAAAATTACAATGAATGGCCAAAAATCAATTTATTGTTTCTCAAAATATTCTCCGGAACCGTCAATACACTTTTTCATACGAATAAACCAATTTCCATAACATTTACCATAACAGGTAATCGGTGTCAGGTGTTTAGACGGTAATCCATACAGTTTTGGTGGTTTCACACACGAAGGTACCAGTGCCGTGACGTCTAAACCAAGTGTGTCGATCTACATACAGATCGATGGTGTAGCAATGGGCTCTCCAGTCTCCCCTGTTGTCGCCGATATTTTCATGGAAGACTTCGAGGAGAAGGCTCTCACCAGAGCTGTGGCTATGCCGAAGATATACAAACGGTACGTAGACGATACTTTTGCCGTTCTCCCCAAAAATAATGTTTCTGCATTCCTAAATCATTTAAACTCTTTACACAATAAAATCCAATTTACTATGGAGTCTGAGGTCAATAAATCCTTAGCTTTCCTTGACATTCTAGTCATCAGAAATCCTGACAACTCTCTTGGTCATACTGTGTATAGGAAACCCACCCATACAGATAAATATCTCAGTGGTAACTCCCATCACCATCCATGTCAGTTGGCTACCGTAGGCAAATCTTTGTTACAGAGAGCACACGGCATCTGTGACACTGACCACCTCGAGGAAGAGCTTCTGCATGTGAAACAAATACTGCGAAGCAACAATCACAAACTCCCACGAATGCGTCACAAAAGCCGCCCCAAGCCTCCTACAGTTGAGCGACAACCTGCCATCTTACCATACATCAAGGGCATCACTGACAAAATTGGCAATATCTTAAGACGAGCTTCAATTAAAACTTACTTCAAGCCGCACAAGATTAGCCAATTTTTAAGGCCTGTCAAGAGCAATATCTCCCTACAAGAGGCAGGTGTTTACAAGCTTGATTGTGAATGCGGGTTATCATACATTGGGCAAACAAAGAGGAGCATCGGTGTCCAGATAAAAGAACACATAGCTGACATGAAGAACAGACGCTCGACCAAGTCTGCAGTTTGTGAACATGCTCTGGACAAACCCAACCATTACATTTGTTTCGATAATCCACAAATCCTCACTAGAGAGACCCGGTTCATGCCAAGAATGTTACGCGAGGCTATTGAAATCAAGAAACACCCAAATTTCAATAGAGAACATGGTTGGCAAGGCTTGGGATCCAGTCATTAAATTAATTAAATCCCAAGGCCAAGGCAATACTGCAAGACCTCTGGGCACCGTGAGCGAATACTGCGTGCATAGGGAATGTTAGGATTAAAAAAAATTTCAGATGGTAGTTCAAATAATTTCTTAATAACTCAAGTGACAAATAAAATCAATTAGTCACCCCGTGACCGCGTCTACTGCAAAGTGTTCGAAACGTCGGGATATAAATAATGTTAAATATACGCGATTTAAACCGTTCAACGTCATCTAGAATTTTCACAATTTTGGCGTCTTTAGTAACATCAATTGTTTTCTGTATGATTTATTAATTTTATTATCTTATCTATTGAACAGGTCCATTAGAAAATAATGCCACAGATATTGCATATTGTAGAGCAAATTTGGAGAAACGTCACAATTTATAGGATTTATTTATTAATATGTAGATACAAAATCTTTGTATTTAATTATACTTGGACCAAATATAGACTTGATAAAAAAGGGAAAACACAAACAAAGAAATATATGATTTTCCCGTGGTTCAAATGTAACCCGTTGACTTAAAGGGATTTTCTTTATATACATACATCTTTGCATCTGCTTATTATATTCTGACATGTTGTCAGGTCTTATGGAGCGGAGGAATCTGATATAGTCATCCGAGTGGAACTTTGTCATCTCGTCGGCTGTTGCTTTGTGGGGCCTCTGTGGAAGAACATTCAAATTAAATTTATATAATTTGAAAATAGATAAGTGTTAACGACGGAATAAATGAAAATGTAAAAAGCTAGGGTACTTGCATATGTATAGCTGATAGTTTCGCTTGTATAGTTGTTTCTCTTTAGTGTCTTATAAATGTATGAAAATGTATGAATATCTCTTAATATCATTAGGTTTACACTATTTGTATAATGTCCGTTTTATAACTATGTATTGTGTAATTGATATTAAAATGATCCCTAGTGTGTCTTTTATTACCCTATTAGGATAATTATTGGTGAATAGGGTAAGTAGGGCATGCTAGGGATAAGTTGTGGGCGCTATGGCGTTCGGGAAACAACTGAGCGCTCCGCCACCTGGCGGACGAATATAATATTTATAGTCCTGAAGCGGGGGACGGGGTTACGTAAATATGTCGCGCAAACCGCGCACCCCGTCCACTCGAAACCGAACGTTATAGCGTCATGATCTTATTAGATCCCTCTTAGGTTAATTTACATCCATTAAGTATCTCATAAGAATCCTATAAGAATGTGTATAATGTATAACTGTGTATTATGAATAAATGATCCCCCGCGGGGTAGCGGGAGGGGTACACATGTAGAAAAGTAGAAGGGGAAGCCAAAATGGAATAAAAGACGAACCATTTTGGGCTTCCGGCATTCCGATCAGCGGCACCACTCCGAACACTACAAACGGTCAACCAAGTGACTAGGACAAGTAGTAGAACAACAAGTACCTCTGCCCCCTGCCCCCGGCTCTGCTGATATTATCGAAGAAAAGGAAATAAGGCGTTATTATTGTACAACATCCCTATATATACAGTCCACATCCCCCGGCGACCTATAAGGTTGTAGGACAATACTGTCCTCGATCTGTTGAAGAGATCGCAGTAGACAAAAGTGTCCTCAACATCGATGGTCCTTCGAGCAGCCGGATAAGAAGAATCAGCGTCCACGGTTCATCAAGTCGCCAAGTCAAGAATTGCACGGCGTTGTTTAAGGAAGAAACAGCGGGAAGAGACGACGCGTCGTACTCGTCCGTGCATACAAGTCTTGATTTCCGTCTTGATTTCCATGTCATAAACATCTCAATTTCCACGTCATAAACGTCTCAATTTCCACGTCATAAACGTCTCAATTTCCACGTCAAAAACTAAAACCGTTGTTTTCACAATGCCGTCAACAACGAGATCACAGAGCCGGACGGGATCGCAGAGCGGAGCACAAACCACTACGGAATCAACATCTGCCACCACGGAGTCCACAGCCACGACTTCCGCTACCACGGGCACAGGCACCACAGCGACAGGGACGACGACCACCAGCGGCGGTACTACTAGCACCGAGGCCACTATGAAGACGACTTCGGCGGCAGCGGACGTCACGATCGTTCCACGAGCCGCAAGCGTCACGGCAAGGTCACACCGCTCTACCGCATCCGCCAAGAAGAAGGAACGTCTGGAGGTCGAACGTACCTTACTACAGCTGCGCCTGCAAGCCAAGGAGCAGGAACTCAGGCTAGCGGAATTAGAATCGGGCTCCGAGGCAGATGATGAAGAAAAGGAAGACAAAGACCAATCGTTCCGGTTAGAAAAATGGTTGAACCGGAACGACGCACCCCCCCCTGTACCCCCGCAGGAGGCGGAGCCTAAGTCTCGCAAGATCTCGCCGATAAAGTATGAAGGAGGACGAGGACGGGGAGCTTACACCGCCAATGATGAAGATGACGGAAATAAGCACCGAGAGCATAGTACGTCTCGGCCCGCACGCCCTACCGCAGACATCGTGGAGCAAATGGCCTCTGCGATCTCCAAGGCGGTGAAGATATCGGCGAGGGAGACACCAAGGTATATAACCGAGCTGCCTACGTTCGACGGACATGGCAGCGCATGGTTGGGGTTCAAGGGCGCGTATGAGGATTCAAGGCGCGCCTTCATGAAGAGCGACAACCTGGCACGGCTAAGAAAGAGCCTAAAGGGTACCGCTATGGAGGCGGTAGCAAGCCTGTTCACCGCCCACCGAGAGCCGGACGAAATTATGGAGGCTCTCGGAAGAAGATTCGGGAGGCCGGATGCACTCGTCGCGTATGAGGCAGAAAAGTTGCGATATTTGCGCAAGCTGACCGACGAGCCCCGCGACCTCTGCGTATTCGCCAGTAAGGTGGCCAACGCCGTGGCCACCATACAGGAACTGAAGAGGGAGAACTACCTCTATAGCCCCGAGTTAGTCCGGGCTATAATGGACAAATTCACCCCGATACTGAAGAGCAAATGGTACGACTTCGCAAGCGCATGGGAATACGAGGTGCCTACACTAAACCTACTATCGACGTTCCTGAACATAGAAGCCGATAAGTGCAGTGCCTACGCACCACCTGAATGCATCATTCCCATCACCGAACCTGCAAGTATAAGAGAAAGGGACGTATCTGCGAATGTAAGAGAAAGGGCAATGAAAAGGACGGAACGTACATACAGCGCCACTACCAACGGAAAAGAGAAGCTCCAATACAGCGCCCCTACCAACGAAAGAGGGAAGCTCCTATACAGCGCCTCTGCCAACGGAAAAGGGAAGCTTGGATACAGCGCCTCTGCCAACGGAAAGGGGAAACATGATTACAGCGCCACAACCGACGGAAAAATGAAGCTTTGCCCACTATGCAAGGAAGATCACAGCTTACCTTCGTGCAAACAATTTGCAGACAGCGATCTCGATACCCGCTGGGAGATCGCAAAAAGGAACAACATCTGCTTCCGTTGCCTGTGTAGCGACCATCGCCGGGACAACTGCCAAGTTAAGCCATGTGGGCACAGCGGTTGTGAGATGTCACATCATTGGCTGCTGCATCGTACACGTCAAAGTCTACCGCCAACAGAGACGACAGAAGAGCCGCAGGAAGAAATTGTCACGTCGATAACGGAAGTGACAAACAAGGTCACCGCCGCAAGCTCATCGCCGCGTCAACGCCGAGCCTATTTGAAGATAGCACCCGTAGTGCTTGCCGGACCACACGCAAAGGTACATACGTACGCGTTGTTCGACGAAGGCAGCACCGTCACCATCATCGAGGAAGCTATAGCCGACTCCCTAGGCATCAACGGGCCGGTTGACACGATGTCAATACAAGGTATCAACGGCGGAGAAATGACACATGAGAATAGCCGCACTATCGACGTACATATACAAGGGCTACACTCGGACAGCGTGCACAAGTTAAAAGGCGCACGCACGGTCAAACGTCTCAAATTCACATCGCAGACCATCGGAGAAACGGACCTGGAAGATTGTACACACTTGGACGACATCAAAGACGAGCTCACCTACAGAGATGCCTGCCCTAAGATTCTCATCGGACAGGACAATTGGGAGCTGATCGTCTCACGTCAGATCCGAGCAGGGAAGCGGGACAAACCGGTAGCATCACTAACGTTGCTAGGATGGGTGCTACACGGATGCCGCCCTTCAGTATGTGAATCCGTCGCCTTCTGCGGATATATCACCCAGAAGTGCGACAAGATGAAAGAAAAGAAGAACATCAAGTTGGAATCACGAGGCATCGAACCAAGGAAAAAAAATGACCCAAAACAGCACGCCATCGACCTTCGGAATAAGCGCAGTCGACGGCTACCTGACGGGCGGTTCAACACCGGACTCCTGCGGAGAGAGCACAAACACGCCGCTGAAAAGTTACAAAGAGAACGCTACATGTACGACTTCACAACCGGCTTCCCAGAGAAGGAGGAAGCTGCGAGAGTCGTAAGGCCGGTCGTAACAAGCACGTTAAAGAAACGTTCGCCTAGGAATAAACGACAAAAAGGGTGCTGCGCAAAGACAGACACGACAAAAGGCGACGCAAAGGCGGCAACGGCAAGAAGGCCCGCACGCGGCAAACACAAGTTCGTGCCAGTAAAGGCGCACCATCTCATAAAGCGTAGCGCTACACCGGCGGGAGAGGACAAGCTCGCCGCACTACGGTGCTGCGCAAAGACAGACACAACGAAAGGCGACGCGAAGGCGGCGACGGCAAGAAGGCCCGCACGCGGCAAACGCAAGTTCGTGTCAGTAAAGGCGCACCATCTCATAAAGCGTAGCGCTTCACCGGCGGGAAAGGACAAGCTCGCCGCACTAAAGATTAATGGGGCAGCGCGGCTGCCCAAAGGAGTTGTGGTGCAACAAACGCCACCAACTCAAAGCCGCGAAGAGACAACTTCAACGAGGCCACACTCACCACGGTCCAAAAAGAAGAGGCAACTGCGAAGCACATCACGTAGCGGCACGTTCCCCCCTCCGCCCCCTTCATGGCCGGGGCCCGGGAACGTATAGTTCAAACGATGAAAGACCTACGAGCGACGCTACACAAGAGGTACCCGAGCAACGAGACACTCCATACGTTACTCGTCAAGGTAAAAATGCAGTCAACTCCCGTCCACTCACACACGTGGCAGTGACACCAGGGGAACCGGAGGCGCTCACACCCAATCACCTGCTGCTGGGGCCCAATTTACATGTCCCAGCACCGGGCGCCTTCACCGAAGAAGACATAGATACACGCGCGCATTGGCGGCGCGCCCAGCGGCTAGCCAACACCTTCTGGAGCCGCTGGGTACAAGAGTATCTCCCCCTGCTTCAATACCGGCGGGAGCCCCGCACGATCGGCGAGGCACCACGCGTCGGAGATTTGATCATCGTGTGCGACGCAAATCTACCGAGGAACACATGGCCGCGAGGAAGAGTCATCGCTACGTACCCCGGGCAAGACGGCGAAGTGCGCGTCGTCGACATACAAACGAGCAACGGACACGTTCTGCGGCGACCCACAAAGAAGATCGTCGTTCTACCGGTTAGGTCGCGAGACGGCGACGGCGGGAGTATGTTAACGACGGAATAAATGAAAATGTAAAAAGCTAGGGTACTTGCATATGTATAGCTGATAGTTTCGCTTGTATAGTTGTTTCTCTTTAGTGTCTTATAAATGTATGAAAATGTATGAATATCTCTTAATATCATTAGGTTTACACTATTTGTATAATGTCCGTTTTATAACTATGTATTGTGTAATTGATATTAAAATGATCCCTAGTGTGTCTTTTATTACCCTATTAGGATAATTATTGGTGAATAGGGTAAGTAGGGCATGCTAGGGATAAGTTGTGGGCGCTATGGCGTTCGGGAAACAACTGAGCGCTCCGCCACCTGGCGGACGAATATAATATTTATAGTCCTGAAGCGGGGGACGGGGTTACGTAAATATGTCGCGCAAACCGCGCACCCCGTCCACTCGAAACCGAACGTTATAGCGTCATGATCTTATTAGATCCCTCTTAGGTTAATTTACATCCATTAAGTATCTCATAAGAATCCTATAAGAATGTGTATAATGTATAACTGTGTATTATGAATAAATGATCCCCCGCGGGGTAGCGGGAGGGGTACACATGTAGAAAAGTAGAAGGGGAAGCCAAAATGGAATAAAAGACGAACCATTTTGGGCTTCCGGCATTCCGATCAGCGGCACCACTCCGAACACTACAAACGGTCAACCAAGTGACTAGGACAAGTAGTAGAACAACAAGTACCTCTGCCCCCTGCCCCCGGCTCTGCTGATATTATCGAAGAAAAGGAAATAAGGCGTTATTATTGTACAACATCCCTATATATACAGTCCACATCCCCCGGCGACCTATAAGGTTGTAGGACAATACTGTCCTCGATCTGTTGAAGAGATCGCAGTAGACAAAAGTGTCCTCAACAATAAGAGTAATTGAGACATCCTCAACAATAAGAGTAATTGAGACATTCTCTGTATGAAGTAGCAACAAGATGGTCCAAATCTTTATTAAAGGTCATAGCATACGTAACGATATAAAACACCGCACGGGACGGAAATGTGAACCTGAATTTAATACATACATGCTGTTACAGCGACGAGCTGCAAACATGCTAGTATTGTAAAATTAATGTCTGACTTTCAACTGAAGAATTAGCAATGACATCGGTTGCCTTAGATGAAGAAGACGCAGTTTCAAGAAAAAAGGTGCTCAGTATTTTCTTCATGGCAAAAAAGAGGAGAAGAAGGAGAATACCACACACTTTATAAAAACGTCTTCATGATGAAAGTCAATTTTATACTTATTTCCGAATGACAAAAGAATGTTTAAACTTGGAGGAAATGAGACTCCATTTTTATCTTGGACGAAATATACAAAATGTACATTAATTAAATTCACAAAACTTACGTTTTCATTTTGCTTTAATTCAAGGGCTATCTTACGACACAAATGGTTTTTGTATTTAGTATCTACAACGCGGTTCAATTAACTGTGCACTTTAGTCGTGGGGGGTATTCACGACTCCTCGGAGTGTTTCTGCTCACTTAATCCGGCTCCACTCGCGGATCCGACTCCTCTTAACGATTCCTTGACTTCTTTGATTCATCGATTTATAATTTACTAGCAAAACCTCGCAGACGTTGTCCTGCCATATAAGTTGATGTGCTGCAGGGCCATCTAGTGGCGAGTTACAGCAAAATCGATAGCTCGAAAATATTCCATGCTAAAATACCTATGTAATTTTCATGGCGATCAGTTGAATGGTATAGAAGTTGATGTGCTGCAGCGCCATCTAGTGGTGAGTTACAACAAAGTCGATAGCATAAAAACCTTTTCCATGAAAACTTTCGTGGTGATCGGTGATACATATTTGTTTTGTGAGTTTTTTTAAATCATTAATCTCAAATCCTGGAGGGGAGGGACGCCAATGTCGAGTTTCTGTTGCGGTTCGGAAAAATCGTAGATCCGGGGGCTGTCTGTAGGAGAAGACATCTCAGAGAGTGACATTGGCAAGTACAAAAGTGAGGAAGATCCAATGTCAGGCATCGAAATAGTAAAATTATAGTGACAATGAGTCTTAGCTCATAATATCCCCACAGATAACTGTACATTGTATGTTTAAAATGCTAATTAGTGTTTTATAGTAAATTTAAGTATGTATTATTTATTTTTAATGGCACAATAAATCATCACCCATTATTTATTTGTCAGTAAAATAAATATTTATAGTGATCCCTTTTTGCACACCATAGGCACACTAGCAATGCGGATATAATGTTATCAACAATAGGATGTTATCAACACGAGGTGCACAGTTAACTGAACTGGATAGTAAGTATTTAGCACCCCAAGCTTATAGAAGGCTGGATGTAATTGAATACATCCAATTAGTTTTTCATCATTCATATTAAACAATGGACGTACCATACAACACTCAAGGACGAGAGTGACTGCCCATACTCGTCACATGCACGGGATGGGTGACATGCAGAGCGGAGCAGGCAAAACATCATCCTCTACTATGTTTTTTCACGTTTAGTCCTGACCACAGCCCATCTAGTCCGTTTTCCCGTCACGTATATATTATTAGCTTATATTTATATGTAGCAATGTTAAAAAATAGTCCCCTTCAGTGGTGCAGGATGAGAAAAGTCACATTACGTATGCTACGACTTTTATTCCATGCTACGACCTTTATTCTGTTTGTCAGTAAGAACAAGAAGTAAGTTAGTAAACAGTATAAATAGATAACTGGGTATAATCCTTAGATCAAAGCAAAGGGGGAAGATGTTCTTACATCGCTCAACTGAAAATAGACTTGAATGCTGCACAAACTACATCACAAAAACTCATACAGTTATAATTGAAGTTATGATGTACAACACCAAAAGACAGAGATAGAGCAATGAGCTTGGATTGGACAGTAGTAAGAGCGAGACAAGCTAAATGTATCACTCACACATTTCATATACAGTAGAATCTATGACTGTTTACTATGACTACGCCTATATTGACCTTAATGTGACATATTGCAGTGCAAAGTTTTGGTTTTCATATAAACTTCTATGAAACAAAGTTCGGATATAATGACTTCGCTTATAGTGACATATCGCTTATTGTGACCTATTTATAAGAAATGATGTCGGGTTATAGTGACCAATGAAAAGGGCAATGTCTTCTTTGCACAATAGTGTTAGAGACTGTTATTACAATCTAAAGAAAAAACAGAAGCAGACAAAAATTATTGATTTCTTATGTACATAAAAAGTAAATAAATATGTAATGTACATACATTACAATACATAATTTTATGTTCAGCCAGTTCCTGTTCCTATTTTTTATTAAGTTAAAAAATGTTACATGTTCTATAGATACATACCTTTTGTAGTATTTTTTTTTTTCTCTATTAAACTAAATACCTTATAATGATAGGAAGTTTTTTATTTTCTAATATTGTTTTGTATGACGTTCGCTTAGTATGATGTATTTGTATTTCCCTTCGATATCATTATATGCGGATTCTACTGTATTTTATCTTGCTCACTGATTAATGGGCGAATGTAAACTAATAATTTTACCAAACTTATAATGTATAATTACAAATTATACAAATTATAATGTTTTTGTTTTGGTGTACTTATGGGTGAAAAGTGATTCCATGTTTTGCTTTTGCTCCTTGAGTGATTTGTGCACTGAATACTTATTCATAAATATCGTGCATTTGCACAGGTAAGTATTTTTAAATTAATTTTCTACTACAAAACTGTGTTAACTGTGTAAGTGTATTATGTACAAGCAAGTCGCTGTTATATCAGTGACTGAACTAAGCAGGTCTGCTGGACTCTGTTTTGTAGGGCCACACACGGTAAGTGAGCAACGTATCCTCCTCTTTTGACTTGATCTAAGGTTCGACCTAATTAAATGTATAACTGGGTATATATATATATGTAATATGTATACATACAGTAAAATCCCTTGTGGCAATAAGAATAGTTTACATTGATATAAATTTTAATTGGTTTCTTTGTGGTTTCCTGTTAATAAATAAATAATTAATGATAGAATTTAATACTTACATAAATTTCCATTTTTCTGTAAAGTCCATAGTTGAGAAGTAAATTGTGCGTCATGCGTATACGGTGAGGTTTCATAGGGTGACCCTGTCCATAGTAGTAATTTCCAATGTCACCTTAGAGATAAAAAAAAAATCAGTTTTAAATAAAAAATAATAACAGATTATCAATTTCAAGTTTATAAGGAATTGTTACTCAGTCCACTTCATGGCTTGACACATAATAGTCTGTAGCGTACACAGGAACATGCGAATAAAATTCAATCGGCCAATAGCAACGAAGATCGGGGTACAGACGGTTTAGAATGACACAACACATATTATGATATAAGTTTAAAGATGAATGCAATAACATAACATTAGATGATATTTGAGGTAAATTACAATCACGTAAATTTATATGTAATTAGTAAGATTTGAAAAAAATATTACGGTTTTAATACGGCTTCCATTATCTAAAATGATTATGGACACTCCGTGGCGGGTAAAGAAATGGTAAACTTACTATCGTAGTAATAGCAGACTCTCTTCTTGCTGTGTGGTTGCATAGCCATTTTTAACTATGCGAATGTGTAATTTATAACAAAAATTTTGTATTTATATTATGAAATATATCGAAATGGAAATACAAAAGTTAAATTGCCGAACTACATAAATGTTGAAAGAGCGAGACCGACATACAAACTGACATGTTCATTCGTTCAAAGTTTTAAACTCAATTTGAACGAATGGTTTATTTTTATTTTAAATAATTTATTTGAACACTGGCATAGTTATTGGTCCACACATATATAACCCAAAATTCTAAATGATAAACGTCACTGTCCAGTCCCGTCGAATTACCATAAGACACGCTCAATAAAGTGATAGTACTGAGGATAGAGATGGACTCCTTGGAAGAACACGAAAAATGTTCGTCTCACAAACATTATGCACTAACATTAAACACGTTGGAATTTAATAAACTATTACTATTAAACCACAAATACCAGAATACACATTTTTTACAATAATCAAACAAAACCTCAAGTTTACTTCTCAGGTTCCCGCCAAAAAGTTCTGAAATGGTTAGGGCTCCATTCCAAAACGTACAAATTTCACTCGAAGGACTAATTCGATATTTTTTATTTCAGCAGAGATCTACAGTGGGATTTTTTATTCGATCAGGGTTATGACATGTACAAGTGTCAAACAGAGTGAAATTTATACGGAGATGGGACTTTATTGACAGTTATACATGTCATATCCCTGACTCGAATAAAAAATACGACTTTAGTATAGTTTTTTTTTAGAAATGAATAATACCGGATAGTAACGCATCCTAGCATAGGCACGAGGTTGTCAGATTACCTCCTTATAACTGCGACCCCAATCCCATAGAGTATATATGGAGCATAATAAAACAACAAGTCGTGGATAGAAATGTTGAGCAACGTGAAAATAAAATAGAGGAATTGACCAAACAAGCGATAGCATCAATAACACAAGAAGACAAGAATTAACCATATAAAAAAGGTTGAACAGGAGTATTGGACACGCGATGTAACAAAGAACACGAATTAGAGGAGTTCATAATAAGCGTCGGAATGATGAGTGCCACTGATAACGAAAAACAAATGTCATTCAAGTCCTAAGAGAATGAATCCTTGGGGATTGAACCCCTAATAGATTCTGATGATCCTGGTGCAGGACCAAGTGGTTTATATACATAGCTTAACCTCCATGGTGACATATGAATAGGATGTTTACAACTCTCAACTATTTTGTCAGTATATTTTAAATGTTTCTACTATATTAGGTTATTCTGGACCATCTGTCTCTTAATTATACAATAACTTTCCTCTACCCTAAGATTCTCTGGAAGATATTGTTTTTAGCGATAAGATCACCTGTTGTAAGTACATTCTAAAAAACATTTCTAAACAATTACAATATAGAAATAAAGATAGAATAGTAGTCGTTTACTGTTTTATTTACCCTATCTTTCCTATAAATCTGTTTACTATCTTTTAGTATAAGATTAAATTTTTAGTACGATTCAAAACTTAATATTTTATTTATTGCATTAAACACAATATAAATCCGTAAAAAATGTATAGAAATAAATTATTTTCGACAACTTTTTTTGCCGACTGTACCATCACTATTCTTCGTCATGTGGCGGCTTTTTTCATATCGTTTCTTTATTGGCGCAAGTTAAAAATTCGCCTCGCCTGGATTTAGTTTTGGCTTTAGAATTTGCCTCGTGATTCGCTTCGCCACTCGAACGAGTGTGTAAATGCGGCTTTAGAGATTTTATAAATATCGCGAATATCTACTTACATATGCGACTGTATGCACTTGCCACCAGGTAGACCATCTGCTCGTGTGCCAGTATTTTTTCATAAAATAACATAAGCTGTAATTATTACAGTAATTCAAAATCTAAACTAACTTCCCAAATCTTAAACTTATGCTAAATGAAAAAAATGTAAATAGTGAAAGCAAAAAAATAATAATTTACAAGCAATACGTTTTTGAAATCGATGAATTTATATTAGTAACTATTATATACTTAGAGCATTTCTTTTAATAAATAAAACACTATATAATGGAAGTAAAATTAAATAACAGTTTATAAAAAATATCGGACTAGTATCTATACAACACCATCAAGCAAAAAAAAATAGATGCAAGTGTGGCAACATAGAGCTTTGAATGAACTTCGATCAAGTTGGATCACCCTCCTTTCATCATTCTCTCTTCAAAAGCAGTTCTCCAGGTTAGACGTGTTTATCAATTTAAGTATTTTTTTCTTTATAATGTTTCTAAACTTGTGGTCTTCATTTCACTTCATATGTATTAAATAATTCCAAACGAATGTGATTTTTCGTTCTTGATTCATGAAATCTGAAATAAACGTGAAACATTTCGTTACTCACGGGTGTCATCCATTTTTAATTTCCAGATCGAGACTGCTCTAATTGAAAAATCTCTATAAATTGAAAACATCTCCACCTCAAATTTAACATCTATAATGTAAGTAATTTCAATTGATATTTTATATTTCCGATCAGAGTTTATTTCCCATTTGTATTTTGTATTGTATTTTATTATAAGTAAAATTGTAAAAACCGAAAGTTGCCATTCTGGCCAGAGGTAATAACGTGGTAGTAATATTTTGCAAAATTCTGTCTCCTGTTAATTATTATTTTCACATTATATTTTCTTGTAAGGACCTACGTTACAAGAAAATATAATTTTAGTCTATTTTTGGACCTACTTACACTACATACTTATAGCGTAAAGTTTATAACAAACTTTGTGTGAAGCGTATAATTATAAATAGGTTTTATAAATCGCGTGGTGATTCATACCGTAAATTTCATACCCATCGTTTCCATGTCTTGTTTATTGATTTATTGTTGGGAGTTACAGTAGTCGGCCAACCAGCCATCTTGTTCACGTTGGCACGGGCATTATTAAAAATGTCCGATTTTTTTCTGATTATGTGTAGACAACGTTGACTGTCACGCTTCTGTACATAACGCATCCCCACAAGTTCAAAATTGGTCTTACAACTCGTGATCTGAATTCACTGTCCAGTTCCACACCAGGCATTTATTCCCTTCTTCTTCTTCTCAGCCCTTGGACGTCCACTGCTGGACATAGGCCCTTCTTGCCTTATTCCCTTAGTTTCTTTAAAATATCAGTACAGATTAAGGGTTCTGATTGTTGTATAAATAAATCAAAGTGGTAATTATATCTGCCACTATTTAAAAAACTATAAATATAAAATAGTCATGGCTTACCCCTGTGAAAAACTTTATAAATACAACATGAATTCAACTTATTAATATTTTATCTATTCTAAAGAGTATCTACTGCGATAAATGAACACATTTGTCATCACAAAATTGTAAAAATCTGGGGTTTCGTTTGTCTTAAATCATGTTCAAGTTGTTATCTGTGGTGATGTTGAGTTTTTGTATGTCATAGCCGAAAATCCGCTCTCATGTCGTGATATGTCGTGTAAAAGGGCATTAAGAATTTAAGTGCAGTTTTGCTAGTTTTATACACCATTTAATTCAGCCCAAAAATTAATCAAAGATTTATCTGTGAAACAATTCTTAAACCTTTACATACAAGAGATCTCTATTATCTCCTCTTGTTCAGAAATTTAGAGATCTTCAGTTGCATTGCCTGTAAACGGGTTATTTTTCTAGTTCCATTCTGCTGTTTCATGGAAATACTCATGAAATTGATTGTACAAACTCAGAAGATTACTTTTTATATTTGATTTTATATGTGCATCCAATTAAGATTCGGAAACGGTGATTTCGAAATGATGTCATATATCATCCAATAACTGTTCTAACTCAGTATTGGGATTAGGTTGCTCAACAAAAAGTAGTCCAATTTCATGTCTCAACTCAAACATCCTTGATATAACTTTTCCTCTGGATAAAAAAAAAATACAATCTTTACGTCACTTTTAATTGATGTCTATTTAAGTTAGTTGGTATCTTTTCACAAGCAAGAGCCACTCAATGTATGCATCCATACCCATTTTGCCTCTTGAGTCATATATGCAGCCAGAAATGAAAATTGCTGCTACTTTTGTTGTAGCATATGCTGAGTTGCGGCATTTTGGCATAGTAGTAGTAACAATACCAAAAATGACCTCTTCATGCTAATTGATAGGGAAAAGGGAACAACAAAACTTCGCAGTACACATCATGAACAATTCATGTTGGGCATGAACAAACAAAAGTTGGGCTAAATTAGCTATGTCTTTAATTTCATTTAGTTGAATAGCAAAATAATCGCTCTGTAAAATGCGTCAAATCTGTTGGTGGTGCACATTAATTGATATGTCCTCAATACGAGGAGATACTATTATGTGAAATGGGAATTACATCCAAGATCTCGCACCATTTTTTGTCCAAACATACATTTCACTATCTTGCAACTGGCAATGCAAGACTCCCCAATAGTGAGTGGTTTCCCTTCCTTAGCAATTAAATAACTAACTATATCAGAGGTTCATATGGCATTGACATTTGTGTTCACAGATAATGCCTCAATTGTTTCTTTTGGCTTTGCTTCAGTTCTTATCTTCGAAGAACTTGCACATTTATCTTTGAAATTTGCATGTTCTGTTTCTAAATGGCCACATTTATGGATGGTTTTAATGAATGATTCAATAATATTTCAGCACAAATAACACTGACAATGGTGTATCTGTCTCCTAAACTTGTAAAACCATACTGAATATAACTGTCATCATACTTTATTTTTAACTAATGATTCCTTGTTCTTTTCTTCTGTTGACCACCACCCCTGGCTGACAGGTAACTGCTCTGCATTGCTTAATTTCTCAGGATTTCTGCTATTTAGTTATAATCCAACCTGTCACGTACCACCAATTAGAAAACACTGATTTAGGGTACAAAAATATTTGTCAACAAGAAATGTCTACAGTTTTTTCTTAATATGTACTTCTACATTGTTAGCACCACAGATGCATTGATGTATTTTATTTACTATATATTTGTGGGGCCTTGCAAAAGAGCACTACATATTAATTTTGATTTCCCAAAAGAGCATATTTGTGGTCTGACCGGTAGTGTCAAAAGCATTTAAATTTGCATTAACATACCTATTATTATTGCACATTCATATACCTAGTCTAGCTATAAATATTGTTACTAAGAAAACAATGACAGGTAAGCATTTTAAAAATATAACGTTTATTCGAAATGGTCACCATTTGCTTCTATGCAATCTTTCAAACAATGTGGCCAGTTTTCGATGAAACATGCACCCTTTCCATAGGAAAATTGCCAACTGTCACCTTATGTAATGTTTTAGGCATTCAATATTATAGCATGCCATGCTCTCCAAAACACCAAAAAATCATAATTTTTGAACAAAAACCTTCTAATTTTACGCCTTCAGACCAGATTTATAATATAAAACAATGTCGCAAACCCATGTCAACCTTCCTTATAGATAAATGTCTATAAATATGGAAAATAATATATCCAATGTATTTAAAGGTATGGGATATAAGGTTTTCTTTGCTGGAAAGTCATTACAAATGAGGCAGACATGCCCTCGCGAACTGCAAGAAGTGTAGCAGTTTCTATACTATTACTATGTTTCTATGTTAGTGTATCTATTATCTTTACCTAATGGTGTTATTGTTTTAGGTCTGGAGGTTGGAATAACCATGGAGGCAGTGGCGGGTCCAAGTTTGGAAATAAATTTGGAGGCAATGGTTCTTCCAGATTTGGTAATAGTGGCTCGAAGTTTGGTGGAGGCGGCAGCCGATTTGGAGGTTCTGGAGGATTCTCCAACAAGAAAGAGTTTTCTGGAGGACAGAACATGCGTCGCCCAAATTGGGATAGCATGTCCCTCCAACCTTTCAACAAAGATTTCTACAACCCACACCCACAAGTACTGAATAGATCACCTTATGAAGTTGAAGAATATAGGACACAACATGAAATTACAGTGAGTGGTGTCCATGTCCCCAATTCCATTCACCATTTTGAAGAAGCAAATTTCCCAGACTACGTTTACACTAGCATAAGCAGCATGGGCTACAAGGAGCCCACTCCTATTCAGGCGCAGGGCTGGCCTATTGCTATGTCGGGAAAGAACTTGGTTGGCATTGCTCAAACTGGTTCAGGAAAGACATTAGCTTATATTTTGCCTGCGATTGTGCACATTAACAATCAGCAGCCTATCAAACGTGGAGATGGTCCCATTGCTTTGGTTCTTGCACCAACTAGGGAGTTAGCACAACAGATTCAACAAGTTGCCACTGATTTTGGGAATGCGTCTTATGTCCGCAACACTTGCGTTTTTGGCGGCGCTCCGAAGAGGGAACAAGCTCGTGACTTAGAAAGGGGTGTAGAAATTGTTATTGCAACACCTGGAAGACTCATTGATTTCTTGGAGAAAGGAACCACAAACCTTCAACGCTGTACCTACTTGGTTCTGGATGAAGCTGACCGCATGTTGGATATGGGCTTTGAACCTCAAATCAGAAAGATCATTGAACAGATTCGCCCAGATAGACAAACTTTGATGTGGTCAGCAACATGGCCAAAGGAAGTTAAGAAACTAGCTGAAGACTACTTGGGAGATTACCTTCAGATCAACATTGGCTCACTGCAACTATCTGCTAATCATAATATTTTGCAGATTGTTGATATCTGCCAGGAACATGAAAAGGAAAACAAGTAAGTAGTAAATTTTATTTTTATCACATTCTTACTTAAATTTAGCTGTTTGTTTTGTAGATGATGATTATGAAAGTAGTATGACATGTTTTGTGATTAGATTTGAAAATTATCCTCTAAGAAGATCTGATATAAATGCACTTCACAAATTGTCGAGCAGTTCATTACAGTGTAATAAATTTTATTATTATTTTTAGATTGACTGTGCTCCTGCAAGAAATAGCCCAGAGCCAAGAACCTGGAGCTAAGACTATAATTTTCGTTGAGACCAAGAGGAAAGTAGAGAATATAACTAGGAGCCTTAGGCGGTATGGTTGGTCTGCAGTTTGTATGCATGGAGATAAAACACAGCAGGAAAGAGATGATGTATTGTATCAATTCAAACAAGGCCGTGCCAGTATTCTTGTTGCAACTGATGTTGCAGCTAGGGGACTAGGTAAGAATTGTCCAATATCTCTAAATATTACCTTGTCAACTTTAAATAATTCTCATTAGCTTATACACAAATGCTGAAGTTCATTCATAAGGTAATTATTGGTTAATATAACATACATCTGTTTTATAATTTCAGAGGCACTGGCGGAAAGTTATTGTGTTCTATCCGAATACTGTCCTAAGTTAATGGGCACGTTACTGCACTGGATTTGTAGATAGACGCTAGTCTGATGCAGTGGTAATTCTATTGAGAATGCAATAACTCGTCATTATTATGGTGCCTCATAAGTGCCTTTCACTGTGATTGGACCCGAGGCCGGAAAGCTTGATAGTATGTCCGTTAATGCGGATACACTTGAAAGTTGAAGAAAACCTGGTGATGCACTGCGTGGACATACATTACAAACATAACGTATATTGAAAAGATAAGAACTCTAATAATTGTAAGGTGCATCGTTGAAAAACTTGACCACAGTTGAGATGTTCAGCGAGGGGTCAAGGGTTTTCTGTTTCGGCCAAAATGGAGTTTGTAACCGGGCAATCTGAATAGACAAGCAATAGAAAGTAAAGCCATGAAAACTAAGTTAAACTAAAATGCCCTTAGCAAGACTCCAGGGTTCTGAAGTGAGAGGCAATTGAAAGTTGTAATTATTGGATTATTGTACATATGTCTTGTGTAACTCATTCATGTAAGTATATGAGTTACCATATCTGATTAATTAAATGCTAATACTTAACTGAATGCTGTTATAGCTTTTGGTTTTTTACTTGGCAACAGAAATTAATCTGAACATTCATTAGCTTCTTAATCTACTTGTCTAATTGAAGCTTATTTTCCAGATGTTGATGGTATAAAGTATGTTATTAACTTTGACTATCCAAACTCATCTGAGGACTACATTCACCGAATTGGTAGAACTGGCCGCTCAAAAACTAAAGGCACATCTTATGCTTTCTTCACACCCTCAAATTCGCGCCAGGCCAAGGATCTCGTATCTGTACTTCAAGAAGCCAATCAGGTCAGTACCCACTGTCTACATTTAGACTGGGTTTTCGAAATATCACTCTTTCATGTTGAAATCATGCAACATTATTTGTTTTTTTTGTTTGGTTTGTTGCCGGTATCAGTTAATAACTATTTTGCCAGTCACATGAAAAAATGTGACACAGGGTAGGGTGGAAGACGAAGTAAACGTCTTGAGACATCACAACAAAAACAAAAATAATAGTAATAAAATATAACTGATATTATTAACATAAATAAATTTCAACAAGAAATAATTTATGAATTTAATTTAGATTACAGAGCGAAGAAGAGAGTTGAAATTCAGAATTCATTTTGTTATCAAGATATGTAAGGCATTAAAACCTCCTCCTTTTACCATAATGTGCAATAGTTTTTAAAATAAAAAAATATGAAGTTTGAACATAAAAAAGTGCACCATATTTAAATTGTGAATGAGTGAATATCGCAAGTTTTGGAATGCAGCTTCTATTATGGTGTGCACATTCCTCATACCTTTGGCATGGGTACGTCTTTACATTGGCGTGACATGAATGCAAGTATGAGGTACATAAATACAGCTACATGCCTTCGGTGTCTACACATTTTTGTCTAGATCCCATCCTCAGATGCTGTTACACACAAATATATTATAGTGAATTATATATACCCTATGTTATTACAACAAACTAGTTGTGGCAACAAATACTTTACTAAATATCTTTAATCACTGTATATTTCATTAATCGATCGTGTAAATTTCAAGGAATTTAGAAAGCAATTTTTTTATACAAAATTTACTTTATCAGTTTTTAAGATTAAAATAGCACCTTGTAAAATGGTCTAGAACAGGGTTCGGCAATTGGCGGACCGCGGTCCGGATCCGGACCGCAGATGGTATAAAACTGGACCTTCTACCTTTCTATCTATTTCTATTCATTTATTTCTATTGTACAATCTGCATAATATGATGCATTTTCAATATTAGATAGTAAATTAATTAATACGAGCAATATTTAATTATGTTCTATTATGGCTTCTTTAATAAACATGAAAATAATTATTTATAGATAGTTTTTATTGACGTTTCTCTTTTGGCATACAAAGTTGCTTTTAATTATTTTTTTTCTGGACTCTCGATTGAAACATTTTAATCATCTGGACCCCACTTAAAATTAATTGCCGACCCCTGGTCTAGAACAATAACAAAATCTTTTCTGTAAAATCTCTTTTTTGGCGCTTTGATCAGTTATGCAGAATTGTATCCAAATTTCTCATGAGTGAAAAGTTATTTTTCTAATTGGCATTTTAAACTGGATATATAAGTTGAAGTATTTATTTCACAGTCCATCAGTCCTCAGCTGCAATCTATGGCCGACCGTTGCGGCGGCGGCGGTGGCGGTTGGAACCGCAGCCGGTTCGGAGGTGGTGCCAGACCTGGAGGGGGCGCGTTCAAACGCGGAGGCAACTTCGGCAAGAGCAATGCACAGGGAAACGGGGGCCACAAGCGATTCATGGACTATTAACTCTTAGGCCCACTAGTTAATAATTAACCAAATCCTCATAAGGAATACTGTTTGCGTGAAAGTGTAGCGTGTAGGCGTAATTCCGGTTGTCTGATTATGCAGTATGTTGGCTATTTATTTGAGTTTCGTACTTTATTCTCACAATGCTATTTATTTGAAGTATTTTTGTTGCACTGTGATAATTTTAGCTGTGATTCTGGTGAGGAATTAGCAAAGGACATTTTTGTTATAGTGAAATCTCCAAAGGGAATAATAGCCATGTTCATGTCGGTTAGTGTACTTACAGCTGATTGGAGTAATTAAAATGTACGTATCAATATCATTCCAATTCTCTGTTCCATGATCTTGTGGTGAAATCTAATAAATATAATTTAAATTAAAACATGTTTAATTTCCTGTCGAAACGGTTTGCTATCTTCATATATATATTAAGCTACTAAAGGTGGGTCCACATATTCATATGCATTATTTTGCCGATCCGTATCACAGGTGCGTATCATGATCGGTACTGTGGACGGGTGATGATCGCATATCATCACCCGTCCAACGTGATGGTAAGTGTTACCGCCGCCCATGGGCACCTGCAACACCAGGGGGTATGCGGGCGCGCCGCCGACCTTGCAAAATCCTATTCACAGCTCTCTTGAAGAACCCCATATCGTAGCTCAATGGAAAGACCTCTTGAGGCAGTTCGTTCCACAGCCTACGGGTTCGCGGTATAAAATAATTTTTGGACCGAACAGTACGCGACACCTCCGTATCTAGGAAATGCGGATGGACCGCACTTCTGTGACGGGAGGTGTGGTTGTAGAAACCCGAGGTGGGAATTATATTAAACAATTCTTCAGAGCATTCCCCATTGTACAGGCGGTAGAACATACAGAGAGACGCAACGTCTCTCCGAATGCTGAGGGATTCTAAACCGCCCGTGAGAGTGGGATCGTCGACAATACGAACAGCACGTCGTTGGATGGAGTCAAATGGGTCCAATTGGTATTTCGGTGCGCCGGCCCAGAGATGAGAGCAGTACTCCATATGGGGCCGCACCTGAGCTTTGTAAAGCATAAGGAGTTGCCCAGTCTTGATACGGCTCTCCACCAAGTCTTGTGTTTTTGTCCGATCATCAAAGGAGATATGGATACGGCACCGAACCAGTCTGCACTCTGGACGTGTCCGCCACTCTTATGCCACGTGTACGTATCATCTGTTCCGTCTCGCGCGAAAGCAAAAATATGAACTGGAAAGTTATTAATTGAAGCTTACAAAAAACAAGGATTTGTGGGATCCCGCCCACCAAAATTATTATAACAGAAATTTAAAGCAGGACGCCTGAGATGATCTCTCCGTTGAAATGGGGTGCACCCCCTCCCAACAGAATAACTCAAATTTGGTAACAAACTGACGCCTCGCCCCATCCATTTCACAAATCAAGTGATGAAGGTCAAACTGCTACGAAATTATTGAGTATTTTGCCACGCTGCCCGTTGACGAGACGTTGAAGTCGAACGCAGTTTCTCGATTCATCTGCAACTAAATTTCATAACTAAATTTTTTTTTGATACAATCTCTGCAAAGTTATTTTTATAGCTTTAAACGTCCAATAGATGAACATAACAAATCTGAAATATTTTCCTTTTTGAATAAAGTGAAGGACTATATACTGAAGTTGGAATTTCATGTAATAATTAGTGAAACACTATGGGAAAGTTGGCATAGCTGTTCGATGTGACAGAAGCGAAGGCAGAAGTTGCAAAGAATTCGAAGTCGCGCAGAGAAACCTATTAAAATTTCCACCATTTTCTCTTTTATGTCATTTGGCAGATGCATAGAAAAGTACCTAGATTTTAAGTTCCTAAAGCAAAAGGCAGAATGTTGAGCGTGGCTTTTCGTACCGAGAATGATTAAAAATGTTGAAAGCAGAATTTATAAAGATGCCGAAAAACATTAAAATTTCCATCATTTTTTTATGCCTCTTGGCAGATGCATAGATAAGGTAATTTCAAGTTCTTTTAACAAAGGGCAGAAGTGTTGGGTGTGGCTATCGTATCGAAAACGATCGGTCGAGTTAAAAAAAGTACATGGATTTTGCCATCATTTTGTTTTTCATGCCAATTTTGAGGTTTTATTCCGGAACTGCCTCCATACGCAAAAAAGCCAAGGATAGAGTCTACATTATTATCGCACGAATCTCCATTGCGACAAATTATTCCAAACGATTTTGATCAAATTAACAGTATTGATTTAGTATGGATGATGTCAAATGCAGTTGGGCTCACAACACCCATGTGGGTCGATTTTAATGCTAAAGTATTGCCCACTGATGAAAATCGAAAACAACGAGATAGGTATGTATTTAATGCCGATAAATCGACCTCCAACTCATAAATCTGTCGTATTAGAAACCATGAGAAGAGCCATAAAAATTGCTGATGAGTGTAACGAAGATTATGCACAAGTGACGTATGATTTGGGAATAGCAAAAATCGCATTGCCTTTACAAAATACCGAATATGAAGAATTCCAGAGATTATTTATTCACGTTGACGGTTTTCATATCCAAATGGCATTCTTAAAAGCAATAAGTACATTTATTTCTGGATGTGGCTTGGAAACAGCTCTAATTGAAAGTAATCTGATCGGAAGTGATTCCGTGGCGGGTTTTTTAACTGGATTTTTTTTTAATAAGTGCAGAAGATTGCACACCCTCATGTACTTATGTTTACAGATATTACAAATTGAGTTTTTCTTGAAAATACGATAAACACACTTCGGTGCGAATATAAAAGAACTATTTCGAAAATTGCTTCAAAATACCAAAATAGAGGAGGTCATTGGTGACAGTCAATTAGAAAAACCATTAAATGACTTCAAGGTTTTTCAAAAAGAAACTATTGATGGGTTGCATGGAAAAACTCCACAATTTTATGCAATTTACTTAGAACTCTTACATTATTATTTTCTTTTCGATAAATTTTGACTTATACTGCTATGCCATTTCGAAAATGAATTGTATTTTCTTTGCCATCAATCAACACAATTATGCGCGCTAGCTTGTGTGGTACATGGAAACTTTAATTAATGTAGATGATACTCATCCTGGCTTGAAAGCTCAATTCGTGCAACCTACTTTTGGTGTCAGGACGGATAAGCCATTTTCCAGAATTCCGGCTGATTTAATGTTGGAGCAAACTATAAATGTATTATAACAACTATAAGCGGGTAGAAAACTTACCGGAATCACTCACATCACAAACTCAATGGCTGCTCGCCAAAGGTGGTGTATAAATCATGGTTTAAGGTGCGCTTTAATTTCCAAAGTAATGGAAGGTTGCGGCCTTAATCAACACCTACTACTAATGCCGCTCAAGACGTCACAAATGACTTGCGGCCCAATAGAATTATTAAGAGCAAATCTCATATAGATAATTTTTTATCAGCAATTAATGATAGAATCATCAACTAAGGAAGGGAGTCTTAGTAAATATATCTACAGGCCAAGCAGCACTTCCCGAAATTGAAAATTTTCTTTTATATATTGAAAAACAAGGAGAGAAAACGAGAAAATCGCTGATTCAGCAGTGTGAGAACGATAAAGAAAGTTTTAATAAATTCATTGTGAGGAAAAACAAAATTTTGAACTTTTCAATTTGTCATGAAAAAAAAATGAAAATTAATGACAAAGTACAAGAGGTCTTATTTGGCAGGCTGCTCGGTATAGCATTGTTTTCCCAAGACAAAATCGATATGGAAAAGGTAATGAGTTTACTTTTTATTATGAAATATTATATGATCAATTGTATTCATTTTGATAGGTTTGAGTGGGAGGAAAATTTTTTATGCAATATCTCTATTTGAAAAATAATTACCGAGAGATGTTATTCTTTCAGGCTTATACACCTCGCGATATAAGACAGAGTATAAGCGTAACATACCACATACATAAACTCGAAATTACTTTACAAATTTAATTTAAAATTTAACGATATACCCAGCCATTTTTACTTTTTAGATATTTACTTACCCGTATATTCCAATGCCATTATCTCTATGCCGTTTATATGGCACAATTAATAAAACAGACAGTGTCTCTTGCCAAATTATTAGAAAAAGAAGTCACAGTTCACAGAGAGCCGCCGACAACAACTGTATCGATTATTGATGGTTTTTTTTGCTACACCAACTGCAGCAAGTTCCACAAAAATTCGGATAAATTTCCAAAATTTTGAACAGCTCAAAAAATTTTCATTATCTTTGAAAACTGGATACCATCCATCAAAGATAATGAACCAGAACACCTGTTAAGGGAGAATTTTTTCAGAGATGTTTGTATCAAAGGTAGGGTGTATTAAATACCTAGGTACTTAATAGTAGATTGTTAACTAAGGGATGAAAGGCACCCATTTCTGACGAGATATTTCGGCGCTCGAACGAAGTGAGAGCGCCAATAGTTCGAGTCTGAAATGGGTACTTTTCACCCGAATTAAACACTACTTTTCATTTCGAATATGAGGAACATATATGCAAAAAACTTGAAACAAGCCATATATGCAAAAAATATTACTTCAACTTCCCAAGAATTTGCATTAATCTCGCTTACCCGCCTTTTTTTTTCTTTTTTACGCGTAACATTTTACAAACGCCATAATGCCAGCCAGTCTTTTTGAGTAGTACTTATTGCTAGCTTGATAAAAAGAACTTATCATTATAGATTATTTATAATTTATGTCAATGATCTATCTAAATTAATTTTGACGCAGTTTAATCGGTGTCTTAAATAACATCACAAACAAAAATTCTACAAAGTTAAGAATTAATATAGTATTAATCGAAGTGTGGCTGTATAGGTTTCTGCCATTGCTCAGTGTAACTAGAGTCCTTTTCATGAAAGAAGTCCCCCAGACGCAGCGCTGTACTCGCGTGACATAATGTTGCCATTTATGAGTAAAAAATTTACCTATTTTACATTTAGCATATGTAATTTATCAAATAATACTATTTCCTGCATACTTCGATGAAACAATATAAGCTCTTAAATTGTATTAAGAAATAAATACATTTTAGATGGGCTGTAATTTCATTACTCAAGCCCATACTATAACAATAGTTCAGATTAGTGAATCATGTATATTTCTGATAAGTCAAAAGTATATTTGGGCATTTTTATCAAAATGTCTACCAACCCACTCATGGGATGACCCATGTAATAAGTCCAAATAACTAACGTTATTATGACTGTAAGTGTCGTGTTATTATTAAATAGTTTCAAATGACTAAAGTTTCGTTTTTTACTATGTTGTTAGGTGCGAAACTTAAAACAATAATAAGTCATAATAACGTTAGTTATTTGGACTTATTGCATGGGTCATCCCATGAGTGGGTTGGTAGACATTTTGATAAAAATGCCCATTTACCTATATTTCTGTTATGTAAAAAGTATATTTTTATTTACTTATATAAGCGGTGTTCTACCTACTTACATGTAAAAGATGAGAAAATAGGGTAAAGAAAAGCATTACAATTTTTTATTCAGAGTTTTATTGAATAATTGTGATCAGCGGCCATAGGAACATCACTGTCTGAAGAGTGGATGGAATCAGAATCAAATTCTGTTTCAGTATCACTAGCCGTAGATATAATTATTCGGTCCATCTCTTCATCCATAAGGCCGTCATTTTTTAAATATTCCTCCTCTAAATGTTCGACATGCGTGCACTGAGCTGTCCAATCTTCCGCCGTAATAGACTCAAAGGCCTCTTCAGTTAATTTTACAATTTCTTTTGGATCTTGTGCCACGTTCTTATCCGCCACCTTTCTTTTTACAAGGCTCCAGATTTTCTCAATCGGGTTGAGGTCGCAATGGTAAGGCGGCAACCTTAATACTTCGTGTCCGTGAGCTGTTAATAATTCATTCAATGCAAATGTCGGTGGACCTTTATTTTGTTTGATTAGCTCAAACAGCACAGCTTTTCTCCAGGTGTCTTCAAAATATATACCCTTTTGCCGGAGCCATTCCTGCATACTACTTTTTATATTTGACATTGTAGGGGCTTTGTTTAATTGAGTGCAATGGTAAGGAGCGTTGTCCATTACCACAAGCGACCTTTCAGATAGATTAGGTATTAGTTTTTCCGTCACCCATTTTAAGAAATTTGCAGAGTTCATGTCATCGTGGTAATCTGAGGACTTTGATTGGGATTTGAACATTAATAATGCACCATTTATGAATCCATCTTTTGTTCCCGCATGAGCGATTATCCAGCGACTCCCCGATGACTCTGAGACGAACATTCCTGGTTCCTCCTCACTCTGCCAACAACTTTTTGTATGATAAGTATTGTGTATATAGGTCTCATCTAAGTATACAACGGGTCGTTTTTCCACAGTGCGATTTATTCGTATTTTATCCAAATATTTTGCACGCCATGCGGTAATGTCGTGACGTTCCATAAGTAGTTTGCGTCTGGATTGACATCGCTTGTACTTGAAACCAATCCTATTTAATATCCTGTGCAATGTTGTGATGCTTCCCTGAAAATTGATGTCTTCTCTCAGAGCTGCCCGTAATTTAGCCAATGTTGGTAATTCTTTATGCACAACGTAAAAACTGTGAATTTTTTGCCGGATAGCGCACAAATCGAACCCGTCTAAGTCGACCTTTTTCGGATGCGGGCGACTCTTCCCCGGGGTGACAATTTTTTTCGAAGTACTCGCCGCTGTTATACCTTCTTTTGTAATTCTTGTTACAGTTTTCTCTGACACACCTGCAATTAAATAATGAACAATTAAAAATAATAGTAACTTTAAGTTTATAATGCTTATGTACTATGTAATATATGTTTTAATTTCAGTTACCTAGTTTCATCACGTTTGGTATTTGTTCAATTTTATCGCAAAAATGAATTTATATCCTAAAAGTCCCATCAATACAGCAAAAAATTATTATATGGCAACTCTAAAAAGTACCTGTTATGGCGGCGACTCTCTTCCGAACATTGTTTAGTGGTATTAAAACACCTTGATTCTTTTGTTCCGCTTCACAGAACTCTTTCACCTTCAATATCATTTCTCGAGCCGAACTTTTTACAACTTTTGGCATTGTAAACAATCTTTAAAATGCACTAAGCTAGTTACAAACTCACAAAAATCTACCACAACAAACGAACTTGATAACATCGACGAACGACAACATGGCCGACCTGTCAAATTTAGTTCCAAAAATCACCGCGGGACTTCTTTCATGAAAAGGACTCTACCATATATTGACTAAATTTTTTTTAAACTACTTTCGGCCCTAGAGCTTAAAAGTATCACTTTCAGCCCGCTTCTTAGATAATCTATGGTCTACTTTCAGACTATGAGAAATGAAAATGAATTTTAATAATATAACATAATAATCTTAATTTGTTTATCGTGTTGTTCAATAGGTCCTGAGCAAAATCGTTCGTTCGATTTCAGCGAGGAATTGAAAAAATATTCAATTTAAAAAGCAATGATTAGATTTTTAATCTACCATTGGGACATACAAGCGTCAGCCCGATACATCGGAGAAAAAGAAATTTACATCCCAAAGGAGAAAATAATAATTCAACACTGGCAGAATGTGCTAATTGCACCGTTGCCATATATGAAGGAAAGAAAACTTGATTTTGGCATAATGTGCTCATTGCATTATTGCCATATTATAAAAAAAAAGAAAAGGTTCCTTCGTAAATTCATGTCCCTGCATATTCCAACCTAAAAAAAAATCCTGCTTTATGATAGGCATGTGAGATTATAAAATATTTACAAAAGTATTATTATTTACGTAACATAACGGAAGGTAGTCATGGCACTGAATACTTTAAGAAAATTTCTTAGAGAAAAATATTCGGCTAAATTGTAAGTACTAAGTATCGCACAATTTTCTTTTTTTTTATTCATTAGAAATATAGTTAATTCATTTTGAATTTCGATACTTTTCAGATTATATCACAATGCTAAACAGTTTATAACCGAGGGAGCTATAATTAACTCACAAAATGCTTTGAGAATTTTACATACGACGTCCACCCAAGATCACCTGCTTTACTATACCAAAACGAAACTCAACAATCATAGGTTTTACTCTGTAAAAACTGTAGAGCAGAAACATATCGACGACTATCGCAATGAGAACAATATTACAATCATTGGGCAAGATGTACCCAGCCCTTACATAGACATAGAAAAATGTGAATTTCCTGAATATATAAAGGACTTTTTGAAAAGGGAAGGTTTCACTAAGCCTACCATTATACAGTCACAAGGTTGGCCCGTAGCTTTGAGTGGTCAGAATTTTGTTGGTATTGCTCAGACAGGCACTGGAAAGACTCTTGCCTTCCTTTTACCAGCCGTTGTCCACATTAAAGAAAAGGAGGCTAAAAAGGGGCTAGGTCCTATTGTTCTTGTTCTTGCACCTACAAGAGAGTTAGCAAGGCAGATTGAGCAGGTGGCAATAAACTTCAAAAAGTTGCTCAATATACGTTGTGCTTGTATCTATGGTGGAGCCAATAGGAATGTGCAGCTAGAAAAATTACAGGCTGGGGTTGATATAGTTATAGCTACACCTGGCAGATTAAATGACTTCCTCATGAGTAAATCCACTACTTTAAATAGATGTACCTATATAGTGCTGGATGAAGCAGACAGAATGTTAGATATGGGTTTTGAACCACAAATTCGTCAAGCTTTAGAAGGAGTTCCCCTTGAACGACAAATTCTGATGTTCTCAGCAACTTGGCCTAAGGAAGTGCAGCACTTGGCGAAAGATTATTTGGGAGAGTATGTGCAGGTCAATGTGGGCTCAACAGAGTTGTCAGCTAACCACAATATTCAGCAGAATATTCATATTTGTGAACACAATGAGAAAATTCAAAGGTATGTATAAAATAATGAATAGAAATTAATATACATAGTTAATCGTGCCTATAGAGTAAAAGTTGGTAATGAGTACAGTGATGAAATGTAAGTCACAGAGGGCACAGCACAAGGATCTATAATGGGGCCATTACACTACCTAGTTTATGTGAATGATATAAATAACATTCCAAAAAATGTGCTATCTTCTAATCTGCAAACAACAGCAATTGTAGCTTAGATACAGCAATAAAACACCTACAAGAAAACTTCACTGCGATCATAAAATGGTCCCATGACTTAACATAAAAACAAATCATTCATGTACGCTCTAGCCATAACTTCACTAATCATGAAATAAAACTTATAGCTCATAGCCACCTCTGTTTACATAATCCTAAGCAGAACAGTGATTGGTGGAAATATTGAACTGGTTGAGGAACATAGGTACTTGGGATTAGTAATTGATAGCAAATTTAATTGGGATTATTAAGATGGTTTGTGAAAAACTAAGAGTGATTTTGGCTAAATTCTATATAATTAAAAACAAAGTTCCATTCACCTCTAGATTGCAATTATACAATGCTTTAATAATTAATAGTATCATAGGTATCATACAGTCTTAAGTAGTTACGGACGAACATTCAAAAGTTATATCAATTATATATACAACACAAAAAAGAATTATAAAAAATATAGTATGGCTCAAAATATAACTGTAATATGGAAAAACTCTCTAGATACTGGAACATCTTACCAATACACAAGAAAATAGAAATGCAACTTATTATAGAAAACTATTCTAGATAAATTACGATTTTAGATACTGCCAGACAAATTACACAAAAAAGTTTGTTCAAGTTGCAGCGAAAAATGTTTTTGGCAAAAGAACGGCTGAATATATACCTGAGAGAATGCCCGTATGAGTTTTAACTTGAGTGTCCGCTTTATTCAATTAAGTGTTTTTATTGCCTGTATTTGAATTGTGAGGTTGTGTGACAGACATCTATTCTGCTATTTGTAAACTTATAAGAGGAATGTACAGGATCCCTACAAACCAGTGCTGGTTTATATAAATTGTACTATGAATCAAAATAAATGTGCTACCACCAGGAAGTAGGACATCTTCCATGTGTGACCGTGATTGTGACAGGTGTGACCGACTGTTACTGCAGTCCCTTGGTCATGTAAACTGGTCAAGTCGACTAGACATAGTCATGTCTAGTCTAGGTCACATGTGTCCGACGCTTTAGAGATTATCTCTTCTGTTTAAACAATAAAATATAAAGTACGCATTTTATCATAGGTTTAAATCAATAATGCACAACTTATCCGTTGAGGGAGTCGGAAAGGTGCTAGTGTTCACAAACACAAAAAAGTTTGTCGATGACCTCACACTGATGCTGCGAAGAAATGGCTGGCCTGCAGTCGGCATCCATGGAGACAAATCACAATTGCAAAGAGATACAATCATTAACAAATTCAAATATGGGAACACAAACATTCTTGTTGCAACTGATGTTGCTGCACGAGGACTTGGTAAGTTATGTAATGGCAGACCACATTTACATCATATTTTACTTATGGATTACAGAAATCATCCTGCCCAGTGGACTGTCAGGCTATTGATTGCAGTGACTTACTAAAATTTGTATAACTACTGAAATTGGTTGGGCGCCTAGAGTCCAATATTACGCATGTGTTGCATTGGTCACGTGTGTCAGGTAGACGTGACCAGGGCTACACATGGCCGCTTGGCCAGCTAGCGTGGCATTTTAAGACCCTACATCCCACATGCACAAGACAAGGTCCATCAGTGGACGGAAAAAGGGCTAGTTACGGGTACTTAAATACCTATGTCAATAGAATTTTAATATCCACAGATGTTGATGGTATAACACACGTGATAAACTATGATTTCCCAAACACGTCTGAAGACTACATTCATAGAATTGGTCGCACGGGCCGCTCTGAGAATAAAGGGATAGCTCATACTATTCTCACAGCCGAGGATGGACGACAAGCAAAGAATTTGATACTTGTGCTGAAGGAAGCGAACCAGGTTAGTACAAATTAATTTCTTATTTACAAATTAATATTGAATGTAGATGTAGATGTGTATATACCATATGTGTTTATTTTAGTGGGATTGAAGATGAGCGGTGTGTGAAGATCGTATGTAAGTGACGTAGCGGATAGTTGACGAAAGAAAGGTGACTGGGTGTGAAGTGAGCGAAGGGAGTCGATTGAATGAAGGGTGAGCGCATGTAATGTTCTCTTGCGTTCCGGATGGTTGTGGAGAAAAGGTGTTGTTAAGACCCAATAAGGTGAAAGTAAGGTGTTAATGTTAAGAAGAGAAGAATATAAGTAGTATGGTGTTGAAGATACCAGTTTTATATGGCCCAATCTCCACATTTATTTATATATTAATAAGTTTTTTATTATTATAAATATTTATTATACTTTGTTTGTTGATATAGTCGATATACGAGGGCCACACTGAAACTTTCCGGAATGTCAATAATTAATTGACAATTGTCGTAAAATTCTCCGTGAGCGTCAATAAACATTTTCATACAAATAAACCAATTTCCATAACATTTATTTCACTCCTCCGTGGTGATCTTTGAAACAGGTTTTTCGTACTCTTCGACAGCCTTTTCTGGCGATGAAAATCGTTGACCGCGTAATCTTCTTAATTTTATCGTAACACCTTAATTTTTAAACCTTAATTTTCGGAAATGAGAAGAAGTCACAAGGTGCCAAGTCGGAACTGTATGGAGGATGGCTCATGAGTTCTACGTTTTTCGCCTTCAAAAAGTCGTTTGGCCGTGTGAGAGCTGGCATTGTCATGGTGCAAGATTATGCGGCGTTTACGGTTGTTTTTACGAAGTTCTTCAATAACTTCCGGCAAGAAATGGTCGTGTACCAATCAGCATTCACGGTACGGCGATTCTTCAAAGCAACAGTAAAAAAACTAGAAGCAAGTTTCTAGTTTTTCTAAAAAGGCCCAAATGTTTGATTGCTGCTTTGTTTCGGAGTCGTAGCTGTAAATCCATGTTTCGTCACCTGTTCCACACCAAATTTGACGCCCCTTCGATTAATCTGGTAAGCATGGCATTGCACCAAGTGACGTATTCCGTTTTTTGAGCCTCAGTCAAATTGTGTGGGATCTACCGCGAGCACAGCTTTCGCACAGCCAAATGTTTGTGTAAGATTGATTGTATCTGACTCATACCTGTGCTTAAGGATGCCCGAATCTCATGGTAGGTCACATCCCTCTCTGTTTCGATCATATGGCGCACAGTATCGATGTTTTTGTTGTTGACAGCGGTGGACGGGCGACCTTCATGAAATTCGTCACTGAAATTGACACGACCGCGCTTGAATTCTGCAAACCACCTATAAATTGCTTCGTTTTGCTTGGTGCTTTATTGCCAAAAGCAATTTGAGGCCGAGCGAGGCTATGCTGAGCTGTCAAATTACAATTAAAATCATAGAAAATCATACAGCGTAAAGTTTCACGAGTTAAATCCATCGTAATGCCGACACGCAATTTTTAAAATGACACCACAATGAAAAAACAAATGACTAGACTAGGTTAGATGAAACAAATTTTATTACAAATTTATTACAATTTTATTACAGCCAAAGAATTCCATTTTCAAATATTGTAATTACTTTTTAAATATTGTTTATGTAAGTGGCCAGTTCAGGAAATTTTCAGTGTGACCTATGTACAGATACATATATTGAACATAATTCTATCCGAAAAAATTCCATCATTTTGCACTACCTATATCACTTCTATTTTTCTCTATCCCGAAGTTGCCTGGAAGACATTACCTTAATGAGAAGGTCGCCTCTTGTATTCTGTTATTTAAAGATATATGCACATGTTAACCTTGTAATGCCATAAAGAGTATTTATTATTATTATTTGTAGAAATCAACTATGACTTTCGTAATGATAAAAGGTAGTAATTAATAAAAATAAAATGATAGTGGATTTGTAACCACACATATCACGCATGATTATTCTATTTGACTTATAGACTTTTTAACTTTACATGAATTAGTGCATGTTATGTTTAAATTTTGCATGTCATTTTCACGTGGAACATGTGGAACTACCGAAAATTTCCATCTTATTGTTACCATGTTTTGGCAAATAAATATATTATGATTATGAATGAGTATGCCGGTGCCCATTTTTCATCCCATCTTATCGTTTCGTGTTCAATCGAATGGTCAGTATAAAGAAATAAATGATAATACTTTTTTTTTGTCCTTTATACTCTTTACTCCCGGAATGGGAAGTGTGATGGGATGAGGAAAACCCCCTCGTTCCGTTGCGTATCCTACTTTCCATCTTTATAATTCTAATCCCAAATGTGGATTTGGGAAATCTCACTTAATGAACCTCACCTATTTGGGAAAACCTAATGAACTGTGTACTCGTTTGCGATTCTCTATTAAAACACAATGAAACCGAACCATTTTTGAAAAGATTGATCATCGGTGATGAGAAGTGGATCGCTTACGACAAGAACGTGCAGAAAAGATCATGATCTAAGTGCGGCCAAGCTCCACAGACTGGCGAAACCCGGATTAAGGCGCAATAAGGTGATGTTGTGTGTATGGTGGGATTAGAAGAGCATCGTTCATTATGAGCTTTTACCGCCGGGCAAATTCGGATCTCTACTGCCAACAGCTGATGAGACTAAAGCAAGAAATTGAGAAAAAACGCCAGGAATTGATCAACAGAAAAGGTGTTGTTTTTCATCATGATAACGCCAGACCACACACATCTTTGGCCACTCAGTAAAAATTGAGAGAGCTTGGTTGGGAAGTGTTGATGCACCTACCATATAGCCCTGACCTTGCGCCCTCAGATTTCCACTTGTTTCGGTCTCTTCAGAATTCTTTAGGTAGTGTAAGGTTAACAGCAAGAGAGGACTGTTAAAACTATTTGTTGCAATTTTTTGACCAAAAATCCCAAAATTTCTACAGCAACGGGATCATGTCACTACCTACAAGATGGAAACAAGTTATAGAACAAAACTATTATACATATATACATATTATACATATATGTGCATATATATATATATATATATAGGCACATATATTATATATAATACATATATATTAGCTTCGTTCGCGGTAAGGATTCAGAACTGATTCGGAACTATACGCATGCGCAGTTCAAATAATGCCGTTCGCGGAACACACAATTCAGAATTTCTAGTTACAGTTCTGTGTTCGCGGAACCGTCGAACTCGATTCAGGATCGGTTCATAATCAGTTCTATCAGTTCTATAACTTTAGCAAGAATCCGTAGTTCCAGACATGCGCAGTTTTTACCTAACGACATTTGACATACATGCTGCGGCTATATTCAGTTGGTTAGAAACTAATAAACTGGTTAAATAGTTAAATAAAATATAAATTTTATTAATTTATTAAGGGTTAAATAAAATATGGTTAGTTTTGTTTGTTGTTTATATAAATAAGTTTATATAATACTCTAATAAGAGTAATGTGTTTTGGTGGGTCCACTTAAATACTTGCCAACTTAGGGGTTTTCCCCCCAAATTTAGGGGGTAAATAAGTGGGATGGATTTTTTTTAGGGGTTTTATATTTTTAGGGGTATTATTGCGGATTTTTTGATTCTTCATATATTTTTTTGAATATATATTTTTCATATATTATGTGAAAGTATAGGCCCTGGGACAATCCAAACTATAATAGTTAATCATATTTATTTGTAGACCTAGCGACTTAACGACATCTAGTACAAATATATTACAACTACTCTGTGGTGACTGGTGGTTATTGTGCCTATGTGCCTATACATATGTACGTTGATTATTGTTTACTTGTTTAATTCGATTTTGTTGTTGTACTGCTGTGCCGACAAGCAATTTGTTAATGATGCCTAAAGAAACTAAAAATAATAAAATGTACAGTCAGAAGTACACGTAGATTTGGGAAACAGATCCAGATTTAAAAGGTAAAGAAATTTCATTGCATTTTTGTAAAATATATTTTTTCTTTTATTATATATTTTTTTAGAGGGATTTCTAAGTAATTGGGGCGATTTTGGGGGTTTTTGACTTAAGCTTTAGGGATAAATATTTTTGAGAGTTGGTAACACTGCCGATGACAGTAGATCGTACGCAGTTTGGTTCCGAAATCGTTCGCGGAAATAAAAATCACGAATCGGTCTATAACCGAGCATGCGCTCTACTACGATTCCAAATTAGTTCAGTACTAGTTCCGAATTAGTTCTGAATCCTTACCGCGAACAAAGCTAATAATAACACAATTTACAAGATCAAAAAAACTGGTAGCATCTGGCATTTTCCTTCAAGATTTCCGTTGATTTAGGGAGCCTGAGAGGAATAATAATATTTCTGTTTTTCAGGATGTTCCCGATGAGTTAATACAGATGGCACGAGAATACGTACCTAACAAGTACAAGGAACAGGCGAGGTATAAATCGAAACAATACAGTTGGAATCAAAACAGACCATGGAATAGATTTCGTAAATATTAATTAGAATTGTCAAAAAAAATCTAGTGTATGTGATCCGCCAATCCACACTGCCCCCGCATGGCGGATGAGGACTCTAAACCCCCCAGTGATTTACTGGGGGAGGCCTGTGCCCCGCAGAGTGCAGTGGGACGTTATAGGCTGATACATGTACAATTATTGTTATAGTAGTCTAAATAGATGTATGTATATCTTAGTAAACCACTAATTATATTTTCTTTTTAAAAAATCTGTATTTCATTTCCATATTTTTTATATTTCTTTGAAAAACTAGTGAAAAACCGCCTATCATTTAATTCTACCCAAACGTAGCGTACAGACACTACTCGTATTCTACTGCCTTTGTTATTAATTACCATAAATAATAAATGTATCTAAATAAATCTTTTTTTCATTTTAACGTTCATGCTATGATTTGATGTGCCAATAAAGTCTTTTATTTTTAAATACCTTTTACTGACAACAAGCTTTTTAGAAGGTTTGAACACCAGCGTAGAATATGTTTGGAGTACACAATGTTCGCCATTTAACGTATTCATCTGTGCTCTTCAACTGAGCAGAATTCTGTACGGTCGGCAGCGCATCGGCATCTCCTCTGGTGTTGCAGGTGTCCACGGTTGGCGGTGAACACTTACCATCATGTGGCCCGCCCCTTCGTCTCTAGGTATCTCTTCTATAAAAAAATGGTTGAATCATAGGGTTGAAATATCAAATCGTGATAACTTTTATTTGATAATATATCAATCAGATCATTAAAATTACAACTTTATGTTGTGTTTACAATTACGTTACGTAGCATCAACTTTCTAAAGATTAATTTACCGATTACATAGATGTAAAAATATAATCTACTTATTAAATTACTGTAACTTTAAAAAATAATCTGATTGCTAACTGAAAGAAAAAATCGTTATCTCTGAAGCTGTTTCTATGGTTACACGTTGACGTCTATAGGTATCAGTGATTTGCAAACGTAACTTTTAAGCGATTTAAATAAATAATAACTTATATAGGGGGAAAAGCGCAAGGAAAAAGTATTTGGTAATGAAGCAATATAAGACAATATAGTCATGGCTTTGCCGGAGCTCGACACTAAATCTGTGTTAGATGTTGTAGAGGAGAACTTCCAGAGAGTTAACCTGGTTAGTAGAACAGTTTTTAGAGAGTAAACATTTTAAAGTGATCATTACGATACTGTGGACATTTGGATACAGTGGACCTTATTTACCGGATTTTATTTAATCGTGATGTTATCTTAGAAAAGGGTACTTAAAAGAATAACGTTTTTTTTCCTTATTGTAAAAATCAGGTGATACGAGTAGAAGCATAAAACGGAATCTCTAAACAAAGAATTTTTATGTTAGAAAACCCTTACCAAAATTACTAAGTCCATAAAGATAATAAGGTAGGTCCCTTTGCTCAGATAACGTCACAATAGTGCACCAAGCACAGTGGGTATAACTGCGATGATCGACCGATTAATGGTGATGTGCTGATGTGTTGGTTTAACTCCATGCTGTGTATAAACAACACAGCGGGTTGAGTATAAATAAGCGTTTAGACTAGCTAGAGCTTGGAGTAATGTTTGATTTAAAACATGTTTTGGGATCTCGGTAGTTAGCTACCTCCGTGTGTGATAGCTATGTGTCTTCATTGGACAGGAAATCTGGGAGATCAGAGAGAAGGACACGGTGGTTCCTAGTTTTAGCCATCGAGTGTCATGCTACATTTACTTTAAACATTTCTGTGATACCCGACAGAAGTGTGAGACATTACGGGTATAGACATTCATTACGGGCCAAAATAAGGGTTTTTTTGTTTAAGTTAACAGTTAAAGTTAAAAGACGGTTCGAACTCTACAATGAGATGTTACAGGCTGATATTGAATGAGCAGATTTCTTTTAACCTGAAACAGAAAATACGTCAACTTGATTACTGCTGGACGCCATCTTGTTCATAATATTATCATAGTTTTCTAGAGACTACGTATAAGGTATGAGTTCATTAGGCTAGGAATACGTAGGACTCGTAGGGTTCGTACGCGAACCCGAAAGCTGTGAAATTAACTGCCGGCCGAGGTTTTTCCATTACTCAGGAAATCTGCAAGGTCGGAAGCGCACCCGCAAGCCCCCTGGTATTGCAGGTGTCTATGTGCGGCGATGACCACTTACCCTCATGTGGCCCATCCGCTCGACTGCCATCTATTCTATAAAAAAATAAAGGACTGCTACGCTACTGAAAAAAACATGCTTGGTTGGTAGTAACTAGCGATTTATGTATACCGACTATGCATTTGTTTACGAATTGGCACATTATTTATCTTCCACCCTCACCCCATGTAGCATGCTTAATAATCAACCTGTGTTTGACTAATAAACACGCTTTTTTAAGCATCCCCTTTTCCAACAACGTTCGCATATACATGCTCGTAGAAGCAACTAATAGTTTGCTTGTATGTTACTAAGTAGCATCTTGTATATCGGCCTTAAATTTCAGAAAACTTATGCTATTCGGATGATATACGCAGGAGAGCACACGGCTCAGCCCAAGGATGATTTAATAACACAATTTCGTCATACGATACAAGCTGTCAACTCTGGGTACTGCGATATGGAAATCTCTGGTTTCCTGCTGGTTTACGATAGTTATTTCGTACATATTATCGAGGTTTGTATCTTACATGATTGGTAGATACTTATACTCCGTCCACTATGTTATTTTCTATTTGACGTTTGCAAGTAACTTCCTATCAACTTCGTATTTCTTGACAGTCAAGTGAGTGTATTGGAAACAATGTCACACTTTATTGTTGAGGGCGAAGAATTAGTGACGTTCTCGGAGTCATACCAAAGACTATAAGCTATCACACGTAAAATAAATAGAAAATAATAGTTTTGAAATAAAAGTATATTTAGATGAAAAATTATTAAATAAATCTTTTACTTGTAGTCAAATGACATTCTGTATTTGAATGCTAGTGTATACCATTTTGACTTTTTTCGATTTCGTAGAGATTTACTAATGTTTTTATTGAAAGTACTCGGATAATAAGGTGGCAGTCGAGCAGGCAGTCCACTTAGTGGTCAATGTAAACATTGGCAACGTCAGTCAAGAATGAAAAACATTGGCACGTCCCCGGATATGCCGCATTGTCATGTTGATTTAGGAGTGTATTAGGGAAAAAGGATTGGGGTGGATCCCATTACTCTTCTAATTCTTCTTTGGGGTGATAGAATGTAATAGCCCTATATACCACCTACCTATATAGCGTCTATAAAGCTACCTATATATACGCTATATAGGTAGTATTACTTTTCGTTCTGTGTTCATACCGCGTAGCGCACCTTCTTGAATACTTACAATAATTAATTACTTTACAGTAAATGGATAGTTCAAGTTATTATGTGTAACTATTCAAGGAAAGGGCAGGGTGCACGCTACAATATCAATTGGACCCATTTGACTCCATCCAACGACGTGCTGTTCGAATTGTCGACGATCCCACTCTCACGGGCGGTTTAGAACCGCTCAGCGTACGGAGAGACGTTGCGTCTCGCCGAGTCGCAAGAAACACGGTCTCGGGTTTCTACAAGCGCACCTCCCGTGACAGAAGTGTGACCCATCCGCATTTCCTCTATACGGAGGTGTCGCGTCCTGTTCAGTACAATAGTACATTGTTCACCGAGGGAAGAAAGTGACCGATTACCAACGAGGTTGTAGTTTGATACACAGGAGTTGGGAATCGCACTTTCTTCCGAGTGATACATAGTGCTTTATACCTACGAGGAAAATAAAAAACAAAATCTTTATTAATTGAAGTTTATTGTTGTATTTATTGTTGTATTTCTCAGGCAATAGGTTCTCAATAACTGCTCGGGCAGTTTCTTGTAATTCTGGTGGCGTCATCAAATCTTCACTTTCACTACTAGACGACATTTCGAGTAGAATATAGTAAACACAAATTGAAAATTCATAAAGAAAAAGAAAGCAAATCGCGCGCGCGATTTTCACTTGTTTCTTTATTATTTTCTTTTTTTAAATTATTGTTCAGAAAATGCTTGATAAAAACTTTTTGTCTTTTGGCATAATAATATTAAAATAGGTTACCGACTGATATTACCCAAAATTAAAAAAAATAAACAGTACAATAATAATGGATTTTCATATACCTTTTCTGCCCGTTCAGCACGTTAGCAATGGATTTTCATACATTTTTTCTGCCCGCATATTTGTACGATAGTAATGACGTACTTTCTGCCTCATTTTTGAAAAAGTACTAAGGTACTTTCCGAGCAGGTGTGGTATAAACACCATTTTATACCGCGAACCCGTAGGCTGTAGAGCGAACTGCTTTAAGACTTCTTTCCATTACACTACGATATGGGATTCTTCAAGACAGCTCTGAATAGGATTTTGCAAGGGCGGCGGTAACACTTACCATCTCACGTGGGACCGCTTGCTCGTCCGTCTACTACCCTATAAAAAAAAACATCTGCTGGGCGCAGTCGACAACCCACGTTACACCTCTCTCATAGAAGACTATGGTAAAATGTACCTACTGAATTTGCTACTTTATCCCATTGCCTCAATGTATGTAGATATATGTATTGCGGTAGTGTGTGAGATATAATGGCCAAGCCTATTTCGATCATATCCTATACTATTCCTGCTCTTTTTCCAAATTCATTCCTAAATCTTCAAAGGTAGGTAACGCATCCGAGGGCGTGCCAACTTTTGTCATTCTCGACTGATGTTCTCATGCATCGCGGATGTCCATGGGCGACAGTATCCACTTATCACCAAGTGGATTCTGTGCTCGTCTGACGTCATTAACATTTATTTTACTATTGGCCTATCTACTAATAGTTATTTTACCGGGCACACATAGGACTAAAATACATATCTAGGTAGTTTCATAAGAATCTACAATAAAAGCATTAATATTAAAAAATATGATGCAGGGTTCAGAGGATACGATACACAGGCAACTAAGATTTTTATTTAAACGTGAAACTGAATGGATAGAGCTCCAAGCTAGACTAGATAAGGAGAATGCAGCAGCGTACGCAGCGGCCGTCGCCTACGCACAGGAGGAAAAGATTCCGTTGGAGATGGAAGAGCCTCAAAAACTGGAGAGGCCGCTGTTTAAACGGATGAAGACATTAATGATCTATCATTCTGTAACGACAGTAAATATCTGTGACTGGTTTTTGCATTTTTATATATTCATTTATAGGTACGGTCGGCAACACGTCAACCTATGTGTCACCTTAATGCGTTATAGAATAATGACGGTCAGAGTTAAACAGTTTTGGCTATTTAATTCTAATCGTCATTCACTGAGCTAATTAGGGCCAAGTAAATTCTAAGGCGGCCGTGCGGTGTCTACCGGCTTTGGAATACCACCACCTCATCTCTTCCTGTGGGTGTCTTAAAAGGCGATTAAGGGACAACGAAGCCGCCACCACGAGCCCTGAAGTGGAACTACACCACCTCTAAAAGAGTGGAATCGTTAACCAGCCTGGCTAGTTTGCCGTTTTAAGGCTCAAGTCAATGTATTTGTCAAAATTGTGACAATTGCTACCGAGACTAGTAAAGATGGAAAGTTGACGTTTAAAAAGTGCTCTTAAAGATCAAGTCTTAAGATCTAAGTAGTTATTGAGTAGTGAGTAAGTTATAGTTCTAAATGAGATGTTATTTTTTTAGTTATTCTTCTCGAACGGTTGGCGCGCAGTCACAGCTCGGCCCCCCTCACTCGTTGGTACGATGAACATATTTGGACCTCTAAACGAACATATGGAGCAATTAAGAATTTGTCTAGACAAAATTAGGAAGCTATGCGTCATGGCTAACGCAGAGCAAGCGGTTAGTTCAACATATTATTATGCAATTCATCTATCTTAAGGCTCTCAAAGCATAACAAGGGAGACTGCTGGCTGTAGGACACCCGATTGAACTGCCGTAGATAATTTGTTTCGTTAGTGAGCTGCAATTATTAGAGTCAATTCTCTTTCCTTCCCATCTTATCCTTGCATAGGACAGATCTGTCCTATATTTTTTCCATTTATTTCAAATCTTTATTCTTAAATTCTCAAAGAGAAACAGCGCATCTGACCGCGTGCTGACATTTCTCATTCTTGACTGAAGTTGGCTTATGTATGTTAACTGACTATGCTTACCATAATACTGATTGTTTGTTAGTATATTACCATCTTTCCATTAAAAAAGAACATATCTTGTAAAGAACTTTTATCTGGGGCGATAACTTAGTTTCTTATTTCCTAGTCCAAGTGTTATTATAAATCTTATATCCTAAACCAAATTAAGACCATTTTTTATATATATAATTTTATATTAAGTAATAATATTTTATGTAATTCTTTAATCTGTGGGGTGGTGATATTTTAAATTCAAGGGTGGTAAGGACGCTATACGACACGTCCCGCCGGACCACGGATGGACGAGCCGCAATTGAATGGTCAAATTGATTTATTATATATTTAGCGTGTTAATAAACCGCAGAAATATAACATTCGTTACGTGTGGCGTCGTCCGCTTATTGAGACTAATGAAAATTAGAAAAATATACGTTATCATACTTTTTGGTGTCGTGTGTGTGGCTTTAGAATAGTACCACCCCTTCTCATCTCTTGAGTGTCGTAAAAGGCAACTTAGGGATAACAAAGCCGCTACTACAAGTCTTGAGGAACAACGCCACCTCTAAAAGAGTGGACTCGCCAACTCGCTTGGCCAGCGCGCCGTTTTAAAGCCATACATCCCTCACGCACAAGACGGTGTGCAGCGATGAATGATAAAAATGCTGGTTACGGTATTACAGTTACTATTACCTATAGGGCCTCCGATACTAGCTAAGTAGGTACTTAGTTAAACAGAAGTATACACCTATTTAATTGTAGCATTAATTCACAGTTATCATTCGAAGGCCTGAGTCCGGTGGATCCCAAAATGGAAGCGTTGCCCGAAGTCACGTTGCTGGACTTCCTGCTGGCGTCGCCGCGTGTTCTAGATCTTCGTCACATAATGCATTTGCATCGACGTGTCGATGATTATGTCTTCTATTTTGGTAAGTTAGCCTCATCGAGTCATCACATTGTATCTTAAAATTACTGAGGCGCTCGAAGAATAAGTAAGCTTAAATAGATTCAAGTAGGGCGATCTATTGTAGGACTAAGACTCGTTTGTCGTTTCTTAAAATACTGTTTTATTGCATGTCTATCTTATGCGGCAAGGGAGTGCGCCTACTACCTTATATTATAGGTACTACCTATATACATGTATGAAGTACAATATAAACCAAGAAATATATACAACTGGATACACCACTTGGAGTATAAAACATTTTTTTAAGCTTCCTTTAGTTTTCTTGTGGTAGGTACTTTAATTTTAGGACTCATGTGTGTATATATACCTATCTTTCAATTCCAGCATTTAGCCGAACAAGGTTTCAGTGACAGAAAAGCTCATCATATTTACTCTCTATGCCCTATAATTCATAATACCATAATCATTGTAGGGGGAGAGTGCACGCTGAATTCCCACAGCCACTGGGCGCACTCGACTGGCACAGACTGACTACCTTGAAATGCACTGCATTTCCCACTTTATCGTATTTCCCTAATGTACGTACGTGTTTCGTAGTGAGTGAGATGTGCCAGGGCCCATTCCTATCTCTCCTCATTTTCCCAACCCTTTCTCCCAATCCGTTCCTTAATCTGCAATTGTAGGCAGCGCATCCGGAGGCGTGTCAACGTTTGTCATTCTGGACTGATGTTGGCATGTATCGCGGATGTCTATGGACGGCAGTATCCACTTACCATCAGGTGGACCGTATGCTCGACTGTCGCCTTTTTTCTATATAAAAAAAAATACCATACCATTAGCCTATATCACTCCAGCGCTGGATATATGCAGGTCTCCCCGCGGGCTCGCCACCACACACGATCTTTGGTTATTCTCATTCAGCCGCTACTGAATGAGTGATATGTTGTATACAGGTTATTTAAATTCTAATTTTCTATGTGCAGAGAGTGTATGGCCTCTGGCCAGCCACTTTACACCTCGCTTGCTGTACAAGTTGAAGATAGACGACTCATTCGTCGAGCCTTTGCCCGTGATGGCGTGGGAGCTCGTTAAGGAAGTGCCCGAAGATGAAGAGAGAGAGGAACGAGAGAGTGACAGTTCCAGTGATTGAAAGATTGTTTTTATTTATGTCATCGAATATTATTATTTTAATCTGAGTTGTATGAGTATAAAATCTGTAAATATTATACAACGTCTTCTAGTCAATTTTATTAAAACTGGAATAAAATTAATTAAACAAGATTAATGTATGTTTTATGTTTAAATAATTGATGTCATACGTAATCACCTTGTTTTACAAAATGCACGATATTTTAATAATAACTACTATACCGTTATTAACACAAAAGAAAATACCTACCCTAGAATCCTCAAATACGCACAATAAGCCGCACAATGAAAGTTGCATTAAAATATGTAGACTATTTTCAAGTTTATTGCAAACATACGGGCAGACACATTTCGGGGAATTCATTCTATAATATGCAGTCTATATAAGTGTTTGATAACCATTGTACTGGAGTCGCCATGGTGATATTGATCAATGTTAATTTATTACAGTGAGTTTCGTTGTGATCTTTCTCCGCACAGTAAAACTATGAATAATAAAGGAAGTCAAAAACTTGTGAAGACGGAGTCGAGAAAAAGAGTGTTCGGAATTAAACTGCCACCTATAGAAACAAATAAAGATAGTGATATCAAAACCATTACAGACATTGATCCAGAATTCTATTCATTAGTTGAAGGGCGGCCGATCAGACCCAATACGTCTATAAATAAATATAAACAAGACATTAAAGGGGTGGCTTTAAAACGGACTCTTCACGGTTTTCTAGTGGATGAAATTTTAAGAATAGACAGGGAAATTGAGACGGAAACAAATATTTATGAAAAAGTCTCCAAAAACTTTGAGGAGTATCACAACAGTTTTGACAAATTCTTAGCAGATGACAACAATAAAACTATCGCTATAATGCAAACATCAGACGCCTGTGCAAAAGATTTGGCAAATCAAATGGAAGAACACAAAAAAGCCAACTACGAGATGGCATCTCTCAAATCGAAGTTGCAGTACATTGATGAGACTTTCTTAATTTTGGTATCTATCGAAAATTTTCTTCATAAGGCTGCTCCTATTCTGTGGCTAGAAAGTCAAAATATAAAATTAGATAGCAAGCACTCAGAAATCTTTACAGTGGATACGGATATTTTCCAAAAAATCGACATAGATTTAATAAAGGAACGTTTGAGTAAATTACCTCCTCCACGACTATATTTTGAAACGCCCCAACAATTGCTATATGTTTTTGAGATGCTGGAAAAGCAGAATTTGAATTATTTGCTTGTAACAGAGGAACTAACTACGGATAAGAACAAATTTTTAATAACATTAGGACGTCTCAAGAGCTTGCTGAATCAAGAGCTGGATTACATTCAGCAAAAGGTAGGTTGTAACACGGGGTATGTTATGTCGTAATTTAACTATATTTTTATTGTTATTGATAGGTACTAAACATATTTCTGTTTATTAATACGAGTATATGTATTTAATTTTGCCCGAATGAAGTACATACTAAAGTAGTTAATATATGTTTTACAGATGAAAGAAACCGAAGAATTTATCATGTGGAACGATATTCGCGAGGTTGAAATAAAAGAAATATTTTACAGAATTTTAGAAGAGAAGATCAAGTATTTGGTGTCTTCAAAAATGGCGTTACAGATCTATAACTATGTAGAATATGCATACGAAAAGGTGATTGCAGAAAATGATGCCAATCTTAACGTAGTAGATATGACTTTGGCCCTTGAAAATGAATATGATAATTTGATGATGGATTTATCTGCTTTTGATTTACATATTATAAAAGAAATCGAGAAAGAAACATATGCAAATGAAGATAAAGTTAAAAAGAAGGCGAAAGAAGCAAGCAATCTCTTGAAAGAAGTCGACAAATTGACCAAGCGCCTGAAATCTTCTTATGAGCCTTCAAGAAAACCTGTTTTTAATGAAGTCTGAATAGTAAAATATTTATCACTGATATATTTTCATCATACATCCAGTAGAAACTCTATAATACCATAGGCATCTTAGATCATGCAAAGATTTAAAAAGTGTTATACCTAATAAGATTTAGTTTCTATGGTTTTTGCCGGTCTGTCTTTATCATATAAACATAAAACATAAATGATTTAATTTATGATTTTTGATAAATCTTAATAAATAGAAAAATATATTTAAACATTACTAATAATAACAGTATACACCCAATTTACAAATAACAGTTAAAACAAAACAAATTAAAAAAATACATAACAATATTACAATAAAATGTAATTTCTCATTTTATGCAATGTATAAGCAATTAATGCTTTCGTATTATTCTCGCGGTGTCCGAGAATGGGACTTGGACAATCTCGGGAAAAGCACGGAGGATCTCATTATCGGATTCTTGTTGCGATAATACTATGTTAGTTAATTATTAAATACTATGTTGGACATTAATATAAATGTTTGCGTCTCCAGTGCAGGTAGTCTCTACTCGTACATTTGAACCTTCTCGATTCAAGGAGGTCATTTGTCCTGAGGCTACCTCTAGTAGTGGTAAAGTTATAGTTTGTAAGAATTAATAAAGAATAGTAATACCTTTTAATAACGAAACACAAGGAATCTGTATAATGAAGTAATATACTTGATACTTTGAGATACTTTCAGGCATGACCGAGGCTAGAGGCGGTTCGTTATACTATGCGACGTAGAATGTCGGGTACTTCAGATGTTAATTGGTGTATTTTGAATTACGAATGTGTCCATTTCATTTAAATATTGCACGAATATTGAGATATTATTTTCATAGATATTTTCACGTCTCTTGATTTCAAGTCCAAAATTTTTCAGTACTCTATCTAGTACAAATATGTAGCCTTCTTGCATGTTACGAATATAGAGATGATGGAGACTTTTTAAAAATCAAGCATGACACTGTATATGAGAAATATACATCAACTATGTGACGTGTTTCTCTATTCAAAGGATACTTTATACAACAATTTTGTAATAAATTTATTCTTTAGAGTTTAGCCTTGGTTAATTTTTAACAGTATTTAATAGAAATGTCTTGTGGAAAAAAAGAGCGAAAGCCCATGGTTCCTTTAAAAACTTTAGATATTATATTTAGACGTCGCTATGTACCAAACACCCAAAATTATTTTGCTAATCGAAAGCATGTCGTTTCTGAGGGAAAAGATAAGAAAAAACCTAAACCCTTTCGCGTTCCAAAGTCTGAAAAGTTGTTGTCGTATATAAAATACAGTGATCGAAAAGAAAAGTTAATTACCAAGAACAGACTATCTCAACCATTATATTTGAAAGATAATTTGCGAATAGCAGCTACTAGAGATATATCGGAACGGTTGTTTATTGAAGAACCACCAGATGATGTGAGGGCCGTGGTGGAAATTCATCCTGAATTTTATACTGTAATCGAAGGACGTCCTTTACGAAATTTTGATGATATAAAAGTGTACCTGGGCAACATTCGCAGCTATGCTATGAACCGACAACAAATAGGATATCGACGTGATTTGTTAATGAAAATTGAACAAGGCATCGTAGATGAATCGAAAGAACACGATCGCATTGCAGAGAATTTAAAACAACATATTAAGAATTTTCAAAAATTTTTGACGGAAGATTATAAGAAAGCTTGTATTAAAGTGTCGAAAACTGAGAAAGTCTATAATGAATTGGCTATGAAAAATGCCGAATTTCTTGGTTACATTTCCAATTTAACTATTTTAAATAATGTTATATTTAAATTGGATGCCATCAGAAGTGTGCTCAAGATATATCGTAGTTATTTAATGTTCGCCGCCCCTCTATCATGGCGGCAAGTGTATGATGAAAAGCTTCGAGGTAGAGTTCAATCGATCCTGTTTGAATCTGGGGAGTTTGCGACTGACAATGATTTAGTTGAAACTCTGGACATTGATAAAATGGTTGAAGTTGCTAAAATAGAATTAAGGAACCCACTTCCTGCGCTTATGTACTTTAAGACGCCTGAACAAATGTATTATAGGTTCCGTACAATGGAATTACAAAGCAGAGAATACTTAACACAACTTTCTAAGACAAATGCTCCTTTTAGAATGTTGCAAGAACGCATGAAACAACTAAATAGGGCGTCAAAGCAAGAACTAGACTATTTTCAATTTTACATTGACTTTTTGAGTAATGAAATAAGAAGAGAAGAATACAATGAAGAATATCTAAAAGAAAAGTTTTTCCGGATTTTAAATGAGTCATTCTACGATAGTGTTGCACATCCCGAAACGTTAAAACTAAAAATATGTGTAGAGTATGTATATGAGCAAGTATTTGGAAAATGTGAGGAGGGACATCAAAGCCTGCAGGATCCTATGAAAATTCTCGAGGTAATGTATGAGGATTACAATTTACGACTTGATTCGTTAGATAATAAGACTGTAAATCAAGCACGTAGTGACTTCTTCGCCCAGGATTTAAAATTGATGAAGAATGCATATAAAGCACAAAGAGAATTGAGAGCTTTTAAGGAAATGACGAATGCTATGAACAAAGCTTTTTTACCGCCTAAAAAGTGTGCCCGACCTAAACTTACAAAATTTTTAGACAAGAAGACTAGAATTGCTCTCGCATTAGCTGCTAAAAAGAATGCAGAAATAGAAAGTGGGACACGAAAAGCTAAAAAATATAAAATATCACAAGAAGAACACGAGGGACTATTACTTTTTACAGAATGGTGCGAGGGAGCGAATCCAGCGCAATACTTGAGAGAATATTACAAATACGTGAAACCTGCTTTTGAATGGGTACCACGAAAATCAATGCTATGATGTTATTTCCAATAATTTTTGTGTAAATTTTATTACCTCTGTTAGACATATTTATAATGAAAAATATATTGTAAAAATCAAATTCTGCTTTATTTGAAATTATTATGTAATCCAGTTGGTTTAAGAATATCAATGTCAGTTGTACTTATTTAATTAGTAGAATACTGGATGATTATTTGTTGCTATTTTGATTTAGTTTAGTATACTTATTTTCTTATTGACAATGGACGATGAAGACGATCATTCCGTTACTGTTCAATTACCTAAACGACGAATTCAAAATATTAGTAGTTTAAAACTGCCCTGTGATACAATACCGAGCAAAAGGACACAGTCGGAGAAAAGAGTAAGAAAGGCGTCAACTTGTTCTGTAACAAAATATTTTGTACCCGGAGACAAACCAACACAATTAAATAATTTAGACAGAAATATTTTATTTTTGCCATATTCAAAATATTTAAAAATACAAAATAGAAACAGAAAAATACAGCTATCTACGATCAATATTAAAGACAAATATAAAATTATTAGTACCAATTTTCAACATCGATTACATACTGACACTCCACTAGATAATATCGTGTGTGTAACTGATACAAACAAGGAATACTTTAAATACGTAGATGGTCGTCCCTTGGCTCATCGCATACCTTTATTTAAATCCATTAAATATGTATTTAATGACTACTTAAGAATTATCCAAGACATAGCCTATAGATATGACACCATAATTAATATTGAAACAAATTATAAGAAGCAATTAGAAGAATATGATACCTGCGTAAAAAAGTGCATGGATCAAGCAAAATATTACGATAGATTCATTTGGGATGACTATCAAAGATCTATCGCACAGTTAGAAAAATGGGATCGGTTAAAAGACTTAGTCGATCGGAAAATTGCAGAACTACAAAATTTTGCAGCTGAAGAGTATCAAATAAGGTCGAGACTTATTGGACTGGAATATAAGTATAGTTTACAACAAATGTATGGAAGATTTCTGTACTACTTATCTCCGACAACGTGGCGATCACATAACAGAGAATTTGCTAGATCTGTTGAAATAGAAGCAAAAGGTTTCGATTTAGGAAACACAAGCGATAATGATACTTTTACTGTTGTATTTATTAAATTACAAGCTGAGTGCTTACGATATGTAAAGCCAGTGATATATTTTACTAGTCCGAACGACATAATGGATGTGTTTAATGCAATTGAAACGCAACAGCTAAATCATTTTGAACATGTAAATCATCTTGCGCCACATGCGAAAATGATTAATAAAGGTATACGGTCTTTAAAAGATACAATAGCCCAAGATACTGCCGCTGTTCATCAAGCTATCAAATGCCTTAAATTCTTTTTAGAATCGTGTGAGGAAAGGTGTTATGAATTAAAAGCTAAATTTTTTATTGTGATTAATGGTACGTTTTATGAAAGCGTTGGTGCACCCGAGGTGTTAAAATTAAATCTACATTTGGATTTTTGTTACGAAAAAGTGTGCGACGCTAAGCCGATGAATATGGATATGCTGACTATAGCTAAAGCTATAGAACATTTCTATTTGCATTACTCGAAGCTTTTAGAGGCAGAACATACTGACACAGTTAACAAAGCTATATCGCATTATTTACAGTCAGAAAAAGAAAAAGCCAGGAGAGCAAAGGTAGCTGTAAAAGAACTGCGTTATTTCAATAGGTTAGAACGAGAATTATGTCGCGCTTATGCTCCCATGGTAAAAGATCGCAATACCTATTTACCTCCCGTGAAACAAAGAACGAGTAGGATCCTTATGAAAATGCGAGTGGATGCACGTCATTCCAAAGCAAAAGTACATGAAAGTTTTCAAGAAGAGTTAACTGAGGCAGAGATAGATTATTTGACTATCTTCACGGACTGGACTCCTAATGAAGACCCCGCTAAATATTTACAAAAAACAGGCGACGAAGGCAGGAAAGAGTGACATTACTAATTCTATTTTTTCAAATAAAAAAAACAATTTATTTTTATCGAAAACAGACTTTATTTTCGGGGTTCAATATGAAAACATCTATGCATTTAATATGCCTCCATAAAACATATACGATAATAATGAATAATGGGTGTAGATATAATAAACAAATATTATTAACAAAATGTACATTATCTACCGATAAAAATGTTTGGTATATTGACAAGTCACTACTTGGAATTTACATATTTACAAGGTAAGTAACATAAACTCTGGTAAAAGCTTTATATTAATTCAATACAGTACGACTTAATTATAACTATCCTTATATATTCAACTACAATTGAAACAATAAATACCTATGTATGTATTAAACACCATAAACAAGAAACGACAAGCTTACCGAGTTGACCTCACTCAACTCTGAATAGATGAAATTTTTAGAAAAAGTTAAAGCTTCAATTTTTTAATTATCATTATCCCGATGTGTTTCAATTTCAATTTACCATAATTAAATTTAATAAAACCATTTAAAACTATAGATGCAATGAATCAAACACAATTTCGATATAGAATCAACAGCAGCTAAAATAGTTAAACATTAAAATTTTGTGTAAAACTAGTAAGTATTTAAACATTAGAAACAAGACACGACAAGTTTATAGAGTTAATTCTCATTTATTCTTAAGCTGACAATAATCACATAATTTATCAAAATATAGATGCAATAAATCAAACACAATTCAGATATAGGGTCAATAGTATCAAAATGCTGAACATTTAGTTACCTAATAATACAAATACGAAATAATCATATAATTGATAATTATGTTAAAATAAAGTGGCATTATGTAACCACCCATTGGATTATATTTTTACTTTAAACATATTCGATGCTGTTACAATAAAGGTTTAAAATATAAAATCTCATTGACTCGTCGCTGCTGTATCATAAATATCGACAAAGTAAAACTGCAGAATAAGCCCAATAGAGAGTTATATTACATCAAATGCCCATATAATAAATTAGAATGAAATAGTAAAATGCTATCTGTAGGCAGCCAGCCACACGGAGCTGTCGCGAAAATACATATTAACAACCTCTAGATACATAATAAATTCTTGACATCAGACAAATATTTTTTTTACACGACTATTTCTATTTCAGACAGGCGTTGTTATTGCGCCGTTTTTATATTAGAATTTTTTTAATTGTTTTTGATAAATTAATTATTTTGTTCTTCGCGTAATCACATTCTATAAAACTGGCAAATATGTGAAGAGGATTATTCCATTAATTTTATTACTCCACTTTGTAATTTCTTGTATGGAAAATGGTTACTAAACAAAAAGTCGTAGAACAAACCTTTATGTTGTGATGTCACGAATTTAGTGTTAGTGTGTCCTGTATTTTTTCGAATAACATTGTATACGACCTAATGATGTTGCCAATATAGATTTTTCTGTTGTATTATTTGTATTCCTTCCCTATAATTAGGAAATTACAAAGTATGTACATAAAGCAGATAACCCCAAAGACGGAAACAGTAAAAGCCTCTTTATAAAATAATATATACATAAGACATCACAATAAATGTTAAATAATTTTTACAGACTAAAATATTTATTAGCTACTAAAACAAGAAAATTTGGTACAAAATGTTTAGAATGGCTTCTTTTTTAGAATGTCTAGAATAATCTTCAAATATATTTCTGGGACGTATACTAGTATCTACCATTCTTGAAAAAGTGCCATCTAAACTTAAAATAAAGTACAATACAATGTATCGGCTGCCCCATATAAACCTAGTAAGTAATTTTTGATAAGTTTTATAGGAGAGTCCAAAAACATTCAAACATCCAAATTAAAACAAGGAAGTCACAATGAAAATTTGCTCGTTATTTATTACACACAATGCAAGATGGTAGATATATCATGTTTAAAATATTACAGTTACCTCATATATTAAATGTTTTATAGGTTTTTTTAGTGATTTATGAGCGTCACATGTGCTTACTAATTTTCGAGGCATTCACGAAAATACGAAAGATTTGCATTTGCATTGAATTGCATTGTATTTGAACCATTTGCATGGTTTTTAGGCTAGCTTTCTAAATAAAATTTTGTCAAAAATATTCTTGTTCCTTACTGGGTTTTGGTATGGGGCGACCGATATTTTAAAGCATATCCAACGAGATACCTTTCAACATATAGACTGTTCCAAGAAAGCACGATTTAAATTGCTCTTGACATTTTTTTAGCAAGATAAATCGGGAAGTAACGTTTATAGTCTATTATTATTGTAACAATTCATTGGTAAGTAAATGTTAATCAAAGAAAACAAAGGGTTTACATCGATCAAGTGTTTTATTAAAAAATACGTTCAAATATAGTAAAATTGTATGGAAGCATGGGATTATTCCATAAGTCCACCCTGCTGGGGCCTTTTGCTTTTATTACTGGCTACGTTAAACACCTGAGTGGGGACTTTTAGATTTTCTTCCACAAATTCCCACTCAGGTGTTAACTTATAACGTAGCCGGTGGGGATAAGTGAAAAAAAAAACATCTCCACCAGGGTGGACTTTTGAGTGGAGACTTATGGAATCCGAAGCATGCGGTAGTCTTCAAGTGAATCACTTACAATAATCATTTTTAAAGTTTTTTTTTTCAATCAGGAATTTGAGGAATCTGCGTCGATTGTGTTATGATGAAAGACTCCAAATATTCAACGCGGGTGCACTTGCCTGCCGTAAATTGTATTAAATTGAAAATATCCACATCTAATAAGATTTTTACGATAGAGATGACGCGTGATCGTGTATTTATTGAGAAACCGTACAGAATTGTTGTAGATGGAGTGAAGTTAGATATTAAAATCTAAGTCGTTTACTTGTGCATATTTATTGTAATGTAGGAAGGAGTAAGTAATATGAGGTTTAATTACATTGTTATTATTTTCCCGATAATAATTGTTATTCCTCAACAGATAAGGTTGTTCGTTTACCAATATGTACATTTGCTTTTTTTGTAAATTTAGCACCTAACTACTTCACCGTTCTGTCAGCCTCATACGAAAATTCTAGTGTCGCTGAATAATCGTAAAATATGTAGTTCTGTCATATTTATTCCTACATAACCTGTAGCGTAATTAATGAACGAGGGTTTAATTTTGAACTGAAATATCTAAGGGCATTGATAGTCACTTTGTCGTCGCCTTTCAAAAGAAAATGACTAGTTGTTAAATTAATTTTATCAAAATATTCGTATCTTTCAAAATATTCAATAAACGTTGAGCAACATTATGATGGAATATTTTCATAAGACGTTACATATCTATAAAACAATATTTGGTGTTACAACTTCGGACATTTTAAAGACCATCTACACAATGAGCATTTAATAATACTTCAGATATCGATCAATATCATCTTACAAAATATTGATAAAATCACCTCTTGCAATTCTCAAGGTATCGCTTATCTGACACGCTTTTTCTGTAACTTAGCCAGTTTTCTTCTTTTGAGTATCATTTCGTAGAGTGCTTCGAGCCCCTCGTGGAGGCCTTCTCCTGTGATGGCGCACGCGGGCTGCACGTGCCACGCGTGCGCATCACGTGATCCGTGCGGAGAGGACACTAGCTCGTGTAAACCTAACAGTTTCTCTAACTCCCGAGGCTCCTTCGCCCCCGGCAAGTCTTGCTTATTTGCTAACACTAGTATGGGCACACCCGTGTTATCAGGGGATTTTGCCGTTCTTATCAGTTCCATTTTAGCTTCTTCCATTCTCTCGACATCGACAGAGTCCAGCACAAATATAATGCCATCCGTACAACGCGTGTAGGATTTCCAGAGCGGACGAAGTTTCTCCTGTCCCCCGACGTCCCATACTAGGAAGTTGACACCTTTGGATTTTCCAAGAGTCCCTTTAACTTTTTCACAGTTGAAACCGATTGTGGGGACAGTGTTGAGGTACTGGTCGAACTTGAGCCGGTAGAGTGCGGTAGTTTTACCCGCGGAGTCGAGGCCTAGCATGACGACGTGGAGCGTGCCCTGCGCGGAGGGCAGCGCGTCGAGCAGGCTCGAGTTCTTGCCCATGTTCGCACCCATGCTGTGCGCGCCGTGCCTTGGTGCGGCTATCTCGCGCTCTCGTCTGATCGCACCATCACGAGTAGTTGCTCTCACCTGGAAAATAAAAGTAAATATGGTTATTACAACGAACATTGTCTATTCCACGTTCCACATTACCCCCCTCTCACAGAAGACTACCGTGAAATCTACCGCGTTTCCCACTTTATCCTATTCCCTTACGTGTTTGTAATGAGTGAGACGTGCCAGAGCCCATTCCCATCCTATCCCTTCCCATTTTCCAACCCTTTCTCCAAATCCATTCCTATATCTCCGAAGGTAGGCAGCGCATCCGGGGGCGTGCCAACGTTTGTCATTTTGGACCAATGTTGGCATGTATCACGGATGTCTATGGGCTACAGTATCCATTTACCATCAGGTGGACTGTATGCTCGTCTGCCGCCTTCGTCCATAAAAAAAAAAAATCCAATTTTCGTAACCCTTTCTCTAAATAAATTCCTAAATCTCCATAGGTAGGTAGCGCATCCGGGGTGTGGTAACGTTGTCATTATGGATTTCTGTTGGCAGTATCCACTCATCACCTGATGGACTGTTCATCTGCCGCCTACACACTAAAAAATATATATTCTGTCTATTTGGCTATTAGAGATAAAGCCTTTTTATCTAAAATTACAAATGAAATGTTAGTATACGTTTTCTAATAGTAGGGTTAGATAGTCATAGTGGATTATTCGATACCAGCTTATAACGTCCCATTGTATGGCACAAGCCTCCCCTTGTAAAACTATTATAGGGAGTTTTGGGCCATAATCCAACATGCGGGCTCAGTGAAGATTTATTTACATACATAAAATGCGATTTTATAAAAGTACAGTCGTTTTACTAGCAATAAAAATGTTTGTTCTTTACATACATATTTGTTTACGAGCAAAAATGACAGAGAGGGAAAGCGACCTAGTGCCCTTTACGGTCGTTATTTAATTCAGAGAAGTTATCATAAAAAGTTTTGACAAGGTTTCGAAAAAACTATGTTCGCATACGAAATACATCGCATGCACACGCATACGATATACATCGCATGCACACGTATTGAATTCGCATACGAGGAATAGTTGCGGTTGCAACAAATTTTAGAAATTAATTAACTTAGCAAAATCTTAAAACTGTTTGATTCATTGTTTACATCACTCAGTGTATGTTGGAGAAATATACGTTGTGTATGTCCTCAATGTACAAGAAAACAAGGATGCCACCATTTTTTCGGTGAAATACTTCTTTAAGTTACTTAGTAAACGAGGTTTGCAATCGTTTTCCTATAAAGGCATTTATTTTGCAAGGAAATTCCGTATGAAAACTATTATAAGACATTAACTATTTCCGTTTTAAAGTCCAAATATACTGATAAATTAATAAAATAATAAAACCACATTATTTAAATACAGAATATGATAAATAATATCTACCTATTACTACAGAAGAGTTACCAAGTGGTACCTCCTCACAGCTGCGATGGAGTCATAGTGACTTGACCGGTCAACATGCGCAATTGTAAAACAGGATGCCTTAACTATTGTCATAGACCAGTGGTTCTCAAACTTTTTAAATGACGGAACCCTTTTGGGAAGCAAAATACTTGATGGAACCCTACAATAAAACAATTATTTTTATAAGTGTATTCTATATTAATCAGCATAATAAAAGTACAATGTATCAGTTACTAATTATTATTTACTTCACCACTTGGTAAGGACAATAATAGAAAACATTAAAAAAGAAAAAATCTAACTAGTGGGAGGTATGAAACTGTTTTTTATTTTTCATCAATTGCTTGATATCAGGTTTGATGGAAGAAAGTTGGAGTCTCATATCAGCTTCGGCGTCCAGTCTATTGCGATATTTTGTTTTCGTGGCTGCGTAGGTAGAGAATCCTGTTTCGCACAAATATGTAGTTGGGAACGGGAGAAGAATATCCAGAGCCATTTGGCCAAGCATTGCATATTCATCTTGGATTCTGCACCAAAAATCATTAAGAGGCGTCGTTTTGAACAATGACTCCATACTTGTGTCTGATGACATTTCTAAAAGAGATTCATATATCTCATTTGACATGTTTTCAGGCTTTTCCAAGTTGGGTAAAAAAGGATTATGAATCCAGGAGTTCACTTTAATTTTTGTATTGTGTTCTTCGGGAAAATACTTTTCAAAAGATGCGCGCATCGAACTGAGATATTGGACCAATTCTTCAAACACATTATCTTCAAACATTTCTGAGTCGTTTTCGCTAACAAACTCACTGAGTAACGTAAAACTTTCTATTTCTTTCTTACCAATGCAAATGATCCAAAAATCTAATTTTCTTTTAAAAGCAGTTATTTTATTATAGGCCTGAAACACTGTTGTCTGTTTACCTTGCAACGATAAATTTAATTCGTTAAGTTTTTGAAAGATATCCGCCATAAAAGACAATCGGAACAACCAAGTTTTATCATACAAACGGTCCTTCAAATTAAAAGAAGTATCTGCTGAAAGAAACATTTGTAACTCGGCTCTAAGTTCAAATAGCCTTGTTAAAGTTTTTCCCCGAGACAGCCATCGCACTTCTGTATGGAGCAGCAGTGTTTTATGTTTGCTGCCATAATCTTCACACAATAATGAGAACAATCGGGATTGTAGTGGTCGTGATTTGATAAAATTAATTATTTTTACCGCTTCATCCATAACTAATTTTAGATTAGACGGCATTTGCTTCATCGCAAGTGCTTGTCTATGCAGAATACAATGACTGGAACTACAATTAGGCGCTTTATTTTTCATTCGTGACACTGCTCCTGCTGTTTTACCTGTCATCGCCTTGGCCCCATCTGTACAAATGTCAATGCAATTGTTCCAACTGAGATTATGTTCTTCAAAAAATATATTTATTTTATTAAAAATTTCTTCCCCGGTAGTGTTTGTAAGCAGCGATGAACACATAAGCATGTCTTCTTCAAAAGAACTTTTATATGGATATCTCACAATAACCAGCAGGATAGCCAAACCAGCGACATCAGTCGACTCGTCCATTTGCAAAGCGAATCGTGTATTTTGTAGACGTGTAACTAGTTCTTGTTTGACGTAGCTTGCCAGATCATGGATTCGTCGTGAAACAGTATCGTTTGATAGCGGAACAGTAGAAAGATGCTTTGCAGATTTTTCATCAAGCATACATTTTGTTATGTCTAATACACATGGTTTTATTAATTTCTCAGCGATAGTGTGCGCTTCACCTGCTTGTGCAATGCGATAGCTAACTAAGTATGATGCCTCCGTGGCCTTTTCGTTGGTAGTTTGTGTTACATGCATCATATTTTTTTGACTTTCTAATAACTGATCTTTTTTGCGAACAAAAAATTCTTTATTCTTGTCTTTAGTCTCGGGGTGTACGGTTTCTAAATGTCGACGCAATTTGGCAGGTGCCATGGAACTATTAGGAAGCAGTTTACTACAGAGCATGCAGAGAGGTGAGCCGTTGGAATCAACAAATCCGAAACTGATATAAGATTCATCATACTTCCTTTTTTTCGTCTTTGAAACCGTCGAGCTTGACGTCGTGGCACTCGTGGCATCATCTTCTGGATCGGTGATTGCTAAATTCTCCGCGCGCATTGCTTTTGAACATTCAGCGTCATTAGAAGATGTTGTTGGAACACGTTTAACACCTTTAAGCCAACGTTCCATTCTTCTTTATTTATAATGTTACAAGTCAGGATAGTGGGGTTTAAATAATGCACAATCGTTACTGCGTATAAGAGACTAAATTTAGAACCTACAGGGAAGAAATGTATAAAACTGAGACAACAGAATACAGCAGGCAGTAAAACAATGAACACTAGTTTCTCGCTAGCGAGCTTGTAAGTAGGTAGTAACTTATCGCTCCGAACGCTAATCATCAACTGACGACGCCAACGCGCGATCGCCGCTTTTATACTTAGTCCTAGACTCGATCTCAAATATTCTCGAAAATACTCGAGTCGGCACCTTTGATAAACAAAAAGCAAAAATAAAAACAGAAATTTAAAAATAGCGTTGTAAACAATATCGACTTTATCCTTTGAAGTTAGAGACGAAAGTCGCTAGTTGACAACTATAGCGTCTAATTCAGAGGCGGCTTTTATCAAAGAGACTGAGCGCTTACAAGTATACTACCCGCTCGTTTTAAGTTTGCCGCTGGCGATAGGTATGAGTGTATGACGTTCGAAATTTTTTATTTAATTGTAACAATAAAAATTGTGTACGTTAGATATTTGGGTAAAACTATGACACATTATAAGTTTTGTTGTCACGTGGGGGAGGGTACGCGCATTCCACAGACCGGCAAACTTAGAGCGAACGCGTTGTACAAGTATAAAATTGTTGAGACCAAACTTATGAGATATTGTACCAGCTAATGTAACACAAGCTTATACAAATACAAATAAATAAATAAATAACATTCATAGCGTTTTGTCTCCGCGCGGCCGCGGAGTCCGCACAGCCGCGGAGCGACCAGAGAGAGGTGTTTTGATTTTTTTATTTCCAAATTCTTGCGGAACCCCGACAGAGGTATCACGGAACCCTAGGGTTCCGCGGAACACACTTAGAGTATAGCTGTCATAGACAAATTACGCTTAAAACTGTGTATAATAGGCAGCGGGGCGGGGTTTTATGTAGTGGGGAGAGGAGTGGGGGGGGGGGGGATGCATCAGACGAGACAAGATGTCTCCATCGCGCCCTTTAAATATAATTATTCGCGGCAGACAGGTCGTCGACTCTTTTTGCCAGAGGCACGGGCTGAACTCGTAAAGTACAGACAGCCAGGAAGTTGTTGCATATGGTCTTTAATCATCTTATTAATTCTTACTAAAAATACCTCTGTATATAGAGACTGTATGTAGAGATATGAAATGCGAGAATTGTCGATCTAAATTATTATTCTAAATAAACTAATGTTGTTGACGTAATCACGTGAAACATAGTTATCCACTGAAACGTTCATACAATCATTTTGAAAATTCATTCTTCAAGACTTCTTCAGTTAGGTACTTTTCTCGCTGATTGTATTGCGTGCTGCGTGCCCCGCACACCTTGCAAAGCTTGGTCTCGCTCATTTGATCTCCAAACCAGGACAACGACCTTAATATAAAGTTATATAAAGGTTTCACGTCTGTTGCTACTGACGGTCAGGTTAAGGTATCATGTTCTATAGGTAAGATAAATATTTCTCTCATATGTACATAGGAGTATTATTTAAATTTTGAAAATTGCAGTTCAGTTGAACGAAAAGGTTAATTGCTTTTGGATATACATATTATAATATAACTTAATAACAGGCGAACAATAAAAATAATCTTTTTTTTTTATTTACCGAAGAGACTTTATAGAAAGATCAATAAATCCGTATGAAAATATTTGTTTGCTAACAGAAGACGTAATTAAACTATAAATAATAAAAAATCTATTATTTTTTTATTTAAATAACTTATATGAATAAGAGGACTTTATAGAAAGATCAATAAATTTCTTTCAAAATAACCACACAGGTAATTATTTTTTATGTCTCATGTTAGTAATTTCTTGCTAACATAAGACGTAGGTAATTAGCAATATTCATATGTCGAGACTATTTACAAAATAATGAAATCATCATCAAACATATCGCGTTTCTATAATAGTTTGCTGTCGTCTCGTGTCTGCGAGCAGATTATAGTACCTCAATTATGCAATAAAGAACCGCTGTGAACCATGATCCGATCCCACGGAGTGCCCCTTGAGGGTTACGAAACTATTCGGTACGTTATCTACAGAAAATATACCTTTGTGTAATATGAATATGTAATATAATGAAAATATACCTCTTTTAAAATTCATAGCAAGTTGTAACTTTTTACAGTAAGTTGTGGTTTATCTCATATTTGTCCTCATATGCAGGTTGTAACCGAACCTTTACCGATAATCGAAACCATGAAAGCAGCTCATGATTCTGTGTTAATTGGCATATATAACGTTATGTATGTTTTTGGTAAATATAAATTTTTTGAGCTTTGTATTTAGCAAAGCTGTTTTATCTAGGAAGGTTATAGTGTATATTTTATAAAAAACAGTTCGGTAGAAAATAGCGGTCATTATGGTTATCTATGGTATCCAAAATCATTCTACACGACAACGCATGTACAATATATTGTACATGCTCCATATATGTATAGATACAATGATCATGATGTACAATAAAATACTGTTTTAAATTCTAGGTTTTAGAGTAAATTGAAATATTTAAAAAAAAGTTTTGTTATACGTTTCTACGTTTAAGGGTGTAGATCGTGAAAATCACCGAAAAGAGTGTTACGATTTTTCATATTTAACCTATTTACATATGATTGATATCAATGATAATTTGTATATATTACAATCAAAGACCAATAAGTATGTTCATGCTTATATTAAACTCTTAAACCTAATAGTTGTTATATAATAAACGTCAACAAACGCACAAAATTGAGTAAAAATGCAAAAACATGACTTCGTATTTTTCAGATTTAACCCCATAAATCAACACAAATTGATAAAAAGAAACACTTTTTGAACACTGAAGAAACCAATAAGTATAGCTGTATACTTCTTTTTATACCTTTACAAACAAAGACTTCCTCTTTTAAAGCCCTAAAATCTAGATATATTTTAAGGTAAATTTTTCATACACAAATGTATGGGATAAAACGTTCGTTTCATTCGTGCAATCTCGGTGGTCTGCAGCGGCAGTTCCTTTCTGTAAGTGAACGCGACACCACGCTTGTCGGCTGCAGACAGCAGAATTACGTATTGTGAATTTGTGTTTTTTGTAAAAAACTGTAAGTATAACATTTTTATAATTAATTTATTTTCAGTTAGTAGAAAGTATCGATATAATGAATGTCTGAAAGAAAACCATGATGGAACTAGATATAAATCGTAAAAAATACAATATCTACACTAATAGGTATTATAAAGAGGAAAGATTTGGATTTTTGTATGTAACGAATAAACTCAAAAAGTACTGGACTGATTTTAATAATTCTTTTATCATTCGAAAGCTACATTATCACTGAGTAACATAGGCTATTTTTTTCGCAGGACTGATTGAATTTGAGTGGCATGCCAGGGAAAAGAAAGTTTTGTACGCATTATAAAAATATGAAAGCCAAAAGATCTCGGAATAAAATGTAAGTTCCTCCCTACTTATTTATTATCGCATTTGAACAGGGTACATTACAAAGCTAATACAATATGTCATATGATTTAGATCGCCCGATTCAGACATATACCTACAATAACATGTAAATATTGGTTTGTATTATCTATATCTATACTGATAAATAAAATTGAAGTATCTGTATGTAATATCAAAATAATAGGATTTTTAAAAAAAAAAAAGGCGATACGGAGTTCGCCGGGTCGGCTAGTATTGTCTAAATATCAAATTGTGGAAGTAGGTAGGCGACAGCGCAACTTTGTCGACATACCTATACCGCCAAACAGACGCGAGGCGCCTAGCGTCTGGCTTAGGGTTGTACAAAATAAATAAAAAGTGGATAATATTGATGAATAATATTTCCAGTATTGAAAATAAAGAAAACCTTGGGGCCGAGACTCTGAGCAACAATGCTACGCGCTGTATAGAGGTAAGTTGTTATACGTAATTCTTGTAGACTTGTTACATAAATAAACAAACTACTTAGTTAGTGATGGGCGAAGACAAAATCTCAATACCTACCTATAGATTTTTCTTGCAATATTTATTATTTTCATCGAGAGACAAACACCTTAGTACCGAAATACTTCTCAATTACTTTCTCAAAAGAAAATTTACGTTCAAATAGGTGACGTCATAAAAAAACAATACCTAATGCGTAAAGAAATTATAATTTCTATTCATCAGGAACCTAATATTGTATTAATTCTTTTGCATTTTTTTAAATTTTTAATTATTTTTTATAAAAAAAATCAAGCCATTATCTTTCTTTACAGGAACTAGTTATTGAAAACGACCAAGAGGGAAAGGTGGATGAAATGGAAGTTGGGCGTAGAGTTGTAGACGTTTCTTTTTTTTTTAAAGCTCTTCAGGCCATAGGGGACCACGGTCCAATGGATTGTAAGTTAAGTTACCTCAGTATAATAGGTGAAGTAAAAGTTGGTCTGGACTCAAAACTCATCATGAAATGTAGTATGTGTAGTATGAAATTTACTGTGTGTTTGATTGAAAAGAAAGAAGATAGAATGGAAGTGAATCATCAAATTGTATCTGGTATCATATCATCTGGTGGGAGCTACTATCAGTTAAAAACATTAACTGCCGCAGTAGCCCTACCAATCATGTCACCTTCATTATACAATGAAATTAATAATACGGTTTGCGATTGGTGGGAAAAGACAGCAGCACATTCCATAGCAGAAGCTGTCAAGGAAGAAGCGGAGTACGCAGTGTCTATAGGTAGTGTTGATAAAAATGGTACACCATTAATATCTGTTGCTGTTGACGGTTGTTGGAGCAAGAGATCTTATGGTAAGAATTTTTCCGCCTTGTCCGGCGCAGCTGCGATAATTGGCATTAAAACTAATAAAGTATTGTTTTTTGGAGTTAAAAATAAATACTGCGTAGTTTGTGCACGAGCCGCAAAGAACGACAGTCAGCCCTCGGAACACCGTTGTTTCAAGAATTATTCGGGATCATCTACCGGTATGGAATCGACCATAATAGTTGAGGGGTTTAAACGTTCCATTGTTGATCACGGTGTAATTTATAATAAATTTGTAGCAGACGGCGATTCCAGTACTTATAAAAAAATATTAGATTCGCGACCGTACGGTAATTTAACAGTAGAGAAAATTGAATGCAAAAATCATCTTTTACGAAACTACTGCAATAGCTTGGAGAAACTGTCGAAAGACACTAAGTATCCTTGCGAATTGCGGAAATTCCTAAAAGAAAGGTATTTGCGTTTAAGAACGGGTGTAAAATGCGCTATTAAATATTGGGGCGATCAAAATCAGTCACTCGAAGAAAAAATAAAAAATCTTAGTGAAGATATCCTAAATGGTCCACAACACGTATTTGGTAATCACCAATATTGCAAGGAGTATTTCTGTAGACCTGATACTCGTCGAATAGAACCTGTTGGGTTGCTTCCAGCAATTGTTGGATGCGGATTAATGGACGCGGTACACATTTTAAGTAAAAGACTGTCATATCATTCTAGAAGTTTAATTCATAATTGTACAAGTAATATAGTTGAAAGTTTTAACGCAGTGATTGCCAAATTAGTAGGGGGTAAGCGTGTAAATTATTCTTCCCGTGGTTCTTATGCGGGCCGATGCGCAGCTGCTGTTGTGTCTTTTAATACAGGATCGATTCATAGTAAAACTCATGAAGTAATATTTAAATCTAGTCCTAATCCTTTGATCGCGAAAGTGGAAAATTGTAATCGTAGAATCCGTTTAATTGCTAAACCTAAATTAAGATTGAAAAAGAGCCACAGCGCTGTATCGAAAGACGCTCACTATGGACCAAACTGCGAAAAACCTGATCTGAGTCCAGAATTATATGAGAAAAAGCCAAGTCATCTTTTTTAGCCGATTTAAAGTTGTCTTGTGCTGAAAGAGAGGAGCTTGAAAGGTCGACCCATTTGCAAAGAAGTAGTTCTGAGTGGATGAGTACAAGGAGAAAATTACTAACCTCATCATCGTTCGGGGAAGTTTGTAAAAAACGAGAGAGCACAAGTTGTGCTGTTCTTGTTCGTAAAATCGTTTATGGTAGTAATATCTCCAGTTTGCCTGCTGTACGGTACGGTATCGAAAACGAAGAAACCGCAATTAAACAGTTAGAAATTCAAGAGAATATTAGTATACAAGGTTGCGGTTTGTTCGTCGACGATCAATATGAATTTCTTGGTACTACACCAGATGGCATTTATGCAAACGGTTTAATTGAAATTAAGTGCCCACATTCTTTAGCTGGCATGACTCTTGATGAAGCAATGGCCAAACATACCTTTTGGGTTAAGGACAAGGCTTCCAAGGGTTATGTCATAAATAAAAATCATAACTGGTATTTCCAAATTCAGGGACAGGTACATATTACTAAAAGAAACGTTTGCATGCTTGGCATCTGGTTTGGTGCTACTGTACCCATGAAAGTTTATATTATAGAAAAGGACGACAAATTTTGGGAGGAGAAAATGGAGATGAAATTAGTTAGGTTTTATTACGATTGCCTACTTCCAGAATTAGTTGATCCTCGGCAGTCACGAAGCATGCCCATTCGTGACGCGCCCAGTATCATAGAGGCTATGAAAGAGAGGAAAGAAAGAGCTTTACGTGTTATGAAAGAGAAGAACGCCTAATGATTTCGAAAGATACAGGTAACTTAACTACCCAGCCAGTCGATTCACGTAAACACGCCAGTCCAAAAGTCGTTTTAACTTAGGAACTTAGAAATCGCCTTTTGGTTTTCTGTTTTAAACGCACTTACTTATCTAGTCTTGGATTGTCATAAATCTTCCAATAGCTCAATTACTATACAATTTCTGAGTTACCTGGTGTAAAGAATCATAAAAATTGGTTCAAAAATACAGCGAATTGAGAATTCTCCTTTTTTTAAGTCGGTTAAAAGGGCTAAATTTGCAAAAAACGAAGTGACGTCACTGCGCTACGGTTTTTATTACTTACGTGAATCGGGCAGCTGGTAACGTTTTCATTCTGATAGGTTTTGTGATAGCCATTGATTTTATCATCAAATTAGCAGAAATCAGAACTTGATCCGTAATCGAATGAAAAACCATTAGAATTTTGAACTCATATTTCGTTATTGTTTAATTACATACTTTTAATTAGTATATTAATAATTTACAAACTTCTGTTAAAATTAGTAAATAAATGAATTATTTACTAATTTTTGTACAACCCTAGCACGCTTTTGAGATAGCGAGTAATGGCGACTCATATTTGTTATTGTGTAGTAAATAAATCATTTTTATACTTGTGTTTCATTTATTGACATTTTTTTTAAAACCCTAGGATTTTTTTTAGATATCGACGAGGTGATCGTAAACAAAAAGTAAGTATTTGAGTTTACGCAATAGGCACATTTCCTTGCGTAGAGATAAACACACTTCCTACTGAATTTGCAATTATTTTATTGAATGAATATTTTACGAATTAGAATAAATTTTGGTAGTGAAATTACAAATAAATAAATAGTTGGAATTTTAGGTAAGTAGAATACAAAAATGTCAGATGTCAAATGATAGAAAAACATAAAAATTGTGTCTCAACTACTCTTATTAATCTATTAAAAAGAATCAACAGCTAGTTTCCAAAAATTCAACGTTATTGTTATGCTGTAAATATTCAAGTTCAATAACAATTTCTCAACGTGGAACGTTTGTTGCAAAACATTTTGAAAATCGCGCTCTCTAGGTCATTCATCCGCCCCGTCGGATGTTACATTAAACTTTGGCGCTGCGGTCGCTCGAAATCGAGATCTCAGGCCAACAATCTACACCCTTAACAATAATTATAAGCACCCCATCTGTTCCCAGGTGTCGTAATAGCCGAATAAGAGATAACAAAGCCGCTATCACAACCACTGGTGTAATTTACGTTGGTTATGTAGTCCACTATTTTAGAGGTGGTGGACTCTAAAATAATGGACTCGCCGCCTCGCTTGGGCAGAGTGGTGTTTTAAGGCCTCATGCACAAGACATTGTGCACGAGGAGGTCCGTGGTGTGGACGCAACAAGGTCTGGGTTACGGTTATACGATTCTACATAAAAAAATAACATTCTACATTATTTTAAAATTATTCTTTATACAAAATTGTCTATGGACATTAATCTGAAATAAATTAATATTATTATAACGCATGTAGTTGTATAATATCTTAATGATTTGGGAATTATTGATTAGGATTTGGGAATTCCCAAGCAGGTAACGCCGCTGGCAAATGCTAGTGATTACATAAAACATCTATTATATAAAATAAACAATCATGAGTTACGCAGTGAGCTTTAAGGTTTTACGTTTAACAATAAGTCTCGCTTGTATTGTTGTGGTGTCGGTGAAAAAGAACTTTCTAGTCTATTGTGATAGTTTGTGTTACAAACGTGATGTTGAAGTGATACAATAGTCAATAGACTATAGCTATAAGTTACTTTGTTTTAATAATAGCTAGTTCCAGGACATCTGAACATTGTAATTGGTAATAATACTTATAATTATATCAGATAGAATTAATATTACATCTGTCGCAGCATCGATATGGTACAGGGAAACGTATTGCGGGACGCTCTTCATCCAGCTGGATTAACGACTTGAAGAGCGGCGTCGGTAGAGGCTGAATGTGAAGAGTAAAAGACCAGGCTTGGTGGCGGGTATTGGGAGAGATCTATATCCAGCAGTGGAGAGACAGGTTGATGGCATAGCATGTATACTTTTTTTATTTCTCTTATGGGAGTAGAAATTACTATTCGAGGTCAAATAAATCGCAAGTGGGACTCCGTTCGTTCATTCGCATATTGGCGGACTTTCGACCAGTCTATCTCGAAAAACTAGTAAAGTCACTTTTATTTTTATTCGACCGACTTCATGTTATCAAAGGTTAGCGTGTTGTTTGTAGACTGTACGGCATTTAAATACAAGTACAAGGTCATTTACAAGGACTATAGCGTAATAGTCGCGGTGTCCTTGCAAGTGACATTGGACAGGAAAGTTTCTTACAATCGATTTTATTGGGCGGCTTGTATTATGAAGAATGAATTTATTATTGACCAAATGAAAAACTGTATACCGCATCTACTTGTGATGTATTCTTTGAAACACTTACATATTAACATTATTAAATTACAAGTTGAAATTACATTTATTTTGTGGCAGTGTCGTGTCCTGGAGCAGTTTTTGGTAGCTAGTGCCACACGAGAGTATAATAAAGGCAATTTTGGTCTACCAATAACTAATAACAAAATGAAATCAGTTATTTCTACCGTGAATGTGCGGTCAACATTTTTTTACTATGACGTTTACGAAGAGAAAGCCCGATGATGTGGCTGGCCCTATACTTTCCCTTGCCCTCAGACGACGCCTCGCCTGAACACCTAGACGGAATTCCCATTACAGAAACGCGCAAACCCACCGGAAAAAGAAAGCCTACTGAATCAACACAGAAAATGATTTAATACTTTTGGAGTAATGACTCATCTCTTTTTTCGAAATTGTCGTACTTTTATTTCGCTATTCGATAACGAATTTGATATTTGATAGAATTTTTGTTGGAAACTGAATGGGGAAAATTTGTTGAATTGTTAATTGAAATTAAATTTAGGTCAATAAATTTACTTTGTGTATAATAAATACGCAGTCGTTAAAAATCAAATTAATTCTATATTAAGTTGTTTAACTGCATTAAATTTTAATGGGAAAACTGGAACGAGATAAAGATCATCTGATGGTAAATGGTTTATCAGTCGCAGTTCTCTGACGCACGACTGACCGTTGATATTGTTTAATCAGAACGCAAATAAGGCAGTGAAATTGGTTCACAGTAATGAATTTCATTACTAATGTGCAGTGGCTGCACAAACCTTCTAGATTTAAGAGCACAAAGTGGGCAACATTAATTTATCTTTGATATAAGATAAAAAAATAAAAAAGATAACAAAGTCACAAACCCTGAGGAAATGCACCACTTTTAAAAGAGTGAACTTGCCAACCCGCTTGGTCAGGATGGCGTTTTAAGGACTCATGCACAAGCCGATTTGCATGTTCAGCAATGGATGAAAAAAAGGTCTGGTTAGGGTTCAACCAATTTCATAATGTGATATACACAACTGTGTACCAAAATACTGTTACATTACAAAAGCAAAATGTACGCAAATGTACTTCATTCCGAAGCCTTTATTACTTGCTCCCAATTTAATTTCCTTTCTGTTTACGTAATGGCAAAAAGCTTTCAGGTGTTTTAACATTTTCGAGTACTTATACACGTAGTTGCAAATAAAAATATTTTTTATATGTAATATCGGAATCTTTGAAGAGTATCTCAGAGAAAGGTATGCCGTTTTTAATGATCGTTTTTAATCTTCTCATATGTGCAGTTTGCAAATATTGCGGAGTTCTATATAATAAAATTTAATTTATGCTTAATATTTACATATTTATGTCAACATAATTTATGTTTCCTTTAAAATATTCTTTGTCTGTTCTTTAATTTATTTATAATAAGTTAATTAAATAACAAATAATAACGTTTTTAATTTACTGTTAATACAGCCAAAATTCGAATTGTTATGACCTCGGTCGATGGAAGAAAATTAAGTTGGTTAAGGAAAGTTTTTAGTTTAAGTACTTCAATCAGGCTGATAGGCATTTGAAAGCTATATCCTTCCCAACAATAAAAAAAAAATTGGGATCAGTTTAACATTTTCAATTTTCCTTAAGAACAAAATATTATCAGCACTTTGTAATACCACTTTATCATTCATCGCTAACATTTTTCAACAATTAATTTAGCTGGTATAATAGTTTCAATACATACTAAACGGTAATTCAATGGCGTGCAGTCGGTTCGGTTATAGTGTTCCGCTAACTAGCCTGGTATGCGATGCAACAGGTCAGTTCTGGGGGCTAGCCGTCACGTCTGTATGCGATGTACGATGGACGCACCAAAACAAAGTGAAATGAATAATTTAGCAGTGATAAACTTTTACGATATAAATAACATTTCTGTTCGATAATTTATGTATGGGTATTTGACCGATTAGCACAATCGGGCCTCTGTCTGTTGTGCGAAAGATTTCGTGTTCGATTCCTGGTCGGACAAATATTTGTTTAAAGACAAACAAATTTCGAGTACGCCTTTTAGGCTGTATACTATGATATAAGTAAGTTATTTAACATTTGTTCGTGGCTTTGCTCGTTTGGAATTCTATTTTGAGCGGAAATGACCAGCCTGCCTTATAAAATGTTTTTCAAAACTACTGCACCAATGTTAATAAGAAATGCTCCAAAACCCAAATACCCTAATTAACAGTGAAAACCGCATCAAATCCGTGAAGTCGCCTTAATCCAGATAGACGCGTTTCGGGGGCTTTATATTATAAAGTGATAATGCTTGATGGTCATACTTACGTGTAGATAGACGAATGGTGCGTCTACTTAAGGTCAAATGAACTTCAGTCTTCAAGAACCTGCAACAAAAATAATAATTCTATTAATTTAGAATCAAATTTCGTTTAAAAAAATCTTAGAAACTAAGAACCTAACAATGATTTGTTCTTAATAGCTGCAAGCCTATCATCAAAAAGTACTTTTGAAGGAAGAGATGTGTGTCAGACAATTAAGAGATGTGACCTGATGGTAAATGGGTTGTAATCGGATAGTGCTGGCTATGGATATCTGTGATATATATCGCCAAACATCAATCAAAAAACGTAAGCATTTCTGCAGACGTGCTGTCTGTCTTTGATTATTATCAATCAGGATTTTGTAGACGGCAGTATCCGATTATCAGTTACAATATGTAGACTTATTGTAAAGGACTGAGAGTATTCCAAAATTATGATTTTAAGTTTATTTCCGATTACTATCAAGGGCGCACAAATTCGACATTAAATTAAAAATATAATCAGGTTATACATTTTAATATATGGTAACAATAAACAGACAAAAGTATAATGTGAAACAAACCAGAAAAGAAGCTTATAGAAAAAGAGGAAACAATATCTACGTAACTTTGTTTTTATAGACAAGTGAGCGGGCGGACGAGCAAGCGCTCACACGTGATGGTAAGTGTTAACTCTAAAAACAGATGAAATTAATAATGCATTGGCATATGTAAGAAATGGCAGAAAGATCAGTAAATTTTGTGAAAGCAAAATTAAACTAGGTTATTATTAAAATGTTTAAGTATTTTAGATTTAATGAAGTGATAAGTATCTCCAAAAATGTCTATATCAGATATTTTGCGTTTTAAGAAATTGTATTCATTAAGTCCCTACATACTTTCACTATAGGGGAGTTGTGTATAATAATGATTTAATATGAGTTTAATGATATGAGTTTAATGATAAAAATGATATGAGTTTAATGATAAAAATGATATGAGTTTAATAATGATTTTAACAAAAAAAGGTGCCGTATTCCAGCCAGAGAATACCACCACCCCATCCCTTCCCGTAGGTGTCGTAAAAGGCGACTAAGGGGGTAACAAAGCCGCTACCACAAGCGCTGAGAAAATACACCATCTCTGAAAGAGCGGACTGGCCAAACCGATTGGCCATTGTGGCGTTTTAAGGCCATATATCCCTCATGCACAAGAAGACAATGTGCACGAGGAGGCCCACGTCCGGCATTGGGTACTGAAAGGGGCTGATTGCATAACCAATTAAAAAATCCATCACGCATCAATTAAATTTTGTGTAGATAGGTACGCAATGCGGTAGCGATAATACCAGTGGAGAATCACAGGCTGTTAGAATGGTATGACTCTAAAAGGGAACGTACTCGTATAATCAACTGTATAGTTCCGTGAACAGCGTGTAAGTAGTGTATTCATCGAGACAAATAGCGACGTGCGGATGTCGGTGTCAACAATTTCCCTCTTCCGTGCACTCCCAATGAAAGATGCGGGACCACCTTTCTGACCTACTCGATGGAGACTGCTCGACAAGTGATAAGATTTCAGCGAGTTCTTTGGACTTCTGATACCATAAATGCAATTCCGTTTATCTGTATAAATATCAGCATGTAGCGTTGTAAAAATGAGCGCTGAGCTGTAGCGTCAAGTAAAAATGAACAATCAAGACTAGAGCATTAAACAGTCCTGAGTGTTATAGTTCAAGTTTTTAAACGCTTACGAGCCTCAAATCTTTGATCGTCAAAACGCTTGAGTCTCCTCTACGCTCAGTCGTTATTTTTGCAACACTGTCAGTATGCCATGAATGTGTAACATTTTTGGATATAGGCCTCTCCTTTTTTCACATTCAGCTATTACCATTAAGCTTCCATACTGGTGTATCTGTGTGAATGATGTATCTGGCTAACATATAAAGAGCGTTCCTGTTATAAATATTACTGTTCCTTTTGCAACTTCTAACTTATTTGTAGGTAAATTTTAACCTCAAGTTCGCTTTGCGCTTATAATTAGAACCAAGCCTGAGAGCAATTTACCCGATGAATGGGTACTATAATGACAAGCCAGACACATGTTTCGTTTTTAAAACGATTAACTACAAACGCTTCTAACATAGTAAGCATAACCGATACTAAACATCCTAAAACTTTGAAGTAGGTGTATTTTAACTGAAGCTAAGAAGAGCTCAATACCAGCTGTCAAAAGGCATCATTTCATTTATAAATTATTTAGTAGGATACCTACAAAAAATATAGAGGTCCGTTGTTACCGTCGTAACTTCTAACCCAAATTGAATCATTTAATATTAATACGCGACCCCGAATAACACGTAACGTACTAATCGCCTTCTACCTGGTGGGCCCCAGAATTTTAAATGCTGACCCCATGCTTGTCAATAATGGCTTCTATTTACTATGGGACAAAGTATAACGCAATATGTATCGGAGATTACTATGAGATATCAAGCAATATTTCGGATATGGTGTCAACAAATATTTTGGAGTATGATTCCCGACGGTGTTGCTCGTAAGTAGTGTGTGCGACGTTCGACTGGTAGTGAATGCGAGGCAATATTTTACCGTAAACCGAGAAAGTTGATGTAAACAATGAGGTGTTTCCCATGGGAACAGTGCATGCACTGTATCAAGAAAACTGCCATGTTTTACTAGAAACGTGCAAAATGTGATGCTGAGTGAAACTGCATGTCACGAGTCAACAGAAAGATGGAAGATGAACAGTTAGACGATTAGATAGCGAACGTTGAAAACTTACTAACACAGTGACATGGCAGTAAATAAATGGTGATGATTTTCTACTTCCAAATTACTTTTAGAAAGCAATTGTAGATGGAGAGAAATAGGTACATTCAGAAGACACTGAATCAAAAATGCTTTTGGAACATTATTTTAACTAGAGGTCCTTCTCGAATTTTCTCAGGGTAGCACGGTGATAGCAATACGTAGTGTAAGGATTTTCAAAATCGATTCAGCAGATCTCAAGATAACCTCTCTCAAATACAAACAATCTTAGCAGTCTGTCGTTATTACTCGTATAATATTATAAAGATATAAATAAAGATAAATCAAAATATTATAAAGATATGTATGTATACATATCTTTATAATATTTTGATCGTGGCTTCTGTCGTCTAGAATCCAATTTCGCCGAGAAAACTTTAGAGATCACCTCCTTTTATATAATCCACTGCATTTTCGAAATCACTAAAACCGATTTTGAAAAAAAAAAAATATCAAGAAATTTCAAAGTAAACAGTGACGCTGCAAAAGTCTACTAATAGTTCTTTAGATTATTGTGAATCAATCTATCTAGTTATATGTTAAGATATTGTTGTAGATATTAAATGGTAAGAATTCGATAAGGTACTTAGTGATCCTTACCAAGGAAATTAAATCTATTCTTGTAAATGATTAATCAGTATCTATTCTCGTAAATAATAAATCAGTAGGGCCCACAATGTTACAGGAAGTAATCGTTTTGGTTCGTTTACCGAAGGCGTGTAGGGATTGTATGCTAATACGTTAATGATTTTATTGGCATAATGCACGTGGGAGAGATGGTATGCATATGGGAACACTGTCATAATTGACTGTTGCTTATAGGCGTTCTCTTACATTATGGTACGAGGTTTCTCTGATTGAAAACCTATTTTCTAATTCCTAGAGAATAACGAAAAATTGAGATGCAGATTATAACTTTTGTGACATTAGTCTGAAAAATAATTGTGCGTGTAAAGAATATCTTGCATAATGTGCTAACTTAAGTTCTAATAATTAAGGTATAGATGTCCCTATAGTTATAGTTTCGGGGAGGTATCAAAATTCGGTTTTTCTTTTCTGCAACTTCTTTTTGTCTTCTGTTTCCCATGTTTCTATTAACTACTTACTAAAAAAGCCAATCGAGAATCATGTGGAAGTTCGAAAGGACTTCGAACCTTTTAGACCCTCCCTATATAGTACTACAATCAACCCCCAAAAATACGACTAGGTGAACACGCCGAGGAGGCAAGTTGTTTTTTTTTTTTATGAAAGTGATAGCTGTGGCATCATTGATGAAGGAACGATATGATCGATAAATCGGCTTGTAAATGAGTTGCAGTGAGATTTTTTGGGTTGATAAAAAAAGAGAATATTTACCCCTTCCCCCACTTGAATCGAAAAACTCGTATCGTTCCTTCATTTATGATGCAAAAGCTATCATTTCCACAAAAAAACAAGTTGCCACCTCGTGGTGGTCAGTTAGTCTTCTTTTGACGGCTTTTGGGAGCAGATTGGAGTACTAACTAATATATAAATACGACGAGTATTATAGAATAATAGTACAATATATTGTTTCCATCTTAAGGCCAGTCTGTGTGTGATCGTAATGTTTGTTTCGTGACATCGATAAGGGTTATACAGGTCAAGGCTTGAGCGTCAGCTATGAGATTTGTCTCTGTTCACTACGATCGGTTCCTTGATAACACAATAACAAATTGATGTAAGAGATATATCCAAGGCTCCTTGGCTTTTGTACGCTCGTACACTGAATTGATATCAAACAGTTATTGATATTGTCATAACGTGTCTTATTGTTAACAAAACAAAAGTCATAATTTATTGTTTAGTGTCTGTGTGAGTTAACATTATGACTAATATGGAACCAATAGGCGGATAGTGTTATTTGATATTATAACTATTGTGGATAGCTATAAATCGTCATTGAACTCGGAGAGTCAAAAGATTGAATGTAAACTGAGCATTGTATTTTTACAATGCTCAGTCGGTACATCTTGTTAGGAAAAATATCTTATAGTTTCTATAAAAACGAAAAATGCCTATAAAAATATCAACATTAAACTTTTGTTAATATATATATATATATATATATATATATATATATTTATGGCAAGAAGGCAGCAGACGAGCAAAGAGTCCACTGGATGGTATCGCCCATAGACATCCGCGATACATGCCAACATCAGCCAAGAATGACAATATTGGCACGCTTCCGGATGCGCTGCCCACTTTTGGAGATTGGATTTGGTGGAAAGTTTGGGAATATGAGGAGGGATAGGATGGAACGGGATGGGCATGGACTCCGGTAAATCTCACTCTCTACCGAAACACGTTCATACATTGGGGAATTAGGATAAACTCCAAAATATAGAGTCCAAAACAGATAATTCGAAGAACAAATTTCATCTGTCCACATGTCAAAGCTTTGTATGATTAAATTGTTAATAACTGTTATCTGTCACACATATTTTTAAAAGCCATCAATGTTTCTTATTATTATTTTTCTAGGAATACAAATTATAACTATGATATTACATGGTATATCTATACAGTGTGTTTGGTTATGGACTGTACAAATTTTGCGGGCAAAAAGTACACACAACTTTATCGATAAATATATCCCATATGGTGGGGTTATAGTCCAACCTCCTCTGGATGACAACCGTGACTATTTTTAATTCGGCGTATTACAGGGGTGTGCGTTTAACTGCACTATCTCTGGAAGTTGAAGTGATAACGAAGTAAAAAAAATGACAGGCAGCTGCTTGGTGTTTAAAACGAATAGTTTATATAGTAGTTGCGATTAGCTAGGCGGGCGGCCGTCAATGTTATAAAACTTTTAGTTATTGCATGTTATAGGCAACATGTTGTGGGAATTAATAAATCAAGAACAAAAAAAACAGAAAAACAAGTATTTTATTACTTATTTTCTTATATTATAGTTTTTTGTTCGATCAAAATATCAAAGACAAATAGATGGCCGCGGCCTTCTTATGATATTTATGTTTTCGAAATATATATTTTATAAATCATATTGTTACATTCTTCAAAATTGTCATTGAATTATGCTTCCAGATGGAATTGATTTATTACAGAGAATGAACTTGTATGTATTCTACTGACAAGCAATGCAGTATCAAAAAATTGCGCATTACGTCACGGTCGATTGTCCATAACTTCTTTAGTCGATCGATCGCGCGCAATCGAGAGAAGTGCTTTGTTTTTTTTAATACATCAAATTGACATCAAACACTGCAATCGTCACAATACTACATGTTTAGATGTTTAGTTTAATGTGGGAGATATAACGTTGTTATTATTTACATGTGCACTGTTTTTAAGTGATTTGAAGTTCATTTTATGTAATTAACTTATTTGCTTTGTACAATTCTACAAAACCAAAATATATTATAATGTCGTAAATTAAAATCGTTCGTCAGCCATCTTAGTATGTCTTTCTCGCTTACTCATTGATACTTACTTATTGAGTAATTAAGTTTACAAAGAAAATACTAGAAAAAAAAAAACTTAAATATTTCGCTGGTCTCGGGTGGTTTCTTATATTTGTCAGAAGAGCAAATTTTTCTTAAAATTACGGGTCTAGTTTTAAGATAAGTATGCAGTTGGAGACACGATTTATGAATGTTAGTTTTGGAAATTAAGTACCTTAATAAGTAAGGTAATTAAGGTAATTTGCCTTAAGTACCGGAGTTTCTAGTTGTGTTTTTTCACTAGTCCATATTTTATTAATCAGTGAGAACATTCTTTCTACGGCGCGTTACTAGCCGGCAAACATAAAATGTACTTTACTATTATTCTAAAACTGTCTCGCGTCATGTGATCACGTCGATTCATTTCATGCGCGCGCGAAATATAAAAATAATTTAACCCTATTTTGTTTTTATTTTCCCAATTCGGGACATTTTTCCCAATCCGGGAGATTTTCGGATTCGCTCGGGACAACGGGACAGTCCTGGACAATCCGGGACGTATGGGTCACGTTAAACTTCCATCTACATTCATATATTACGCGATTATCTATGAGCTAGTTTAAATTCAAATTAAATTCTGCATTTTATTTTCCTGTGATTAATACTGCCCCACCTGTAGGCGATGATTACACGGTCCTCCGCACATTAGTGTAACGACACACCGAGCGCCTTCTCGCATTATTGTCCATTGAACCTGCTCCGTGATTTGTGACCCGCACTCGTGACCGGCGTGTATTGGCTTTTTGTAAACATTAATGTTTGTTAGATGTTACCATTAATGGTAATGAGCACTTACGTACGGGCTTTGATCACATATAATGATTGCGTAACCGAAATCTAAATGGTTGCGAAGTCGATCATTCGGATTTGAGCTTTACAAGATGACCATTTTTAGTTTCTACAAAAACCGTTTCGGTTTTTTACCCTTCTAGATACTTTCGATTTATAAAGCCGGAAAGAATGTATGTTTATACATTCTCGTTTTTATAAAAACATCAAAAAAGTAAATCAAGGTAATTACAATACAGTAATAATGTAAACGGAAATAAAAATAGAATAGGCCTTGGTACGTTACTGGCGGAAGATACAGAAGACTACCTTGAAATGTACTGCATTTCCTACTTTATCGTATTTTCCCAATGTACTTACGTGTTTTGGTAGCGAGTGAAATATGTCAGAGCGCATTCCCATCCCATCCTATCCCTCCCCATTTTCCCAATTCATTCCTTAATCTGTAAAGGTAGGCAGCGCATCCAAGGGCATGCCAACGTTTGTCATTCTGGACTGATGTTGGCATGTATTGCGGATGTTTATGGACGACAGTATCCACTTTCCATCAGGTGGACTGTATGCCCGTCTGTCGCCTTTTTCTATAAAAAAAAAAAAGATCCTCTCTAAAAGGTCACTTAATTTATTTTTCTTAACGAATTATTTTGATTTAATTCTTATTAATTTTATGTGATTCTTAGTACACAAAACAAAGATATTGTTTATAAAGGAATAAAGATTTACTTTTCATTAGTAATTTTGTAATAATATATAATTTTGTCATGAAGCTCCCAATCTGATTGTTAAAAAAAACCAATGACATTTAGAATCCATAGTCCATCTAAAACTTATTAATCACTAGCTGTTGCCCGCGACTTCGTCCGCGTGGACTTTAGTTTATAAACACCGTATTTATTCGACGTGATTCTTTAAATTGATATAGCTTTTTTATTTATGTACTGATTGAAATAAAACAAACACTAGATTTTAAGTGGAGCTTACCACAATACATTAGTGAAAACCGCACCCAAATCCGGTAAGCCGTTTCTAAGATTAGCGCGCACAGACAAACAGACAAAAAATCTAACAATCACTGTCTTGGGTTCTATTGCGTTGATAAAGGCCCCTAATAATAGTTTTTCTCATATATTATATCTTCCATGTACAGAGAGCGATCAGTTACATTTTTATTATATGTATAGATGTAAGGCATTTAAGAATAGTAAGTCGAAGCTGAAACTCTCCGTAACTATGTACAAGCGAGCTTACAGAATTGTTCAATACTACGAGTGTAATCTTGTGTATACATTAATCAACAGGGCTGGTTCGTTTCAATGACAACTACCTACTTATTTGTGGCCAACTATACTTGGCGGGAGTTTTAAGCCTGCAGCCTACATATAGTGAAAGCTAATAAATTATCGAGTTTACTACGTGTCGCCTTAACAGACAGGTTGAGTAGGAAATCCATATTTTATGAGAGATCATGTTCACATTATTTTAATTGCACGATACTCATATAAATTGCGCCAATAATTATGTATATTTCTTTAAGCAACTACTGACTAAATCACTCTTAGAAGTTTTCACCTAATGTTTCATTTTGTTGGTAAACAAAAATCTGTTAATTTTTCTAGGTAATTGAAGTCAAAACTTTCTAAAAGTTTTCTTTCTTCTTCAAAAGTTTTCTAAGTCACAAGACGATTCAATGGTTTAGTACAATTCTCCTATTGTGTTCGAAGGTGCTCGTATTAAAATGTAGAAATTTTAATACGTTCTTAGTTGAAGTGATGTTTTTCATGAAATTTTTGATATTCTCGTCAGTGTAAAAGGCGATAAAAACTGTAGTCGTTGATAACAACTCTTAGATAAATGACTTTTAAATGAAGTTAAATGAGTATTTAATTTGGTGCAATTGATATATAATTTGGTACAAATAAAGTCGTTAAAAAAAATTAGTTAAAGAAGAGGAATGTTTTCCAAAGTACTACGATGCTGAAGCTAAATTGAAACAATTTTTTTTTCACCTCAGTTATCTTTCATAAACTTCGATATTATCACTACATTAAACGGTTAACATTTTAGCGTCACCGTTACCGGAGCTGTGGATCTCGGATTGAGGCCGAACAGACCACCGCACAGCGACTTCATTTCCAATTTGCACTCAGTATGCTCTGCGGATTGGCGCGACTGTTTATAGAGGTAGATTAAAATATCGTTATTACATGGCTTTTAAACTGATGCGAAAGGTTGGAAATTAGGGATTGGTACATGTAAAGTTTCATCGTCCGGAATGAGACTTGTTGATAATGAGCGGCAAATTAGTACCTAAATATTAATGGTTAATTTGCATACATATACATGATAAACGGTTAAGAAATCAACAATATGTTTGAGTTCTTATTTCCTCTTACTAATGTTTCGTTAAACTAAATTTTAATAAAATACAATTAGAATTTTACGTTTACTCGTAGGTATACTCTGTGGTCAACTGTTGAACCTCGTGAAGAATTGTGGTGAATCCATAATTTATTTTTGTTGCATAGTGTTCTATGTGCACATTAGGTATATCTTATTACTATAAGTAATCACTATGTCTAAAGAGTTGTGAGTACGCAGAATGAAGGTGATAACGATGAAGGCCTTGCTCATTGCACGTAGTAAACGTAGGCAACTTATGATCTCACTATCATAATAAATACATAATTAAATGATCACGTTAGCTTCAAGCTCTGCGGTTAATCGTCCCATTTGCTAGTACTTGAGAGTACGCTTGGCCTACTGGCTTACTGTCAACTTGGTATCAGTTGTGGGTACCGGGACCTAACAGAACATGTGTCTATTTAACAGATCTAATCTTTAGACAGGTTTTAATCACCTGTCCTCTTTCCTCGCAATAACAAATGGCAAGGTCAGTCACAGTTTAAAACTCGTTTCTCGGTTCGCTCTAGGGCTAATCTATCTGCTGTGTTGTAATTAAGGCACACATCATTTATATTGGCTGCAGATGTTTCAAGCAGGAGGTCGGCAAACTAATAAAGGACTTAAAGCTTGTACTTTTTTAAATGACAGAACTATTTATTCACTAGCAAAGGATAACAATTGTCAGACAACGATGACACAGCTGGCGTGATGAATACCTACTGATTTCTTATTGTAATCGAAATATTGATTTAAATCATAGACTCAAAATAGAAATTTGTAAAAGCTATTCAGAGATTTCTTATTGTAATCGAAATATTGATTTAAATCATAGACTCAAAATAGAAATTTGTAAAAGCTATTCAGAGAATATTGCGTTTATTGCAATTCATATTCGTTTCATAGAGACCAGCTTTTATGTTTATGCGTGTTCCTAATTTATTGAATAAAATGTAGGTGAAACGGCGATTTCTATTACCAGTTTTCCAAGAAAGTTTGGTATTTCCATAAACGAGTTAAAATGATTAGATGCATTTCACGGTTATTATCGAGAGCATCGCTCTCTATTGCAACGTGTAATCTTGTTTGCAAATGACCCCCGGCTATCGAGCAGGTTGGAGATTTAAGGTCAATGGCTCGAGAAACTGCACTTAGTATACATTTTGCTCAAAGCATTTCTACGCGCTTTTACATTCGATTAAACTATTAAAATAAATAACCCATAATGTTAGAGCAATTTTCCTAAACGAACAATAGAACAATAAAATAAATAACGTTATGTTTCCATTGACGAGGAAATAATCTCGCTATTAATTTTGGAAAAGTGATCACATTTCTTAGTTTATTCATATTGGGAGCTTTTGATATACATTCGTGTGACCGTGAGTTTAAATCCTCAGGCCTTACCACTGAGTTTCTACTTAAATACGGATCTTTAAAAAATGTCACTTGCTCCTAGGCGGTGAAGGAAACATCGTGAAGAAACCCATGCGGGTTTCCTCACGATGTTTCCCTGGAATAAAATCTGGAGTATGTGATCCACCAATCCGCACTGAGCCCGCGTGGTGGATTACGGCCCGAAACCCCCAGTGTTTACTAGAGGAGGCCTGTGCCTTGCAGTGGGACGTAATAGGCTTATACAATACAAAATACTATTACTAATAATTAGACATAGGTTTATAATATAATCCACTATCACTAATAATATAATCCATTTGATAGTGCATATTATGCACTATCAGTGTCGAAGTATGCATGCAAATATGCACGACAGGTCTAAATATGCATTATCAGAAAAGAAACAACTTTGTGTGAGATCATTTTTTATTACACAAAATAAAAGCTCTGACATAAATTTACACAATTGATTAATAGTTTTTATGACAATACACTTCTCTAAATTATCTATTTCAAGCTTGTGACGTTTGTCAGTTAGAATTAAATTGTAGGCCGAAAAAGAGCGCTCCACGTCGACTGACGTGACAGGGCAAGATTTGAAATTTGGTGCCATGTCCGCAGAAATAAAGTCAGGAAAGCTTTGACCTGCGGCATTAATGTACGCGTTTATTTGTTTAATTGCGTCAAGACCCGGATTTTTAACAAGAATGGCGTCTAATTTGTTTCAGATCTTCTCTGAAAATTAGTCCGGAAGTGACTGGACTATCTCCATCATTTTTAAAATTGCGATGGAATTATACAGAGGAAGATTTTTGGTTTTGTTTTTTTTTTTTTTGGTTTTTGACTTATGACGGGAATATCACTGAAGTGCGTCTTAATGAGTGTCATATTCTTCTTAATTGAAATTTTCAAATGCCAGCTGGCATGATGCAATCGCCAGTGCATCGGAACTATAAAATTAGATCAACTACCCCTTTTATGATCTCAAAATGCTCGGTATAGAACAAAACTGCTTTCAATCAGATGCCCCATCGGGTTATTATTGGTTTCGGGGGTAATGGCACATTTGGAAGTTGTATGTATACGTATGTATTGTAGGTCTGTATGTATACGTAACATTTCTAGCGTTCTATTTTAAGTTGACGCGTTTTGCACTATAAATTTTTACTAATAATTATGCACTATAAACGAAAAATCATAGAAATATGCAAATGCATATAATCCTATGTCTACTAATATCTAATATTCCGCCATGTGGTGTCGTCGGCTGGCTATAGAATAGTACCATCCCGTGGGCGTCGTATAAGGCGACTAAGGGATAACAAAGCTGGTACCACAAACCACCTCTAAGGGTGGACTCGTCAACCTGGACAGCCGGTGTGGCGTTTTAAGGCCATACATCCCTTATGCACAAGACAATGTGCATGAGGAGGCCTATTTCCAGCAGTGGGTACTGAAAGGGCTGGTTGCATTGCAATAAAAAAATTGTATCATATATAAGTATCACAATAGCTTCTTATTTCATCTCCAAATTCTATACATCCGTTTGGCAAATGATCGGAATTAAAGTTGCAAAACTGATTATCCAAGAGTTAGTAGAAACTGATGAAATATCCCAATTGAATTGACCTTCAACGTAACAGCGGACGTAAGTACAGTACTTACACAATGTCTTCAATAAATAGTTGGATTTCGAGTCAAGGCTTTGATGGTAATTACGGGTTTGATTAGACGGTACAGGTGTGCTCAGCGTACCTTGAAGACGGCCGGCTGCCATACTGTGCCATTGTCGAATTAACATCGTTACGCTGGAACGGTTAAAATTACGTTAGAAAAAATTCGGCCAAGTGCGTGTTGGATCAAAAGAAGAAGGACCGATACTATATCGAGAGTAGTTTGTCTTAAGAAGTTTAGGTAAATATTGTGTTGTCTACAAACATGTGAACATGGTTAACAAATATTTGAATGCCATATCCATTAAAAATTTTCAATTCATGGATAGGATGAACACGACTGTTGAGCGCATCCGACTGGCCAAGTTACCCCTCTCTCACAGAAGACTATCGTAAACTGTACTGCATTTTCCACCCTATTCAATGCCCCTATGTAGGCACGTGTATCAGTACGTGTTTCGGTAGTGAGTGAGATATGCCAGAGCCCATTTAAATGAAAATGAGATACTTATATGAGCTGTATTTTTGATATTACATATTATTAATTCAAACCTGCTCCGTTTTTAAATATAAATTGTAACCAGAGATTGCAATCCTGGCGTTTTCAATCCCGCGGATTCAACATATCAGGTTTTCATGATTGAAATCAATAAATCTATAATTATAATAATCCGATTCATAATTTATAATAAATCTGGTCCAGACTGTTTCGAGTCTGATAGTGAAATGTGAAAATAGTAGAGTAATTCATAAAACAAAACAAACAAACCAATTAATATATGCTGTAAATATGCTAACTACCCTGTTCTAATGGAGTTGGACCCAGGGGGGCTTTTTTTTAATAATTAAGGAATATGTTATTTCATTTTTAACTCGGTGGTGTTGGGTGCAACAGTTGTGTTTTAGTGAGTAAAATTATAGCCACCACCGGCGGTCGATGGGAATAAAATTATGATTCCGTCCTAACGGCCAGCAGTAGTGGTGGTTTTGGTGGTGGCCGCTGGGAATCATCCAATTTTACAGGTGCAAATAAAACTAAATAAAACTTAATATATCTCTCGCTGCAGTCATACTTTGACAAATTAATAAGATTTTTTGTTTCCGTATATTATGAAGGCAACATTTTTAAAAGGTGTGAAATTATTTTTATCTTCGCTTGGTTGACTTGAGCTTAACATCAAATCGTCGTGATTATGGACTTTGAGGCCACCTGCTCTGATTGCGGGAATACGTGACGTTGGGGATCTATTTTTGAACCAGTAATAATGTACAAGGAGCGATTTTCAAAGGAACAGCTGCTTTTTTGCAACCTCCTTTGCTTAATCTTCCGAACCGTTAACTTTGTTTCAGTAATAACAAGTTTTGTAAGTTCCCCTTCCTTTGTAACACATTATACAAAGCTTTTGTAAAGGACCTTGTATCTGAAAATTATATAGACAACTTGGTTGTTCTTATGTGTTCTTTATGTTTTGTCTTAAAATATTAAGTTCTTTTGAACTATAAAATTTACTCATGTGAACTACTAATCCTAGTTTTGCACAAAACGCTAGAACACGTGCGTGTTCCGGCGTTCAGTGCGTGTTGAATGTTTTGAAGCTTTTTATTTTTCCTTTGCTGATGCAAATGTTAAAAATAAAGATACAAGGAAACGTTTTTTAGACTATAACGCAATGCAATGTCTTAAACGTGATTGCTATATGTTAGATTAGATATAATGACTGATATATAAGTCAAAACAAAAACACTGACATGCCTTATCTTTCCAATACTAATTATGTAGGTCTCCGCACATGTAAATACATTTTATCAATAAGTTTAAACATTATTATGCATTCGAGTTGAAGCAGAACTACATTGATAACCTTGTTATTATGTGACTATCACTTCCTTTTAAGCTGAAAGCAATAGTCGATCTTAAATGAAAATTTAATCGAATTTTCTTTGCGTCAATTTGTCGTTCATTTTTATTTATCAAAGAAAGAACCGTTACGGAATAAACACGATTTAAGATGCGTAATAATGACTGATTGATATTTGATTGAAAACCGGTCGAAGGTAAGTTTATTTAAAAACAAATATAATTTAGCATTTTATTTAAAAGTACTTCACTAGGTTCATAACTAAAATGACATCGGACTTGGCCCTATTTCCTAATGTACTACTATTAACAAGCACAAGAACTTGGCCCCGTTTTACAGCAAGGTTTTATTGGGATCTGTATTAGTTGAAAGGGAAAATGTATCTAATTACTTTTGGAACAAATAAGTTCACCAAACCTTGAGCAAAACGAAATTCATAACTAATAACGCGACTACAAAGACTTATTTATTTTTTATATCCTCTCAAATACTTCTAGTGACTTTTTATATTAGATAATAATTCAATCACTACATAATTAAAATTAATAATAATTATAATTTAATATCAAAGAATAATTATATTAAAATACGTACATGTCTTTATACACCCAAATACTTCTTTATATATGTAGATACATACTTTAAGTTGAAAAAATCTCAAACAGCAGAAAAATATGATAATTTTGGATAAGTATGAAAATATGTTACAACGAAACTATGAAAGGCTTAAACATCTAGGTATCTTTTAAAGAATGAGCATAAAATGCAACATAAAATAAAATTTTCATGACGTGAATTGAAATTTATACTTTTATGCATAAAAGGCATTCTGGGGTCCGCGCCGTGTCGTTGTGGTGTCTCTACACAATTACCCGGCTCCCTGAAGTCATAGTGTTTATGTTTTCTTTGTCTTTTGTGTTATAGGAAGAATAGAATAATTATGTTGCTTGGTCCTTAATCAAGATCACCATAGACAAACTAAATAATCGATGTTCTAGGAAATACGATTAACATTAAACATTAACATTAAATTAAACTCTGAATTCAAATTTCCTCTCAAATATTAGTTTACTTCTTTTCATTGCTGCTATTTACTTTTCATCTAAAGATTGTTTCATAACAACTATTTTAAACTCGCAACATTAAATGAATCTGTCATTAAATGTTGAATTTATAACTTCTCGGCTACCTCATTATCGGAAAATGATTAATGATTCATAAATCTACGCGTCTCAGATATAACACTAGAGTGCGTAATGTTCAAAATCAGCATTAGTGAGTATAGTTTAACTTTTCCGATTTAAACCATTATCGCATTTTCTGTTTTTAATAATATTTGTAATTTTTGCGAAGTCTGTAATAAATAATGTGTTCATATTAGCGTGAATATTTCATATAATGCAATGCAATATCAATGTTTACCTTATTTCATATCGCTTGAGGCGTTATTTGCGATAAAAAATGCGATTAGATAAAAATAAGCAAATATTCCACTGGGAGTAGATTTTTTTTCTTACAGTTGAATGGTATTTTTTGGTGTCATTTTAAACTGTTGTGACAATTTTTGATAAACTACGTTATTCTTAGATATATCAAGACAAGTGTTGATAAAATGATCTAGATACAAAGATCCCAACTGTTGGGAATTTCAAAATAAGTTTGTGTAACGATCCTAAATATCCAGTGATACGGAATGACATTGTTTCACACAATGGTAACGACAGTCGTTTGTGAATCCGACGTGATCAGAGTGGGGTTTGACGGTACAAATGGCCCAATATTTCATGACGGCCATAGGTAGATAGGATGACACTGATGATCCAAACGTAGTAAATGCAATATTTATGGTATACTAGGGCACTAGAATACCAAAAAACTTTCAGGCACGGAATTGTGTTTATACGTACTTATCGCTGTCTGGATATCATTATCTGTTAGTTAAGCAAAATTGTCTTCCTGTTATGGAATTTTTCATAGTATCGATTTGTTTTATGGGTAAAATCTCCTCTTTATTTTATGTCAATTTTAAGAAATAATATATTGTTTTAAGATTATTTTCGTTTTTCATTATCATATTTCTTTAAGATATTTGCGTTTTTGCATTAAACAGGTTTTAAACGCGTATCGTGATCAACGTAGTTAGTGTGAGCCAATCGTAAAATAAAGAAGAGTAAACATAGACGTTTAATACCTGTTTAATAGATAAATAAATCAATTTAGATCTAACATATATCGACATATGTTCGTGAAGATAATGGTTACATAAATAAATAAACATAGTAAGTAATAATAATAATTATAAGTAATAACATAGTTACTGTAGAAATACACATTTCCTTTCGTTAAATGCCCCTTTACGATCAGCAACTTTATCTAAATGTCCGCCCGTACATGTAACCTGAAATACACGGTTATCAATAATTCACTGGTGAAGGATGACGGTCCACGAGTGTGTGACCCTGCAGCTGCGACCCAGTTGGCTCCCGCTCTCTCCCCCAATATCCGACCTACTTACGATACATCACTTGCCAGTTACATGTGCAATAATGTCCGTGGAATTGGTTGGATGCCACATTATGCGTGTCGTGTGGTATGACTCATGTCTGGATTGATTTAAAAATTAGGTTTTTTTTAATACTGGTTGTGTCCGAGCCTTTCCTGAAGCCTGAAACCATTCTGTTCACGATTCTGCAGATACGTGAGAAGTGTTCGGAATGTTTCATAGCCGTTATCAGGAATATAATAGGTATATAAATAAAATCAGGACATTGAGGAAGCTTCACGTATGTAGTTGAGTTACATAGACCACTGTCATTGATTTGTTTTTAAACTATGAAAAATTGATATTTTTATTCAGCCTATGGCAATGAAGTCAATTTGGACGATTTTGAAGAAACTGTGGAATTGATTGTGCGCGCGCATGAGATTTTGTCATGATTATGAGATTTTGTACCACAATTTACCATGCTACTATACGCATACAAAATCCAAATTCAATCTTAATATAATTAATGATCGTAACTTATTATAATGAATCGATGTATGTTTGTTCGTTTGAAATGCTTTTAGACATCAACGGAATAATCTGAATTTTTGCATGCATCTTGGGATCCCGAAAAAGACAAAGATTACAAAGTTAAGGTTTCCGTGGGATATTGAGCAAGCGAGCAAAGGCTACTTATTTATAAATAATAATAATAACTTTATAAAGATAAAAAAAATCTAGGCTTTGTTCTCCAGGTGACGCGGAGTTTTAATAACGTACGCCGTAAGGTATTTAGTTAAGAATAGTTATATGAATCAATAAAATTCCATTACGACTGATAAAAAACAAGATTTTCTTATACATATATTTTCCTAGTCTCTTTCTCTTAAACCATAGGGATACCGGTATGCTTGTTTCGAGTCTGTAGAGACTAGGGATGTTACGGAGCTCCGTAACCGAAACTATCGGATATCTGAATTAACAAAATATTCGAAACCGAATCCGAAATAAAAGACTCTTACTAATATTATTACTAATAATTATGTTATTACTAATAATTTTATCAATTGCCGTGGGGGGGGCGGAATTTTAACAAGATGAGTTCCGACAAGATTTTGTCGTTCGTTAGTTATGAGAATAGAGTTGCGATTATTCCTTATATAGTTTTATTTTTCTTTGCTTTCAGTTAGAAACATTTCTTAAAAAGTTCACTTGTAAACATATTCGCAACCGAAATCATATCCGAAATTATTTCATATCTATATCTGTAACTGAAACCGATAAAAGAGTATATAATATATCGGTATCCGAATCCGAAATATCATATTCCAACACTAGTAGAGACCAACATTACAGATTATATTGTTTGTACACCGATCTTTAATTACTGAAGACCTTTTTCTATAAATATAAAACTGCGCAGTATTCCGATAGTTAAATTCAATATTCCCTTGACATGCCGCCCGAAGCTAAAAATAAACTTTTAATTAAGACTGCGAAGTTTACTGTAGTCCCAGATTGCCGGCGCGAGTGATGTCATGGATCTAAAGTTAATAATTTGCTACAGTCGTAATTTCAAGAAATTATCGAGTCGCTGACGGCATATTCTTCTTATATATAGGTACATACAAATAGTATTTTATGCAGTAAATATAATATTTGACTTTGTTCGTGTTTCTATTTGTTACCCTTAAAAACAGTACTTAGTAGAAGAAAAAAACAACATAAGTAGCTAAACACGAAACCATAAAATTATGTATTGGTTTTTAAGGTTTTGGTTATTGTAAAAAATAACAGTGCCAGTAATAAAGTACCGAATTAAATTAACATTTAAAATGAGTGATATCGTATAAGTACATAATACGAGTAGGTTCATGAGTGAAGTAGCAACGAATCAGTGTTACTGTTCGAATCTATACGAAATCATTTTTCGAAATATAGAATTCCTCCTATTTCCTCTGATCTTTTCATCTTATTACGCATATAGATGTTCAACTAAATAGAAAAAATATGTAAATGTGACACTCTCGACTGTAGTATTCCTCTCCTTGTCCCTTAAAATTCGTTCTTAAAAAATGGAACCCTTTTTTCTGTCTCATGCATATTTGGGTAGTAAAATTACAAGATAATATACTCGATATGGTGTTGTTTACAAACATCAACAGTGTGAAACGAAGCCGCCGTGAAAGTTCGATTAAAACACGTCTGTTATGTTTCCACTTTGGATGGTCGTTGGATCACGTTCTGTTTACCTCTCTCTATCCGGGTATGGACGCAATGGGAAGGAAAAATTGTGATAGCTGTTTACTCTTATGTCTTGTGTAGGAAAAATCGCCTATAACAAAACGTTTAAGCCAAAATTTAGTTTCATTCTACGGTTAACTTTTGGTAACAACCTCAAATTAAAGTGAGTGTTTAATTTTACATTTTCATTCAAAGTTAGGTAATTTTAGTAGAAAATTGTTAAGATATATCAAGTAAATATTTAATTTAAAAATTACTTTCCCAATTATTGGGCTGAAATTTTTTGAAAGCCGAAACTTAGTTTACGATTCAAAGTTAAACATCATTTTATTTTCTTAGGTTTTCGCGATTACTATACATAGCAATTAAACAACTTTGAACGGTTTAAATCGCGTATATTTAACATTATTTATATCCCGACGTTTCGAACACTGCAGTGGACGTGGTCACGGGGTGACTGCATATCAAGTTATATCAAACATCATTTATATCAAGTGTCTCCTTACTGTTATTATATCTGTATTATTCAGTAAGTATTGTTTACAATATTAAAAGGGGATCGACAGCGACACAGACAAACGATTAAGTATAAAAATAATAGTAGGTAAACTATGAAAAAATACAGAACTGTTGTTGTATTAATTTATTATTATTATGGGTTGTATACGATAAATACTTAGTAGGTATTTTTATAAAATATGCGAAGGGTACTTGAATAAAGGGCCGTTGTAGTCGGTATGAACTTATTGATATAACACATCGTACATAACAAAAAGTTAACATATAGGGTAGGAAAGTTACAAAAATAAAATAAATTTATATTACAATGTTTTAAAAAAAAATAACAGGGCAAAAGGTGGGTTTTTATTTCCCATGATAATAAATATAAAAGATTTTACTGACGTTTTCTATGAAAATTATTGCAGAAGGATGTAAACACGAAGGAAGGATGTGTGAAAAACGTACAAATATCAAATATATCTTATTCTTTTTTAGTTGCAACTTCGTTCGAAACAATACAAGAAAAAGTTTTCGGTTGGCGTCAAAGGTATCGTCGTCAGTTCCAAACATGTGTGCTATTTTGTGCGTGTCAAATTTATATTTTTTTATTTCCGTAGTCCGTAGCAGGTGGCGAGATAGTCTTACAAATAGTATTTGCTGGAAGAAGAAATATTGGAAGCTGGAAGGAAAAACAGCTGACAGTGCTTTTTTCTTACAATACAGCTGTGTTGTGTAAAAACTGCGTACACATTCATTATGTGTACTGCATTTTCTAATCTATTATTAAATTGTTATTTTTTCATGTCCTCTTTTGTTTAAATAAGCGGCATAATTATTTAGTATCAAAATTGATGCTAATGAATTTTTAATTTCAATATCGTATGCAAAATTCATGAATGGGTGTTCTATTATTTAACCTTGCAGTTGAAATTATGATACGTACTTACATACATATCTACATATTATTCGGTTACATTCGACATCTGCAAGTGATATTATTCGTCTTAAGATGACCAACCATACAAACCATGCCTTATTGAATTTAGTTAACATTTACTATGTTAAATTTTCTTTGTAACAAGATTCTGTTTAAAAATCGAAACATCCTCTAATATATGATTTTTAAGTTAGAGCAATATTTTTTTATGATTCCACTAAAATCTCAATAATATATCTGGGGAACTAAGTTAAGAATAAGCCCTTTCCTGAGATAATGTCATATATCACTTGATATCATGTATGTATAGTACACAACACTTGTATGTGTATAGTATTTCTATACTCGTAGTATATATAAAATAAATAGTTCTTACAGTATCAGCCAATCGAGCGTTAGCACAAATACAAACTTCTTTGCGGCTCATTATCAATTTATCCAATAAGCGGGGTTAGGCAGCATCAACCGCAAATATAACGTTGTAGAACAAACTTATTCATTCAGTTAGAGCAACGAATATAAACTTTAAAGTCATCGTAGTAACTCGTATACGAACGTAAAAATATAGTTGGTAATCGTGCGAATACTCGGTTGGGCAATGTCGTCCGTGTAGACGGCAACGAGATTGCGAATAAATTTTACCACTAACTTACTCGGTTAGCAGACGCATAAAAAATATATTAGACACTTTAACATCCAAAACAACAGCCCATCAAAAGTCATCCAATTAGCGACTCTCCCTCGCACGCAATTAAAACTTTTCGCGATAAATCCGGTTCCCACAGAGTTACAGTGCAATTGCACCTTGCATTTTCAAACGGGGAGTTCAAAGTACGTTCCCACACCCCACGTGCAACTCTACTTTACAAGACCATTATATCATGAGCCCTTCTGCTTTATGAATAATTTTACTTGTGTGTAGGAAGAGCGCGTGCTTTTTGAAGTAGTAGGGATCTATTCAAGTTTGATATGTTCTTGTGAACGTTCCGCCCCCGTGTTCACACGCACCCCGTTTATATGTAGGACATGTGTACACACTCGTACGTGATATACTGCATTACAATACAGAACGCAAACAATATCGGAGCTATTGGTTTCTAGTATTACGTACGTATTCGTTGATATATTTTTCAATGTCTCTATTTAGTCGCGTACAACTTTTTGAACGAGTCCTGAGTCCTAATCAGTTTTACTTAAACTAACAAACAAACAAAAAACGAGGAATATGGTAAATAAAATCAATAGGCTTTATAAAGTTTATAAATTATAATAACACATATGGATTAATTAAAAATAATTCATAAAAATGTACTTCGCGTGAGTCGTGTAATGGAGTTTTGAATACGAGGAAATCTCTTTTTTGGTTTCGTGAAATACAGCTCATCCAAATTCGCCTTAGTTGTCGTTAAGTTCAAACATTGCCGACTATAAGTGAGATAGTCATCGTTGTAGACCGTTGCCCTCTTGAACATTCTCTTACTTTCACTGCTAATAAATTATGAGATGTTTACAGTCGTATCATAAATTAATAAGGCATTACTACAAGCACAATTTTATTTATTAGTCACTGCCAATGAAATAGTTACCAATAAAATTGCTGTCAGATATTAAAAGTCATAATTACGTATGAGTGTAGCCAGAACCTTGGTATGTAGACATTTATTTATACACGTCGTCAGTTATCTAATCATAAGCTACAGGACCAAGTATAACTGTTAGATTTTGACGTTTTTTACACATATTTATTTATCTATTAATCAAGACTTAAACGCCTAGGTTTACCTTTTTATTTTATTTGACATTTCCGCTGGAAGACACCAACTTTGGTCACGATTCAACTCCGCTGACTCAACTTGGTGTAACTCAGGTGATAAATTTGGTATAACCCAGGAAACGTGGAGATAATGAAGCAAAAATGGTAAAAATATTCGTTTCAGACCCGTATAATAGATAAATAAACCACCAGTCTTCCAGACATTTTATAGTATGAACCCGAAATTTGTAGAATGAGCTGCCAACTGAGGTTTTCCGTTAAGCTATGATATGGGGCTTATCAAGAGAGCTATAACTAAGATATGTAAGGTCATTAGTGCAAACTCTTCTGGTATTGCAGGTGTACATGGGCGGTGATGACCATCTATCATTATACGGACCTCCCGTCCGTTTGCTACTTATTGTATTAAAATGTTATTAAGTGGTTCTCCATTGGTTACACCTATGTCTGATTGTAAAGCTATAAGCTATATACTAGGAAGAAATTCACTAAATTCTCTGTGTCCTTTTATTCACTGTTCTCCATGTCAGTGTGTATAATTTTGCTAATAATTAATTATCGTATAATAACGCCTCCCTCATCCAAGTGCACATTTGTTCATAACGTTGTACGGTTCACTGAAGCGGTATTTGGGTTAATTTTCACTTGCTCGACAAGCTCTTGGTTCGGAGCGTTGTTATAAGTCATATCATAAAACACAAGAGTTATTGCAAGTACTCGTACTTTGTTTTTTACGCTAGAAGATATCACTTGCTGGTTTGTTTTGATTGCATGGCATGAGAGATTATCGTGATTAAAGGTTGTTTTGAACTGCAAGATGTTGTAAAAGGGAACGAGAAATGTTTCGGTGGTTTAGACATGTAAAAAAGATGGATGATAAAGAGTGACGAAGGAAAATTGCAGGAATGTGAATGAAACAGTCAGTAAAGAGGGTCGCCCTAGGCAAATGTATGTCGACCAAATTGGAGACGTGCTTAAAAGGGGCCAAGTGAAATGTGCCCAAAATCGGCGAGCTTGTACGAAATAATTTATGAACGTAAACGAGCTGATAGCGCATTTTGTCACAAACTGAACGACTAGAGGTATTTGAATTATTTTAGCCACGAGTAGGAAGAAGCGTTTCGGTCATTGACATGACATGAGAGGTCAGCCAAGACTGGACGCAGAGATTTGTATGAAATCGTCGCACCCCGATCACTTACTAGACCCCTCATATTACTGAATACAATACAGTCCCTTAATACAATAAAATAATGACCGATACTTTTCCTGCTCGTGGCGCGCGCTTTAGGTTATAAAGAAAATTGAACTCAGGTGCATAAATTAATAATGCAAAATTATAATATTAATATATGTATATTGCGTATCTACGTACATATGAGGTATGCTTACTTTACTAAAATAGTATGTTTATAAGTATGTACAAATACGTACCACTCCAGTAAATACCGCCCACTGCACAACCTGTAAATAAGAAATATGTTCTAAAGAGATTTTCCAAATATTTTTTTATGTACAAGAAAAGGAAGCAGGAAAAAGGTTCACCTAAAAATAGAATTTGTTATGACTCCTGTAAAATGGTCATGGGTTTCAATGTGGACAAAAACATTCCGTAACTAGGGATTTAGAACATAAATGTAAGTATATCAGCTGTGTTTTGATCGTGATAAATTAATCAAAGTCAATGTCGTCAGTATAAACTGACATTACAGATTAGATACTAATCAACAAAAATAGCTTGGTATACGACATCACGACTGCGGTAGTTAGTAATAATCCTTAAAATATCTACCAAGCAGCAGATACGCTAATAGAAAAATACGTATTTCAGATTATCGCCCGCTTCAGCCGTAAAAATCGTAATAAATTTCGACGTTATTACTTTAATATACAAAGATACTCTTAACCTTATATAACTTTATTGGCATTTTATTGTTATTTTCATCAAATGGTTTTGCATAAAATTTGATAGAAATATGTTTCCCATAAAGCGGGCTGATACGATGATGAATGACGATTGTCAAAGATTTAAATCGCATGTTGTTCCAATCATGGAGTGGATATTGAACATGGATTCTTGATGTCTGGAAAGTTATTTCCAAATCAAAGCATGTAATTTGAAGAATAACTTCTCATTTATAGATGGATTTCATATATTGTTATTAAGACCTTTGTAACTCTATTATTGCGGGGATAATCTACATGTAAAATCGACAATATGTACTCGAAATGTATATAAAATTTTATTTTGACCCTTACAAGTGGTTTTATAAGGTGTTAAAAGGTCATGGGTGTAAGTCGAACTGTTGTTTAATGTAGAAACATATTATTAAAATGAAAACTCAACTACAAGTCGCGGAAACATTTGCTGCTAGTTCGTTAACATCTAACAAAAATACAGACGTAAAAGTAGAAATAGTTTTATTATGTAAGTCTGACATCAGTAAAGTAAAAATAAAATAGATCTGTGTATTTAGTCATGTGTTTTCATTAGTGTAGGTCCATAAGTAGTAGTCACGTAGGACCGCTTACTCGTCCGCCCACTTCTCTACATAAAAAATACTGATAGTGGCTGGATAAGGAGAGAAGAAGTCTGTGTGTGGTGACGGTCCCTGGGCCTATATCGAGCAGTGGAGAGACACAAGCGGATGGTACTCTATGCTCCTTTTGGAGTTTTATTAGGACCTTTACATAGATTATTATTTGCAATTCATAAACAAGTGTTTACAGATACTTTAAAATCGATATTCGTTTGTCTAATTAAGAAAATAAGATCGTTATACTTGTTAATTTGCGGTTAGAGTTATCTAACCGCATATTGTAAGCTGCTTGTAATCGTTTGAATGTTCGGTTCGCTCATACTTTATGTATAAGTAGTTTTGTATCATACTAGCTGTGCCCGGCATGCGTTGCATGCCCGTCAATTTTTTTGCACGTAATATATATACATAATATATAGCCCATGTCCATCTGGAATAATGTACCTTTCAAATGGTGAAAGAATTTTTGAAATCGGATCAGTAGTTTCGGAGATTACTTCCTACATCCTAACTTACAAACTTTACCTCTTTATAATATTAGTATAGATATGTAGTTAGAAACGAAAAATAAAATGTTTGCTAAACTTTCATATCATTAATCATATCTCGAACATTTTGATTATTGGTAGTAAAAGTGATTTATTTCGTTGATGTTAATTAAATAACGATAAGTATTTATTTTGTCTTCACGATTAAAACGATAAGGGCCAATAAGTAAACTATTTCGTTTACTTTGAATAAATAAATATAATTTATATATTCAGAGTATTTGTCAAGATCACTAGGATCTCTGACCACCCCAGTGTGGATTGGTTTTTTTTATTGAGGCTTGAATATGCCGGTTTCCTCACGATGTTTTGCTAGATATGAAATTATTGGGCTATTGTGTATAGTGAGCAAGCCAAGATTCAAACCAAACCTACCAACTAGTGACCAATATACGAATAGATCAGATTACACGGTCATGGTTCCGTGTTTGTATCGTAGCGAAGCAACATAGGGCGCCTGTATCTCCGTGAGCACGTAAAGGACATTCATATAAATATAAGTATGTATATGAATTACAGGTTACAAAATGGCTGACCTAAAATCATACAGGAATCAGCCTATAGATGTAGCTAGCATAATATAATCATAATATGATTGTTTGCTATTATTATTCGTACAATAAAAATCTTTATTGACATTTTCCTTCTATCATCCATAACGCGTGAAAATAATTAGTATGTAAGTACATACATTGGGCACCGGCGAAAGTTGTTTCATCTAACTAAATAAATGCAAGGTACGTCCCCTTCCCCCAGCAGACACCAGCAATGGGGTACTTATCAGTTTACGTAACTTCACGTTTTTATGATCTATGAAAATCCTCGTAGATCTTAAAGTTGGCGTCCTACTTAGCATAGAGTCGGTAGATCGCTCCGCGTCGACAGTATTTCTCGGTCACTAGATAAGTAAAATTGCAGTTTTTCTTCTTCGAGAATGTAATAAGGAAATTTTGTATAAAGCGAAGTTGAAATTCTCGTTGTAGTAATAAGTATTTATGATATGATAAGAAATTTATTTTCAAACTTCTAAGGCTACACTGATATGATAATCTTATATTGTTACTACAGGATACTGAAAGATTGATATTATTGATAACCGCCGCGACGCGCCATAAGAAAAGTACCATAAACGTGTGGCTGAAATAGTAGGTACCTATATCTCCAAAAATAATTTTTGATATGGGTTCGTTCTACCATTTCCGATAGTGCACCGTACCATTGATTGTTAGCTCGGCCGTCGTTAAAGTACAATTTTTAAAGGAAAAAATTCACCTGTGAAATCCGTTTAGCAGTTTTTAAGTTTATAGCAATCATACTTTGTTTTATTTATACTATTGAAAACTAAACGCTCCACAAATATGGTGCGTATGTCATTTCTAAATATGGAAGCTACCGTGAACACGACATTATATTTAGTTAGCTCTGCGTATACAGATCTACATATACGAGTAGTTATACGAGTATGTGTCTGCGTCTGAGCGCATCTTGCTTCGTATATAGATTGAACAATAGTTTACGTATTTCATTGCTCTCGTAGATTTGCTTGTATAAATCTCCTGAGGGGATAAACACGCCTTGTATATACATGCATTTTCTTTTGTAACTATTTTTATTTCATTTGTGTGTACAATAAAGTAATTTAAATAAATACTATATTCAGAATTACATACCCCTCACTACTTGTAACTTATTTTGGTACCCCGTTGATAACTGGCCAGTGATCCTCTCCAGATAACAAGGAAACTACCTAATAAAATACCTTTTTCTATTTGTAATCCAACATTTAACATGTCTGGTTACTCCGGATCAAAGCAAACATGAGTAATGGCCAGATATATTTAGTAAAGCCCAGAGCCCTTTGAGGGATTAAATCCGACAGCCATCCGGGCGTTGCTGACAAGATCAATCGGGACCGAAGACGCAATATGCTGGACTGGTATCAAATCACCTCACTGGATTTGCTAGGAACTGTGTATAATTACCTATGTATGAAAATATATCTAGCGAAAGATAGTGTCAAAATAATGCATCTTTTTTTTTTCTTATATGGCAGTAACGCAATTAGCACATTGTGCCAGCGCCGAGTTATCTTTGTAATTGACAATAATTATGAAGTCAAAACAATTTAAAACACATCTCGTCAATGTCCAGTCCAGTCTAAGTAAGTTAGTGAGTCACTTAGTAATGTGGGAAGTAAGTTCACTGAGGACAGAAGAGTTGTACTCATTGGAAGCATACGGGATACATAGTCTGCTTTTATTTCATTATCACAAACATTACACACAAAAAACACTTTGACGTTTAATAAATTTTCACTATTAAATCACAAAACCCTCCCATTCCCGTCAAAAAGTCCTAATGCATATTTCATTATTACATTGCATCTAATACTTTTCTGTAGGCGAGATAAAAGTATAAGTATTGCGAGCTGCTGAACAGTCGTCCAGAAATCTATTACATCATTTCGAAATCTGTTTACCATATTTTTTTCACAGTAAATCTGCCTGTCTACGACACGTACTCGTATGTCAAACTAATTCCTATAAACTGGCATGTGTCAAGTAAACTGTCAATTAAGGGCAATGTTGGCCGTTTACATTTGCTGTTTGGCGAGTCCATTTGACGCTTCCCCATGTGCGTACACTTTAACGTACAAGAGGCAAAAAATGGTTTGTCAAAAAAAGTATAAATTTATTAGCCAGATTTTATGAGTGAATGACATTAGCCCATAACGTCCCAATGGAGAGTACAGACATCCTTGTTATCACGAGGTGGTGTCGAGTCAATTCATCTGGCGGACCCAGTGCGAATTGGTTAATTACACATACTTACATGTTTTCTCTAATTCTCTGGTACGCGGGTTTCCTTGCGATGTTTTCCTTCACCGTCGAGTTAGTAATAATTGAAAAAATCGTACTTAAGTAGAAACTTAGCGGTACGGGCCCACCACGAACCACGAATTCAAGAATGTGAGTAGTGTATAATCCGATACTCCGGATTATTCCAACCATCCACATTAAAAATTTGCTCTGATATGGATAGTTGAATAAACTCTGGGCTATTATCAGTATTTTACTAATTCACTAATGCCAGTGAAAGTTTTCCATTAGTTATAAAATATTAGAGTGTATATGGTTAGTTTGATTCCATTGAGTACTCTATAATGGAGCCAATTAAAAAGAACATAAATGTAAACCCGCCACACTGTGCTGAAACCGCGCCAAGTTTCGTTAAAATCCATTCAGTGGTGTTTGCGTGATGAGCGTTCAGGAAGACAGACAGGCAGAAAAAAAATGTTGTTTGAGCCTCGTAACATTTATATATTAGACTACGACTACTTTTTCCGAAATATATTTCATATATGTAACGTTTATTACATTAATTTTGATTTATTAGACCTTATTTCGTATACGTAAGTGATGTTGATCGTTTTAGCCTCGTCTCCCCTTCAATTACTGTTCACGAGCATACGGGCTCAGTTTATTACAGCTCGTAATATATCATACTATCACGAACGCACTTAAGAGGATGGAGGAATGAGTGAAACAGAAAACGTCATAAAGGACTCCTCTTGCGTAACAGACGCGTTGAAACAATGGCACCTAATGTAATGGGGTTTTGTTTTACATCAGCACTAAACCTCCATCTTCAAAGAAGTCTTTTTGAATTATGTAACTTCTAAAATTTTCAAAACATTTATAATGGTATCTATGCCCATTGAGGTATGGTACTTGTTTCTTATTGTTGTTATACTTAGTTGTTGACTGTTATTTTTTGACTCACAAACGAGGTTTAGGATCTTTTTTTATTTAATAATTACGCCACATTCAAAATGTCTTGGGTGTCGTGGGTCTAGAATCCAGCTATATAAAAACACGTATACTCCGCCCAGACCCGAACAAAATGTTAATAAATAAATGAATATGTGGGAGTCGAACCCGAGAACTTTAGCACAGCATTATTAATAGCCAGTCGTCTTGTTGACGTTGATACAATATTAATTAATTATTAGCTACAACGCTAGTTAAAATCCATGTGTTGCGCAAATGTACTGCAGTCGCTATTCTAAATATTGAGTGTGCTACTATTTCTAAATATTTGATATAATTAATCGATCAGTGTGTGTGTGAAGTGCTGGCTTTTTTACATGACCGGATTTCGTAGCAAAATGCCTGCTATCATAATTTGTCGAATTTCCAATGTGTACGTACATTCGATAGACCAATGACAACATTTTTAATTCTTAATACATGAGATCGCATTATGCCTACTTTTGTAAATTTGCGTAGTCCCAGAATGCCAATTATTTTTTAACATTATGTATTTTTTTGTTTCTTAACCGGTAGTACAGTGCTACCCCATGCGGCTTACTCACCAGACTTGGCTCCTTCCGACTACCACTTGTTTGCATCGATGGGTCACGCACTTGCTGAGCAGCGCTTTGGTTCGTACGAAGATGTGAAAAAATGGCTCGATGAATGGTTCGCGGCAAAAGGGGAAGATTTTTACTGGCGTGGTATCCACAAATTACCCGAAAGATGGGTAAAATGTGTAACTAGCAATGGAACATACTTTGAATAAACCACTTTTTATCATTCTTCCGAATTTTCAACTAGAATTTGGAAAAAAAATCCGCATTTCATACTTGTACACCTGTGTAATTATTCTAAATGATATTATATTCTTACTTTCGTACTTATTTATTTTATTTTGAACATCAGTTCTGAAAATGTAGGTCGGATACACAAATGTAAAGTTCCCTGTAAAGTTCTGGCGCAGTCTGTTCAGAACAAAGAGGCTGCTCGTACAGAAATGAAAGTGTTTCATATAAATGGAATATGTAGATTTGTTTACGTTGTGAAATATTAAAGATTTTTCATAACTTGCACCTCATTCTTGGTATATGGTATAGCTAGGTCTGCACCTCTCACCTTTTCACCTCTCAGTAATAGAAACACTCCACATAATTTTCTGATTAAATTCTGGCTCAATAGTTATTCCTTCTAGGTACATTCATTATGAGGAAACAGGATCGCAAGAAGTACTAAAATATTTACATACTAGTTTTGCTTTACAAAACACACCTAGTTATTACGTATTTAGATGAGAAACAACGTAAGTATAAATAATACTGGCTTCAACTTTGTAATGTTTTAGTTGTAAACTGACGTAATTAGAATGATTTAAATGCTAATAAATGATATCATGTAAATCTTTAGGTTATTAAGTGTAGTTAGTGAATGGAGATATTTAACAATGAAACGTGCGGTGAGCAGCCAGCGGAACTTATGTACGAGTATGTCCGGGAAATCACGGTGGGTACAGACAGTACAATAAGAAGGGTATCATTTTTTTGGATGAATTTGAATAAGAACGAGTAAGAACTCTGTAAAGAGGTACAAAGTTAACAATTGGAATTAGGCTCTTTATTTGAACTATTATTGAACTTTATTGCCTAAATTTGAACACATCCTTTCTGTGTTCAAATGTAGGAAAAGAGATGAGCTGCTTACTGTGAGCAGGCAAATAGAGCCATTTCGTAGGATCATTGGTTTTGGTTAGGACGTATCGCTGCGCTGACTGACCAATCAAGAAACGCTAATAACATGCTTAAGCTCTACGACTGAGGGGCTAATTTGGCTAAGTATGAGTAAGTGCTCATTGTTAACTGAATACGCGGCGTATATGCAAACCGTTGGCATAGTGTGCATGAAATCAATTATGTTCATATAAATTTGTAATTTGGCATAATGTCGATAAATTGTTAGCTGCAAACTATTAGTTTAATGTGAACACGGCCTAAGATACCGCGACCTATGCTGCACGTCGCATAGGTTTGAATGGTTAGGTTATTGGAAATTAAACCAGGATATTTTGCATAGCAAGTAGAAGGCTAATCGATTGTTGACATGATGAAAAATGACGAAAACCGGATGCGACGAATTAGGGCTCATATATACACGGAGTCTCTGGAACGGGTCAGGGGAGAGGCGATAAGGCTGTAGGGATACATGGAATAGACGGAATATTCTAAACAATTCGCATATGCGAACAAACTTCATATAATTCTGGCCTGCAACTGTTCCCATGATGACAAAAACTCAATGATAACAGTTGCTTAAACTAGACAAACATATTCTTGACCGACTAGCTGTTGCCCGCGACTTCGTCCGCGTGGACTTTAGTTTATAAACACCGTCTTTAAATTGATATAACTTTTTTATTTATGAACCGATTGAAATAAAATAAACACTAATTTTTAAATGAAGCTTACCATAATACATTAGTGAAAACCGCACCCAAATCGGTTAAGCCGTTTCTAAGATTAGCGCGCACAAACGCACAGACAAACAGATAAGCAGACAAAAATTCTAACAATCATTGTTTTGGGTTCTATTGCGTTGATAAAGGCCCTCAATAATAGCTTTTCTCATATATCTTCCATGTATAGACAGCGATCAGTTACATTTTTATTATATGTATAGATTTTCTCTAGTGCAGGCGTTCCAGAAACTCGAGAAACTCCTTGTGTATCATCCGTATCATCGTTCCCATAACTCTCTATATAAAGATACTTACAAATTAGACTATTGACTTTATTGGTTCTCTAAATAGGTACAATTTATAGAATATAGAAAGTCACAATAAAAGTACAGCTAGCGATAAAACTCAACAACCCGTTATACTGCCGTGCTGACGGGAGCATTGTTTGATGCGCGCACGCGCCTGTGCTTCCGTCGGAACGCTTATTGTATGGCACTGGCCGGAAGTATCATGATACTATCAATTTAAGTGCACTGAGCACATTACGGACAACGATGTCTGTTGATATGTCCTGTTCGACATACTTTTGAAACTAGTTAAGTACATTGGTTGTCGTCACATTAAAAATATTTGACGACCGATTAGCTCAGTTGGTAGTGCCCCTATCTGTTGTGGAAATGGTCCTGGATTGGATTTCTTTAATTCATTTGTTTAAAGATAAATGTTTGTTCAGGTTTAGGTGGTGTGTTCATTTTCGTTCTCTGGACCCACGACACAGGCAATCGTAATGTGAGCGAGTGCAGCGATATTTATTAACTTGTTAGTTTTATCAAAGCACTTATATGTATGTAGGTTTACCATGCTATCTAATGCCTCTCATGCTAACTTCATAGCGAATAAAATGCACGGTAGGTATCTAATTTCAATTTGCTATTTTTTTATACGGGCAAGCGGTCTATATTAGTCAGTCAAGAAATAAATGCACACAAAACTCTCGAGACGTACTTTAGATTATAACAATGTATTACTTGATATAAACAATAACCGCAATTGAGTAAAAGATAGCTACGCAGTCAGTAGTCTGTCAAAACAGTTTTGATACTTTAAAATAAAACAATTATTATTTCATCATGAATTCATTCCAAGGCGTATTGAAAACACAATTTCCACCGCGGAGACCGGCTATCCAAAAATGCTTCAAGTTTTGTGCATAATTATTTCTGTACGAACTTATAAGTGGCTACCGGCGCCCATGGGTACTTCATACCTGCAATATCAGGCGGTTTTGCGACCTTACAAAATTCCATTTACAGTTTTCTTAAATACCCCCATGTCGCAGCATAATGGTGTAAACCACCAGGAGTTTAGACCTCATGGGGTAGGTTCGTTCATGAATTCGCATCATAAAACGATTTTTGGACCTCATAGTGTGCAACACCTCTGTATCGAGGCGTTGAGTTTAGGAGCATTAAATAACAAAATAGTGTAATTTAATATCACTTTATTACCTCCCACTGCAAGACATGCTGCACATCTTGCAATCACGACGATTTTCGGACCAAAGTCTACCACGCGGGCCCAGGGTGTATTATTGTTAGATATTAAACATACTTCAGACTTTTTAATTTTGAGTTGAGTATATATACTCTAAGGCTATTACAGCTCCAGTGATCAATAAAATAAAGTTAATGTATGCTTCTTTACATGGGCACACACTTCCAGTAGGATGATCAGTTAGATTGCTTTAGATTGATCGTGGTTAGATGTGGCCATCTGTGGTGGCGCTCCACTTCGACACAATAATTACGAATACACCCTATAAACATCTTACTGCATCCTAAAAGTCTATTTAGCAGCTCCTACCTACTTATACATTTCCCCGGATAGGATTTCGAATACTTTCTTTTACAAAATCTATATTTATTTCTCTACTACAAAACTAATAATAAATAAAGAGAAAAAATAATTGTTATTCTTTTTGTTTTAGCCAAAACTCCATGTTTTAGCTTGATTTTAAATTAATGAAAATTTTACCAAACTTTATTCTTCTCGGATGTCAAGAAAATGCATGTTTTATTTATATGGTCAGTCAAGAAGTGATGTTTTCTAATGAGGGCAGTATACTAAACTATCCTTTATTTATTTGGGTCAAATGTGAGTTTAAGCGATTGACCATTGATCTTTTATTATATTATTTTGTTTAATTTACTCTCGAAGACACCAAAATGGGTAAGACATGTTTAATATTTACATGTATGTAAATACTAACGAACTGATTTCCAATATTCGATATATTCATGTTTACAAAAGTATATGACTGTAATATTTTTGTTTCCCCATTTCATTTCAACACAAAGCGACGACGTGTAACGCGTATGCGCCACACATTGTGTAGTTTACCGATTCCGACCGATTCTAATTCTGTTCGTTTTACGGCATTGTTCGCTGCCAGACACGGGGTAAATTCAGGTCGCAGTAAACTGAAACAACCAGTGATCGATCTTAATAAAAGGTTTGAATGTTTCGCGCGCACACACGCGCACATTGCGGCCATTAAATTTTAAATAAACATTAATAGCATATCGTTGAGATATAAAATGTACCCTGTGAATTTTATTGATGTAGATTTTATTCAGTCGCTCTCCTGTTATATAATTATTAGAAAATTTATAGTTTTTCATTTGTTACAATATTGATTTTTGATTGGTAGATTTGATTTGTTTAATGCGTTGGTTCAGAATATTTTAAATTTTGTGCTTGCTGCGGAAACAGTGGCTGTTAATGTTGTCAAGAAGAGTATGTACGCACTAAGGCATATTTTTGTAGGGTACGTATAATAACGCTGTATTGTTATTGTATAACGTATTGTTATTGTATGCCATTGTACAACGTCGCTGTATATTGATTCCATACTGGTTTTCTCTTTAATCTGTGTCTACGTAAAATTACTACGTACAGTAATCAGAGCATCGTTCCGGCTTGCATTGTGTTAGCGCCGCTTTGTTTGTTATGAAAATGTATTTCGTTTAATTTCCTTTCAAATAAACTTGGTATTTACTAAAGAGTTTGTTTTGTCATATTTTGTTGCGAATCATGAAAGAGCCGGTGTTTCCTTTGACTCATTTCCTTTAACTTTCAAAGTGAAACATTCTGTCTTTGTCGATTTCACAATTAGGTACGATATTATAATTAGAAAATTTTGTAATTAAGGTTCTTAATCCCTGAAAGAAATTATTAACTAGTGGAAATGTCCAGTGCAACAAGTAATAATACACATTTAGTCCTATGTATCTAATAGACAAAAAAGCTAAGAGCCAATTTTTAAAAATATGTCAATATTATATATCTAAGGTAATTACATATCTTATATACCAAGCAAAACCGGGAGAAATTACTGGTTACCGACTAGATTGTTAGTAAGTACCCTTGCTTGTTGACTTGTCAAATTGCCAATCAAATGTGAGAAAGTATCGATGGATCGAAGATAACAAACCGCTAGAACAAGCAATATCAAAACCATCTATGATCTCATACGTTTGACTGAGTTATTTGGCTAAAGTTATTCGTTAGGGATCTCATTACGATAAGGAAAATTAAACGGTTAAGTTTATCGAACAATTAATTCCAGTGGCTTTTCCAAAGAGAAATTGGTTTGTGAATGTAATACATTCGCTTGACGAAGTTCTGTTCAATTACTCGTGTTATTTCCAGATAAAATATAATGGAAATCTGGTGAAAAATTTTCTATTAGTCTGTTAATATATTCACCGTTCGAAAATAGTACATTTAATTATGTTATTAAACTTTATTATCATTATCATTAGTCATTGTTTTAAACAGACATAAGAAAAAAATACTATTTTGATGTTAGCTACATCTAGATATTGATCTTCGTGTAAGTATTTACACGAAGATCAATATCTAGGGTCACTGAACATCTGAGGCTTAGCCCATTTTGGAATAGGTTTGGTGTATAGAGTTAGTGTAGATAAAAATAGCACATTCTCGTAAAATCAGAGAAAATCATCAATCAAAGCAAATTAAATATGTTTTAGTGCATTGAGATTATATATTAAAATAAATAATCGTTTCTTTTTTATTGGAGTGTTTATTACGTAGGTTTGTTTGTTACGTAATTACGTAGGTTACGAGAGCACAAATTAATCCAATAAATATTGAAAGATAGAAAGGAAGTCCAAATGAAATGTTCCGAAAAGACGAATTGCGGGATTATGTCGAAAATGGGCCATTTGGGGATGAAAGTGAGTCTCAAGTGATTTCACGACAGGGGATTAAGTGCAAGCCTTCGCGATTTATGAACATAACAGAAACATAACGCCGCGAATGCCTTGTAATTACCCTATTTATAGAAATATATTTTTCAACTTTGCTTAGGGGCCAAATTGAGGGGAGGAAATGGATAATTTAAAAATGCGTACAAACAAAAGCAATTCCGTGTAAAGATCCAGTACATTACAAGTAAATTCAGAGCACTAACGTGTAATATGCAAACGATACGTTATTACAAAAAAAAAAATCAGTTGACCAAAGCACATCAAGCAACGTTGTAGCGAATGCTGCAAATGTAAGTCTTCGAATTGTATCTCGTTTTTAATGTCGAACGTTCGATGCTTGATATTCACTTGGGTAAACTTACTACACTAGAGAATGCTGGATGTTTTGTTACAAATTAATTATGTAGCTTATAATAAGCACCTTAAAAATAAGTAGATATTAATGTAGTGATAGAAAGCGCACTGTGGATCATTCTTCTGCGGGTGAACTAACAAACAAACTGATAGAAGTCGTCTACAGTGTTTCGTATTTCATTATAGAATTGGGTAACAATTATGAAGTAACAAGGAAGAGGAAAGTAAACAACGTATAACTTTTATTACTTACTATATTTTACTTAAACATATAGACATGAAAATATTGCAGAAATATAGCCAACTAGACTGAGGTTGAAAATATTATTATGCTGAGTACTCACCGAGGAGCTCTCGAGTGTTTATTGGAGCTGAAAGAGTGGAGGCAACGAACGGATAGGAGCCGTAATCCACGATAGGCCGCCGGATAAAATGTATATCCGATACACCTTTTATTGCTTACGTGTAGAAATAGCTCCTTTACGAGCCATAGATAAGCGAGCATTGTAAGCTAGAATAAGTTTTATACGTTGACCAAAGCACTTCTTTTATCTTTTAAATCTTTTATCTGTACTTGACTTTATAATCTAGATGTGCTGAACTGATTGTTTATTTTCTTTTTCATATCCGAAAGCCTATTTAGTTGTTTTTTAAAAAACATTTGAGGTAATTTTTTCGCCTTCAATATCACGATCAGTTTAAAGATCGGTTTTAATAATCGATTATCTTGTACCTACAATATTTAAATACGTTGAACCAGATTTGGACATCTGTTAGTGTGAAGTTGTTTTGAAGGAAAAGCAGGTATGTCAATGCAACGTTGCTCTAAAGACCAATAATACAAGATGGTAAAGGAATGTAAGTAATGAAAGCTGTAAAATCGTAAAGCACCAGAACTAATCAGGGAAAGCCAAGCAAACAATGTGAAAACAAACCAACTATCTAGCTAGATCAGTATTAGGGAATGTGTTCCAACTGTCATATCAGTATTTTGCTACAAACTTATGTTTGCGTGTGGCTGATGGCACTGTGACATGTCATGGAAAACAATTCATAAAATTAATATATAGGTAATTACAAATATATTGGATATACAATATATTCCAACCGTTTAGGATGTAGCATGAAATATCCAATTTTTTTTAAATCCAATCTATCAGTTAAAAGTAATTTATGCGTATATTTGTTACACTGGCAATATTTTCGCTTTACCTTTCAAAACGCTTCCTATATGAGCTACCAACTGTTGCATATCCTTTTATCAAATTTGGAAAACATCCTACAGTACACTGAAAAGATATACTATTATTATTTTTTTGATAGCCAGTTTGCTGAACGTACAGAGAGGTATGAGTATAATCTATAATCACGTTATGTGGCAACGGAATCTCAACACCGCGACGTAATCTCACAGTATTAACTATGTGATCTTACGGTAAAATACAAGTGGGATAATGTTTCCTTATTAGCCGCGAACAGTGTCAAATTGCGATTAAATAACTCTGAAAGAATGATGAACAGAGAAAATGAAGAAGATACGAGGTTCTTTAACGAGGCAGGTACTCAACATACATACGGATATTTACCTCATTAAGAACACTGATGCTTTTTAGTTGAAGCCATTTTATTAATAGGTTTATTTGACCTTGGCAGATGGGAATAAAATTTACAATAAATGAAACGAAGGAACAATTCTGGACTCAAATCCATAGCTGAAACAGTGGTAAGACAAAATCGCCATTTCATTAATAATTATTATACACGGATTTTCTAAAGATCCAAGCAATTAGGATAGTGAATGCCCGAGATATTTTTGTAGATATAAAGCGTTATAGAATATTAAAGAAGTGAATCACAACTAATCGATCGTGGGTGGAGTATGGAGTATACCTCTTAAATAATGTAATCTAAAATTATATAGAAACGCCCAGAACTGTTAAATAATAATATGTTTTTATTAGTAACCAAACATCTTATAAAGGAAGGATTGAAATAAATAGACAAGCACATATGTGTAAATATACTAATTTGCTTGTACAGAACAAAGCATGATGTTGGTGATACGACAAAACGTTAAAATTCTTGTCGCTCGTAAAGCTCCGAAATAGAAAATTCCTGCTTCGCAGTAAGGTATGACATAGCTATGCTAGTGGGTGTAAAATTATAAATATCTACCCTCGCCTTACTACATTTAGACTAGCTTCAATGTCACTGACTACATTCTGCAATATTTTTACTGGCAGCGAGCAGTATAAAGCAAAGACGCCTGTACTTCGTTTCAACATGAACGGTCAATATTGGATGTACGACGACTGTAATACAGGAATGAAAAATATATTAAAAAAAAATTTTCACGCAGAAGGTATCAAAACGTCCAAGTGAAATAATCACGAAAGGGATTGCGGGCCATAAATTGTTGCTTATTTCAAATTTAATATTAACTCTAAAATTAATAACCCTAAAGCCTTATGGAAAAATTTAAAATCAGATATCTTACCACCAACAAGGGACGACGACTTCCCAGCACACCTGAGAAATCAGAAGTGCTGGTTAATAAACCAGCACTTCTGATATTCGACCCATAAGCATACTGCCGTGCCTCTCGAAAGTTTTAGAAAGAGCAGTGTATATGCAGGTATCGGAGTTTCTCGAGGCTAACGGGGTTTTACCTGATGTTCAGTCCGGTTTTAGAAAGAAACGAAACACAGCCACCGCACTAGTAGATGTAATTGATAATTTTTTGGCAGCGCAAGACGCAGGTATGTGTACCATTTAGGTACTGCTTGATTTTTCTAGAGCTTTTGACTGTATAAATGTTCCATTATTACTATCGAAGTTAGCTTTTTATGGTTTTGTCAATTCAACAATTAATTGGTTCAATAGTTATCTCAGTTGTCGCACGCAGTGTATTGAACTGAGGCAAGACGATGGATCTAAAGTAACGTCCTCACAAAAAACAATCACCAGAGGAGTGCCTCAAGGATCAATCCTTGGACCACTTTTGTTCATTCTGTACAGTGCTGATATAATAAACTGCATGCACAACTGCAAATACCACTTGTGCACTGATGATCTACAGATTTACATGTCTTTCAAACCAAAAGATATCGAGTTTGCTATTCAAAAAATCAATGATGATTTAAATAGTCTTAAATAAAAATAAAAATAACTACGTAATATTTGGTACCAAAAATCAGCTTAGATGCATTCCTACTCATAACGAGCAATATAAATATCGAAGGTGAAAATATTGAACGGGTTGCTACGGCTCGTAATCTTGGTTTACAAGCCTTGTTTTGAAAAGCATGTTACTGAAATGGCGCAAATGTGTTTCTCCCGCCTAAAAGTATTATATAAGGTACGCAAATACCTCTCCGAGGATCTCCGGCTACGGTTGATTGAAACACTTGTATTGTCTAAATTAAATTATGCCGATGTTGTGTATGGTCCCCGACTCCCATTCAGGACTCAAAAGCTAATTCAACGCGTACAGAACGCATGCGCAAGGTTTTGTTTCTCGATCCTGCCACGACATCACGTCACACCTTATTTAAATCAGTTTAATTCCTTGAATATGAGGGCGAGAAGAAAGTTGCATCTGGTTGTCTCTTACTTGGCGTCGTTAAATATATACAACCTAGTTATCTCTTTAACAAGTTGACGTGGTTAGGGGAACATGCCGGACGAACCATTCTGTACACCACCACTTTGTGTTCCGCGAAACAGGTCAGCTGCATTCAGAGGAAGCTTCAAATACACCGCGACCAATATTATTGTTGGAACAATATTATCCCACCTATTAGACAGTCGATTAGTTTAAATTGTTTTTGAGTTAAATTCAAAGCTTTTCTCACTGACGTTCAAAAAAAACTTGAAAACAATAAAATTGGTAACTATTCCATTAAAGCTTAAAGCTTCCTTTTAGTGTAAACCACTGCTATAACGGTTATTTGTACTGTAGCTAAGATTTGACTATTTGAGGTACTACTATATTGTAGCATAAAAATAGATATATTTATATATTATGTATATCTATATATAGGTGTTTGTCTTCTCTACTATAAACATTGTAATGAAATATGTACATATTTGACCACTCACTCTCATAATTATAATTTTACATTTATCTACACACCTTATAGGCCCAAGAATTATGTTCAACGGCGCACACCATTGTTACACCCGTTTCATGTGTCTTGGTTCCGTCTGAAAATTAGCGCTGTATGCTGTTTTTACGGTATACAGCTTGTGTTGAGACGGATACCTTTTCGACGCACATGGGACCGCGCAGTTTTTATCGCCTTGTTTTTAATTTCATTTTTTTTTGTTTGCATAACTATGTTTAATTAATTTTTAGAATAAGACATTGTCACATTATTGCGATCATATTTGTGTGTGTGAAATAAAAATTCTATCTATCTATCTATCCATAATCCAACATGCGGGCCTAGAGCGGTCAGTAGAGGGCATTACATATTGTATTTAGACATTAGACATATTGTATTTAGTATCAATAATATACATATGAATAATATGTATAGATTATAATTATATTATGATTATTTATGAATTATGACAGTTTCTTGAAATAATAGTTTTAAAAAATGTGTTACTAAACAAATACTTATGACATTACGTCATACATTTTTCTTTTAGAAAGTATTTGTATACGCCATATTTGGTAGTAAAACAAATAGGATCTCTCGTGACATTTGCTTACTAGATATCAACCCAAAAATACGCTAAAATAATATTTTTAAGTGAAACATATTACGAAAAATTGGGCTGTTATTTCATGTTTATTTTTTGTTCTACTTACTGGTAATCCATTAGCTTATGCCAGTATTACAAAGCGGCGAATAATTGATTGTGCAATGAAAGCAATGCCAGTTCAAAAATACATTACTAGTACATTAGTGTATTGAGGAGTCGGTGAAGAATCTACGTATGAATTCTCCAAATGCTACGCTTACACACAATATCCGTACTGACAGTTCTCGGAGCCAAGGTTTCTATTAGTACGCCTCTGTCTCAAGACATTGTCGTGCGTCAGGCGTTATATAAATTCAATTGTCATTCTCGACAGTTGGGCAACTAAGAAAAACAAACGAAGACATCTCGAGAACTGCAAATTAGAAGAAGCGCTTCCGTCAAGTTAGGCTGGCGTGCGTCACGATTCAAAACCACCTTGTATTAATAAGTGGAGTGTAGTGTCCATTCATTTTATGTTTGTAAAGGTTGATAGAATATAAACATTGTACCCTCGTTTCTCAGTACACTGTGGCAGAGTCGACGAGTAGCTATTAACTGTACGCTACGGCCACTTGAGCACGTCCAGCCTGTTCTATCCTACAAACTTGCCCGTTTAAGATAATATCCAAGAATACGCTTTTATACTTTTAGATCAATGACCTTTTATTAAGATCCGATCCGTTGACACGTGAATGGTTAATGAAGTATGGGTTTCCAACAGATTCTCTTTGTCGGCGATTCTTATCTTGGTTCTTAACCTAAATCAGGTCACACGAAGTCACAAGAACTTTCGTTCACTTATAGATTTTATTACTTAATGGTTCAGTAAATACTGAGATACGTACGGACGATTGTGCTAGAATTTCCTTGTCAAAATAGGCATTGTGTGTATGAAGAGACCGTATTTTTTAACCAGCCCTTTTATCGTCTACTACTGGACACGGGCCTGCTCATGCACATTGTATGAGAGATGTATGGCTATAAAACGCTATGCTGGCCAAACGGGTTGGCGAGTCCACTCTTTTAGAGGTGGTGTAGTTCCTTGGGGCTTGTGGTAGTGATCTTGTTATCTCTTAATCGCCTTTTACGATACCCACGGAAAGAGATAGAGTGATGACATTCTAGTCGCCCGATACTACACCGCCAAATTAAGTGTATTTAAAAATGTCTGCTAATATAATTTTTATTATCGAACGTCGCCATAGTTACATGACAAAGAAGTTAGTCAAGACGTACAAACCGGTACAGACCGGGTGACTGATTATTGTTGACATAAAGTACCTAATTAGGACATGGATAAGAACAATGTTCCGTAGCAACGTGAGAGGCACGCGTCTTCACGTGACTCTACCATTAAAACTGTTTCTTAAAACAGTTAATATCTATAATTGTGGGTTTAAACTCGTTAATGTTGTTTTATCTCCAAAATTCGTGACTTCAAATATAATGTTTAGTAGTTACACCCAGTCGAGAAAGTTACGTTAGTGGCCCGTACGATGCTACGGAATGTTAATGGATAGAGCAATTATTTTGTAGGAACTTGATGGGTCAAGGGACAAAACAGTAACAAATACTCGGTGGATTTGTTCTACGAACTCGTAAAGAATTTTAGTGAACTAAATCTGTAAAAAGTCAACCGTACAACAACAAAAAGTAACAAAAGTTTGTGAGCCCTCCAATTCTTGGTAGGGCCTGTCATTAAGAATTTTTGGAAATGAGCTTAGGACATTTTGATCACGCAAGGCTAACGAATGTTTCGCGTGTAGGATTTTAGATAGATATAATATTATTTCTTATATAAAATAATATTTTATTATAGGTATATATATATATATAAATTATTATATTTATTATATAGTTATATGAAAATATTATATTTTATTATAGTTATATTAAAATTTTGATTTTTCTGGGTCTTGTACACAAAACGACATAATTATATCGTTCGCTAAATCTTATGAATGCTGTATATGTACTTGTATCTTAATAAATGTGTAGGTAGGTAGTATTTTATATCTTAAGATTTTCGCATTTTTCGCAAATACTTATTTATTAAACGGGTATATTTTCCTATTTAATTTTATTAGACTCACATATTAATTTCAAATAATTTAGCAAATAATACAGTTTTTATTACTTTCTAAATAAGTTCAATGCAATAACAATATTTGTGAATGGGTAAATTATTTAAGTCAATTCGCGTGGTAAACATAACGTTTGAACGTGACTGCCGGTGTACAGTGCTGAATATAGAATGACTTATACGCGAATGCCTATTAAACGATTGCTCTGAAACTTAAAACATTTATTGATTTTATTCTTAATACGTTGAAATATTTAAAATATTTATTGTCAACATTATTGAAAATATTTCATGAAAATGACAGTAATAATAACATACTTAGTCCATAAAATATAGGAACATAGAATATATGAAGGTACTGACGTATTTCTGTCATAAAAATAAACAATCTTCTCTACATGTTATTAAAAATAATGACGATATTTCTGACTCTTGTTGCTAGGCGGGGCGAATAAAAAAGTACGTTTCATAAGAATTAGTATAATGGTTGCATTTTACATTAGATAAAACTATGTTTGGTTTCTAGTTTAAACCACGTGTAACAGATTTTTAAAAAAATAATACAATGAAAATTATCGGCAGCTGCGCCTACGCAAGTGTTGTGCACGGCTCAGACCCACGCGGTATTATCTTTCTAATAATTACTCCACGTAAGTTTAATGCAGTGCGTGACATGCTAACGAATTAGGAAAGGCTGAGCTAATAAGGACGCCTTGTTAATTTTCCCTACTCGTTAGGCGGCGCTCTCATAATGAAAACATATATTTAGTTTAGGCATTTTTAATAAGAGCTTTTCCTTTTTAATCTATTTTAGACTTAATTAGATTACGATTTACTTCATTTATATTGAATACTAGCAGTGGCACCAACGTCGCGCGCGTAGACGTTAGAGTATGTTTGGTTAGCTTCATTCCCGCGGGAACTCAATAATTGATTTGGATAAATAGATAATGATAATTAATACCCTAAATGATAATTCGGCGCATAAGTTATAACTGTCCTAAGTTTCATTAAAATTTTGTCGGTGGGTTTTGCGTGATGTCTGATGTGCGTTCAGGCAGTTGACAGACAGACAAAAATTCCAAAACTTGTGGCTTTGGATTACTCCTATTTTACACTGTAACGCCTTTTTTCAAAGAATATTAATGTTATTAACACGCCTTTGTTATGATTTTATTATATGCATAGTTTTACTAGTGAAACCCGGCAGATGTTGTCCTGTCATAAAAGTTGATGTGGTGCAGCGCCATCTAGTGGCGAGTTACAACAAAGTTCTATAGCCAACTATATATTGGCCAACTTTCATGGTGATCGGTCAAACGGTGTCGAAGTCTATTAACATCAGATATACCAACATCCTCTTTTATATATACATATAAATTACATGTATGTACACTCAGCAACAAAGCAATGTATACCCATCGGTACTACTAGAATCAAACCGTTTTGTGTCCATTAGCGTGTTGCTAACTGTATATATTATTATTATTATATGTATTTTTCAATGTGTCTGGTGATGACGTGAGCGACAGGACAATAAATTAGGAAAGGCTGAGTTAATAAAATCCCTTTGTTAATTTACCGTGTTCGTTAATTTGGCTGACGCTCATTCGTTGGTCCAGTGGTTCATTGAGGGAATACATGTAATTGATATGGCATTTATCTTGTCTAATGTTGATTTGGGTAAATCGGAAAATAAGATTGTTAAGATTCTTATATGACTCAAAGTGAGTTAGTAAAACTCTAAGTGAGGCATACAAAAACAAAAACTAAGTATTTATAAGACATTTATAGAGTATATTTAAAAGTTTAAATTGCATTTAAATATATTTTGGTTAATTGATTTTTGTTATAATTGTCCAATTCATTATGTTTTTATAAATTAATTAAGAAATTTATTATTTTCTGACATTTGTTAGATAATTATAGTCGATTTTAATTTCAACAAATCATTTATATGATTGCTAATTAAACTAATTGCTATTAGATAATCATTTTTAAACTTCTATTCCATATAACACTATTATTCTTATAAATACTTATCCTTTTACAAACGACAAACCTCGCCTTAGGGTCTCGGTTACCACTGCCAATATTAAAGAACATTACAATGGATTTCAATGAAGCCGGACTCATTGTGAAAAGGCACTTACAAAGGCTTATCGTCTTAAGGCTATTAATTTCAACGGAAACTTGGTAATTTATAAGAGAGATTTATTTTTGTTCGGTCACCAAAAAAACTAAGCTTGATTTCCTTTCTTGTACCACCCGATTTGATAAAGTTAACCGGGCCAGCTTGGCCGAGCGATAGATGACGAAGCAAATGCTAGACTAAGATGAATGAAAGTAAGATGTGTTATTTTTATGTATGACTACAGGCATTTCTTGTTTGCGTCACTAACATAATTGTAATGTTGGAGCATTTATTGAAGGGTGGATTAAGTGAAAAATCGCTATAGTTCGCGAAGACAGCAAGGGATATACCACATTTTAGGTTCCTACCAACATTTTATTGCCAATTGTATATTATGTATGTGATGTTAACATACATAAGCTATTTCCTAGTTTGAAGGTGTGAAGGTGCTTGAATGCATTGTTCAAAATTGAATTTTTCATATCACTATAAAATATGTCGTGTAATTGGACGGGCTATTCGGCGTATGTCAATAACTATTAGATAGGTATACTAGTTGTTTGCACACGGCTTCACCCACGTGGATTTTGTTTTAAAAGTGGTGGACTCTCCTTTGAAAAAAATATGGGATAAAAAGAGTGATTTCAGGCTACCAGCTTCTCTGCCAAAATTTCATTGAAGTCGGTGCAGTAATTTAGTAGCGAAGTCATAACAAACAAACGGACATACAAATACACCTTTGGATTTGTGACATTAGTGTGGACAAGGCCAGTCGATATAGAGTATTAATTGGCAAAACCTGAAGCATTAGATGCGAAACATGCAGAGGCGGGCTTGAACAACATTTTTTTGTACATGGTTATTTTTTTTTCATTTCACATTCTACATGTTTTATTTTACAAATTTTGACTGCTCGGTTAGCTTGAATTTAATTGCGTTTATCGCGTAGTATTTGGCACAGAAAAAAATATTTATTTGTATTATGTTATTATGACCCTTTCGAGACAAATAAAATATTTATAAAACATGTCCACTTGAATGGTACATCGATAAGTATTTCGAGATATTGTCGACTTTAAGTGATTCCATACCCATTCCATTTGATATCCCGAATTTAAGCCTCTTGACACTATCTTGAAAAAGGGCAAAACACGTGTTTAATTACTTGTATTGGAGATATTTACACCAGGTTTCAAATCAATAGGACTATCATTTTTTTTTTCATACAAGCTTTGACACCCCGTTTGGTGAATATAGGGCTTGAATTTCGAGAAGTATTTACTGCGTAAAAGAGAGTTCAATAGCATAGAAAATACTTCCCTCCCATTTTCGCTCCCTTTCAAGTCAAATAAAAAAAGCCTCTAAACTAGTTTAATTATTTTAACCAATCAAGCAATGACCTTTGACCCAATTTCATGTCCCTAACTTAACAAATTGTGGAGATATAGGGTGCATATAAAATTATCTCTATTTTTTGCCCCCTTCTATAGGAAAATATCAAAAAACGCTGATACACGTGTTTAATTATTTTGAAGGAACATTCTACATGTCTAATTGAAGATACAACTGTATGTTCGGAACAGAATGCATATATTCGTCTTAGTAACATTATGTTTACTCTAAAATACAGTTACAAGTGTTGTATTGTATCACTGTTATAAAATAGTGTGTCATCGACCATCTACAACTTCATTTATTTCGACGTAAAATGCAAAGAAAACAAATCCTACACAACGCAATGACTAACAAAGAGAACGACCTTACTAGCCAGCGGTCAATATCAATGCCAAATTAGATGGAGCTCAGACTTAATACTCCGCCTGCGTAGTGATCAAACATGTCCATTGTCGTCCTGATCAACCGACGATGGCTATATTTGTATGTACTAACTCTTAATTAGTGCAACGTTTGTGATAGCCAGCTTTGAGGTGTGACAGCATATCGTAATTCAATATAAACAGTCGCCCTATATAACGCAGAGTAACATCTAAGTATTTACAAGACGCAGCTTGTGATCAGTACTAGGATAACATTAGGTAGATACTGTCGGCCTGAAGAGCATTTAATCTTAAGAGTTGGATGCATTTGATGCTGAGATTACAGAAATATGTTTCTTACGAAATTGGTAAAAATGTACATTAATATTTATTTATGTACTGTATTATACAGAGGCTTACTTAAGACATTCTTTACCAGTCGACAGTTAGTTGAAATGAGATAAATATACATGCTAAACAAAATCATATTTATCTATTTAAACGGGTCTTAACGCCAATGTTTACCTTACTTTTTTTACTCGACAACCCAATTGGTGCAACCCAATCGAAAGGGTTGCACGGTGCACCAACCATGGTCACGAGTTGACTGAAGAGGCGGGTAGTCCACGTCGAAATGGAATTCGAATGTTGATTGTTTTTTTATTTATTTAAACTTTAATTGCACAAGTATTTGACATGTCCAATAGGCGGATTTAATGCCTAATGGCATTCTCTACCAGTCAACCACCAGTTTAAACAGAAAACAGAACGTGGGTGCAGTTTTAGTTTATATACATACATAATATATATATATATATATATGTATATATATCTTAAATAAAATACCATAAATAAATAAAAAAAACTAGTAAATACAGAGATATACATAATAATATATTTCATATGTAGATATACAAAAACACTCCATATTAAAGAATACATAATACGTAACTGAGCAGAAATATTTAATTAAGGTAGTAGCGAAAACCACGCAGAACATAGATCATACACTCTGATTCTTTAAATAGTGATCCCGAAACAGTTTGAGTTTTTGTTTGAGGATTTCTAATGTTAGTGGAAAGCGCATTCCAGAGATTTACTGCTTGAACAGCGAAGTAATTGGACATGAAGCCGCTACGGAGAGAAGGAACATAGAGAGAGGCATTGTCGGAAGAGTGAAGGTGAAAATCACATCACCCTGAAATTGAAATTTACATTTCAAATATTCAGGAACAAATGGATCGTATAAAACAGAAAAAAGCGTGCATAATATTCGTATGCTCCTACGTTGTCTGATAGGCGGCCATTTAAGCTGTGAAGTGTGAACCATACATATGAATAACGTTTATAGCATTACATCATTTATAGTAGCTAATTGATCATATTTTGTAGCTTTGCATTTATAGCGTTTCATAATTTAAAAAATAGCATAACTAAACAGAAAGTTTAATGGTTTGGTGAAAATTATTTAAAATCCTATCTTTATATTATCTTTATCTTAGCCGATTAAAATTACAGGTAAGTAGATAGACGGGAGAAAGTGAAGTTATTACAGCCTACAGGTTCCTATAACCACTCTTCGGGCTTCTAGCGACAGACAATGGGTTACATAAGAAAATATTGCGGAGATGTTACGGTACTGAGCATTAAGTAACATGCAAAATGTGCATTAAACGTAATCGAATTATACAGTAACATGTTATAAGCTTGTACTTTGAATTGTTAAGTCGGCGATGAAGTATGTCATTATGAGCAAACTCGCATGTTAAACAATCCAAAGGAACATGCGTGTAACAACATCCAATCTATGTAATGTATGAATGTAGTTTATCTTATCTTTAAAAATAAAATAAAATAATATAAAAAAACGTTTTTTAAAAACAGGCTTTTATGCAAGCTATGTACTAAAAGCTATGTCTTGTCGCGCGAATTGTAAATGGTAGGTACCTACTTTTATGAATATTACGCGACAAACTTTTTGAGAACAAATAATTCAATATAAACTTATTTTATTCGTTTTAGTGCATGGCTTGCATAAAAGCTTGGTTTAAAAAAAACGTTTTTTTTTGTATTATTTTATTTACACCTTTTTAGTTAGAAATATTTCTCAATTTATCCATTTCAAGTAACGCATTATTGTTGCAAGGTCTCTTGGCGGTTAATTTTGTGCTATATAATATATATATACACACATATATATACATATATATACACACACACACATATATATATATATATATATATATATATATATATAAAATTAATTATATAATATTAATTATTACGGTAGAATGTTTTGTTTTGCAAAGTTTCATGTGCATGCTACTAACCGTTGAGGAGTGCCCTCATGAGGAGACAATTCTGGTTGCAGCATCAGTTCATGATGTAAATCATGTTTAGCTATCAAAATTAAACCTACATGCAAAGCTACGTATCTCTGCTACTAATCGTTGAGGAGTGGCCTCATGAGGAGACAATCCTGACTGCAGCATCAGTTCATGGTGAAGATCATGTTTAGCTATCAAAATTAAACGTATATGCAAAGTTTCGTGTCCGTGCTACTAACCGTTGAGGAGTGCCCTCGTGAGGAGACAATCCTGGCTGCAGTTATTTCTATCATTTTAGTGTATTGTCATCAGAACTGAACAAGCATGCAAAATTTCAAAGTCGTAAGTTTAGAGGAAGTGGTTCAAGTTCGGCTTGCAAGATTTGACCTAAACGTGTGAAGTTAAATAAAAGCTTGTAAAAAGGAGATGGGTCACGAAAATTAAACAATGAGTTATTTGAATTGGTTACTAACAATAGTTACTTAGTGTATAAATCTAATCCCGAAATTAGTCAAAAAAATTGCCGATTTTTTTTATTGATTAAATAAGACAGACATATTTTCGCATAGGTAGGTACCTCTTTTTCGGGTTTTAATTTTGTAAAAATACCTAATTTTGTTAGTTTTCGTGACTCCTTTTTCCATACACCACAGATATAATTACAAAACATTTTAAAAAAATCATAAGAATGACATCTGTTCTTGAGGACTAAGAAGTTTTGACGATTTTAAACGTCATTGACTCGATTATAATATATTATTTATGTATTCCATGTAAAGACGTAGTACCGTACTATAAATACCTAATTTCTTACCACTAGCCTATTTTATCTACTGCTGGATCTTTCCTAAGGTTCGCCAACATACACACCTATCCCTTTTTTCATTTTCACTACCTACCGGCAAACTTCTTCAAGTTGTCAGCGTCGCATCGGTCCACGGGGCGGAGGACTTCCTACACTGTGCTCCACGGTATGTGGTCTCTGTTCAAGGATTCGTCTACCTTATACCTGCCACTTCAGATAGTCTACGGCAGATATCGTCTTCCCATTGTCACTTCAGCTTCTTGAGTTGAATCGGTGACTTTAGCGATTCGAATTTTCGAGTTAGGAAGAGAGATTTTTTCTCTTTCCATAGCTCGTTAAGCGACTTGAAACTTAATATTAATATAAATTAACTTTATTATATTTATTAATTAATATTAATATAATAAATTAACTTTTATTGGTAGCAAATTCAGTGATTAGTTGATTACATATAAATAACGCAGTTACCTAATTGATTATGCTACCTTTGTACAGTCAAAATACTGCAGACCTTTAATATTATCATTGAGCAAATTTGACTTTAAATTATCATCAAAAAGACATGTTTTTGATAAACAAGTGAATAAATAGGTACCGACGACCTTCTGCCAAAATCCGGTCACTTACTTAAAAGTAATATATATTACTTACTTAATTACTTAAAAATTTTTTAAGTTATATATATTTTTTTAAGAAAAGGTAATTAAAACATTATTATAGATTTCAATTTTTTAACTATAATAACGTCAACGGGCGTTTTCTCCAATTGGAAGAGCTTCATAAATAAATGAACAATTTATTAAGGATATAACAGATTATTAACACAAGTATTATTGTGACATTTCCAGGCATAAATCAACAACAACAATGCATACATATAATACATGTTGGATTACTTTATTATGCGTAATGCCTGGTTTTAATAGTTAAAAAGCTATGTTATCTCTGGTTAGTGAACTGGTGGGCGGATATATTTACAATTAAATGTAAGGTTTGTTTATTTATTCAATATTCTCGAGTGGGATGGGATATAATTTGTTACGACCCAAAACATTTGGGAATAGGATGAATGGTGGTAACCTTATTCAAAGTAAGCTGACCTACATTTATATTTTACTAATAGGTATATAAATTTTATTAATATATAAATATATGAATGAACTATTATTTGATACAGGTCTCAATAATCAGTTAATAGATATAACATGTCATATTAATAAAATTTTAGCGAGGTAGAGTGACATAGGCAAACGAGCGGATTCTGAGGTAGAATTCTTAGAGAAATTGTTATACCTTCTCTTCTGCTTATATAAATAAATAAATAACCTGACATATATAATATATATACTTTATAATAGCTCGACATAACAATGATAGTAGATAATAATGATAACAAAAATATTGGGTCGTTAAATAACTTAACTCCATCAAGGAGAACTTGATATCAAAGTTTTTGACAAAATGACAACCTGCTCACTATAATGATGATTAATGATTATAATAAGATTTATTTTGCATGAGAGACTTAAGTTAGGCCGCGTCTGTCCTACGAACTAAACGAATCACGTGTAGGTAAAGAAAAGTCAAGGAATTCCACGGTAACTACTTAGAACATTCTCTTGCCAAAACAAATGTTAAGTAATTAGGTAAAACCTACTATTTGAAAGAGATGTGGAGACAATTTGCATTTTTTCCTTTTCCTACATTTCCATTTTAAATTTATCCTAATGCTCCCCTAATGCTTTACAAAGCTCAGGTGAGGCCCCATATGGAGTATTGCTCACATCTCTGGGCCGGCGCACCGAAATACCAATTAGACCCATTTGACTCCATCCAACGACGTGCTGTTCATATTGTCAACGATCCCACTCTCACGGGCAGTTTAGAACCCCTCAGCGTTCGGAGAGACGTTGCATCTCTCTGTGTGTTCTACCGTCTGTACAATGGGGAATGCTCTGAAGAATTGTTCAATATAATTCCCACCTCGCGTTTCTACAACCGCACCTCCCGTCACAGAAGTGCGGTCCATCCGCATTTCCTAGATACGGAGGTGTCGCGTACTGTTCGGTCCAAAAATTATTTTATATCGCAAACCCGTAGGCTGTGGAACGAACTGCCTCAAGAGGTGTTCCCATTAAACTACGACATGGGGTTCTTCAAGAAAGCTGTGAATAGGATTTCTTTGCAAGGTCGGCGGCGCGCCCGCATACCCCCTGGTGTTGCAGGTGTCCATGGGCGGCGGTAACACTTACCATCACGTGAGACCGATTGCTCGTCCGCCCTCTTCTCTATAAAAAAAAAATCATAAAGTTCTACTTAATCAAAATGTCACTTGTCACTAAGTAGTGGTGTTACTCCTTATATTAAATTAAATTCCTATAGCATGAACGATATTGCTACGATCATAAATACAACGGTGGCAAGTCACATGACAACAAAAGAGCAATTATCTCTGGCCATTAGTTCAGAGGTGTCACTAAAATATTTGTAGGATAAACGTAAAGGACCTCTCGAATAATCGTTGGTTCTCACCTCTTTAAGTAAAGGTATTGTTTTGGTGAACGCGAAGACAATAAGTAACCTCGTACTTTTTGTTAAGATAAGTTACATTTGGATTATATCTCATTAAGGAGATTTGTATGAAATCTACCAATTGCGTCTATAAATGTAAACTATACGTTATTGGATTTACAACTTTATATAAACACTTTTTCTAAAACGTGTGGAAAATAAGAAAATATCTCCCCTTCAGACTGGCGTTGCCATCTGTATTTTTTCAATTAAAAGATGATGAAGTACAGAAGAGTTTGACATAATTCATGATTAACGAATAAGTGAACGTACAAATACAATTTGAAGAACACAAGCAACATGACATAGGTCTGAGCAAATACAAGAAGAACTCCTTAGGAAAAACGAGAGAGTGAAGAGCTTTTTTTAATTCTGTGTTATATTATTGAAAGTAGAGAAAGGAATGTAGTTATACCTTATTCTACAAAGATACAGAAGTCATTTCTCTTTTATGATAAAAACTATTATACTTTAAAAGAGTATAAAACCTAAGGGATAAAGGTGTATTAAGTATTATTAATTAATCGACGCTCTTTTGTCTGTATTTTCTTTAGTATTATGTACTTATGTACTTTCCCTAACATGTGGTATTGTTGGCCTCAATCGTTTTCGCGTGTACTTATATGGAACCCTAACTTATACTTGTTGCCCAAATGCCCATTAAACCGGAGCATTATCGATTGTGGAGGCTATTTGAACCGAGTGACCTACTTCATAAGTGGTTTGTTTTTGCAATTCGATACCAATGAATTCATATATAACGACTGTACGGAACCTGCATTGAGAATAGGTACTGTATTCATGAAATGCATTAAGTACTTTTCGAATGACCTAACAAGTATTGATGTGAAGATTTATTTGTGACGTCATCTGAGAAAAGTGATATTATTGTGGGTTCTATTTTCCCAGAAATCGAGACTAGTGACATTTAAAAAAGTAAGACATTAGTTATATCATTTATTGCTTTATTTAAAAAATCATATGTTACAACATTTTTGTTTAATATAAATACTTATATAAACGGAATTTTGAAACAATGAAACTTTATGTCAGAAAATCTTTAAAACCAAAGTAACTTATTGTTTTCGTTGCCGAATAAATAGGTTTGTTCTTACAACGTTGCAGTTCTTACAAGCTGCAAAGAAGTTTGTATTTGTGTGAACCCTCGAGTAGCCGGTACGGAACGTTATTCGTTTGTTGACGTAATTATTTTGTTAATGAAGTACCTAATGTATATCAAATTTTATTAAACACACTAGATAGTGTAACGGAGGTTTAAAGAAATAATTTACAAGAGTTTAGACCTTGAGCAGTTTTTGAATATCAGGTCCTCCAACTTATTATACAAGGCAGGAGCCAGGGCAGGAGGAGGCCTGGAAGGTGAAGAACATCCTGGCTGGAAGACCTTGCGCCAGTGGCATTCGATCATTATTTCGTGTTGTAGTTTCAAAAATACAAATAGCCATAACGATTGCCAACTTTCTTTAGAAGACGCCACTACAAGAAGAAGAAGTTTTTGAATGATTTTGATTAGGTTCCCATTTTACGAGTATTTTATGTATAGAATCTTGAGATATTATGATTACATTCTTCAGGTACCAAACTGTGTGGAAAGAAGAAAAATTAACTAGACTGAAATATAAAATTAATTGAAAGAACAAATTGATAAGATTGGAAAAACTATGTTGGTGTTGTCGCGTCGTGTGAAGTTGAGACATAATTGCTGCGTCCAAATTACACACTTGCTCAATACTCAATTTACTATTGTTACGTGACCAATTGTACTAACATGGTCCTGTATTGCGTTACTTAATTGTGATTGAGAATTTGTGTTTACCCTATAACTGTGTCATATTGCATTATCTGCGACGAATTGTTTAACACGATATATTTGAAGTTAGAAGTTAGTATTTTATTTTGATATATGTACACTCACCGGCACGGAAAGTTGGCCACATGTGATTTTTGCTGTAGCTTGCATTTAAATAAATTTTCTTCAATAAATTAAGTGTAGGTGGGCTCGATACGTGTCGCTTTTATTTTTTTATAACTTTTTTGAAAGATTAGCATACAAATTTAAAGTTTATTTAAGACCACGCACTTTTACACAAAAAAAGAATTTTAAACACTCAATTTTAAAACGTTAGAAAATGAAGATTTGCTAATTTTCTTTATCGTCTATACTTTTTAGTATCGGGTGTTTCCTCCTCTGGCCCTGATAACCGCCTGCATTCGATCTGGCATGCTTTGAATGATGTTTCTGACATGAACTTGCGATATGTTTTCCCAAGCGTCCAGTATTGCATTTCGTAGCTGATTGAGTGTCTGTGGCAGGTTAGAGCTTGACTTTATCTTTCTTTTGAGCATGTCCCAAATGTGTTTTATTGGATTTAAGTCCGGGCTACGAGCTGGCCACTGCAAGTTCTGAATGCCGACCTCTTGAAGGTACTCATTCACACAACGTGCGACGTGTGGGCGTGCATTATCGTGCATTAAGAGGAATTGCTCGTGTCCAGTGAACCCCAAATAAGGCATAACATGATCCTGAAGGATCTCCTCGATGTATCGAGTTGCAGTTAGCCGATTATCGACGATAAACAACTCCGTACGAGCGTCAGAATTTATTCCTCCCTAAACCATTATGGAACCTCCGTGAAAATTCACTGTTTGTGTGGTGGTAATGGGTAAAAACCGTTCTCCTCTTCTCCAGACTCGTTCCCGACCATCTGGAGCATGTAAAGCGATTCTACACTCATCTGTAAACAGGACTTTAGCCCATTGCTCGTGGGTCTAGTGTGCGTGGTCTCGTGCGAACCGAAGTCGAGATACTCGGTGCTCTCTGAGAAGCTGTGGACCGCGTGCTGGTCTCCTTGATTTAAAATACACTTCCTCCATGCGTCTTCTCACTGTACGTTCGCTAACATTCACGCATCTCGCGATTTAGAGCCGCTGGCGGATCTCAACAGCGGTAAGATGGCGGTTTCTCAAAATTTCCAGGGCAATAAATCGATCGTCCCGGGCTAATGTGCATCTTATGCCTCCACTGCCTGGTCTACAGATGTAGTGGCCAGTCTCCTGGTACCGTTTCAAAGTGTACTGCATTGATGAACGTGGTACATTAAGCGCGATAGCTACTTCACGTTTTGTCAAGCCATGGTCGATTAATGCTACGGTTTGTGCAACCTGAGCTGGTGTTATGGGCATTTTGTTTGGTTTTAAGGTACCTCTGAATATTGAATTTAAATTAGAAAATCACGAAAATGCAGTAATCTAAAGGTACACTTTTCACAATACCAAATTTAAGACTTCAACTTCGACGCTCAAATTACCAAATTCCACTAAAAGTTAAAAGAAATGTCACAGTACACTCAAACACAATGAATTACCTTCTTGAACTAAAGGTAAACATTTTTTCAAGATATCGTCATAACTCATAACAAACATTCATTAGAAATACTAAAAACTTTATTTATCGCGAGATAAGCGCTTGGCCAAGATTCCGTGCCGATGAGTGTATAAAAATTGCAATATAGAAAATGTTATAGAACTTTATAGAAGACCATGTTCAGTATACTGGATTAAGGCTCATGGGAATTTCATAAGAGATTCTCATAAGCGACCAAACTTTATAAAATAGAAACTCGATGATAGCACCGATCACACGATGATGACAGTTATTTATACTAGGCAAGCATATTCTTGAACGATTTTATTTTCGGTACGCGCTCGGAAAACTCTTGTTGTGTAAATGAGCCTTAGCATAGATGCTGATCAAAGCAGTTAGTCGATACGAAAACAATGTGATTCATCAACCCACTCTGAATCAGTGGTTCTAAAAAATAAATTGAAAATATCGATTGTTTAAGAATTATCTTCATAGATAACCACCGAGAAAGAATTAACTATTCATATATTCGATATTGATTTATTGAGCTTTTGTAGAGGTAGGAGAAAAGAGATTTTAAAATATATTTTTTTTTTCACGTGACTACGGCTTAACTGGAATCCCCATGTTAATTTGTTATCATTCAACATCAACAACTGCTGGGCAGTAAATGTGTCACTTGGCACCGATGTTCTAATGTAACAAGCGTGGGTAGTTAGCATTGTTGCGTGGGAAAACAGCCCAATTGTAACCACTTGCTCTCCATCCGGTTTGCGACTTGCGTCTTTATGTAATCGTGAATTGTTAATAGGCAGAAACCTAGTTTACTATCTTGATAATCATAACCAATCATTCTGAATATTAATTATGTATTGTATTTAACGAGATACTCTTATATGTGATATTGCTTCAGATAAGACTATAGATAGTTGATGAGTGCAATCTTTTACTGAATCGTATAACAACATTTTATTAAAATACGACATATTCTCTTGGTCAGCGGGCGGATTTTGGGTGTAAAAGTGTGAAGCTCTATGATAAAATAATGCTAAACCACATAATGCTACTTTTATTTTTTTCGGAATGGCTAAATTCTTGTGGCCCTAGTGGCCTTTCAAGAGTCACCGTCGTGGTCAAATGCTATCTTTAATCGAATCATTTAAATGGGAGCTTTTTCGAAGTGAAAGATGTTGCAATTTCGCAAATTGTAAGATACTTTTAGTATAGCACTATTATGGTATTTTATACGTTCAAACTTCTTCTGCTTAAGTAATGACGTAATAATGATAATAAGTAGTAAGTAATAAGGAGTTGAACTGTTTGTTGGTGGCACATTTATTAGTATTAAGTTTTGATCAGTCTACTGTAGTACTTGATCAGTACTTGATTGTACGCTATTGTTTGACAATCTAAATAAATACAGAATAAGAAGACCGCTTTCAATTATATACTACTGAAATAAGATTTCTCAGAATAATGCTAAATAAAACATTAGTTGATTACACGTAGCTATTACGAGAAATACAGTCGTACCAAACATATATATCAGTGTACGTCATGGCCTTGATGAGAAAAAAAATCGTGATTGATGGTCACATCCATCTCTTTACTTCCACGTACCGTTACAAGTTTAAGCGAGGTTCGAAATTTAACGGCCAATATCTTTAAACGCTAAGAGGATATCATAGACTGGTTTAAAATAATATAATTATAATATTTCATACAACCAAAAAGAATAGGTTGAAACGTGTAAGTCATTATTCGATGTGGAAGAATTTGTTCAGTTATAAAGCAATTCGTTACGCTTCTCGTTAAGTAATATCAAACATTTTAAAGTGAAATATACGTACCCAATAAATTATTAAAAACTGCACTCACACACGTTTTAATAACAGATTCACTTTCTAAAGATGATTTATAGTTTCTCCTAAAATATATAACATAATACCTTGCAATTCACGTTTTTAATTATACTCTCATCAAGGCATCACAATCAAAATACCGTCTTCTATATAACTTTAAAATTTAAGGGAATTAAAAATAGACGAACGTAAATTTTATTGAAGCCATTTTGATTTACAATAAAATAGTATATATATGACATATATTATTAATAACAAAAGTCATAATGAGAATGATAATGAGGTCAATTAGTAACCAAAATCGCCAAAAATTGTGGGTCGCACCTAAAGAGTACACAGGCCGAACGTAAATGTAAGCTGCTTCAGATTAAGGTTACGGATAACGTTACTTCACGTTATCCGTCAGAATTAATGAGTATAATGTAGCATGTGCTTTGGGATTAAGAAATCGTATTAGGTACTTAACTTTACAAATTAAAAATTATTAATGCAATAGTGAAAGATGCGTAATGAAGACGCCCTATATTTCGCTAGCAATTGTAACGTATCTTATTGTATTACATAATAGATTTATGGAAAACAGCGTCTGATTCCATAAATTATAAACCTAAAGGTGAATACCTAGATAAAGTCTTCATAGTAAGATGATAAAATCTTGAAGTTAATGCATTTTGATATTCTGTAATCTAACTACTGAGAAAAGCCAACGATTAACATTAACCAACGGTCGACTGGTAGAGAATGCTTTAAGGCATTAAGTCCGCATCTGTACTTTAAAGTGCAAAAAGACTAAATAAAAAAAATATATTTCATTTTAAAATAGTAGAGCTTGTTTTGAATATCTGTGGACATGCGTATGTGATTAAAAGGAAAGAAATGTTGTATACATTTCAGGTTACTGGGAATAAAGGAGAGAGATGAATCACGAGCCACTTTGGAATTTCTGACCACAAGCATTACGGATGAATACGAAGGGTTGACTAAGGATGAAAATATGTATATATATGTCGCAGTAAGGTAGAAATCACTGAGATATAGTTACGTCCATAGTAATTTAGCTATATCACGGAAGATAGATTAACGGAACTGTTTTCATTTTATTTCTCTAGGGATATACATAGCTATTACACCTAAATCGGTTTAGTGTTAAACTGTGTCTAAATCGGAAATACATTGTTTGACTGCAATTGTGCAAATAACGTTTTGATGAGCATCAGAAGTGGTATATAATTGAAAGCACACCGCCACTGTGTACAAATCGTTCACTTCACAATGATGAGAACGTTAATACAAAGACAACTAACTACTCCACTTAGGTCTGATGAAATTTATCATTTTAGACATGAGAAAGTAAATGGACAATCAACCTAATTGACTGATACTTATTTAAATATTTTGTATATGGGAAGTTAAGGCTACATTAGTGACGAGTAATTAAACTAATGTAAAATTTAAAGTCATTCAATACTTCCGCAATTATGACGGCATTGAATAGGTACATTTCACTCTTTTGTTAACTATCGTAGAAAGTGCACGTGAGCATTGAATGGTATAAAACAATGAAGCATCAATTGCATTGCAACTGTTCGTTCACGATTACAACGAAGAAAATAATTGACTGTCGAGCAAAAGCGATAATAATGTGTCGGTATTAGCAAATGCAAGTGGTTGTGCTTTCTTTTCGTATTAAAACGTGAAGAAAAGTTAGTACGAGCTGCTATTTAAAGAAAAAATGATCGAAGGTCTTTAATTTCTTTTATAATATTATTGATATGTGCGAGTGTGATTATGCCATGTGTGCGTGCAGTGACCAGGTGGTGAAACTGGTTGCCTTCCCTCGTTTTTGTCGTCAGGTGTGCTCTGCAACTGCGCTTCAAGATTGCAACTGCTCACATAAACTGCGCGTTGTACTTGAGCAGGTAAATTTAATTAAAACACTGAGCTTCAGCGGAAACAGCTGTAAACCCCCCTGTGGCATGAGTTGTATTGATTTAGGATGTTTAGATTGAAGACTACGCTGTAACTCTACGCTGCAACTGCAGATATAACTATAAAAATGTATATAAAATTGTGTAATTTCGTAGTAACGCACTAAGTAAACAATGTTACAATGTTATACTATACAACACAATGCAATAGAAACCACATTTATTTCCGAGGTATATTGCTTTACCTGCTGCGCTGCGACGCGGCGGCCTCGCCCTCCGTTCGGTTCTATTGTTACTCTCCGAAGATTCCACATGAATGCTGCACAGGTAGGCATTCGTATTAATTCTATTGTAATCCAGTCGCCATTTTGCGAGTTTCATTATCAGTTCCGAACCTCCCCATTTTTATATTTCAACGGTTTGTTGAAATCCAAAAGGATTCAATTTCTGTTTTTTAAAGTAGGCTGTTTAAGTTTATTAATACAGTAGTATAGGAAGGAGGGAATAATCTTTTTATTTAAAAATATAAATGTTTTTAAATCTATAATATATTTTCTGACTACAGCTACAAAGTTATGTAACAATCTGGTGAAACACTCAATATATCCGATTAGTGAGGTTTTAACTCAATAAGTTACCTAGTTAATTCCAGTCACACGACTGCAATGTAAAGGCTTAGTTTGACCCTTGATAGCTTATTGGCTTCCATTATATTATAATGGGCGATATTAGTTCTGATCATGATCAATTTGTTAGTGGATTATGATTAGAAAGCGTTTTGTATCGAAATTTACAATACTTCGTAAGCACCATAAAGTCATTCATATAATATGTAGCCAAGTAAAAAGGATTTTTTGCGAGTCGATCTTTTGTCTGCGACCTAAATGACTTCAATTTGTTTTGAAAACATCGTGACACATGTTATATGTCATCGCCTATCTTAAAACAACTTTTTTGTTTCTATCTGCTCTTGACATGAAAACGATTTGCAGTGGTCAGGGTTGGCAATCGGCCTAAAATGCTTTAGGCTTCTCTCGGTGCCTCTTTGTTATGGACAAAAACTTACATAAAAACTGTTCGAGTCGCTGAGTCGACTTGCTGCGTTCGTCATATTTTTTTATTTGTTTTAAAGCCAATTCGATTTTTTGACGTACAAACATGTATGTAGGCGACTCTACTAACAGTTGTCGTCTAAAGCTAAAGTAGTAAAATAAACCACACCACACTGAACATTTTGTTTTGACTTTTAATATGTGATATTTATATAAGTACTTTTGTGGGTTGCGGTGTTTATTTTGGTCGACGATATTGCAAGCAAATTTGATGTCAGTAATTTCGCCAAGCCGCTTGGCCAGCGTGGCGTTTTAAGGCCATTCATCCCTCATGCAATGTGCATGAGGAAGCTCATGTCTAGCAGTGGATACTGAAAGGGCTGATTGCATTGCATTGCAATTTCATTTCAACTTATTGACTTGTATATTTACTAGGAAGAACTTATCTTGAATGTTTATTGATGTCAGCTTGTAATCGTTTCTTAAGTGCATCTGAAATAAGCTTAGTGATTTACAAACATTCTCCAATATACAGATATACGGTGATGCTTACCGTAAACGTTTGAGAAATTCCAGTGATCCGGGCACAGATTCAATCAATATGCAGCCTAGTAATACTCGTAAACCGCACTGTAAGAGCCCTCGACTGCTGGCAGCTGGGTTCCACTCAAATATTGATTTGCATCCTTTACTTTATATTATATATAGAACACTTAATCCTATAACAGTACAATAAACTATCAAACAGTCCTACGGTTGAATGAGACTATTGGGAGTTTCACTTGTCAATAAGCCACCAGCTCTCACAAGTACCTATGCAAAACACTTTATTGTCACTATGTTTTAGCACTAAATATCAGCCTGAAGAATCATAGGCCGTGTAGTTTCACTCGTATTGTCGTATCGATTTTGGTCGGATGGAATTAAACAATGGTTTATTTGGCAAAAACAATGCAATGTCGCGAGGCACGACGACGTGCGCCGGACATGGCGCGCCGCCCGCGGACACCTCCGGACTGAAGGGGGACGACTGGGACGAGTAAAGTAAAGATCCACATTCGGGGGCATTCGCGCGATGTTCGGTGCGTTCAGTAACCGTGCCGGGTGAGGTACGAAGGCAATGCAATGTGTTTTCATGATGAAACCGCTGCATGTCACTGTCATACCCACACTATCTACATAATATTATATAATATGTATGTGGATCTTCACACTGTAAATTTGCATCCAAGCCTTGTTCCAATTTCATTCTGTAATTTAATTTGTTGAATGCCAAAAACGCAGAAAAGAAAATTATTACTTAAGAAAAAGATTACCTAATTAATTACGAGTAGGTATAACGCTTGTAATTTGTTTAAAATTATCTTGATGCTCAACAGGTTTTTATTGAAAACGTTAAAAAGAGAGGTTTAAAGAAGATTGAAAGACTGAAAAATGTAAAGTACGTAATAATTAAAGTATTGATATCCAAAAACAAATATGTGATACTAATAATTCAAAACGTTCATATAGTTTTAAATATTATACTTAAAGCAACCAAGGAATAAACCGTACGAAATAGAAGGAATAAGAATAATATGTCGGTAAGTAATGAAATTATAGAATAATAATGAAACAGGTAAATGTGAGTATAATGTGAAAATATGTTGTCTATAATGATTAATGAATGAAAGGGTGTGTATGTGTGCTATAGGAAATCTAAGAAATTGTTCAGTGATAAGAGTACCTAGTGCTAGTGGCTCATCGACGTTATCAGAAAACGATAAAGAAGAATCTGAGGTAGAAGCAGAATGAAATGAGTCATCATCAGACATGGTGTCAGATGCGGATTGTTTACTTACAATAAATATACCTATAATATGAATATATGATATAAACATAAAATATATAGGAGCAATTTATAACTACATATCTAATATATTATATATACGCGACAAAACAATTGAAATTTTGGGTGACTTTGGTAAATGATTTTAAGAACTTTTTATTGATGAATTGAAGATTCAAAACCTAGAAATTCCAAGAAAACTAATTTATTATAATTTTTAAGTTTGTTTTTTATTTTAATTATATTTACTTATATAAGGATATATTTAAATATATCCTTATATAAGTAAATATAATTCCAGTAAAGTAAGTTTATATAAGTAAATATAAAAGTAAATATAAGTAAGTAAATAAATATAATTCCTTAAGGAAATTATACTGTCGTCTTTTAAGTAGTATATTCATAATAATACTTCTCATCGCACCTCTCAATGTATCTCTGTTCATCCCAAATAATCTGCGCGGTTAGCTGGTAGAGAAGCCTTAAGGCATTAAAGCTCGCCTTTTATACGATAATGTGCAATCAAGTTTATTAAATAAATAATCTTATACTATTATTATACTTCTATGTTACTTTCTGTTTATATATTTAATTGGTTTTGCGGTGATGTATTGCAGTGTTACCACTCACCACATTTATCTGTGGTCGGCGACGAGTTGACGCGATGCTACTTTATCTGTCGTGCCTGCCATTGTATTAACTTGTTCCATAATATTAACAATACGTTGTATAAATCCTATACAGAGGTATTGTTTACTTGTTGTTTTAACATCACATACAACAATACATTATTTCATACTCAACATCTATAGCTACTTAATGTAATTTAATCTAAGTAATCCAATATTAATCAAATCTAACCTAGATCTATGTTTGCTCAAAATACGGTAAAAAATTAAAATAAAATGCTGCTTTTATTAACTTGTCACTCCCTTATGAAAGGAATTAACGAAATCTAGTTTAGTTAATAAAATTTAAATACCTAAACATGGAGCTATTTACTAATTGTTAACAGTTTGCCGATATGGTAAATAGTGTTTAAAATAAATTAAATTACTTAATTTTAAATAAATGTATATAACGAATTTAACAAATTTTATATATATGAATATAAAACTCCTTCTAATTATCGATTATGATGTATGCTTTTTAGATGCCACTTCTGAATAGACTTGAGTGTCTTCAAAACTTGAGTATTCGCTTTATTTTTGGTATACGCAAGTTTGACCATATTTCTGAGTTTAGAAAGAAGCTTCAGTGGTTACCTATTCGAACTCGCTGTATTTGTCACTTATACTCCTCTATAATATTATTAACAAACCTTCTTCACCTACCTACTTGCGTGACCGTTCCTCGTATATTTTCCAAGATCTATAATCTATAGAACCCAAACTTTTTCTCTGTTAAAGATCCCTTTTTACAATTCTCGTAGCTGTGGGGATTCATTTTCGGTTCAAGCCGTACGCTTATAGAATGCTCTCTCTCGATACGAGATATTCGTCCTCTTACTATTTTAAAAAAACGATTAAAAGAGCACTATTTCCTAAATAGTCCGTATTGTATATATATTATAATATGTATATGTTTATATGTATAGTATTTATTATTTAGGTATATGTGTTTATATATACTGTACATTTATATAACTATATATATATATATATATATGTATTTTGTTAATATTATTGTACTATTAAATTATTATATATATTATAAAAATTTTCGGTGCGCACTACGCCTGCCTTTCTGTCTTCCCACTTCACTTTCCCAGGTCTTTTGGAAGAAATCTCCGCAGGAAATAAACTTGCCTTTTGTACATATTTTCTTTTCGTCCTTTTTATTTATTTCATGTTTTTCATGTATTTCAAAATAATTTCTTTTTGCTGATCTTGTCTGATTTAATTTTACATCTTAAAGTTTCATTTCTGTTACTAAATGGCGGTTCGTCGTTAGTCTAGATCGCATTACCACACGATACCATCAGCCTACTTCTCGCTACCGCTGGATATAGGCCTCTCCCAAGGTTTGCCACCGCACATGATTTTTGGTTCGTCTTATGTAACCACCACCGGCGAACGTCTTCAAATCGCACACTGGGGGGCGTGTAAAGCTCGCGCTATGAGCAGGAAGAATTTCGGTCATTGACATGCGATCAGTTAAGACTGGACGGCAAAAAGATTTGTATGAAATAGTCTATCACCGACCACTTTACTAGACCCCCTCTCTTATATTAAGGCTTCCTGCTCCTGGTGCGTGCTTTACGCGGTACGTGGCTTCCATTCGTGGACCCTATCGGTTATCGGTCCTGCGGCAAATGTGATCTGCCCAATGCCATTTCGCCCAATTGCGCAGGAGGATTGAAAGCTCCAATACTGAAGAAAAGCAATTTCGGTGCAGTCGACATCCGAATGAACTATAGGTGAACATAGGTGAATTAGATACGGACGCGGAGATAATACTTTACATAGCTTAGGTACTTTGATTGTGTAATTGTGTTTTTGCCTTTGGAAATTAACTTTTGGATAAAATTTATATATATGGTTTCTTTCTTGTTTTAAGTCATCATGACTGTAGTGGGTACTTAATTTGTATTTTTTTTTTTAACTTAGTTTAGTTAACGTTTATTTTATAAGTTTTTGTGTAAAGTCCATGTAAAAATATGTAACACTGCATTTATGTGATTCAAATTGTTTACAAATTCTTTAACCCTCTAAACCCAACATAGGCACAGTTAAAGTGATCTATTCATTTGGTTTATCTATGGGAACGGAACGTCGTCGTGGAGACGCCTGACGTTGATGTATTATAGTCTTTAGGGGTTACGATACGTAAGTACAAATAGGACATTTGACAAATAACAAACATTTTTATATGTCACACTTAGATACTTTGAAGCGTATGTCACAAGTAAAATGATTTTAGGTTAACTGTCGACTCAAATGCTTTTAGAACTTTTTAGAAATCTAGTTTAAAAGGATACTTTTATGATTTCAGGTTTTGCAAGAAACTGAACAAAATCGGCGCCAAACGTCCGAAACGTCCACTAAACTAAAATATAGTAAGTGAAGTGAAATTAAGTTACAAAATTTTAGAACTTCGTAATTAATAGTAAGCCCACACTTAATTTCCTTGGCTTAATTGTAGCACAAACGCAAGAACATGGACAAATAAGTCAATGTTTCGAAATATATTTTTCTTTATTCAACCGGAGTGTGAAAACTTTGAGCTTTTATAGTATACCTACCTACATTACAATCAAAGAAACACAGAAGGAAGTTCCAAAAAATCGAAATATAAATTATATACCATATTTATTGAAAATTAGCGTCACAGTTTAAATCTACGCCGAGTTGGTGTCCATGACACAGTAATTAACAATTCATGTTATTATTTTCTGTTACTTCCTGTTGTATTTGTTGTAGGCAAGAATTAAAGTAATATTTTTTCTTATCTTCTTTCTATTTCAAATATCCAAGAAAATTGAAATTATGCGCTGTTAGTATCGAGAAAGTTAACACGGTGTCGTTAACAATGAAAAGCATATTTTCCGACCATCGTTTTCGTTTTAAGCTGTCACCAGAGGGAGGGAACTAAACTACTTTGTCATTATTGTGACGAGGAGGGTAGAAATGTCCCCTTCGAGGTTTTCGCATCATAAGTTTTGTTTACACTTTCATCATCCTTAACAATGTTGTGTTGTTTAACTTTAAATAGTACATCAAGTTACATTTGTGTGTTAATATAATATAGTATAAACACAATTTAAGTTATACATTATTACCACTCATATTCGAGTATGTATTTAAACGTGGAACGACAACAACCGGCGCAAGCGACTGTCGCTGAATGCTTATAAATATGTATATAGCAATATATTGGATGAATAAACAATACTTATATAGATTTTGGAAATTAATTTTACATTAAATTAACAAATGATCCATATAAACTAAGCTAAGTGTGAACTTCAATTGTTCTCTTTTGTATTAATGCCTCTGTTGGGCCAACGCACTCTTGACTACTCAAAATAGAACCTTGTTCATTTTTATTCCAATTTATATATTGTAAACAATGTAATATACATTTATTTGAACACCAAAGCAAGAGTGTGTTTGTATGTTACCAATTTGAGTAGGACAGATTTTAATGTATCTAACTAGCAATTACATGTAGGTGTTTACCGAAAAAGAGATCTTAAAATGTAGCAGTTCCAAATAGAATATTAGAAAATCTATTACTATATAGGTATATACTATAAAGATATAAATGTCATGATCTGACTGACTGATTGATTCATCAACGCCGAACAGTGTTTCGGCTCGGAGTTGTTGAAGCTTGAAACATGAAATTTGGGTATTAGTTTCCTTTTACCATATGACATCAAGACTTCTCGGATTTCACGATACTCAACCCCCAAAGACATGGAACGGGGTGTCAAAGTTTTTATGGAAAAGAATATTTAATGGTGCAAATGAAATATAAAATGGAAATGAATACATTTGAAACTTGGTGTAAATATTCTACAATCCAAATAATTAATATCATGTTTTACCAGTTTTCAAAAGTTAGTCAAGGGGCTACAGGCTGACAAATTTTGTATCATCATCATCATCATCTCAGCCCGAGGACGTCCACTGCTGGACATAGGCCTCCCCCATTGTCCGCCATTTAGACCTATCGGCAGCGACCTGCATCCAGCGGGTGCCCGCAACCTTTATGAGGTCGTCTGTCCATCTAGCAGATGGACGTCCTCGGCTTCGTCCGCCGGTACGTGGTCTCCATTCGAGAACCCCTCTGCCCCATCGGCCATCGGTTCTTCGAGCTATGTGCCCTGCCCACTGCCACTTCAGCTTGCTAACCCGAGAGGCTATGTCGGTGACTTTAGTTCGTCTACGGATCTCCTCATTCCTCATTCGATCACGTAGGGAAACCCCGAGCATAGCCCTCTCCATAGCTCGCTGTGCGACAGTGAGCTTATTTATGCGGCCCATAGTCAGAGACCACGTCTCGGTGCCGTAGGTCATCACTGGCAACACACACTGGTCGAAGACCTTCGTCTTCAAGCACTGAGGTATTTGTATGGAATCACTTAAATAACAGATATGCGACAGGACGTGGATTATTACACCAGGAAAGGACTTAGATCAAATCAAAATGAGGAAGGACGTGATATATTACGAATATATCGATTTTTCTTGTATCAAATATAACTTAAGGGATAATTAAACGCAATTAAATCCACGCAACGCGGTCAACAGTTAGTTTTAGTTAAATAAATAAACACTGTTTGTTATAAAATAAAATAAATTACTTCTTCATTAATAGTGACCGAAACAGATTAAAAATCCTAAAAGTTACTACATAATTCAGCCGCGTATACTTTCAAATATCTCTAATACTTAATTGAACATTAGTTGCGACTAATGGCGGACCCAGATGAGTCTACCTGGGTGGTCCGGGAACTGTAATTAAGTTCCACAAATCCTATGAGGTCGGATCCTCGCCCCTCACCATTCGTTTTACGACATTTTTACTAATCTATAATTATCGATGCCTTATTTATTTGAAAATTATCATTTGTAAATAATTTTAAATAACTATGCATCCCATCAAGTTGCATGACTTTTGACTGTCAATCTCTCAATTGTTATTTTGTTTTTGGTATTAATGGCCAGGACCACGGATGGACGAGCCGCAATTGAATGGTCAAATTGATTTATTATATATTTAGCGTGTTAATAAACCGCAGAAAAATAACATTCGTTACGTGTGGCGTCGTCCGCTTATTGTGACTAATGAAATTTAGAAAAATATACGTTAACATACTTTTTGGTGTCGTGTGGCTTTAGAATAGTACCACCCCTTCTCATCTCTTGAGTGTCGTAAAAGGCGACTAAGGGATAACAAAGCAGCTACCACAATCCCTGAGGAACTACACCACCTCTAAAAGAATGGACTCGCCAACCCGCATGGACAGCGTGCCGTTTAATTAAGGTCATACACCCCTCAAGGTGCATGAGGAGGCCCATGTCCAGTAGTAAACGTGAAAAGTACTGGCTACGCATACGGTTAAACTTGAATGCAAGTCTTTTGTATCACATACAACACAACACATGCATATAACGTTTCGAAAAATGCTTTATAAGTATCTACATACATAAGAAGGATTTTAAAGCATTTTTATGCATAGAGTTGATTGTTTTTCTCGCGATAAAGGTAATCAGGCTTTGACTCTATACAAGCAATAACAAAATGTATAAATATTTAAATGTGTTTCAAGTACCTAATACTAAATGTTGATTATTATCAATCAAGATTGCTTTTTATTACAATCAATTCAATGTTGTAACAAGAAGCGAGAAGATCGTGCATGGTAGCGAGCCTTGGGAGAGACCATTCATCAGTGGAGAGACAGTGGAGCTGCTGGTACGGTATGATAATGAAAACGAATATTTTATTTTCAAACAAAAAGAGAAAGACTAGTCGTTAGGTATTGAAGTCGGTATAAGGAAAGTAAGATCAAACACTATGAAATATTAACATTTGACATTCCCATTAAATATTTCTCTGAGATATATATCCCTGATCTTTTGAGACTTAATTTTCCATAAGACGTGAAATTGAGGGCATGATAATGTTTTGGAAATGGGAACGCTATTTTCATAAAAAAATATTGTCTTTATTTTTTCTTATAAAAATAGATCAAAGCAAAAATTTTCTTGTAAACTGGAGATGATATCTTTTAGATTGTCATAATATAATATACGTGTAGGTTGCTTTTCGTAATAATATGCTTTTTGATAAAAATAAATTTCTTGAATATACGTATGTATTATTTGATTATTCAGACTCATAGGCTTATTATCTAAATATGTAGGCATTTCCTGTTATGTATGTAGGCGCAGTGTTCGGTCCAAAAATTATTTTATACCGCGAACCCGTAGGCTGTGGAATGAACTGCCTCAATAGGTCTTTCCATTATGTTAGGATATGGGGTTCTTCAAGAGAGCTGTGAATAGGATTTTGCAAGGTCGGCGGCGCGCCCGCATGCCCCCTGGTGTTGCAGGTGTCCATGGGCGGCGGTAACATTTACCATCACGTGGGACCGCTTGCTCGTCCGCCCACTAGTCTATAAAAAAAAAATGTGGGGTCAAAAATATCCTGTGTAGGAAGAACAGGGAGAGCCATGTAACGTGACCTCATCTAATCCTCCATTATAAGGGAGATATAACTGCCCTCTTTAGAAAAAAGACCATTTCTATGATATTCAAGAAAAATGCATAAAAAAACTTATCTCATTTAAGTGAATTTGTTAATTCTTAAGTAAATAAATGACTCTTAAATCAGATTAATTCAAGATAGAAATTTGTTATGGATAAAACAAAAAGAATAACCATTGTTTATACCCTTTGTTAATTTTTAATTTCCGAATATGCTTGTTGATTCACTTAAGGTCGAGTTTGGCTTGGTTGGTTTACTATACAATGAAAGACGTGTGTTCTGTTCAACAGTCTATTGGACACTACCTTACTTTAAAACATACCGATATTAACTCAACAATGCTTGTTTTAATTTCCAGGGGTTGATTTTGATTTATCGGCTTATTCCCTCCATGCAGGTATGTATTTTCATTAGTAAACATTTTAGTTAACTTTAAAAGACACATGAAAGACACATGAAAATGTATTTAGATGAAAGTAAATACGAGTAGAACAAGTCAAACAAATACATATAGGCTGTGTCCGAAACTTTCCCGAAACCCAAAACCATGGATTCTGCTCATGATTCTGAGTTAATTAATATATAGTGTTAGTCATTTTTTCTTAAAAATATCTGTTAATATTAAAGTGTTTAGTAAAATTGTATAGTTCTTTCATCTTAAGGGTTACGATTAGTTGGGTTCTCGAACCCGCCGCGGCGCATACTAAAACAATGTACATGTACGAGTACCTACAAGAGTAACCCGCCTTCGTCAGATGAAACGACTATATGAAAAATTTGGTATAAACACAAAAAGAAAACAAATTTCTTCAAAAAACCATTTGTAAAATTTTTCTGTCAATAAACTCAGAATCATGAACGTATCCATGGTTTCAGATTCGGTAATGGTTCGGACACGCCTTGTATAGTGTGGATGTAAATTACAAACTAAACTCAATAATTAAACGGTGTTAGGTATTGGGTTGGGGGTGGCTACGTGAGTGCTTAACATTTATTAAGCTAGAATACAGTGGCAGCGCAATTACTGGACGAATTAGATATGCATGAAATTTTTTCCGTAGGGATAATAGCCCGATGCTGCAAGGGTGCTTATCACTTATATACTTTTTACAAAAGTAAATATACCTACGTCGTGTGTGGTGGATAGCCTTTGTACATTTACAATATGGTATTGTAACAATTTTATATCCACGGATTTTGGGGCCGCGGCCTCACAGTTCTGTACGTACAAAAATAAACACATCATCGAGAACCCAGCAAACATTTGTAAGATATCCAACCGGGAATGGAACCTGTTCCTTTTACACAACAGGAAGACTACCAACTGGACGAATTGGTTCTTTTGCTTTTTTCTCTAAACTTTCATCACATCACACAACATTTAATCATTTTCTACACATTGTTACCATATTATCAGCCTGTCTTTCTGCACTGCTGGATATGGGCCTCTCCCACGGCTGGCCGCCGCACACGATCCTCGGCTCTTCACATCCAACTACCACCGGCGAACTTCTTCACGTCGTCGGTCTACCTGGCTGGAGGGCGTTACACACTGCGCTTTCCGGTACCGGGAATGTTTATTCAATATTTTATACCAAAAACTTTCAAATGTTCGATTCATCCAACTTTCCATATTCTTTCCAATATTTCCTTTAGACTCATTCCAGATACCATTTGAGGATTCAGGTGCTGCAAGTAGCGCAGATATGGCAACTTTATCTGTCTGAAAAGTTTTGAAGTTAGTCGTTGAACTTCTTTGACGAACTTCTTCGTTTCAGCTTTCATTTATCATTTTCATACATCAAAGAAAATTATTTTGGTTCGTGTCGCCCACATTTCTCAGCGCCGCATTTACGTAATAACTACGAGTAACATACATGAACGCCTTACATAAGCTTACGATGTTTTCAATTATCACTAACTCGTGAAAGAAAACATCGTGAGGAAACAGGAGAATTAGTAAAAATATCTGAGGCTTATGTAACATCTGACCCGACAAAATATCTTCACGTGTCTGACTGACCCAATGCCGACTCGAAACCGCTGAAGTTAGAAACGTGAAATTTGGACAGTAGCTTTCTTTTATGACGTAAATACTCACTATTTAAGAAGGGATTTTTTGAAATTCAACCCTTAAAAGGGTGAAATGGGGTGTTAAAATTTGTATGGAAAAGTTATTTAATGGCCTACTGACTTGAAACTTGGTATAAATATTTTGTGTTATACCGTTTTTCAATATTGTGTCTGGGCTGAGATACAGGCTGTAAAATTTTATATAGAATCATTAAATCGCCAATGTTTCCGTATATTTGTCGGTTGACCAGCCAAGTGAATACAGAAATGTTTTTATTATATCCGTCAAATACTACTGACAATCAAACGTAATTATGTAAATACACGCGAGTGGGCATTAACTAATGGGAAATGACGGTTCGTAAGCCTCTCTTAAGGGAGGTTAAAACATTTCACTATGCTTTGCAAGTGGGATGTTTTAGACTTATAAGCATACTACAGCGAATCCTACGTTAAAATTATTAGGTACTGATTATCTTAATGATACAATCGACGAGGATCTTTTCTGTGCATCTGTAGGGAAGATATTGATTGATTCGGTGAAGTGTATGATTAGTACGGAACTGCACATGTTGAGGGGCGATAGGGGTTTTCCGGTTACATGGCCTAACTAATTGCTGAATGAATAGTCAGGTTGTTTTTGCGTGATGGAGGGAAAACTGACTGGAACCCTTTTTTGTAGGTACAGAGATAATTATCGAGGTAGCTACGTAGATAACTAAAATTGGGTATACGTGAATTGAACTAATGAGAATGTGAATAATATTTCGAAGCGACTTAAAAAATAACATAAATTAAAAAAGCGACATGTGCTCAAATAAGATAAATAAAATAGAAAATAAGAAGTGAAATGAAATGGAAATTTGCTTATCATAGGTTCATAATATCTTAAGAAGAATCTTAACCTGTATTTAGATCATGTATTTATATTTATCTATATCATGATATAAATAAATTAACCAATTTATTCAGGTTACAATTTTTATAGACATTGCAGTAGTTTTTGTCATAAAATCATTATCATTATTTTCAATAATATTTTTTTTTGTTTTGTTTCAGTCAATTTTGAGGGATGGAAAGGAATTCTGAGTAGCTTTGTACCTGTATTTAAAAATGGACCCTGTACTCAGCTATTGTAAACGTTTATCACGGCGATAAGGTCAAGTATGGAAGGTATCAGCTAGTTAATAACAGAAAATTGATTGATTAAAATTAACTTTTTTTTTTTATTTAAACTTAACTTATACTTCACTTTATTCGTAGCAAAGCCGTATGTGCGTGTTTAATATTTTTTGGAAAAAAAAAAATGTTGCAGTGTAGATATGAATAATAAAGAGCCCAAACACAATTACTTTTGAAATTTTTGTTAATAAAACTGGACGAATTTTTAGTTATAGCTTATGTGCCTGATTAACATGTAGGATAATTTTTATCCACATCCATTATAGAGTTCCCACGGGAATCGCTTTACAGCTGAGGCGAACGAAGTCGCGGACATCAATAGCTTTATACTTTTTCATCGGTATATTTTATACATTGAAAATGGCAAATAAAGACAATACAATTTTAAAAGTAACATTCCTAATTTATTTAAAAAAATAATTTGACTATCCCACTTAAATGAGCCAAAATTAAGTCAAATAAATATTTACCAACTCGTGAAAATGTTAAACGTAGGTAGTGAAGGGGTAAATTATGTAGAATGAAAATTATGGTGGTTTTATTATGCAAATTCCTTGCAATGTTATTAAATTTAATGTGGGATTTGCAGCAGAAAGGGGAGCTCGTAAACTGTTCGAGTTAACTTTTGTATTACATTGTACAACAAGGACGATGGTTACACGACAAAACACGGCAGTAACACTGTTAGACAAAAATTAAGATTTTGTTATTTCATGTCAATAATACATTCTTCAATAATTTCATGTCATTCCAAAAAATAACTACGCAAAACAAATCCTTGTTAAGGTTCTATATCCTGTTAGTAAACTAGTAGTCAATTCCATTTGCACGGTTACATGTTAAAAAATTTAGAGGTGTGTGGTTGGTTTACTATTTGCTACTAAACATTAATTATTATTAATTAATTATTTTAAACTATTCACATTTAATGCCACGGTTAGCTTACATTAATAAAAATAGGTAGCCAGTTCCATTAAGGCATCCATCCATCCAGTGCTCTATTAAGTTAAGGTTTAATTCTTGTTGGAAGCGCATGAACAACGAATTTCCCTTTTAGGTGTTCGTAGGAACGAAATTTAATTAACCATTAAACATCCTCAAATCTGACAGAAAGCGCCAATTAATGAATTAGTTTTCCAATTGAATGAATAAATCAATAAATCAGTAAGTTGAGGTAATACAGAGGTGGGTAATGTAAGTGAATATTGTTCCCAAATGGATGCAGAAGTTGGGCAACGAAAAGGTTGGCACAATAGCAAGACGTGCCGAATTAATTCAAACAAGAATAATAGAAATTAAAGAATACAATACCCACAGTGTGCAATTTTGGAGAGTCGAAACAGGATCGAAGTTACAAAGTAATTATCTAGATATATTATCTAGCAGTCACTAGCCAATATAAATTACAGATTATAAACGTAGGGAACAGTCGTTGGAAACAGCTTGTAAGAAATTCTCATTTTCGACGAAACGGTTAATTACAGCAGTTCCTTTGTCTCGTGATTTCGTTATCCAGTTTCTTTGTAATAATTTATTCTTTGTGCCTATATCCTGCGAGCTGTTTTTATAACAGTAAAGATAAACGATCAGTAGTGTATCACTCGCCTGACGACCAACGTCGTGAGCACTTTTCGTCCAACCTCGACAAGTCAGCTTAATTTTGTAATAAATTACAAATTTCGCTATAAAATTTAAGTTGTTTTTTTGTATATGCTCCGTCAGTGGTTTACGCATTGACTATTACCTATATTACAATTGTTTGACAAATATAAGTGGTCTCTCTATTGGTACATTGTAGCGGAAAATATTAAATTCTTATATTAATTTAGAATATTTTTAACTCATATTTATCATGAATATTTTATCATTATAGCGTTGAAGAACTTATTACCGCGTTGACTTGCAAAAGTGATCAGAATAAGGGTCGTCACTTACTTATTTATATTAGACAAACAATCTCCTCATTGGGATGACAGCCAGGGCGAGTGTACACTACACAGGTATACGTGACAGGTATAATGACAGAATATAGTATCTTGGTGTGCGTGACAGACATTTTGGTTACTTACATGAGGTACCATACTGTTCATTGTGAATACTGTAAGGGGGCGACGACTTTAGGGTATTTAAACATATTTTACGTATACCTATTGCTTTTAGAAACCCTTTGTTGTGCGCCCGTTGTGATGGAAACGTATAAACCCCTCTAAAATTGCAATCGATAGATTAGTCTTTTCCCTCCCTTTTAAATTTTAATAAAGTCACGTTTAGGGTTGGTTTAGGGTTAATGTGGGGAAAAAGCAGGTACTATATACCGGCAGTGATTTAAATATAGTATGTCTTTGTATACAGGATAATTTTCTCGTATGTCAAAATAGACATGTAGTTATTTAAACAAGAAAAATCTTATGGAAATAAAAATTTAAAAAAATTAGTGGTTATAGAATTTTTAAGAGAGACGATAAAAGTTTAAACAAAATTATGGAAAAATTATGGAGAAATATTTTTAACGAACGCATAGAGGACATTTCTGATTGTGTAATTATTTTACTGTTATTTGATACAGATATTGAGATATAGCTACTATTTGTCTTAATGCATCCTGCCGTAGCGTGTATGGACCAAATCAATGTCAATTCAGAAATTGAAGTTATTGTAGTATGTTATGCTTTTCTGTGGTACGTGAGAAATATTTTTCATTTAATAATATTAGGCGAAGCAAGACATTCGTATCGGACAAGGTTCGCAAAAGGTTAAATTTTATTTAAATTTACACTAGCAGTCTAGTAATAAAATTATATCGTCGATTATGTAACGTTACTTAAAATTTTGTATAATGGCAACTGAGAACTGAGGATCATGTGTGGTGGGGAGCTTTAGGAGAGGCCTATATCCAGCAGTGGATAGACATAGGCTGATGGTGTAGTATGGTTATGACTCATAGTCACAGTATTTTACAGCTTAAGAAATATTCGTAAATTCGTAAATATGTTTCATAAATAATTATTTTACAACTTTTAAATATTTATATATGTAAAACACCCTCATACGACGGTATACTTGTACTTGTATACACAAGTTTACATGAATAGATGAAAACGAAATGAAATTGAAAAGTTTCTTTGTTTATACACCAAATATTACGTAGTAGGTATGTATGTGTTTTACATATTTCGCGGTTAATATACATGATTTGTGGTGGCACTGCATATTCCTTACTGTATATACAAAATTAAATACCACTAGTTAAAATTTATAAAATTGAAATTTCTCAATTTTTTCCGAAATGGAGTTCAAAATAGCATGTCAAAACAAATCAATCATATTATCTTATAGTGAAACTAACTGCAATAATGTGACTGATTTTATTTGTAGGTCGGCATTTGGTCACCCTACTATCACACAGCGTGGGTGGCCAACCTACATCGATGATACCCGCCCTATACCGTTACAATGAAGCTTAGATTATGTCTAATTCTCTATTATTTTATTACATTACAGTGTAGATATACATTTAGGATTACATAGTAAACAATGAATAATACACATTACTTGCATGACTATCGCGTTACAAATTGTCGACGATATTTCACTTGTATAACTCCATTGCTATTCCATATTTTTATGAAATATAAATTTTGCTAAATACAAAGTCGGAACATTGTTACATTTACAAAAAAATCTTTAAATTACGTTTTTTTTAAACTGAGAATTCATGGATTTGGGCTTTAATAAAGATTCAGTTACATCCAGTATATTCAATGTTTTTGAACAACGAAACTAATGGCAGAAATGGCAAGTCTGCAAATTATTAATTTTACGAACTCAAGAAAAACTGTTCTCAAAACAGTGCACGTTTCTACTCACTCAGCTTTATTTGAGATCAGCTAAAATTCGAACCTTTCTCGTACTATTACAGTATTCTCTATAGACGAATTTCAGCTCTTTTCGGGAAACGCTATGTACATATAAATGTAAAACATTATGTTTTACATATTTCGTGGCTATATGTATCATTTTTAGTGGCACTGTAAATTCGTCACCGTATGTACATATAAATAGGTACATATATAGGTAATATGTTTTACATATTTCGTGGCTATATGTATCATTTTTAGTGGCACTGTAAATTCGTCACCGTATGTACATATAAATAGGTACATATATAGGTAATATGTTTTACATATTTCGTGGCTATATGTATCATTGTTGGTGGCACTGTAAATTCGTCACCGTATGTACATATAAATAGGTACATATATAGGTAATATGTTTTACATATTTCGTGGCTATATGTATCATTGTTGGTGGCACTGTATATTCGTCACCGTATTAGAGATGATAAATATAACCATCAACCATTAAAATTAACTAATATTAAAAATCAACCATTCTGTTTAATAAACAAAATTAACGTTATTGAATAAAAATATCAACTTCAATCTGGGTTGATGACCTCACCTCACGCTTTGCCTGCCTCTGCATTTAAATTTCAACTTTAAAGTTTTATAGTTATGGAACATTTTTGTACGCTGACATATTTTACTTCCGTCCTTTTCCGACATGATATTAGGTACAGGTGACCGGACTGAAGTTAGCCGTTGTGAAGAATATTTAAAAAGTTAAGTGCATTCAATTGCATGGCCTATCGCTCTTAAAATAAAGCACATTTTTTATTTATTCACTGATTTACTGTTGTCGATATTTTTATTCTAAACAAAGTGATGTGATATTTTTATCAAATACGTAGGTAATGTTATTGGTTATTGGTTGGTTAGTTGCGCGTCGTTATTTTTATTTATTCACTGATTTACTGTTGTCGATATTTTTATTCTAAACAAAGTGATGTGATATTTTTATCAAATACGTAGATAATGTTATTGGTTATTGGTTGGTTAGTTGCGCGTCGTTGTTATTTTTATTAGTTGGTCAGTGTTATTAAGTAAAAACAAAGTCGAGTCGTTGTTGTTTTTATTGGTTGGTTAGTTGTAATAAGTATCTTGAAAACAAAGTAGCGTCGTCGTTGTTGTGTTTCTCCTGAATGTGAAGTTTGTTTTACAAAATGCCGAGACGGAATAATGAGACTTGGAACCATTTTAATAAGTGTGTGGGAGTAGAAAAAGTCGCAACTTGCAAGTATTGTAAAAAAGACTTATCTTCTTAAAGGTTCTTAAAGGAACCTTGTTCTTAAAGGAGACAGTTATTAACAGAAAACTTTGTCCCTTGACATGGTGGCGGACACACAAATGTATATATCCTGTACTATACAAAATTTTCAAAACCAAATGTAATATAATGGTATCATCGGTGCCCCGTGAGCGGGCATTTTCAAAGGCGGGATATATCGTATATGATAGAAGAACCCGCCTCACTACATCACAAGAGTGGCCAACATAAAAAATTTAAACTAAAAAAAACTAAAAAAATGAACAACACAAAAAAAATGTACAAAAACCATAAAAAAAATAAAAGTGTAGGTAAATACTAAAACAATGTACATAAAATCAATGAACTTTAAATACGCCTAGCTGTTCTTACGTGTTAAAATGTTTAAATATCTAACTAAGATAATGCTAGACAGTCCTAAGCCTGTTCAAGTATGAAGGAAAGTTCATTGAATTTAACATGCATAAGTAGAATATTGGACTTTATCATCATTAACATCAACATGTTTTAGGTACTTGAATAAGAATATTAACTAATATTTTCAACCAATAAAATTATCGATATTTTTTTTTATCAATTAACTATTAACTAATAACCAATTTCAACCATTATTGTCATCTCTACACCGTATGTACATATAAATAGGTACATATATAATATGTTTTACATATTTCGGGGCTATATGTATCATTGTTGGTGGCACTGTATATTCGTCACCGTATGTACATATAAATAGGTACATATATAATATGTTTTACATATTTCGGGGCTATATGTATCATTGTTGGTGGCACTGTATATTCGTCACCGTATGTACATATAAATAGGTACATATATAATATGTTTTACATATTTCGTGGCTATATGTATCATTGTTGGTGGCACTGTATATTCGTCACCGTATGTACATATAAATAGGTACATATATAATATGTTTTACATATTTCGGGGCTATATGTATCATTGTTGGTGGCACTGTATATTCGTCACCGTATGTACATATAAATAGGTACATATATAATATGTTTTACATATTTCGGGGCTATATGTATCATTGTTGGTGGCACTGTATATTCGTCACCGTATGTACATATAAATAGGTACATATATAATATGTTTTACATATTTCGTGGCTATATGTATCATTGTTGGTGGCACTGTATATTCGTCACCGTATGTACATATAAATAGGTACATATATAATATGTTTTACATATTTCGGGGCTATATGTATCATTGTTGGTGGCACTGTATATTCGTCACCGTATGTACATATAAATAGGTACATATATAATATGTTTTACATATTTCGTGGCTATATGTATCATTGTTGGTGGCACTGTATATTCGTCACCGTATGTACATATAAATAGGTACATATATAATATGTTTTACATATTTCGGGGCTATATGTATCATTGTTGGTGGCACTGTATATTCGTCACCGTATGTACATATAAATAGGTACATATATAATATGTTTTACATATTTCGTGGCTATATGTATCATTGTTGGTGGCACTGTATATTCGTCACTGTATGTACAAATACTAGTTACAATTTATAAAATTGAAATCATTTATAAAATGGAGTCTAAAATAGCATGTCAAAACAAATCAATCAGATAACAAGGAGAAAATTCGCCTGCTTCAACGAAAAATATTGATCAAAAAATTACACTGGCTACTGATAAGGTATTTTCCATTTTGGTATTCGATTCTGATTTCTTGTAAGGTAAGGAAATATATGTTGAATGAATATTTATGGGTAATCTAATTACCTAGAAAGTTTTTAGTTTCGCTTTTTGTAAATGTTACACGCTTTTATTTATACGCGTTTCCTGATTAACATAGGTACTACTTATGAAATTAAAATAGGTAAGTATATATTTGTCTATTAAATGGGTTGGTTAAATTAGTGGGTACAATGTTTGCTTTTTTTAGTTTCGGCTGGCTTACAACAACCATGATTACGAGCCGACTGTCAACTTCAGAATATAGACTGTTTAAATTCCGATCGGATACTGCGATATATACTTTCATACATTAATTTAAAAAAATCAAGGTCTCCGGCAAATCGATCGCATAAAGATTACGGGACCCGAACAAAGGTTTTTACTAATTCAAATTAATCACGAGCAGAAAAATCATCGGTTCAAACATATTTTTTGCTATTTCTATTAAGAAATCTTTTTACAGACGTTAATTATTGGGGTCGACATCTCCGTAACCTGGTTCCTTGCTCTTAATTCGATGTCAAAATGGGTCATGGCGAGAGTCAGGAACCTATCTTTATTGCGTCTATTTGTTTTAGAGTGGAACACTTCAATTATTCAAGAGAATGCTGGAAAAATCATACAGAAAAGATAACGGAATAAAAACCGTTCCTTGAAATGCGGAGTGACGTATCAAACATGTTCGACAATATATGGGTCGAATGTCTGCTACTGTACTAAAATATATATACTAAAATTTGCTCGCGGCTTCGCCCGCTTATTCACGCTGTAAAAGTATAGCACTCCAAAAATCCGCTCCACTGAAGGTCACTATTATCAATACGTGAAGCGATTGAAATTAAGAAATATAAAAGTTTCAATCAGGAAGATGGATATGAACTGTCGTCGACTTGGAATCCAGTAATTAACAAATTTAAACCTTGCGATTATAACGTCTAATACGTCCGCGGACATTGTTAGTGAAGGGTGTCGCAGCCTTTCCGAGTGTGAAGATCAAATGTGGGTAGTTGATAAAACTGCTCGCAGCTCCCGTCCTGGACTACCCGCCTCTTCAGTCAACTTGTGACCACGGCTGGTGTAACCCGTGCCGAAACGTCGAGTAGAAATAAGAGAAAAGCTTTTAATTTTACGCGTTCAGTTCTGGTTTACAATATAAAGTGTGTACAAAACTGAAAGTTTAAAAAGTATTATAGCCTATGTCCTTTTTGTAAACAACGAAATAGACATAGTTTCATTTAATAGGTATATTTAGTTTATAATTATATATTTAGTACTAATATACTTACCATCACAAGTATTAACTGTATTAGTAGACACTGACATTAAGTCTGTTCTGTGTCTCAACCAGCCTGTGACTGGGTAACGCGTGATGATTAATATTTTCTCTTATACCGCTTACAGTTTTATACTACGTTGCATGCCCGGCAATTTTTTTGCACATAATATATATATAATATCCTATGTAGCACATAGCCTATGTCCATCTGGAATAATGTACTTTTCAAATGGTGTAAGAATTTTTCAAATAGGTGCAGTGGTTCCGGAGATTACCCTCCACAAACACACAAAGTCTCAAAATTCGCTCTCTCTCTTTATTATTATTAGTATAGATAGTTTTGTAATTATTACCTATGTGTCAATAGATAATAATAAATATGCTACTATATTTCTTCCTAAATACTTGTTTCGGGGATAACGGCGCGGGTTGTAGAATTATATTATTTACCTTAATACCTGTTAATAATAGATTAAGTGAAGTTTTATTCTGCATTATTCTCAATAACATCACATTCAAACTCTTGTGACACTTGTCACATTCATGTCACATTGTGGTGTTTGTGTTATCCTAAATAAAATAAAATTAAAATAAAAAATCACACCGTCCGTCTACCACTTGTTCAATAAAAAAAATCTGTTTCAATTGCGATAGTTTGGAGGTTTGTTATACTCAACCACGTCGAAACGGTTGAACCGTTTTATTTGAAACTTATCAAATAAGTAGATTATAATGCAGATTAACACGTTGGCTACTTACCATTCATATGGACCACAAAATTAATATGAAATTCAGGCAAAATAGTATATTACTACTCGTGTATGAAGTTACGATGTATTTTACCATATTTTTTTATAGAATAGATGGCAGACGTGCGGGCGAGCTACATGATGGTAAGTGGTCACCGCCGCCCATGTGGGCGGCGGTGACCAGGAGGGCAACACCAGGGAGGGGGCTTGTGTCTGCAAAACATTCAGTCAATCAGTCGTCCGTCGTTCGTACTCCTATACACAGACTAAGTCCCCCAGTATTTGCTGATGTGATATTTTTTTTGTGACTCGGCTATTTTCTATTTGTTGTTCCTGCTTATTACATTGACCTTGGCGCGAATTTGGATTCTGATTCTGCGTTGTACTTTGGACGTGTTGTTTTAGTGCATAAAAATGCCGAAACGTGGACAAACTTTAAATAGTCAATGCCACGAGCTTATAATTAAATTACAGTACTATTTATAATATACATTATTACATATATAATATACTATTTAGAGGGGGAGTAGCAAAATGGCGGACCTTTGCAACCTATCACCCAAGTACAAGAGTGCGTTTCTCAGGCGCTTGTAATCAGTATAAAAACACTTATAAACATCAATAAATAAAAATACGGCGCATCTGGAAGTGAGGAAAATGTGTTACGGACACCAAAGAAAAAGAAAAGAACAAATGCCGTGATGGATGTTGACAATTTTGATGCAGACGTTTCAGAATCAGAAATCAGAAAATCATATTTACAATTATTTATTATTCAAGAAATGAATTTCCAAATAACAGAATGCTTTTGATGTCATTAAAAGAGGTTGGCTTGTTTAGTGGAGGAAAAACGACATTGTCAAAAATTATATTAAAAAAGATTATCTTTAAATACAAGAAAAGTGACAAGAGAAAAATTGTTATGGAAAGATTTGACTGAAAAGAAACCAATTTTTAAGGAAAGCGACGAAAATTACAAATTGGAAAAATTTACGTACGCGGTTTAATGCGTCCCTACCACACGGTTTCACACTCGTGGATGGACGGCACGAAAGCTTGCACGTCTAATAAAATGTTGAACCTGAGAGAAGCGTGTGAGATGGTCAGAAAAGATAACTGGGCGAAAGTAGTTGAAAATCAAGCAAAACAATTTTGGATGACTATGACTGCGATATTAGAATTGATTCCATAATTGACAATGAAATAATTATTCAAGTAACTGATAGCGACTACGACAGCAGTAGTTCACGTGATTCTGATTCAGAACAGTGTAAAATACTCAATAAAACATATTTAATTACAATGTATTTTTTTTTAATTTCCGTATTCCCTATTCTATCACATCATCGAAAGTATGGTATTATCATTATTATCTGTTAATAAAAGTATTTAATGCTATTGTTACGATTGTCTATAGTCAATCACTTGTTACACATCAACACAGACTTATTCAAACGAAAAGACCTAAAAATATCTATTCTGATTTAAAAAGATGTAAATGATGTAAAGTACATGTTACATAAAGATGTAAAAGATGCCAGATGTGTATAGTCGGAATATTGATTCGAGTCAGGGATATGTAGAACTGTCAATAAAGTGTCATCCCCGTACAAATTTCACTCTGACAGTTTTGTATGTCATATCCCTGATTCGAATAAATAACTTTAGATCTACAGTATACAGAGCGTCCCATGTCGATGCAACATGAAGGGAAAGTACTTTAAACATTGAAGATAGGAAATTTGATTTAATGGAGACTTCATTTTATTTTTAAAAATAAGTAGAACTGCAATCAAAGATTTTTGAAAAATCTCTTGTCTGTTAAAATTTTGTTCAGCTAAATGAATAGACTTTTCCGTACTTCTAATAATATCGGCATTATAATTTTACAGGTAACTACTTTCATTATTTACTAATAAGTATCCACTTAAGGAATATGATTTCCTTATTACTATGTGCATGATAAAAATGATAAATTGATAAGTAAATACTAGATACTTGTATGCATCTGTGTTGGGAGCTAACAAGGCGATTAATATTTTTTAAGAAAAGAACGTTCCTGGTGGCTGGTTATCGCACTTAAAAAATAATTTAGGCGATAATGAAACAGACGCTTAAATATTCAAGCGTCTGTTCTCTAGTTTTCTGTTTGTGTTTCTTTTTCGTATTTGCAATTATTCTGTTAATTTGTTTAAATTTGCTTAACATGGCGTTTGTTTGACTTAATAGAAGCATACTTTTTGAACCATAAAGATACGTCATTAACTTTTCGTTTATTTTAAATTTGTTTTCTTGAATTTTTCAGGGATACGTGTTCCATTGAATTGTTTTGTAATTAAAATGTAATTTATGGTCTTCTTTTAATTTAAGATACTATGTTATTTAGAAGGAATTGATCCTTATGATTGGCCCATTCGATGGATGTCATAAAAATACAGATATTTTTTTTTTCACATTTGGCCGGTTCGATTCCCGGTTCAGACAGGATATTTATTAAAAATCTTTTAATGCAATTCTACTTATTTTTAAAAATAAAATGAAGTCTCCATTAAGTGAAATTTCCTATCTTCCATATTTAAAGTACCGAAATGGAATTGATATCAAAATGGGACGTCCTGTATAGTATTACAGTATAAGATCTACGACTTTAGTATATAGATAGATGTAAAAGTTCAGTAGCACCAGCTATATCAGCATCGGCTATTCTTGTTTATGGGTCGATACTTTATTCAATTCTAACTAGATACACATAACACAATATTAAAATTAGAGATTTTAAATTTATTATTAGATATGATTTTTAATCCGTTCATCGTTTTGTAGCTACAGGTGAAATTTAAAACAAAAGAATACAAAAGATTTTTTTACATTTCCTCCATGTCATGATTGGTACCAGCACCTGAACTGAAAAATATTACCTACGCCTAGGGTTGCCAGATATAAAATTACTTTTTCCGGGACATGTACATTGCATGTCTCATTTTGAATTTGCAACAAAAAATAAGGTTTCATTGAAGTAACATTATTTTTTACTTTTTATTCAAAATCAACTACAAAACCACTACAAGGATCAAAGTATTAACAAAATTAAGTACCTATCTCAACTTGTGAATCATAAGCATTTCTGCAGATTTCAGCCGTCCATTGAGTATTACAATATTTTTTATCATAGTGTGCACTTGTAAGATAAACTGCTTAAATTCCCGGGACACAGAAACAAATACCACGACAATCCCGGATATCCCGCAGACCTGACAACGTTACCCCCACTCTCACTTTCATAAGTAACATCAAATAATCGTAAGTAATCGGATCTCTCGATTCGTAAGTAATTCATTATTTAATTATTTGTTATTTTAGCAATTTGACTGTATTTGTTTCAAGTTGAGTTTGGATTGATTGATTGAGATTGGAAATTGCTACTAAAATATATTTCGAGATTGAAAGGTAAATTTTGACGGCGATCGCATCAAATATTTAATTCAAACATTTATCGGTAGCGACTTCTTATCGGTATTTGGTAATGATCGGTCAAAGTTTCAAAAGTACTCGGTATCTTCAAGTTGAATCGCTTCAGGGCTTGTGGTTCTTTGATCCGCTTTGCTTTAGACGGCGTGTCGTTCCATCCACTGGTAAGTTAAGTGATTTTTCTATTATATTCTCTTGAAGTATGATGTTTCAGACGAGCGAATTAAAAACGTTATTACTGTTGTACGGAATACATTCAAGACACAACTTGAACATAAAGAAAATAATATTTTATTTAAAACGACGCATAATATTTAAAAGAAGAATGAAACGAATGTAAAACAATGAAAAGTACAAACGTCACGGCGTTCGACTCAGCATAAAGTACCAATGAGAGAACCAATGAGAAACTAGGCGCTGCTTTGCAGCTAAAACCCTTGGCGACATACGGGCGTATGTGTGTTAATGATGGCGAAATAAAGACACATGTGTTAAAGTCATAAAAACCAGTCATTTGGATACCTAGTTGGTATTTAGGTATATTACAAAATTGTTTAAAACGAGTCAGTTTTATCCTCAAATTGTGTTTAAATGACCAATGATATTATTTAATTTTTTATTCCATAGAAAAATAAGTGACAGACGAGCAAAAAGTACCTATCGCTCAGAAACATGTGTTGCCGTCTACCATAGCATACCGTTGATCAGGGGTGGACATGTAATAGAAGCAAATAAGCAAGCTTTAACCATTTAACTAATAAATTGTCTAAGCCGGTGGACCTTGAATTGTCGGCCGGCTTTTGAATAGCACCACCTCATCTCGTATCATAAAGGCGATTAAGGGATAACAAAGCCGCTACAACAAATCCTGAGGAACTACATTCACTCATTCACCTTTAAATGAGTGAATTCACCTACCCGCTTGGCCAGTGTGGTGTTTTAAGGCCATACATCCCTCATGCATAAACTAATGTGCGTGAGGAGGCCCACGTCCAAAAGTGGAGGATAAAAGGGCTGGGTAACGGTGACACGAGGGAAGTTTAAGCTGATAGTTACGATTGTTACAAAAATATATGTAAAAATCTGTTATAAATTATTCTATTCATAAAACAAAGGCATTATTCAAAGGATTGTCGCCAGACAAAGCATACAAAGGTGTGTTAATTAAATGTCTCGACTAGTCACAGAGTAACGATGAAAGCAAATACGGCCTCCACAGATTGCATTGTTAATCTTTGGTACTTTATTGTTCAATGAACTCTAGTCTGGGACACGATAAGACAGTAAGTAATCTATAAACAAAACGCATGAGGTTCTAGGGCTTCCTATTCGTCTTCGCCGTGATCATTACATACTCTAAACTCTAAATGTTCTGAAGAACGGTTTAATTTAATGCCAGCTTCGGATTTTTACCATCGTAAATCTTCGTCATCAAAAAGCTGTGCAACCGCATTTCCTTGAAAAGGAACAGTTGCGTACAGTGCGTTTTTCAAAACACTATACCGCGAACCCGAAAATCGTAGAATGACTGCCAACTGCGGTTTTTCCACTAAGCTACCACATGAGGTTATTCAAGAGAGCTGTGAATAGGATCCTGCAAGGTCGGCAACGCACTTGCACTGGTGTTGCAGGTCCCCATGGACTTACCAACCAAAAAAACTCTGCCTTCAATCCTGTTTTTCAATCCCTTTTATTTAAAATAATAAAGCCTTTAATTTCTCTGTTACCATTCCCTCACACTCCGTTCTTCTAACAATCTGCTTCTTAAAAATTTCTTTTCACACATCGTAATTTTCCTCAAACTTTTTCCCTATTTAAGCCATCCCCCTCTGAAAGTCAGTTACTCTGAAAACAAAACGTCAAAACTAGACAATTTAAAAAAACAGTAACCAAAGAGTTATATAGTTAATAATTAGCAAACTTTTTTAAAAAGTAACCGCTGTGCAGGGTGCAAATCCTGGCAAGTATTACTCATTATTTTTATTATAACTATTTCGACAGAAATAAAACCTGGCGTAAATAAAAATATATTGATAATATAAATATACTTTTGTAAATGGTTTTGTATGAAAAGAAGAATAAATTTAACGATTTTTCAACTGAATTCGGATTGCATGCGAGTGAAGCTGCATGCAAAAACTAGTGTACATAGACATTTATGTAATTTTGTCTCTCAGTGATCCCTCAAGATGTGTCCGCAACTAATATTTGGCGCATGTGTGTGTGTGTGAGGTTCGTTTCGCATGTTTTTCTATTCACGTGTCATATTTGTTCTAGACTATAGGTTATGTACGAAAGGTGAAAGTTCGAGGACGCAGACGTACGTCATTCATGCCAGAGCTATTTTCGAGTTATCGATTTTACCCATTTTCAGTTATAAGCGTGTCTATTGTAGCAACCTTTGTACGGGAGCAATTTAATTCTAAATTCTAATTAGTTCTAAATTTACTTCTTATATAAGCAAGCAGACTGTCAATGTGTTAGAAATAAAATATTTTCACGATAATGAATACGCAATTAATTATTACAGCGAATAAAGCATTACAAACTTATAAGCATTACATGAAATTATAATGGAATAAGCATTATAAAGTGTTGATTTTTTGAACTCTTGAAACTGTGATTTGGTATGTCTTCAGATCCAAGTTTATTTCTAATCTTCAAAATTATTCTGAATTAATGTTGCCATGTATACCGAATGTCCACGGACGATAGTATTCACTTACTGGACTATTCACTTAGGTGGACTGCATGCTCGTCTGCCAACTTTTTTCCATAAAATAAAAATCTATAATGTGTCCGATTAAATACACGTTACAAGGTAAATAAGTACTTAGTGAACATACGCTGCATAGAGTCCTAAGTTGTAAGAAATGTAACGCGATTTGTATGCGACTTTGCGTTCAATTTATTTTAACATGTAAAGCTTGACTTCAATTATTCTCTTTTATATTAATGACCCTGTTGGGGCAAAACGCGCTTGACTGGTCAATCCTCATCCAAGATATACACAAAATATCGTTTATTGTCGACTCACGATTGCTTGGAGTAATATAATATGAATCTGAACGTATACTTATTACAGAATACATTGCAACATGTGGTGAGATGCGGCAACACTGATATAAATTTATAATAATATTAATAATAGGTATCATGTTCCTATTCGACTGAGTGCGGCAGGTAAGTAATTTAACACTGAAAATTATATAATGTCGACGTATATAAGTAACAAGCAGTAGAATGTCTTATAAGTTTTACTAATCTGTTTTATATAAATAGGTAAAATGCCAACAAAACCGATAGCAAAACACGTTGCCGGTCACGTGCTTAGGCGTAATACTGGAAATTATACAAAGTCGAGTTATACAGATAAGGAACAGTAGAATGGGTTTATAAAAATGTCAGAATGTGTATTTCACTTTACACTGTCACTTCATCGCTTCGTTTGTTGCATTTCGTCACAGCACAGTACATAATGTGGTACCAGATAAAGTTACAATGTACGAGCATGAAGGGTAATAAAGATAAGAAATATTAAAATGCTTCATAAAATAGGTACAAGTGCGTTTCCACATTCGTCACGGCCCGATACGCTTTTGGTGTTTTTTTGGTGAAATTTTTTTAACAATAAAGAAGAGAATCTATGACTCCGTAATATCTGGTATCCAGCACTCCGAAGACATCAAGCTCACGGAGAAGAGAGACGAGAGGGGGGGACAAAAACAGACTCGGTACACACCAAATCACAACTACCCTCGCCCACTATAAATATCGGTGCGTAGGTACACACACAATCACAACTACCCTCGCCCACTATAAATACCGGTGCACCACAGTCGTCGAGTCAGTTGCGCTCGAGAAGTCGAAGAGATAACATCTCTCCGAAAGTGAACGCAGTCGCCACTGAAGATGTCAACCGCAGTTGTTGACGAAACGTTTGGAAGAAAGAGATGAGATTCCAGAAGACCTCGGCCAAGTAGCCCGGAAGATTCAATTAATATGGACACCGGCCGAGAAAGCCTACACTCCACTGGAGATACTGTTAGATATTCGAGTTAACTTACTGTTTTTATTTTGCAATTTTGTCGTGTAACAAAATTATATACTCACCGGCACGGAAAGTTGGCCACGTGTGATTTTTGCTGTAGCTTGCATTTAAATAACTTTTCTTCAATAAATTAAGTGTAGGTGGGCTCGATGTGTCGCTTTTATTTTTTTTTAAACTTTTTTGATAGATTACCACACAAATTTAAAGTTTATTTATGACCACGCACTTTTAAACAAAAAAATAATTTTAAGCACTCAATTTTAAAACCCTATACGTTTTAGTATCGGGTGTTTCCTCCTCTGGCCCTGATAACCCCCTGCATTCGATCTGGCATGCTTTGAATGATGTTTCTGACATCAACTTGCTGTATGTTTTCCCAAGCGTTCAGTACTGCATTTCGTAGCTGATTGTCTGTGGCGGGTTGGAGCTTGACTTTATCTTTCTTTTGAGCATGTCCCAAATGTGTTCTATTGGATTTAAGTCCGGGCTACAAGCCATTAACTCATGAAGGTACTCATTAACGCAACTTGCGACGTGTGGGTGTGCATTATCGTGCATTAAAAGGAATTGGTCGTGTCCAGTGAACCCCAATTAAGGCATAACATGATCCTGAAGGATCTTCTCGATGTATCGAGTTGCAGTTAGCCGATTATCGACGATAACTAATTCCGTACGAGCGTCGGAATTTATTCCTCCCCAAACCATTATGGAACCTCCATGAAAATTCACTGTTTGTGTGGTGGTAATGGGTAAAAATCGTTCTCCTCTTCTCCAGACTCGTTCCTGACCATCTGGAGTACGTAAAACGATTCTACACTCATCTGTAAACAGAACTTTAGCCCATTGCTCATAGGTCCAGTGTGCGTGGTCTCGTGCGAATCGAAGTCGAGCTACTCGGTGCTGTTTCAGAAGCTGTGGACCGCGTGCTGGTCTTCTTGATTTAAAATACACTTCCTCTATAGGTCTTCTCACTGAACGTTTGCATCTCGCGATCTGGAGTCGCTGGCGGATCTCAACAGCGGTAAGATGGCAGTTTCTCAAAATTTCCAGGGCAATAAATCATCCCAGGCTGATGTGCATCTTATACCTCCACTGCCTGGTCTGCGGATGTAGTGGCCAGTCTCCTGGTATCGTTTCAGGGCGTACTGCATTGATGAACGTTGTGCATTAAGCGCGATAGCTACTTCACGTTGTGTCAGGCCCTGATCGATTAATGCTACGGCTTGTGCAACCTGAGCTGGTGTTATGGCCATTTTGTTTGGTTTTAAGGTACCTCTGAATATTGAATTTAAATTACAAAATCACGAAAATGCAGTAATCTAATGGTACACTTTTCACAATACCAAATTTAAGACTTCAACTTCGTCGCTCAAATTACTAAATTCAACTAAAAGTTAAAAGAAATGTACACTACATTCAAACATAATGAATTACTCTCTTGAACTAAAGGTAAACATTTTTTCAACATACCGTCATAACAAACATTTATTAGAAATACTTAAAACTTTATTTATCGCGAGATAAGCGCTTGGCCAAGATTCCGTGCCGGTAAGATGTATTGTGTGCGGAATCAGCGTAATACATCACACATTGGACCAGCGGGATTATGAAATGTTATAAGACACATTGCATGAAGAAAGTCACATATGTACCTATTCTATTCAGGGTCTACATTTGACTCTACTGATCGATTCAAATACCGAATCAACACATAGTATAAGAATCTTTCACTAAATATTCAGGTACTTTAGATAGGAGACATATTCATAATCTGATGGTAAGTGATCGCTTGTACCATCTATATTTTTGAAGGACAGCTAGGGTATATTTTCAATATACATACAAGATGTTAAGATCTTTAATTATACCTATAATTATAACTTATACGATTTTCAGAAATAATCAAGTACTCTGTTCGTTGACCTCTAAACATAAATGGATGACTTGCTACAATGTTGTTAGATGGAAATATAAGCGAGTTGAACTGAGACGTAAGTACACATAGTTGTAAATAGATTGATAATTACAATTTTCTAGATCATATTCAACGTACCAAAATCGATTCAACGGTATCAGAAACCGCTTTTACTAGTACATTGTAACACACCACTTGCGAGCGTGATTAACCTAATGTAGGCGTGTAGGATTTCGGAGATCAGACCCTTCTCTTCCAGCCGTACAAGGCTTAACACGCGATGACCCTTTTCATCTCATCGAAAAATACGACTATTTGTGATAATAAATGGCGTAGGACTAGGAGTATGTTTAAATGTATTTGAATTGTAGAGTTAATTTACATATAGCTTTAAATATACGTAAATACGACTCAAAGTTATTTTAAGTTTGTGTTTGTATAACACAAACTGTTTTATACTCGAGAAAATCTCGGCAGGGATTCACAAGAAACCTTGAAATGACCTTTCTATGTTGGAGGGTTCTGAGATATACTCTTATTTATTGTTATACACTGATATACAACATATATTTTTATTTATTAAATCAAGTAACTTATTCAAAAGTAACCCAAAATATAAAATATCTATAACAATAATAATAATTTAAAAAAAATAGTCCATTATTGTAACCCGACATGAGGTTCTGACATTCATATAGAAGCTATATAAATTATTGCAACTCATTAAAATAATAAATTATATGTAAGTGAATATGTATTCAATGAATATAATAATTCACTCGTAGAAATGTATTTAATAAAATATGTAATTCACCTTTTACAGTGTTCGTTGCGAATAAATAATATTATTTATTTCAGTGATATTAGTCATATGACTGGGTCGATATCACTTTAGTCTACGAGGATATTGTTGTACTCTTATATCATACTTATGCTGAAAATATTTCACAACCTGATTATTCGTATAATAAACTCGCTTGCCCGTTTCAAAAGCTAAAATATCGTTTAAGAAGCTGATACAACATTTATCAATATCATTATCAAACTCGTTTGTTCAATTAAGAGTCCCTGTACTTAAAAGTCCGCAGACGCAGGCCATTGCTAATTTTTCCAGTTCCCACAATTGGGATGTCTGTAAGACTACCGCTTGCTTGAAACACGCACCTAATTGGGCTGTCAGCAGGTTGCCTTAAATGTCAAACCGGACCGGTATATTGCTTTTTTAATGTATTTTAGAAACCACCTGCTTTAAAAACTAAGTGACAAATGCGCCTTGCAAGTTTAATACATAAAGATTCATAGCAAGAACGCAAAATATCTGTAGCAAAAATGTGACGAGTTTGCAACCTTATATAGGCTGTGTACGAACTTTACCAAACCCTGAAAGCATGGATTCTGCTTAAGATACCGGGTTCATTGACAGACGAGAATAATGAATTATTTTTTTGTACAAATAGTTAGTTCTTGGGCTTTGCATTTGGCAAAGTATGAAAAATTAGGCGACATTCTGTATGTTTGTGGTGAGCAAATTAAAAAGGTAAATAGTTGCGTTCAAGGGCGTTAACAAGATCTTATCCAATACAAACAATTTTCTAATCATTTTAAATAAAGATTGCGTAATGCAGAAAGTATTATTAGGGGCGGGGGGGGGGGGGGGGGGGGGGGGTAATAAAATGGAATAAAATGGTAGTCCGTTGGGACAAGGTCTGACGAGTACGGAGGATGACGTATGGTTTCTAACTGCAGCTCCTGTAGAGTTACAACGGTTTCTCGTGCAGTGTGAGGTCTTGCGTTATCATGAAGCAATAATGGTGAAGATCGATTCACGAGTCGGGGCTGTTTCACTGCTAGTTTCGCCATCATTGTTCGAAGTTCGGCACAGTAAACATCTGCTGTTATTGCTTGACCAGACCTGAGAAAGTTATAGTGAATAACACCACGAATAAACCACCAAACAGTTACCATTACCTTTTTATTGGTAAGCTTTGCCTTAGGGCACTGTTGCGGCGTTTGACCTGGGGTCAGCCATTGCATTTTTCGCTTTCGGTTATCGTAAAGAATCCACTTTTCGTCACATGTCACAATACGATCAATATTCCTTCATTTCTGTACCGATTCAACAAGGCAACGCAAGTTTCAACACGCGTTTCTTTCTGCAGATCAATCAAATCACGAGGCACCCATTTTTCATATTTTTTTATCTTATTGATTTGATGCAAATGAGTCAATATTGTAGGTAAGGTAACGTTAAACTATGCCGCTAATTCCTGGGTAGTTTGACTCGGATCGGCTTCCACCATCTCCTTCAATTCAGCGTTATTCACCTGTGTGGGCGGTCTTCCACGTGGTTCGTTCTTCAAGTCGAAATTTCCATTACGAAAGCGTTTAAACCAAAAACGCACGGTTCGTTAATTAGCAGTCTCCTCTCCAAACGCAGCATTGATATTGCGAGCCGTTTCTGCCGCGTTAGTTCCGCGTCGGAACTGGTATTCAAAGATTACTCGGATTTTCGAAGTATCCATCTTTCCTCTCTAAGCTGAATAAAAAAAAAACAATTGAAAGTCGAAAATCGAATGTTGCACATTTTTTAAAACAAGAACCTCATAGGTATCATGTGAAAAAAGTTTCACTCGAAAATGTCACACCATGAAGCTTTTATGTCAATTCAAATTATCTATTACTATAAAACGGCAATTTCATACTTTAACCCCTATTATTTATGTCGGAAAAGCGTTGGATGACAACAATAAGAAAAGGAACCGTTATACAATTTATCGATAGATTTTTATAGATACAGTTAGGTGATTTTGAGAGTTATCATGGTTAAGTTAATTGTTCGACACATTTATGCATTCACAGTACCAACTGTGATGATAACTGTTAAAGGCGACCATAAAACCTATTACAGGTTCATTATTTTTACTTTAAAATTTAATTACACCTATATTATTAATTTATTATGTATGCTGTAAGATGTTTTGTTGACTGTTTTTATGATGAGAAATTGTGTTATGAAAATTCTTATATTTTGAAATTTTATTTTTACACAATGAATGAATCGGGAACTAGGTAAGTATTTTTTAATTCTTTATTGTACACCAAAATAAAACAACAGTAACAGACATTGTTACAAATGAATTGCATAAAAGGCAGTCTTATACTCTTATATCTATTAGCGATTTCTGCCAGACAACCTTTGGGTAGAGAGGAAATAAAAACTTTATTCACAGGTAGATAGATAGTGTACAGTATACATAAATTACATATAAATATAGGTATGTACTATTTTGTTACTACTCGTATATGACACTTCTATGTTGTTACAATGATCATTTTACTACATACTTTTGATACAGTACTTTGATTAATTTACTTCAATTGTCTATTGTCATCGTTTTTTTTCATCATTTCAGCCCTTGGACGTCCACTGCTGGACATAGGCCTCCCCTTGTAGTGTACCTCCCCTGACTCTATTGTAGACAAGAGTATTTTAATGAAAGGGTTTTTATGGACGGAGGCGGCAGAGGCGGATACAGTCCACCTGATGGTAAGTGGATACTGTACCCCATGGACATCCGGGATGCATGCAGTGAGCTTCTAATCCAATTCATATGTACATCAATGGATACATGCCAACATCAGTCCAAAATGACAAACGTTGGCACGCCCCCGGATGCTCTGCCTACTTTTGGAATGGAATGGAATGGATTTGGAGAAAAGGTCTATATTTATAAAAAAAGATCCTAGTTAAGCTATTAGGTATGCTAATTTGCAACGAACCTACTTTGAGCCTCCTCGTAGTTCAAAACTAAACTGTTTATGCATGTAACTAATGATATAGCGGTTGTCGGCTTTATTAAGCAAGCAATATAAGTTATTACTTAAGCCCCAAGTACCAGGAATTATGCAGTAACGCGGAAGCAGCCCGGCGAGCACGCAGGTGTCGAGGATCGCCGGCGAGTCTTCACTAATTGGATTCGTCAGTAAATTACTACGATGTCACGAAACTCATTGTATCTCTGAGGGTTACGTCTGTTGTGGTAAAACGAGCTGGTTTCCTGTTGTGTTATACTTTCTATAAAGAAATTTTTAACTGCACGTTAAAACACCCCCTTATTTTTTAAGCTATTATTAGCTTAAAAATGACATATGTTTTTTTTACAATTCATTTAAATAGATAAAGTTTGAGGAATAACGATAATTATTAGTGTATATTTCCCAAAGATCTTTGAAATATGACGTAATTCATTTGAAATTTCTGAGCGTGACTTGATTTGACTTCGAATTTCTTATAAAGATCCCTTTTTAAAGTTTTCGTGTCCTGCTTGACCCATGCAGTCTCAAGTACGTGCTTCGCATTCAAGTGAAGTGTGGGCATACGACCTAATTTAAAAAACATAATACGAAAAAAATGTTCTCAGCCTTAACAATGTTGAAATAAGAGCTCTTTTAGGGTAGCAAATTATTTTAGTTATCAGTTTGTATATTTTGTAGATTAAACCTTTACTACGATGATAACTTGAAGAACTTATCTGCTAAAGAATATTTTTCTTTCTAAATAACTACATTCAATGGGCCACACTAGAATTCCCTGTGTCGCAGGTCTAGATACATACAAAGACGAACACACCACCCAGAAAAAACCGAATAAACATTTGTCATTAAACAAATGTCCGACCGGGAATCGAAACCGAGACCTTTAGCACAGAAAATAGAAACACTATCAACTAGGCAAATCGGTTATCAAAACCATTGGATAACAATATTCCCTATTACCCTGTTTTCTCAATTCTACTCAGATTTTCATACCTAAATTGTCAAATGTAGGCAGTTTATCGTTATTCTTAACTGATGTTGGTATGTATTGCCGGCGTTAGGGTTAAAGACGCCCTAGGCAAGATTGTCGCAGCGTGCCCGCGACTTAAAAAATAAAATGTAAAATGAAGCAGTTTAACTTTAATATTTCCAGAAACCTTTCTGATACTTTGAAACTTTCCTTTAACATTACCCAGAGCTAACGTAGAAAGCAGAAAGTTTTTATAGCTCCTTATTTTTTTTTTTATTTTATGTTCATCGGAAAATTCAGCGCCCTTGCTTTCGCGCCCTGGGCGATCGCCCCACATCGCACCCTCCTAATGCCGGCATTGAATGTATCGTAGATATCCATGGGTTACAGTATTCGCTTTCACGAGGAAAGTTGTCTGTTCGTTTGCCACGTTCTTTTTATTACAAAAAAATATATGAAAACATCTACCTACAGACAAATGTATTAAATGGTGTTATATTCCTTTGTTTCTACTTATTGGAAACAAAGGAATACAATCTATGGGATAAAACCTAGCGTTTAGTAAGATTTGTACCTATTGTTATGCAACCGGGGCCCATTGTGACGTTGCTTTCCATTGTGATGTGGTTTTCCATTTCAACATGTCCTCGCTTGTTTGTTTGTTGTGGGAATAAGAACATTTCATTAGGGCAGTAATAGATAATATACTTTTATTTATTCTTTACAAGGCCAGTTACAAAGTGTGGGTAATGTTATTTAAAGTTAAATAACGATAAGAAGATCGTAGGAGGTATTTGGATTCTTAACACATGAAAAAGGAAGGTTGTATGAATCCAAGGCAGTCAGTGATGATGAATATGCCTGCTTACAGATTATAGGTTATTTATAATAGGAATCTACTTACTATGTACTAACCTACCTACCTGATTAATTATCCAGTTAGTTTAAACCAAAAATTAAATTATCACAATAAAAGAACATGTTTTTGTGAAGTGATTATTACAGGATTTCAATTTCATTCATGCATAATTTCAAATTGTGATCTAGATTTTATTCTGTTCCGCCTAGGATATAGTCTGTAGTTTTTGCCATTTCTTACGTACTCTGCCATCTAGCGAAATAAATATTTCATAAATAATTGCCTCATCTGTCGAATTTCACTTGTACTTCGTTGACAACTACATAGTAACTTCAAACTCAAGCTACTCATGTCTTGTGTAGTTACATTAAAGAAACTACAGATGGCGCTAGTTAAATATTGAAAATAGTAAAAATAGATGTCGCTAGAGAGCATGCGATCATCTAGTTCTATCCTTAGTAAATAAATAAAAAAATAGTATATAATTACCTATTTGTATTATTATTTATTCTTATGACAATACCTACGATTTTCCTCAGTTTACTAATGTGCAGGTTTTTAGTGTTTTCCAGATGACCAGTAACTGGAAAGAAGTGGGGCAGCTTGAAAATGTTCACACGGTGTCGCGCATTAGCGACCATTGTATACAGTCGATTTAACAACAGTCGGTCCGCCTATATATAGGTCTGATAGAAAAGTTTTAAAAACTATATACGTATAATATTACAGCTAAGTAATACAGGTAGGTACCTAATTTATAAATAGTTATTAGGTACATATACCATTACAAAAAAACAGCATTCTTTATCTCCAACTCGTGGACTTTTTTATCTGAGAGGCATGCGAGTTAAATAAAATACCCCAAAATTGGTAAGATATATGTTCACGTCGAATGGATTGTGCTCTGCGACATTTAATTAAGAATGTCAAATACAATGTCATAACTAAATAGTATTTAATTAATGCCATTAATGGCTTAGCATTAAGTCCGCCTTTTGTAATATTTTACAAAACAATATAATTAAATAAATAAATTAACGTAAAATAAGAAAACCTGTGCCAGTGCCAGAAAAGTGCAGTGTGTGTTCCTGGGAAGTGTTTATCAGCTAAGCAATCAAGTCGAGCCCATAAATTTAAAACTTCTAAGTAAATTGCTTCAACACTATGTAAATCTAATTTTAACTTAGGTTAAGTTGTTTTTAACAATTATTTTTAAATTAGTATTAATAAATCGATATTAAGTAATAGATATTAAGATAGAATTATTAAGTAATAATTCTACAATCATTAAAAATGAATAAGAAAGGCAGTTTATCAACGGTAGAATTTCTATTCTATCATCGGTAGAAATCAAGGGTAGAGTTTATTCTTTCTAGGGTATTTGTGGAATAAACTCGGGTGGCATAGCTGGCGGTAAGTCATGACATTGCAAAGGCTTTTGATCGGGTCTCGTGCATAGCACTGCTTTCCAAGTTACCATCACTCGAGTTACTCGAGGGATTATGCAAATGGATTTCCAATTTTTTGCTCCTGCTCCGACACCATGTCGATTAATGCAAGGTGCTGTGCTTTTTCCTACACTGTTTCTTCTGCATTTGATATGCAGAAGAAACAGAAGACCTGTTACAAGTCGGTAACATGCATTGTTATGCAGACAACAGTACTGGGGAGGGCCGTGGGAATATCCCTCGGGTCGAGGTGGAAGACAGTTGCGTAAGGCTTGTGTCCGAAATCGAGAACTCCTTAAACCGAGCCTCGAATTGGGTCAATTTAACTCCAGTGAGACACAAGTCTGTGCAATCACTGCTAAGAAAGCTCCATTTGTCGTGGCACCTCGATTTCAGAACATTTTTTGGCGTCAATATTTCAAGCAAAGTCCAGTTTCGGAGTCATCTGGAGAGAAAGACAAAACTTGCTAAAAACTGGACGTTCTAAACAGAGAGAAGCAGTACTTTTCTCCGGGGCAATGCTTGTCGCTTTATAAAGCTCAAGTTAGACCCCACATGGAGTACTGCTCATAACTTAGGGTAGATGCACTAGTTGGACCCTCTTGACTCCGTCCAAAGATGCGTTATCCGAATTGTCGACGATCCCACTCTCACAGATGGTTTAGAATCGCACAGCATCGGTAGAGACTGCGTATCTCTGCGTTTTTTATCGCTTTTATAATGGGGAATGTTATGAAGAGCTGTTTAATTTGATGTCAACTTCGAGTTTTTACCATGTGGCCCGCCCGCTTGTCTGCCATCTGTTCTATAAAAAAAACATTTGATTAAGTAACTGAGCTAGTGACTTAGGCAAGTTTCTTGCATCAATTTCACTTATTCCATAATATTTAAGAAAAACAGAAAAAATCCATCAGAAACGTCTTCATCTGAGCTCGAATGCGAGAAACATCTCAGTAAGCATTCTCAATTCTTTAGTCGAGCTCTTTAGGCATAAAAAGATCTTTCCCTGGATAATAACATATCTCCAATTTCATCGGCTGACTAGAGATAAAAGCGTTCTTGTGTCATAAGTACAAAACGAGGCCGCGAGACATCGCATCGGAAATATTGGGAAGGAAATAAGTTCGCTCCTTGCGGATGTGGGGTAAACGAACTTTGTATTGACACAGTACTTTGATAACGTTGATCGGAGTTCGCGTAATGGCTCATAACCTAGCGAAAGGTAGGAGGGCAACTCTCATGCATCATTTAACAAATACACACGTTGTTTGTGGAATCCTTAGGCACCTGCCTAAGGACATTAACTATGGGTCACATTTCACATTTAACTATGGGTGCCTTAAACACCTGTTTAAGGCGCCCATAGTTAAATGTGACTTGTATTGTTGGTATGGACTTGTTGACATTGGTTAACATTTTTTTAATTATTTATTTGGACACTGTCATAGCCTTTGGTCGACACACATAGCAAATATTAAAAAAGAATTGTTTTATGACGTCATTGTACAGTTCTGTCGAAGTAGGAATCACTTAGTAAAATGATAGTAGGTTTATTGAAAATGCAGTCTCACGCTTTTATTTAATTATATATCACAAACATTATGCACTAACACTAGGCACTAACACTTTGAAGTTTAATAAACTCTCACCATTAAATCACAAATCCCACAATACACAATTTTTACAATAATAAAAGAAAAACGCAACTTTACTTCTTGAGTTCCCGCCAAACAGTCTGGTTCAGATTTTCTTACTATAATTCTTTATTTATAGATTTTGTTTAAATGCTTTAATATCGACGTTCAAAGTAAAGAAAAAAAAAGATTACATATATAATTTTTTTAAGATTTAACTAGTACTATTCACTAGTACTATTTAACTAGTACTAGTATATTCGGGAAATCTTTTCTCAGATAAAATAACAAAAATAGTTTGTAAAAAATATTTTTATATTTCTAAAAAACATTTCATTACTTAATATTTATTTTAATTATTGAGAAAGATACACAGGTACATTCAGATAAATAGAATATTTTGCTCAATAGAGGCCTCTTTTGCATAATAATATCATGAAAATACCCTCAAAAACTTAAACCCGTTAGTATAAACAAAATCGCTTCTGAGATCTTCAAATAATGAACATAAGGTAATTTAGTCAATTACTTTAGAGGATTTATCTCAGCGCCCACCTAAAACCTACACAATATAAAACAAATATTTTTTACCTGAAATAGCAATGATTATTTTGTGAAATAAGGTCAAATTATGACTATTAATAAATATTGCTCGTAGAACGTTGCATTTCGAAGCCGATCGGCCGCACTCTTGGGTACTCTCACAGCTGCCACGTAGCAGGTTTTGTGAGTAGGTGAGAGGTGCTAGAGCCCGTTTACCTTCCTATCTCTTTCCCTTCAATTTCATACCATCCCATCCAGTTTTCCCAATATCATTATAATCATTATTTGGTAACTTCAATCAGTTTGTTCATAATGGTAAGATTCAAATCAATGTAGCGCCTTTATGGAATGCGAGCGTTCGTCATTTTGTCATCTGCCACATTCTGTCTGATAGAAAGGAGCTTCAATCTATTATTATTTATTTAATCTTAGATCAGGATATTAGCTTCCTCTCTTCACGCCATTTATCTCTTTCTTTTGCTAGTATCCAGGTCTTTTTGGCGACTGTGTTTATGTCATCGATCCACATGGCTGCTTTGAGGGCCACTATGCCACTGCCTTGAACGCTGCAATAAAAGGTCAATATTTCGAAAACGGTCGAGATATAAAGGAATTCAAATTCATTTAGGTACAAAATAGGTATTTAGTGATAAAATATCTCCTGTTGATACTTTTCATTGGGGCCTGTCAAATAGACGATCATGGATGAAGGGCGCACTTCCGGGTAGGTACTTGAGTCTGGTGCTTGAACCCTTGAATCGGCCTTTGAGTCCTTGTCTCTTCTCACATATTTGAGCCTTGAAGTACGTAATCAAAAATATAATCGCTAATTTTATAAATGAATAAGCGGTTTTCAGTTATTATCACTTAATTAAGTACTTCTAGAGCAATTAATTACAACTAGTGGAAGAGGAGGTTAACTAATAGGCCAACCGAATTAGGTGAGGGATACAGCGACGGAAATTGATGCCTTCCAATCTATCGACGAGGTCGAGCCTTGAACTGACAGATACGATACTAAAGTGCGGTGGCCGGTGATAGAAGTCAATGACGTTGCGGCAAAAAGATATTTTTATAGTGCCAAAATTGTCGCCAGTTAGAGAAACGAAACTTATTGTGAAGGTAGTCAACGTATCTTGTGAGGTGTAATCGAATTTTGAATATTTCATTACCCGAAATCGTTAAGTACAGTTCTATTCCATGCGGGCTACAGAGGAGCTTGCTATGATTATTTTTCTCATAATTTGTAGATCTCGTCAACACCAATATTTCTTAGAAATATCCTTTCTTGGAATCCTTAGAATGACATTAGACATAGACATAACTTTATTTCGACACCACAATACACAATAAAAGGTGAGAAACAATCGAATTACACGTAATAAGAAAAAAGAATGCATATAAAATAAAAAACACAAATATAAAGACTTATTCAATAAGATTAAAATGTGCATTGCGACGTCGGAATCGGTCTCTAAGTCAGCATACGCCGCGGACAAACCACAACGTCCGGTTAGAGAAACTTGAAGTGCTTTCAGTCCTTAGATCTATTGATTACTCGATATTTCTCTTCCAGAAGAGTAGTTCTATAGTTTCAGACGTTTGGAAACTAACAGAGGCACTGATTAGATAACATTCACTTCTCTAATTTCTATTATTTCCATTGTCCATGGAATCCATTAGATTCCATTAGGTGGGATTTAATTTTGGGAAATAAAAAAGTCACAAAGTATCAATTCGGGACTGTAAGGAGGATGGCCTAAAGTTTTAACCGGGGTACTGTCCAAAATACCCTTGTTTTAAGCGGGAGTGAGCGGGCGCGTTGTCGCGGTGCAGCAGTAGTCAGCGGAGACCTGTGTTTAGACGGTTATTACTCACTGCAGTAAAACCGTTTGGCAAGCACTTAGCTACGTACCATTCTGCGTTGATGCTGCTTTGGTTTCGTAAAAAATCAGTTAAAGGGTAGCCAGTTAAAGTGAATAAAGTAAAAGAAAATTGCTCTTTTCCCTTTGGCAGGCGTTTGCTCACTTTGAAATAGCCAAACAGTAGATTGTGACAATGTCCTTGTGCGCTGAGACGACCCTGCTTGAGCATTTGTTATGATGTCACGGCACCATTCGACACGAACTGATTTTTGAGCCTCGGTGATGTTGTGCACCCAGCGCGATACTATCCTCTTAACTCGTAGATGCCCATGCAATATTTTATACTCACTCCCCGATCCAATCTGCAGTCTCTCCTGAATCGCCTCGTATGTAATTCGCCTGTTTTCACAAATTAATTTTTTTACTGTCACGACTTTGTCTACCGTAACAGCTGTTAAAGGGCAACCGCTTCTTTCGTCAGCCAAACTTAGTCGACCACGTTTAAATTCATTATATCAACGATACACAGTTGCCTTAGAAGGGCACTTGTCTGCAAACGCCATTTGAAGTTTTAATCTTCAGGTTTTAAAGAACATTTAAAATAACACAAAATCATAGCGCGGAAATATTGTCGTTGATATCCATTTTTTAATGAGACACGATATTTTGATTCAGTTCGTAACAAAATATGGAGGAAATTTGAATTTGCAATGTTTTGTTTTTATGTTATAGATAGTCATAGTTTTAATTGATATCAAAACCAGCCAGTGAACCATATATAACTCTTTGTGGTAAAACTTTTCGAGTAGCCTGGTACATAATGTTAAAAAATATTTTTTGGCATCAGACGTCTATATTTGCCTATTAAATAGATGTTTACTTAACTGAAATGTTTTGAGGTCCCCATTAAAATTGAAACGGTGCTATTGACTATTGCAGTTGAAAAGCAATGTATTAAACAAATTTTGGGTATTATACACACAGGTTGGATTGGACAAGCTCAAGCCTCATTCAAGTAGATACATCCGTGCGGCTTCGTCGACAAATCTTTATAAATGGCTTCGTACGCATTCGTATTCAAGCCTATTTATTACTCGACATTTTTTACTCAAATCTCAGGTCATCACAATTTGTTTCAAGACCTTTTGGTTACAGTTTTTGTCATCTGACTATCGAAGGTCTTCGATTTTTTTCTGTCTTGTGTCTATTATTGTTGTATACTACAAGAGAAAATTACTTTTAACTTCTCTCAATTAATACTGGTATACAAAAAGATAACACTTTAAAACAGCAGTTGTCCCCATAGGAAACCCATTTAACTTATCAGGATATATGGACCTTTGACCTTAAATTTTCTTTTGTATTGGTGGCCCGGTTGGACCATGCCGCGGAGGCCGGTTAAATTTTACTAGTATAATAGCTACACAAAGAAGTAACTAAATATAATTCATATAATTTAGTCTATGCGAGTAAGTAGTAAATAAATATGGGTATCACAACATACGAATATAATGAAATAATCGTATAATTAGCGTTGCGTTGACTACTGCATGCACAATGATAAGGCGGCCCTTCCTTTCTGTAGTATAACTAATTTTACATAATACACGAAGCGACCCTTGAGCCTGTTGGACAATAAACGTCAAACGTCATCGTAGACAATACATATTTTGGGTTGTCCGCTATTAAATATCTATTCTACTTAAATCTATTCTACGTAAATAAATCTTAAATCTATCTATTCTACGTCAACAATTACTAAATACCTACGGTATATAAATATCACTAAAATATCGCTAAACACCATGTTCAAAATTTTATTAAAACAAATGCGCCACGCGAATTCTTCATTAAGTTCATTTGTAAGCACAATTAATTTGTGCTTTAAAATACCAAATGTTAATGTTGCGTGATTATTAATTTATAAACCTTTTCGTTCATATAAATTGCAGGAATAAGAGGCTTTACAATTTAATTATAGACATTTGGCATATTCAGCTAATTTTGGATAAAATAAAAAATAATTACCTAAATACTTCAATTGTTATTCAATTGTACTGCATTAGGTTCGGTATTTAGTTAAATAGGTGTACCCGGTGTCAAAAAAATTAAACACTTTCGCAATGTGTGAATTGTATGATTAAACAAAATCAAAAGGCTAAGGTTCCATCTTACCTATGTATGCTAAGTTATGCACAAACGCGCGTCAACTTCACTTGTGAAAAAATGTCCGTATACGGGAAAATAACTTTCGCGTAAATGTATTTAAAGGTGTATTGTGAAAGATATAATAAGGTCTTTTTAGGCGTATGAATATTCTCTACTACGAGCAGGGCAGAGGCGCACTCAGGAGTTGCAAGAACTTATATCTTACAGCATGAATTCATTAATTGAGCTTCATGATTTCCAAGTTTAACAATTTTTAACCTTACGTAAGCAATTTTTCCATAATCGTCATTTTTCGCTAGTTTAAGGGAAGCGAATTCACCAAGGCTTGGAATCGTGTTAAAAATATCGTTTCAAATTACCGGAAATTGTGAAATTTATAGACAATCGAAGTTTTCCACTGAGTTGTGACATGGAGTTTTTCACGACAGCAGTGAATATCATCCTACAAGATCGACTTATAACCCTATTAAAGCTGCAGCTGGCCATGGGTGGCGCTGATCAGTAACTATAATGTGGGCCGCCTGACCGTTTTTCAACAATGCCATCTGTGTTTGGTAATGTGAGCTGGAAAAGTGATGAGATAGAAAATAATCGAAAAGCTGTATATATAATGCAAGTAAATCGCTAATTCTATTAGTCAATGCGAATAGGAGCAATATTCATCAGTACCGAGAGTAATCCATTTTTAAAACCTATCCTATCATGGTATTTACGTTTGTCGGGCCAAGCCGTAGAAATTAATGCAAGGATTCGTTTATGCCATGTATCACAGTGGCAGAGTAAAGTAACTTTACACAAACATATAAAATGCGCCCCACTCACACAGACGCAGGCTTGTCGGGAATCCTCGAGGAACACAGTCTTCAAATAATATCAAAAGTTTTCATAAGGTTTGTTTACACCTACAAGTTAACGCTGACGTTGTAGTTTCACGGAGCGTCATATACCTAATTTATTACGAAATCTCTCTTATTGCTTTATTTGTTTTCGTGGAAGTGGGATTAATCGTGAAAATGAACGTTTAGAGTTATAAAAATTATAAAATGAAAATACTATGCGAGCGACGAAGCAATATTTTAAGCGTTTTGATGCCTATATGTATAATTTTCAAATGTTTTCACTGAAATATATGAAATTTGTTAAACGCATATTAGGTAGGTTATTATTTAGTTCCCATCCTATGTTGTTAGCTTACTACTCATTTTCCTTATATTGTGGTTGTACTGTATGTGCTCTGGCATAACGTTTTGTGTCCGATTTTCAGTGTAATGAACCCACTTTTTACGCACTTTTTTTATTAAATATAAAGCCATTTTAACGAGACCAGGCACATTTATTACTTACTTTATTTATGACTCTAATTAATTTTCTTTATTAATTCTGGTCGATGAACTCTGCTTTAAAATTTCCTTCTCATTTCTATTTTTTTGAACAATTTTAGGTGATTTTTTTTACAGAAAGAAGGTGGAAGATGAGCAGACCAGCTGGTGGTAGGTGGATATTGTCGATCATGTATATTCTGAATTCCAAAATGACAAACGATGGCACGATCCCGGATCCGCTGCCTACCTTTAGAGATTCCTAATAAATTGATTAGGTAGTGATTTAAGTATCAGTAGCTCGCTGGTGAAGGAAAACATATTGAGGAAGCGCGATCGAGTGTCCAAGAATTTAAAATTGGAGCATTTATATCAATCTTTGGGCCTACACCCCCTCGTGATAATAAAGGAAGACCCTTTGTACCTTTAGTAGGAACTTATCGGGTGCAATAAATAGAATTAATAATAATGCATTGACATGTCGCCCATTTATTGCAAGAGTGACATTATTCAAAAATCTGTACCCTTAATTGATATATTTTTTATAACTTATAAGTGTCACTGGTTATTTTTGCTTGTCACCAAAAATACAGAAAAGTGATATTTTAAAACAGCTCTCCTGTAAAATCACGTTCTTTGATGTATAATTTATTCAAGCAAGTTATTTTTGATACTTTTTAAGAAAAACTCCCTAGTATACGTACATAGTTTTTACATTTAGGACCCTAAAGAACCTTGTTAATAGTTGCATATTGCTTCAGTAAGCGGGGTCATGTTGTTTCTGCATTTCATGAGCTGCCCGCATAGGGATATAAGGGTTACCGTGGAAGTATGTAAATGTATCGGGCCGAAGGCATGTTACTCGTAGATGGAGGAAACAGAAGGGAGACACGGCCCTATTTTTAAAATAAAACTTAAAATAGATACTAAATAATGAAATACTTATAACCATGTATTATAATAGTCATATATTTAGATATATTACATTAGGTTTATATTTTAATATTTACTTACACTAGCTCTATTTTATATCTTCTATAGGGGTCATCCATAAATTACGTCACACGAATTTCATGATTTTTGGAGTGACCCCCCCCCCACCCCTGTACTTGTCACAGGTAGTCACATTTGTTTGAATGGTGTGACGTCTCATATTTTGAAATTTTAAATTTAGACAGTAAATTAGTAAATTAAAACAACCTTATAATAATATTGATAGACTTGGTAATATTTTAAAGTTTTTCGTTACAGTTGAAGTTTAGTTTTAATACTTTAGATTTATACATGTGACGTCACGAAGCTTATGCCTTGTCCCCCCCTTGTCACACGATGTCACACTTTGTTGACCCCCTCCCTCGCCCTAACGTGTGACGTAATTTATGGATGACCCCATATTTGTTACATTAATTTACTCCCCTACCACTTCATGTCCTGCATAGCCCAAAGGATTATTTGGAGATAATGCTGCAAGGCATTAAGTTTCATCTTTTGTAAGAATTTACAAAAAAGGTGTTAATAAAATAAATAAGTAAATAATACTAAAAAGCGGCACATTTTTTTTTATATATAGAAAGAATGTGTCAAATGAGCAGACAGTTAACTACCTGGTCAATAATTAATACTGTCGCCCATGGTCATTTGCAATACGTGTCAAAAGTAGATAAGAATAATAAACGTTGGAGATTTAGGAGTGGATTTTCAAAAAGCACGAGAATTGAGAAGAATCCTCAATGAGTAGTAGTATTAGATGGGGAGATTTCCTCATTCCACTACACATCCCTTTCTTGGAGGAGATGAGATTTGTTTATAGCAACACGGACAACTTCTCGCTACAATACAACGGTAATATAGCTATTATAAGACACGAACTTAACTTCAAATAATGCTAAAACTTTGACAACTGTGACGACTGATATGTAAACCTAAAAAATTTGAATGCGTGGCGCTTGGTTAGCGTGTCCTAGCAGTGGACAATAGTGGCTGGTTACGATTACGAACTACTGTTTCCCAACATACTGTGTTAAATGTAAATGATCCGCCGCAAAACTTGGAAACTAGAGCGGTACAACTATTGCTGGAAAATTCAGTTATCTTTTTGCTCGTATTCTCGTGTGACCGCTTCGGAGCGGTGTTTCTGATTATACAACACCGGTTGTGTGAGGATTTGTATTCAATTTTACACTATTTCTTTCAGGTAGGCATAAAATGTTCTTATAAAGTTCGGTTGGCACGCTACCTCTGTCCGTTGATATTAATGTTTGTTGGAAAGTAATACCAATGATCCAGTTAGCCGTATTGTAGATGATTTGCATTGAAAGTAAATCTGTACTTCTTTATTCTCATAAAAGTTAATATTTTATTATGACAACTGGCGGTGCGAGCGACTTCGCGTGAACTTGTGATTCCCGTGGGATCTTCATAATGTATCTGGATTAAAAGTATGTTAACCCGACATTTCAGTTATAACTATACCGAGTTTCATTAAAATCCGTACTGTGGCGCGATGAGCGTTCAGACAGACAGACAAAAATTCTAAAAATCGTTGTTTAGGGCTTTTATTTCAGATGGTTTTTAGAAAGTTTCAAATAGATGTACCAGGGTGGTACATCTACTTGTACACACAACTCTGTTACGATTTTATCATATGTGTAGATATTTACGAATATTATTACTAAGTCGGTACTTTATAAATAAACCCTTATTCATAGATTATTAATAACAGTATAGGGGTTAAAGTATGAAATTGCCGATTTGTACTGAAAAATTAAAACTCGTTTTTTTCTAAAATGTAATATATTTATTTAATCAAAATATTTACCCTCATTATCTATACATTGTTGCCATCTAAACGGAAGTTCATTTATGTCTTTGCGATAGAACTCTGGGGATGTAGATTCGACAAACTGTGTGAAAGCATTTTGTACTGCCTCTTGGGAAGAAAATTTTTTACCACGTAGAAAATTGTCCAAATCACGAAAAAAATGGTAGTTCGTTGGAGCAAGGTCTGGCGAGTACGGAGGATGACGTATGGTTTCTAACTGCAGCTCCTGTAGAGTTACAACGGTTTCTCGTGAAAGGTCTTGCGTTATCATGGAACAATAATGGTGAAGATCGATTCACAAGTCGGGGCTGTTTCACTGCTAGTTTCGCCATCATTGTTCGAAGTTCGGCACAGTAAACATTTGTTGTTATTGCTTGACCAGACCTGAGAAAGCTATAGTGAATAACACCATGAATAGACCACCAAACAGTTACCATTACCTTTTTATTGGTAAGCTTTGCCTTAGGGTACACTGTTGCGGCGTTTGATCTGGGGTCAGCCATTGCATTTTTCGCTTTCGGTTATCGTAAAGAATCCACTTTTCGTCACATGTCACAATTCGATCCAATATTCCTTCATTTCTGTACCGATTCAACAAGGCAACGCAAGTTTCAACACGCGTTTCTTTCTGCAGATCAGTCAAATCATGAGGCACCCATTTTTCATATTTTTTTATCTTATTCATTTGATGCAAATGAGTCAATATTGTAGGTAAGGTAACGTTAAACCATGCCGCTAATTCCTGGGTAGTTTGACTCGGATCGGGTTCCACCATTCAGCATTCCTTCAATTCAGCGTTATTCACCTGTGTGGGCGGTCTTCCACGTGGTTCGTTCTTCAAGTCGAAGTTTCCATTACGAAAGCGTTTAAACCAAAAACGCACGGTTCGTTCATTAGCAGTCTCCTCTCCAAACGCATTGATATTGCGAGCCGTTTCTGCCGCGTTAGTTCCGCGTCGGAACTCATATTCAAAGATTACTCGGATTTTCGAAGTATCCATCTTTCCCGTCTAAGCTGAATAAAAAAAACAATTGAAAGTCGAAAATCGAATGTTGCATATTTTTTAAAACAAGAACCTCATAGGTATCATGTGAAAAAAGTTTCACTCGAAAATCTCACACCATGAAGGTTTTATGTCAATTCAAAGTGTTTATTACTATAAAACGGTAATTTCATACTTTAACCCCTATTATTTAAATACAAATATCTATACATATAATAAAACAGTAACAGAGTTGACTCTGTACATTGACTTAATTTATAAAATAAAATAAAATTGGGGGTATCTTTAGAAGCTACAGAACCTAAAATAGTAGTTTTAAATTTTTTTGTTCGTGTGTTTGTCTATATGTCTGTTTGTTTGAGCATCACGTAAAAAGAACGGAACGGATTTTGATCGGATTTTCACTAATGTATAGCTAAAGTATCCAGAAGGAAAACTGGTATATGTGCCATCTATATATGACAACAGAAAATTAAGTTATACAGGAAAATACAAAAATGACTATTAATAGAATTATTCAAAAACTACTGGATGGATTTTCATACATGAAATCCATCGTGTCCAGCTTTTATAGGTCTTAAAAATGTTTTATAACTGCTTAATCCGCGGGTAGAAGCTAGTTACATATATAACTTTATACCATTGACAACTTAATATATAAAATGGACACTATTTACAAATAATCTAGATTTGCTGTTCTTGAACAATAATTACAATACAGTGAACTTGAACAAAACAGGAGTTCAGGACTAAGGACCATTAATTTTATTGGTGGCCTAATCTGCGCCTTCGATATTCTTTATATACATGATAGAAAACGATTGATCCAATAGTCTATTAGCTATTTACCACTGATTGTATATGAGATCATACAAAAGATTGCCACAAATAAACTCTACAACAAAATAATTTATACAGTTCAGATTAGTTATAAATCCAGCTTTTCAGCGGCGATTAGCGTCAATACTGTTACGCAGTGATGCTGCAAGCGGATTAAAAACGGAAATGAAAAAGCTGGCCGCGGGCGGATGACGCGTCATGTGCCGCGTTACGTTACAGTCAGGCATGACAATCTCTGGATACAATGTCCGCCATGGGTTAATTTTAAAGCTAGTTCAAAACTCGTATTAGATTATAATTAAGTGACAAGAAATTACTCAATTATTTTCAACTTATTTAGAATATTAGAAAATTGTAAAAGTTTACTCGTTATTAATTAGGCGTGTGAACCTGCAAATTATCAATGAAATTGCCGTTTAATATGGAAAAATTCATTGTTTTGTTTATTATATATTCAATTAATCGAAGTATTGTTATTAATGCACTTTTGCCATTTTAATCTGATATAGAACTCTCTGGGACGGGAACAGATGAATAGATGAATTCTCTAAAGGCGTTTTTCACTGTTTCATCGGAGTTTCCCATGTAAAAAGTAAAAATTAAGATTATTTTTTTTCTGAATTTTTTTTCGGCTGAATCGTTGTGGCTCTAATGGCCTTTCAAGAGTCACCGGACATGTATAATTTGGGGCAAACGCAGAAGGCGTACAGTCAGGAGCAAATAATGTGTAGCAACAAGCCTAAGGGCTCCTACGCCGGTAAACTGGCGGAAGGAACGGACCGCGGCTGAGGACGTTGCTTTGTTCGTTGCCAAATTCCGAAAAAAAAAAAATAGAAATCAGTAGGGGCAACGATGGGTGACGGAGAGTTTCCAGTCGAAGCTCCTGTAACATGGAGACTGTCTGTCGTGTAGTGTGTGGGCGAGCGTTATGATGGAGAAGCAGTGTACTAGAACGATTGACCAGACTCGGTTGTTTGATAGCGAGCTTATCCATCATCGTTTGCAGTTCTTCACAGTACATAGGGTAAAGCCACCAAAGAGTACGCACTTTTTAAACATTTATTTTTAGAAAAATCAACTTTGACATTACACTTTGTCCTTCTTACTTTAATTAAACTTTGGTCCCTTAGGAACATTTATGAAAAAATAAAACATAAGTAACAATCTCAGGTAATACAAAAATGTCTTAAACTTAGAACTTGTCCCATGCGCACTCTTTGGGTGCTATGTAACAAAGAGTACGCGGTGAAAACCTTCCATAGAAGCTAAGAGTGCGCGTGAGACAGAAGTGAGATCTTCAGCCCCGACAACTGTCACAGGTGAAGGCCCCAAGCCCGATATAGTCTGTGCACTCATCATGCCACCAGGCTTCACACTTATTACACTGGATCCAGTCTTCGTGGGGTGGTTCAACGTATTGTTCAAGGCAAAGAGGGCATCTAATTATTTCTCTTCCAGTACTTGTATTCAAACACCGTGGAGTATTTTTAGCCGTTTTATTTTTCTTATTTGTTGCTTTCTTACTTTTATTCCTTTCTTCTTTCTTCTTTTCTTCTTCTTTGAGTTGGTTTTTATACGGTGAGCTTGTTAAAATCTCAGATTTCTTGCGTTTCAGATTTCTCTTTGTTTGATGGGTTGCCTTTGGTAAAGGTCGAATGTCGGAAGGTTTAATAAATCCCGATGTGGATGGTGTAGGCTCAACGGTAGACACAGTTTGAAAAACATCAACTAATGCAGGGAGGTCTGGAGTCTTTTGAGTGTGACGTAGTTCTTCAGTGCCTATAAAAGTCGATGTTTCTATCAACGATGGTGACGCCTGTGCTTCAGAAGCTTGTATACTATTTGTTTCAGTCTGCGTTGTTTCAATAGCTTGAAGATCAGATGTTTCAGAAATTTGAACAACAGAACTTGTTGTCTCAGGCTCAGAGATACGATCAATAGGAGGAACTTGATTTTCAATTGTATCTGCTGGTAAATACGGACGATCAGTTACGTCTGCTGGGGCGAAATCTTCATCTGTAAACAGTTGGTCATTAAATGGCCAGATACCGCAGGTTTCAAAGGACTTTCTTGCTCGTTCTACTGAAGCAACCTTTGAGTATGCTGTGCCAAATAACCGGGCAACTTGAAACTGTGTAATAACACGCCCAGGATTTGAAACTTGCCAGTTATCGCAGGCAACAGCATATGCTTTTTTTAGGGGCCCTAAGAAGCCTGTATCCAGTGATTGCATACGATGACTCGTGTGTGGCGCTAAACTCAAAAGAACTACTCCATTTTCACACGCTAGTTCTATTGCAGCTAAACTCAAATGTGATGAATGGTTATCCAGAACCAATAGAACAGGCGTGTCTTTGGATGATCTAACCATCGTGATGAAATGCTTGAGCCACAGTAGAAACAAATCGGAATTCATGTACCCAGAATCCGATACAAGTAGCAACGAGTCTTCTGGAGCTCCGTCAATCAACTCTTGTTTTTGTCGCTTCCTAGGAAAAATTAATGCTGGTGGTACAAATGATCCAGTAGCGCTCATGCAGCAGACAGCTGTCACTGTTTGCCCTCTTTCCGCAGACACTATTTTGCCGACTATCTTCTTCCCTTTCTTTGCATAAACTTTGGGTAGTTTATTTGGGACCGTTTGTAGCCCAGTTTCGTCCATATTATAAATTTGTCTGCCAACAAATTTGTATTTAATCATGACCTCTTTGAGATTCATATAAAACCTTTGTACTTGGACACGGTTAAAGCCAGCAGCGCGTGCCAAACTGGTTTTTCTGGCTGGCGTAGACTGAGCTGATGTTTTCTCGCAAAATTTTCCACACATTGTTTACTGGCTTGTTTCTTTTCTCGATTAAATCTATGATCAAGATTATTCTTCTCTGCAAGATCGTATGCAATTCTTCCAAATTCTTTCTTTGTTAGTCCATAGAAACATGCATCTAATTTCCTGCAATGGTCTGCCAAGTAATTTTCTAAATCGGTGTTAAACACGCTCTTAAATCTGCCGAGGGACGCAGGAACGGTGTCTGCTTTTAATCTTTTTCTTAATGCTGCTTCCGAAATATTTAATGATTCCGCAATAGATCTCTTGCTTTGACCCCTTGCTATTTTTTCTTTCACTTCTTTTAGAATTTGCTCAGTGAAGACTAACTTCCTGTCGGATTTTCTTTTATATTTACCCATGATGTCAATCCTGTAAAATAATCAAGAAAAATAAACTCATAAAAACTATTACAACCTGTTAATTTTTACTTCATACAAGCTAAGAGTACGCGTGCGCACTCTTTGGGTGCGTACTGTTACCTAATGTGTGTGTTGGGCTAAGACCATAAAATTCTTTAAAAATAATTAAAATGGCGTCATAACCTCTCAATAAAAATGAAATTTAGAACATAAATTACAAGTTTAATAACATTCGTTGGTTGCGTATTAATCACAAACCTTACAAAGCGTGTTTTAAATTGTTGAAAAATTAGATCAAATACATTTAAAATCTATTATTACATATAAAATTATAAATAAATACCTTAACGAAGAAAGTTGTCGTCCAACAGCTTGACAAGTCAAACTTCACTGATTGGTTAAACAGTGTTGCCAATATAACAAACAAAAGTACAAATTTGAGGCACCGCGTACTCATTGGTAGCGCGTACTCTTTGGTGGCTCTACCCTATCTGCATTAATTGTTGTGTCAGATCTCAAGAAGATGTAGTGAATAATACCGGCACAGGACCACCATACCACGAGCTTTTTTTGACTCAGTTTACGTTTGGGATATTGTTTGGCTGTGTCTCCCGGGTTCAACTATTGTGACGAACGTTTACGATTATCATACATGATCCACTTTTCATCACAAGTAACAATGCCATCCCTTTATTTTTGTGCCGGTTCAGGAAAGTAAAGCAAGCTTCGAAGCGTGTTTGCAGCTGACTTTCATTAACCTCATACGGTACCTACCCACTTTTCGAGCTTCTTCACGTTCCCCATTTGACGCAAATGAATAAATATCGTTTTATCACTTACGCCAAAGACTGCTGCTAACTCAGACGTGGTCTGAGATTAATCCGCTTCCACTATTACTTTCATTTCGTCATTATCGACTTTAGTCTCCGCTCGTCCACGGGGTTTGTTCTAGAGGTAGACATTTTAAGAACGGAAACGATAAAATTAAAAATACACCGTGCGTTAGTTTGTATGGTTTGTATGTGTATGGTCCGTACATATCGTCTATATTGCGTTCGTGTTGCTGCCACGACAGAACTCATATTCGAAATTAACGCGATTAATTTTAACTTTGCCATGGTCGCAAACAGGGCCGTCTTAAGTCTATTCTGCGCCGGGGTGCGGGAGTGTATCCTAAGACAGTCAAACATCCTATTGTGTATCCTATGACAGTCAAATATCCTATTGTGTATCCTATGACAGTCAAATATCCTATTGTGTATCCTATGACAGTCAAATATCCTATTGTGTAATTGTTTACTATAGCGTTATATTTTTTCATTACCTTTAAAAGGTGAGCGCCCGGGGTGCACCGCACCCCTTGCACCCCCTGGTAAAGACGGCCCTGGTCGCAAACACAACAATATTTAAGCAAAAATTCGTTTGGCGGAGAAACAATTGAATAAACGATTTTGGAAAAGAATGTCATAGCTTCAAATTATTTATAATTCCAAGCCAAACGCAAGATAACGAAGTTCAAAGTGGCCTCTATGAACAAACAACAATTTCATAGGTAACGCCCTAATATGTTCATAGACAAAAATCATAGACACGTGTCCCACACAGATTTCCTTGTGGTAAGTATGTTGACCGCCTAGGATACTATGGAATGTCTGCCATTCAAGTGCGTGCCGGCTTTTACACCACTCCACTCTCCAACGACAACGACGTCGGGCTCTTACCACCATCACCGTACCGTCTCTTTTAGAACCGAATGGTATCGTGCGTGACGATTCCACGAGACATGATCGAATGTCTTTAGAGCCGTGGAAAATGTGCCGACTACTGATATGGATGGGATGCCACTTGTGTAGATACACTGGCCCCATCGCACCTTATGTAGCTTGCGAGAAGGCTGGGGCAGCGGCAGAAGGTACAGAGAGGCGGAAGACACTTAAATATCGGAGTATCGTCACCGAATACATTTTTGTCCCTTTCGGTGTCGAAATTTGGGTCTATGAGTCCTAGTACTAACTCCCTGTTTATGGAGCTATCAAGACGCTTTTTAACATCTCAAGCGACTGCAAGACCAGCAACTAACTACCTAAAGTAGTTTTAGCCATTCAGCGAGTTAATGCCGCCCAACTTGCCACAAGGACCAAATTTCTAAAACGTTTTCAGTGTGTAGAAATTTTTATTTATTTTAATTTTAACTTTAGTTTTTAATAATTTTAATATAATTCTCAGTTATTTACTTACCGTAAAAAATATTTGAATAAAAAAAGTTATTGCGAAGCTTAGATACTGAATACACGTATTTGTTCATAGTTTTTGTGTTTAGTGTTAATGCGCAAAAGTTTTGTTAAAATGAGATATTATCTTGATATTGTTATCTACCACCAATTTTAGAGGTACAATCCTATTGACACCACGTTCACGTACCTATCTCAAATACACTTGTTAAATAGACAGACATATATGTATTTACACTCGATAACAGACAGTCCTGTTAGCTATCGCCTATAAAGGACAGGAAGCCATTGTAAACGCACGGAACGGAAATTACTTGCACTTTGGTGTAAGTAAAGGTGCTTAATGGGCTGATGCTAACAGCGGATGTGTACGAAGTGGCGGATCAAACTTCGATCAATAATAATGAAAACTAACAATTTTTCTCTAAGGCTTTTTAAAATAAGCACTTTTTATAAAAGTATATTTAATAATAATAATATAACCAATATGTTTCTAAAAAATACCACAGAATAACGAATAGTATAAGTACAGAAGACTCTCTCCCTAAGTATGCTTTAGAAAGTCTAGAAAAACATACCTACAAAATAAAATTTTGTTCTGCGTCTGCCAAATTGAATCCTACGCGCAACGGGGAAAGGTGATATTATACTGAACCGCTGAAGGTTACGCATACAATGACACTCCGTGCGTGAATCGCTAGGGCTGTCATTCATCCATAACTACAATTATTATAGTAGTTTTATTCATTTTAAAACACAATTTTAAATTTGTTCTAAAATAAAGTTATATAATAATAAAATTAAATTATCTAATCCTACCTCCCAGTGTATCTCTCTGACCAACCCAAAGGTGATAGAGAATGCCTTAAAGGCATTAAGCTCGCCTTTTGTACCATTATGTGCAATAAAGTTTTTAAATAAATAAAAAAAAATACTCGTATCTTCGTACACAACATGTGTAGTTTTTAACGCTTTTATTTGCGCATGCGTTACAAAGAGCTCGGGGCAACCGACTGAAATAAACCCCTGAGCAGAGATCCGCCGCTGTAGATATATTTTCGCACCTAAAGTGGACCAGGTTTGAAAATACACAACGTTATCAAACTGTTGAGAAAGAGAAATTACAAACGGACGATGTGTTAGAAAAAGACAAAAAATACATGAATGATGTGGCATGAAAAATTAAAAACATAACAATTGTTTTCAATATTAAGTTCAGAGGTTATTAGTTTTAATAATAATATAATCTTTATTTCAAGTAACTACGACTGATATGCCAAAATAAAAAATAAATTACAATACTAAGAAATAATATATATATATATATATTAGGGTGTCCCTTATATGGGTGAAAAAAAATTTTTTTCGGATATCGAAATGCATACCCCCTAATTCTTTTTAAACTACCCAGACTTACTCAAATACAAAATTTTATCTTCCTACGTCAACATTAACCCGTGCCGACAGGGCTCTGAAGATTTTGAAAATTGCTCTTTTTAACCCTTTCCGTTATGTAGCTAAATCAATTGAAATATTTATATTTAATAAAAATAATCAAAAAGAAAGTTAGTAAATAGGTACTTATTTATTAAAAGAAGATAAAATTACAGATCAGCCAGGATATTATTTTTTTGAGGGTCTCTTTTTTACAGTCTGGATACAGATTTCTATGCTCTTGCACACAGCGTAGCAACAATTGCTTTTCTTCTTCCTTTGCAGTGATCAAACCATGAAAATCTTGCATAAGTTTTACAGCTCTTTCAGCTGTATCATTAACTGCCCTTAAAGAAATAACCTTTCTTTTTGCCTCTAAATAGGCAACATCTTCTTCCCACGTAGAAACGGGTTTCCGTAGGAAGTTCTCATCAATTTTTAATCGAGAAAATAAATTTGTGCTCTTGACAGACACAAAATCACTTAATAATTTTCCTGCAACAATATATAAGGCAGTATTATTATCAGTTTAGTGAAAACAGTGTAAAAAATAATACTATGTATTCCCACTTACCATACAAATAATCAGACATATCGTCTTTCGATGGAATGTATCTCTTCCCAGAATCATACAAACTCTCTCTTTGTAAGTTCATTACAATGTTTCCCTTGGTTTGTTCATCAACTTCATCATCAAAGAGTGATAAAACGGCAATTTCTTCTGACAAGTACCAAAGATGTTGACTAAACTTGCTCAGGGCTGCTTTGGAGATCAATTTGTCAACAGTTTCATATTCCTTAAGCCTCTTTAAAAAGCACAAATCTTGATTTGGTGCCTTCACCGCCAGACTACATCCAAGCCATGGTTTCACATATATAACCGCAATGAATAAACAAACGTCTTGAAGTGCTCGTTTATCCTTGTCGCTAATTTTGAGCTGGGATTGCAACAAACATATTTTTAAAGAGTAAATACCTCTAGCCATCCACCTTGCTTGATGCATCGCTCCAGGAGGTCTGATTTTAATTTTTTTCTCATTATCTCCTCCTAAGAAAATAATAGATAGTTCAATCAGTTCCCGATAATCGTCACGTACAATGGATTTTTGCAGTTCTTGATTATAAAATGTCAACAATTCGTCTATTGTTGTATTACAAAAATGTTGTGTGACGATATCGGTGCATGTTTCAATAGCAGCAGGATTAATAGTTTTCCAGTTGTCTCTAAACTTTTTGAACATCGGGATATCAGGGCTACTTGTGATTTGGTGGATTTTTGTTTCGAACACACATTTTAAAACCAGTTCGTAAACGTGATGGCGGCAAGCAAAGAGTACTAATTCTCTGTCTAATTTTTGTTCCAAAAGTACACAAGCTCCTTTCAATCCCCCTGTATTAGACGCAGTTGTATCACAGCACATTATTTGTACTTTGTCATCGAGGTTCCAGTCATAAAGTGCGTTTAACACAGCTTTAGCTTGATCTTGACCAGAAGAGCTCTCCAGTTTGGGCACAGCCAGAAGTTGTTCCTTTTCTCCAAATGAAATAAGAATTGGCAGGCGTTCTTCTTTAGAACTTCTCACGTCCAGTCCAGGTAATAATTTCCCATCCCCGTGAACGGTCACCATTTCAGGCATATTATTCTGAAAATCTGATTTTATAGATTCCGCTCAATCTTTTCTACTCTGTGTACGAATGCGTTGAATGGACGATTTGTTTATCAGGAAATCATCACAGCTAAGATCTAGTGCTTCTATTACAGCTTGAAGTATATAGACAGAATCCCTTATGCTTAATTGACATCTATCTAAAGCTGCAACTAACTTAGGCGTGATAAAGTTTTTCCTTCCTCTTTTTGTAGTAGTTCCAGAACTTACCGTTTGAGATGTCGATGGCAAGGGTTCCTCAAGGCTTTCATCAGAGCTGGTAGGTTGATCGTGATGTCCTTGCGTTTGTATAAAATCTTGTGTAGTAAGAGATGACGATAAACTCTGGGAACACATTTGCTCATGTCTTTGTTTCTCTTCTTTTAATTTTCTCTGTCTTGCCCTTTCTTCTTTCTCGGCTAACTTTTTGTCTACACCCGCTAAACATCCTGGACGCCCTGGTTCTCTTTGTTTTTGTAAAAAGATTTTATCTTCCTCTATTTTCATCCGTTCCAAAGCATCGGCGTGTGCTATATCGAATAAATTATCTAAATTGTTTTGAAAGTCCTCCTCACGGCGCTCGTAAACACCTTGTGTTTTTTTGGAATTTTTTTGCAACTCTCCAAGCATGGTGAAGATCCACAAGTTTTTTTACACAGTTAGGTATAGCTCTGGTAGGGATTCTAGCTTTTTCCCAAAATATAATACACTCTCGAATGACGAGATTTGCGCTTTCACTAACAGTAATTTTAACTTCGCGAATGTTAAAAAAAAATACTGCAAGAACTTGACGTTTAGACGGTAACTTTGCGCCTGTTATTTGATAATTAACCTCACCAACTAAGAAAATACTTTTTTTATTGCTTCTTAATTCCACTGCCATCTTCTAAATGTAAAACAATGCGTGTTAATCACGAGAATAACTGAGAACAAATGACAAATACCGCCAGTACGCGCTGCTACTTCCGCGCAACTTGTATGAACATGATTCGATGCAAGTCGGCACGGGTTATCGTACTCCAAATAAGGTTAAAATTTATTTCCGAGTGTTTTAAGAGCAAATGAACAAAACTAAGGCCTATGCGTTAGAAAATAAAAACTTTGAAAAATAAGGGACACCCTAATATATATATATGAATGGACAGTCTCGTATCAGGGCCAGAAGAGAATTCCAGAGACGAGGTGCTTTAATCGTAAACGAATTCCCTACTTTTTGGAGTTGTGGGAGATAATTTCCAAGACGGAAAGAGTGTTACCTCTAACTGGTTTCGTTGTAGGAAAGTGGAAGGAAATTCGCTCGCCAGAGTAAGTTGGAGGAGATGGATTATTAAGAATGTTAAATAAGAGAGAAAGTACATGAAAGTTACGAAGTGAAGTGAAATGAGGACGGATAGGGAGCCACTCAAGATCGTTCCTGTATTGAGAGACGTGGTCGAATTTGCGCAGACCATAAATAAAACGCATGCACAAATTCTGAACTCGCTCCAATCTGTTAAGGAGATCCTCAGTGGCGTCGAGGAAGCCGACATCTGTATAGTCAATGAAGGGGAGAAGAAGGAATTAATTATAGGGATTTATTGTTAAGAGGGTTAGGTGACAGCCCACGTGATGCTAAATGGTTACCATCGCCTATGGATACCTACAGCACCAGCAGGATTACAGACGCGCTGCATTCATAGCTCTCTTGAAGAACCTCATGCAGCAATGCAGCGGGAAAACTTCAGTGATTCTTTATCTTTCAGATTTGGAAAATTAATCTTCTAAACTAATTTAATTATCAGTCAATACTTACACCACTATGAGTGATGGGATGGTGACAATACAACTGTTGGTAATTTGATCAATGATTTACCGCTACTTAATTAATTAATTTAAATATTTATAAATTTTAAGATTATTAGAAGCTATTTATGAAAAATCATTATACGCCCATGGAGTATATTACAAAAGAGTACTTGTAATATCTTCTCACTTGTAATTATCACAATGATTAAATAATTAACTCTTTCGGAAGATCTGCTAAACTACGAAGTTATATGGATATGTTGCCAACCCTGAATTTAATTCCACGAAATAAGTAATCAGGGAAATCGCATATGATGTCAACCTATAACGTCCCAATGCACGGCGAAGGTCTCATCACGAGGGGATATTTCGGGTCACGCGGATCGAATGCGATTTGGTGGATTCCCCACTCCCCAGAATGTTCTTTAGTTATTAGTCATGTTTTCATGACCAACTGGTTCGACCAATGAACAATTGGTCATTGGTCGAGTAGGGTCGTTTGCTCATACCCGGTACCCAGTATTTCGACCAGTAACCATTTTACTCTTAAAGTAAAGTAGTGGTACTTTGTATCCTGATCGTAATACATATAATACTGTTTATGTTGACCTTTGGCTGTATGATATTCAAAATTGTTGATTTTAACTGGTTCTTAATTTTAACTTATTTTTTATTAACTGATGTATGGTTCTTTACAAAAAAGTAGGAAAGAAATCATATAATGTAACACTTAATGATGCTCATCTCGTAGAAGGTTTCCCATTGGCTATTCTAAACATGCATTCAGAACAAGAGAGCACTGAAGGCTATAAAACTGTCATTAACAGAAAAGTAAATAAGCTCGTAAAATGATTTACGTCGATTACAAGTCTAAAGGGCACTCGGTGATATAACGTTTCTTAAGGTGTGTAAAATCATGAGCAGGTTTCTGTAATGTTCATTAACCCATCAAGTTCTATGAACTTTGTCCTTCAGTTGTTTTCTTTTACATTAATTATTAATTGTGTTGGACCAAGCGAGTGACTAGACAATAATTTTCAATCTGAAACCTGTATTTTCGTGTGAGGGGGACGCGAAGGGACTTCTTTGTTGATCTTCGATGGATTCACCACATGTGTATAGCACAAGAAACAAAAACGTTATCTTTATTCGTGCACTAGTGCAGTAGTTTGCTTGGACTAGTGCATGCTATTCCGTACACTAATTCGTATTCACGACTACATAGAACCTCTCTCAATTTCATAGTGCGCCTGCAGCTTTGTTTAGTTGAAAAAAGCCACGACGCCTTCGTTTCTACAAATAAATTAATTCGTGTATTTTTACTATGATATGGGCATAATGCCTAATAATAATTCAGTAATAGACATTATATGTGTATTCAGCGTGTAATCGCATAGCAACCGATGCGAACATCCAACAGCCAGCCAACTGCTAAAAGCGATATTGGCAATTGCCGGCAATGTGAAAACAAAATTATCATGCAAATTGCAATTACGTTGGCGTACTTAGCCGCCCAATTAACTCGATTAACACAAGATAATCTCCCGCTTATAGCTAATGTAGCTAAAGTTGGTCAAGAGGAAGAGAATTGTTTGAAATTATCAAAAGCGTAGCAGAAGTAACATGATTAACTATAGCGCGGCTTCTAACCCAAGAAGATAACAAAAAGAGAAAGAAGTGGTGGATAGAATTTGATTATCAGAAAAAATGATGATGACGAATATGGCAAAGAAAGATTTTTGATCATCTTATCCTTACAAAAATAAACTTTATATCGCGAAGTTTGTAAGTTGTGGAATGTACTGTCAGGTTTTTCCGTTACGCTACGGAAAAACCTGACGGCTCTTCGGGCTCTTCAAGGAGCTGTGAACAGAATTCTGCAAGGTCGGCAGTGCACCCGCATGCTCCAAGGGGCCTGGGGGACACCTGCAATACCCCGTGTTGTCCATGGAGACCACTTACCTTCATGTGACTCGCCCGCTCGTCCGCCATCTATTCAATAAAAAAACATTAAATTACATCATACTCTTTAGCGTTTCGATTGGATATTGATTAGAAGTTATGAGTAGATAGCGATGTTAGCGATGCGATTGAAGTTAAATGACAGAATAGTGGCGATTCCCATTTTTTCGGAGTATTTTCAATCTTTTATCAATGTTCTGACCATTTATTTTCTTTTCTTTATTAATTAGTAATATTACAGTAATCCATCTCCTTTTAATGACATCGTCGTTCGGACAGCTGAATAGAACAGCTGTTCTTCTATGAAATAATCATTCGCAATTCAAAGTAAAATAATAATCAAGACATGCAAGGTACTCGTATTAAGAACATGCAAAATTAGCTCCTCGTTATAATTGAATGAATAATAAAATTAAAAACTTATGTTGAAAATTACAGTTTTCGCCAAAAAATATAACAAAGATTTAGTACAAAGATTTCTAGTCGTAATATTTAAGTGTTATATTCATTATACATATTCCCAAACAAGATGAATAAACTAAATTCTATTGAAATAAAAAAATGTAAAAAAAATAATGTAATGCTTATAATTAAAGCATTCAAATTAACACGTCGACTCTAACACCATTCACACGATACCATGCCATTCCAGGCCATACCATACCATCAACCTGTGTCTCTCCACTGCTGGTCATTGGCCTCCAAGGACCGCGATCACACACTATCTCCTCCAATTAAAACCCTTCTCTAACAGATAAATTAAACCGTTCACTCCCATTTCTGTAATGCCTGAATGTCACAGTCACTAGCAGGTCAACTTATACACATGAACACCTTATTAAGACAGAAATAAGGCGCACAATAGGACGGTTTAACATTAACGTGTTGTTAACTGTACGTAATAAAGACCATTAAACAGATATCAGCAAAAACAAGCAACAATAATTTCTGTGTAACATTATGCGGGTCATTCCTACTAGGGAAGGGTCCAAATGGCTATATATTAATATCGCACTCAGTGGTTACCGTCAAAATGGTTACATTTTGTTAATGTAATAATGGAACATAATCAAGGCGTGTGGAGCTCGCACCGGCTTGTAGAACAATCTATTCACGTGGGTAACTAATGCACCGTCACTAATAAAGTTGCAATGAAATAGTTTTGTATATGTTTTGTATGTGCTGTGAATTGCAACTTTTAATATTAATTTAAATACTGTGCTATATATTAATTAATATTTACATAGAAAAAAGGCGGCAGGCGAGCAGACAGTTCATTGACGGTAAGAGGATACTGTCACTCATAGACATCCGCGATACATGCCAACATTAGTCCAAAATGACAAACGTTGACACGCCCCTGGATGCGCTGCCTAGCTTTGGAGATATAGGAATGGACTTGGAGAAAGAGTTAGGAAAATGGGGAGAGATATGATGGGAATGAGCTCTGGCACATCTCACTCACTATCAAAACACGTACGTATATTAGAGAAATAAGATAAAGTGGGAAATGCATTTTAAGGTAATCTCCTGTGAGAGAGGGGTAACGTGGCCATTCGAGCGTGCCCAGCGACTGTTGGATTGCAGCGTGCACTCTCCCCCTCAACAACCAAACAGACAAAGAGCCGCTCATGGACATCAGCGTCACATGTCTATATCATTCAAGCGTGAATGATACACCTCCGGATACGCTGCTTAATTTTGAATAGCTAGGGAGAGGATTTGAAAAAAAGAATTGAGATACATGGGGTTTAGGGAGTAGTACAATGGGACGAAGAGTTTCCTTGGTAGAGAGGAAGGGGGTTTAAGAGTAAATTGGAACAAAGGATTTACCTTGATCGCTGTACGCTGTACCTTCTGGGAAATGTGTTCTGGTAATCATCACTCACTCTGGAAACATGTGTGTGGTACGTTCTGATTTTCTGTGAGAGAGAGGTAACTTTACCAATATAGCACGTTCAATTGGTCCTGTAAAAATTCTGTTGCGTTGTGGTGCTAGGCTTAAGGCTCTTTTAACGGTTCGAGGGAGTATATTGTATACGATTTTCCAAACTACATTATAAAAACACGATGATAACAGGGTTAACGATGATGTGAAGGGAGTTGCGGGAGGGATATGGTTTCGAACAGCGCAGGATGGATATGGTTCGAACTCAGCAGTGGGTGGAGACAGGTTGATGGTAATGATGATGAACAGGAAGGACAGTGATGAGATGATGATAACGGTTGGTTATACTAGCTTTTGACCGATGTTTGAGAAACTCGCGTTCGAGTTCTAGTAAATGAGCCATTACACTCCAAATACACTGCAAGAGCAGGATTTGTTACATGGCTCGTCCCACGACCGTCGTGCTTCTGTGTTCACACAGAGAGATCTCACACAGAGATCTCTCTGTGTGAACCAAATGCTTTTTAATATGTTTACAAAAGACTCATCCGCGACTGACTTGTAGTGTCCTAGAAACATGCTATTTATATATTTTGTCCCATCCGACATATGTTGCCGAACAATATTTGTTTCCTACTGAATGCACTCTTATTTGGCGAAACTAGCACGAAAAAATATAGGCGGTCTCATTTCTGTATGTAAGTGTGTGTATGTACAACACAGTATCTATCAAAGGACAAATTGCCCACAAAAACAACAGTTATTCGTACGTTCTCTTTGTCTACAGCTTTCCTTTCCGTCGACGTTTTGACAAATATTAATGTTGCAGCTCCACTAGAGACAGAACATATTATCTTGACCATTACACTCGCTCGCTGAAATACAATATTATGAGTGTGGAGCGAATGTGCGGCCACTGATAAGACGATACAAATAGAGGGCATTATTATAAGATTTTCACATTTCCTCCACAACAACACGGGGTGAGAATTGTTTGGATTGGTGTGTAAGACGATAAAACTGCTACGAGGCACTTCGAAGCGAAATAAGTTCGAACGGAGTAATGTTTCTAGACGTGCTTACTTGAATTTCTTTGTCTGATTTATTAAATAAGTTCAATTAAATGCACGACTTGCTAAAGTTGCGAAATTGACGACTTGAGAATTGGACGTTATGATCCTGAAGGATATTTAGATATTAATTTATATTGTAACTGTCCAGTATGAGGCATAATCCTCGACATTCCCCTTGTAATGTAGAGGGGATTTCATGGTATTGCATGGTTTAAATGTTTTACACAACACATAAGAGTACTTGTACGTATATCAGCCTACAACGTCCCAAAGGGCACAGGCTTCCCCTAGTAAATCACGAGGGGGTTTCGGGCCGTAATCTACCACTCGGATCCAGGGCAGATTGGTGAATCACATACTCCAGAGATTTTTTTTTATTTCTGAGGCATTCTGGAGTTTCTCACTACATAAGAGTAACATTTCCAAATAGTAAGGCTGGTTTGCCGGAAAAAATAAATTAAATCGTATATATTTCTGACTTGACTTCACTTGACTTCGATTTCTTTTTATTTCTCGGGCAAGCGGTTTCTTCACGATGTTCATCGTCGTGCTAATTACTGATATGAAGAAAATCGGTGACAATTTATAATTTACTAGCTGTTACATTGCGTTCAATTGTGATTTCATACAAAATTTGACACCTTGTTATTTTAGTCTCGTAGCATATTTTTGAATAAATGGTAAAACACGTGTTTAATTACCAAGTATACCAAGTTATAAGTTCATAGGGCCAGCAAATATTTTTTCCATACCAAAATCTTTACGTTATAAAAGGAAACTAGTGTTCAAATTTTGTTTATAGCTTTAGCCGTTTCTGCTCGGCGTTGATGAGTCAATCAATCAGTTAGGACACTCTCATTCTTATATGTGTAAAGTATAAAGGTAAGGTAGAAAACATTATTAATCCATAGTAAATTCTTTCATAAATCGTTTATAATCGTCATTACCAACTAGCACGTTGCAGCATCCATAAAGCCTCGGGCAAATTCTAGTTGTACAATATGTATGTATGTGTAAATGAAATCGTGCGACGACAAATGAACCAAAATTAACGCCTCCGGAGAGAGTGGAAATTAAATTGTCGGTCAATGAAATATGCAAATGAGACTTGCAATCACGACCGCTTTGTTCGGCCCCTATTGTTTTGGAACAATCCAACGGTGTAAATGAATATTTCATTTTGTATTAATCATTTTATTTATCTTTTGAATACCGATTCCTTTGTGAGTACTGCTTTAATTTTTGTTTTTACAAATCTTAATCATGAACGATTTGTAACTTTTAAAATATGTTACACGAAGATGTATTATGTAAAAGTTTTGCAATCAATAATTAAAATTTAGTATAATATTACGTCACCTTCAGTATCTACAGTATCAGTATCTATAAATATGTCAAAGAGCAGATAAATTAGTTTGTGTTATAGGAGCATTCAGCGCCGTGCATGTGTGCGTGGGGTGTGTTCAAGGCATGCACGAAGGCGAATCATTGAGCGGCCTCCCACCCGCCGCCGGTCGCCGAATCTGTTTTTTAAACGCCACGTTTACGTATTAAGCCCCCTTGTTAACTACTCGGTTTTTCTACGGTACGGAAAGTTCGTCGCGCTGTAGAGAAACCGTATATGCTTGTTCACGACACGGCGAACCGCCGGTGGAGGCATGGCTAGCGTAATTTTTGAGTGTTAAGCTAAATAAAAAAAATATTAAAATAATACAAACTCCAATCAGCACAGGTAAGTCATAAGACCGTGAAAACGTCCGATATCGTTAACAGACTCACATAGACTGTCATACAACACTGTTCGATATCTCGCCATCAGCTTTCATGGTGCATACAGCGAGCGCGCCGCGCCCTGACATCACCGTATGCACCGAGAACACTGACAACCGTAGGTTTCACAACGGAAAACCGACGGAAAGCGGCCTTACTTTCTTGTAAAATATTGGCTTGACCATTCCGGAGTGCAAACAAATACGAACTCCTTTGGAGCTCGTTATCAACTTTTCAATAGGATTCTAGGTAGCGTCAACCTAATGTAAAACAAACACTTTTTTTTTAAAAGTTAGAACAACACAACAAATATTAATTTCTTGCCATTAAAATATTTTTATAGGAATTTTTTTATAGGAATTGTTCCCTAAGGAACAATTCAGTAAAATATGTATGTTATTTTCTTAGGTTTTCGCGATTACTAGAGATACATAGCAATTAAACAACTTTGAACGGTTTAAATCGCGTATATTTGTCCCCGTGACCACGTCCACTGCAAAGTGTTCGAAACGTCGGGATATAAATAATGTTAAATATACGCGATTTAAACCGTTCAAAGTTGTTTAATTGCTACAAAATATGTTATTGACTATTTTGTTAATTTAAAAATTTAAACTTTGTATTTTTATAACTATATTTGTATTTTTACAATATTCGATGTTTCAAATGTTTTGAAAAGATTCATGACAGTAGATCCGGTAGTGTGTATAGTAGAATTAATCTTATAACATGCATTGATCTATGACAATGCGTACCTAATAAGTACGAGCACATCCTGGAATAAACATTGTCGTGAGAAATAGGTGTTTCAATTAAACAGCCCACATCACAGCCTTCTAATGACAGGCTGTAGTTAAAATGAAATTGTCATCACTAATATATAATGTCAGGTTAAATGCCCCATATTGTTGAAGGGATTATGTTTATTATAGTAATACTAATATACTTGATATATTTTGTGACACGATTCTCGTAGTGTCGTATGTAGGAGCCCTTATATAAAGTAACTTCCGTAAAATAGCCTTAACGCTTTATCTACATATTAAAAATTAGAATACACCTACATTTATTAACTAAGCCGTTAGTCTGCTACATTTAATTTTGCCATTATAAATAATTCAGTAGGGTTTATCAAAGGAAAGTTTAACAGAGATGTAATTTTAGCTCGTTTATGTCTTAGTTTAGACCCTTTTCATTCTGTTTTTGCACATTAAGCTGAACTGTTCAACGTACCTATTTATTTACTCACTGCTGTTTTGTTTCATGACATATAGACAATAAATGGAGTGCGAGGGCTTTTATGAGGCGTATTTTTATTTAAATGTACCTTTAATGACTACTGAATTATTTAGTACAGGCTTATCAAGTTATTTTCAACGCTTATATTTAAGATTATTTAAAACATGGTTCTAAACCATCTTGTCTCTCTGGGTAAGCCAAAATAAGGGAGAGACAGTATAATCCCCGGCGAAAGCACAGTCGGCCCGGGTTCAAGACCAGGTATCGGGCAGCATCGGCTTCTGCATCTTCGTTATAAGCCAGCCACCACGCAAGCCCAACCGCCTTAGGTTGGTCTCGAGGCTGGTGGAGATTGACCCGTTTACGGAAAAGACGACTAGGATGATTTCAGTCGGCCTCACATCTCAATCTCTGTTTTACGAGACCGTATTTCAGGGCGAGCTCTTGGTGGAGGATTCTGGCCTCTTGGTTATATCTGTGCAAGTATGCAGTGTTGGAAAGAGCCGAACAGCCTGAAGTGACATGCCTGAGTGACTCTCCGGGATGGCCACACGCTGACATATGTCCACGGTGCCGCCCTCAGTATGTGCTTCCGGTAATCGATTAATCGGTATTAATATTAATCGAATGTTGTTGACATTTTTAAAAATTGATTATGGCACATGTTGGATAATGAATGAATTCATATATATTTACAATTAAATTTTGCACGCCTGCTGGGCAGAAAACAATGGGCTATATTTGTAATTAGCACCATATTTGATATAGGTATCATGAGTGAAGAAAGGACGGAGTGCTGAAAAGAAGATAATTGCCTCCTTCTTTGGCAGATTGGGCTACTTTGCTACTATAACTTTAGAAAATAAAAGAACAGTAACTGTGGACTAATATGTGAACAGCTGCTTGCCTGCTGATTTGGAAAAAGTCAAACAACAACGCCCTCGAAGCAGAATGGTCCTCCATCACGACAGTGCCCCAACTCACTCCGCCGAACAAACGAAGCAATTTTTGAGTACTGTAAATGTAGAGTTAATTGGTCATTCGCCATGCGGTCCCGAACTTGCGCCCTGTGATTTTTAATTTTTCCTTCAAATTAAGGATAAACTCAGAGGAATACGTTTTATGAATGCAGAAGAGGCAGTAACGGCCTTCGAAACGGCTGTTGAAGAGGTGCCTGAAGAAGGGTGGGCTGAAGCTTCAAATAATGGTTTCATCGCATGAAAAAGTGTATCAATTGTAGCGGAGAATACTTCGAAAAGCAATAAAACAACTTCCAGCTTTATATTTGATCCATCCATCTGATTTTTGAGATTTTTTTTTTTTTTTATAGATTAGTGGGCGGACTAGCAAGCGGTCCCACGTGGTGGTAAGTGTTACCGCCGCCCATGGGCACCTGCAACACCAGGGGGTATGCGGGTGCGCCGCCGACCTTGCAAAATCCAACAACAGATTCTAAAACTTTTAGTGTCACCCACGTATAATTACTGGTTAATTCACTTATTAGATTTATTTGTAAAACATACATAAATGTTTTACCGTCACATATACAAATTTCAAATAAATATAATGAGGAATTTGTATGAAGATGAGATCTAAATATTAAACTAACAAAAAAAATAAAACTACAGTGACAAAGAAGAAAAAGTTAAATACTTCGTAGTAAATAATAATAATTTATAATAATCGTATATTTATAATTTTATTTTCGTATTTTTTATAATAATTACCGTAACACTTAAAGAAGCAACTACCAAACAGATCTGCTGGCAGATTAAATGTTGCTATGAGATAAACAATACAAAATAGTTTTTGTATCACTACAAAAAGTGTTAATTATTGCTACAATAAGTAATAAACACCATTAATCTTTTCGGTTCTTTAAGGATTCACGAATAACATGGTGGTAGATCGAGTGGTTCTATATTACTTTATAAACCTTTCTGTCTTTATACCTTCCGTATTCGTATTGTGCTATGTACATGTTTCCTAAAATTAAGGGAAATACTCAAAAGTTACTATTTATTAATATTTCATACGCCCCTACAACTCCATATAACCTGAATCCAATTAGTATTCTTACAATCAAAAGTACATATGGAAATAGTAAATCTTATTACTTTGGTATAAAGGCGAAAATGAAATAGGGTTACGTTTGATGTATTGTCGGGTGTATGTTAAACAATACAATGTTAGACTTGACTGAAGATGGAAAGGATCGTATTTCGTTTGAAGCGTTCTTATAACTATTTCTCTGTAAATATATGATCTCGAAGGGCTTCAGTTTCAACGTAAGGGCTCATCGCACAATGTTTAATATGACCTTTGTTAACAATGCTCTATTTGAATATTGCTTTGTGCGTGCTTATTTTAATAATATTTATTTGCAAATAAGTGAAATTTTATATGAAATTTCTGTTGTTTAGTCATGTACTTTTAGGTAAGTTTAACGTAGTATGTAGTTAAATTTTTGAATGCGTATTTATTATTGGTACCAACATGAAAATAAAAGCATGAAAGTTTTCAATAACTATTAATCGTTATATTGAATTTGGTAAGTTGACTTTCTACTTATAATTATTTTATTATAATATGCTTTTTTATTAAATTTCATAAATAATTTTACTGCAGACCAAATAAAATGGTCCAGGTCACGTCCAAATTCGTTATTTAAGTTGGATTATACTAAAAGTAATGATTTAAAAGTATGTACTAGTTTTTATATTGAAACAAATTGGTTACATAGAGTAGCCACTAATTATTTCACTATCTACTTGGTTTAAAAAAACGTAGTTTCATAATATACATGGTGTAGCGCTACATTTGCTACGGCGACGTCGCGTTACGAACATACGAGTAGCTACGACCGAGCTTCGATAAAAAATGCCATTTATTTTCTGAACCATTTTTATTTAGAGAATGCGATTGAAAAGGTTAACAATGCCCTGTATGGAACTCGTCTCCTATTGTCACTGCAGTGTATCTGAAGTTACTGTAGCAAATACAATGGTTAGTTCTGTTTCCTTGGACTACTTTCAGAAGTTTAAAGACTGTTCCACATGGAGTTCAATATGTTTTGCAGAGGTAGCGAATTGGGGTTACTCTAAAAGACTGTTTGCTGTACGTTGGCCTATTCCTTTTAGGGAGTGATATACTTTTTGGTTGCTAATGAATCCTATGGTGATAGTAGATCATCCAACCACTCACTTGTATTATAATTATGATAATCTTTATTTGCAAAAAAATGGCAGCCACTGGGCGCACTCGACTTGCCCAGTTAAAATAGTAGAGGATTCCTTAAATGTACTGCATTCCTCCAATGTATGTATAAGTTTCGCTAGTGAGTGAGATATGCCAGAGCCCATTCCCATTCCATCCTATCATATTTCTCATTAACAAATTTACAAACGCAGGTAGCGTATCCGGGAGCTTGCCAACGTTTGTCATTCTGGACTGATGTTGGCTTTGCGACGTCCATGGATAACGGTATCCACGTACCACCAGGTGGACTTACTGCTCATCTGCAGCGTTCGTCATGTTTAAAAAAAATTGGAAGATTGCATAATACAACATAATACATGTGCTGTGCTATAATGGCTTTATCATGGCTGACATGCAAAATATACAATTATTCTATCAATATTCAATAACCTATGTTACACGTCATATTACCGAAATCCAGACATGGCGTCTTGTATCTTACTGACTCGAAATCCCGCCCTATTCTCCTAAAGCAACGCCCTACTAAGCCGAGGTCCGGTCCTTTCGCCGGTCAAGCGGCGGGGAGCCCTTAGGCTTGTCGCTGCAAACACTTTTTGCTCCTGGCTGAGCGCCTTCTGCGCTCGCCCTAAACCATACATATCCGGTGACTCTTGAAAGGCTATTAAGGCCACAAGAATTTAACCATTCCGAAAAAAAAAGAATGGTGTCTTGAAAGAGTATATTTTTTCAAGTGAATGTTTTAGCTCACTTAATGATGAAATACATTTGAAATTACGTATGACATACACATACATGACATGACATATATATATATATATATATATCACATTAGATCCGGGCTGAGTCGTGCTTAATGTCTACAGGGAATAACGCTGCCGATACAGTTTGATTCCATTGTGCTCTGTCACAATTACATGTCAAATGTTTGAATGGAATCTTACCTATATGTTTCAATATTCTTGGAATAGTCGCAGTCGTTTACAATTATTGTAGACAAAATTTACGCTGTTTGCAAATCGAACTTAAATCTTATGTTAATTTAAGATTAACGATTTAAATGATAGAATTACAACTTCATATGCGTAATAACATTTTAAACATTCGCGTTTTGTACACATTTTATATTCTAAATAAGGTATTTGTTTACCTTTTATTCCTACTCTACGTTTCAACACGGGTTACTGGTGGTCACGAGTTGACTGAAGAGGCGGGTAGTCCAGGATGAGATTTGCGAGCAGTATTATGAACTACCCACATTTGATCTTGACATTCGGAAAGGCTGCGACACATTACACTAACAGTGTCCGCGGACGTATTCGACGGTAAATCGCAAGGTTTAAATTTGTTAATCACTGGATTCCACGTCGACGACAGTTTATATCCATCTTCCCGATTGTTTTTCCGATTCCCGAACGTCGAGTAGGAATAAAAGGTAACCAAATACCGTAAAAAAGGTAAAAAAGTACGAAATAAAAGGTATTATACGTATTATACGTGATGATATATGATGTTTAAATGTGGAAACCTTAATATGGCATTATTGATAGATAAGTATTATATAGTAAATTGTAAAAGTTTAATATGCTGTCGTATTTCTAATTTAATAAATATATAAATACATAATTTAAACCTAGATGTAAGTCATTGATAAGATTTATTGTAGACAAAACCTACATATAATATATTTCTGACGATAATTCCGAAATACAAAGACCGCAATTAGTTGGATTTATGTCTTTTGACTGATCAAATCTAGGCAAGACATTTGTGTATAACTCTCGGGATACTTGTACAATACATTATAATAAATTATAGCCGATATAAATAAACGTTTCCTGAACGTATCTTTGGTTAGACTTAAACCGACTGTATCGTAACAATGGAGATTTTCAATATTTTGTTAGTTTTTTAACTAAAAAAGATTTCGAAAGGTTCACAAAAATCTAGTGTCAAAATTTTCATGATGAATTAGCCCTTTAAAGTTGGATTGTTGACGGAGCAGCGTGTGATGTCACGATATTTATACACAAACGATATATCGTTGAATAGTGTTTTATGAACTCTACAATGTTTGTCTAAACATATCTTTTTCTAAAACATACGAAACATAGCTGAAGCTCCTTTTTTTAAGATTATAATGTAAGGCTTTTTAAGGATTGTATATATTGTTGTATTTATATATTGAAATTTTGAATAGCTATATATCCGTCACTTTCCAATTTTTTTTTAAGAAACGTAATGTTTACCTCATATTTTTATTTAAAAATCCGCCAGTTCTAAACCAAGTGAACTACATAGATTGTATCTGGTCCCTGTGAACATTGACTTGGTCGCGGGAATAGATTAATTATTTACACATTGGTGTTTAGTGATAACATTAATAGGTATGAAGGCATTTAACTTTTATTTTTAAAATTATTCAAAATACTCGGTGTGAAACGATTATTTACATTCAAATGTATTCTGGTAGCAAAGGATTTACTGTGACTCACAACCAGTTTAACCAATTTGTTGCTTAACCAAGAACATACCTATACCTAACTGCATTGCTTTGTCCTTAAGGTTTATTTGGTTAAGTCCAGTACAACCTTCATGCATAGTTAGTTTCAATTGAACCCTAGAATTTGTATTCCAATATAGCTGGTTGCACTACTCGTAGAGTTGCTCTATAATTTTGATTTAGTATACAGTATCTTTGGCCGTGAGGTTGTCGGCCCGCCTTTGAATAGCATCACCCCACCTCTGGGTGTCGTAAAAGGCGACTGAGGTAACGACTAAGCCATTACCACAAGTCATAAGGAACTACAGCATCCCTAAAAGAGTGGACTTGCCAATTCGCTTGGCCAACGTGACCTTTTAAGGACAAATATTCTTCGTGCACAAAACAATGTGGATGAGGAGGCCATATCCCTGGACGATAAAGAGACTGGTTACGGTAATCATTATTTTTCAATAGTACTACGTTATATTGTACTACAGTTAATTATTATACGTTATTTGTATATGCAATTAAAATAAGTAACTAAGTATTATTTATTCTGTACCACAGATAATAACTAAAGCTTAAATACCATATTGTAAATGTAAATCATACTATTGTAAATGACTGCAACAGCTCAAAAGTCCCAGGACATGTACTGGTACTCGTAACTGGTGTCGGTTCACGTGCGATGACAATACTCCCGAGGAATAAGAGAAAATTGGAAAAGTTTACGTTTGCTAGCATTGTGGATTTTATTGATAGACTGACTGGTTTATCAGTAATCCACAGCACATCAGAAACATAACATTAGGTCAAGATTTTATGTTACACATAAGTGGTAGACTCTGGTAGAGGTTAGACATAATAAATCGTTTGACCTTGAGTTTGACTCGGATAGTAAATGGTTTACCGCGGCATATGCCACTTGTTACATTCTGAGGCACAAATAATGCATTAGAGAAATCAGTGTTCAGAGGGAACGAACAGAACGAATTGCTCAGATAAACCCTTCTGTTTTTATTTCAATTGAATAACTGGTTTTTCTGACTTTACGAGTATAGCAATGAAACACGTTTGAGGAGCTACTTCTCATAAAACCTTTAGGTACACTTATATACCATTAATAACTTTGTAGGTTTAGTAAGATCAATTCTAGAATTTGAAGTAAAAGGTTTCAAAAGTTATGTGAATTTAAAAGTGGCTCCTCAATGCAAACGTTTGAATTGTGGAGACGCATTTTAACTCGGAAATTATTCGATGAATACGAGTAGGTAGGTACTTCTTATGTTTGAACATTGATTTAATTTTGTAGTAACTCTGTGTGATTCATACTTTCGGGAACATTTTTAAGTGTCGAACTCCAGATGTGGCATCAACCATATAATAATGTCAGTAGTTTAAGAGATTTATGAATTTCACATGCCTAGTACAATGCATAGAAATATTGAAATTGTGTTAATAAAAATGATTTGCGGGCTACATTATCGTTGGAATCGACAGTTAGATTACTTTTGATGGAAAGAATCTTGTTATACAAAGATTTATATGCATGAAAACTGCAGAAAGAATTTTTTTGTTTAAATTTAAATAAATTCGATTAAATATATATATAATTTTTATGACAATAATTTTTATGATAATAATAAAAGCGATCTTCGTTCTATTGAGTCGTACATTAAATTTTGCAATTTTATATGCAAATCGAATGTAGAATGTTGAATGTATGGAACGGTGGAATACATATCTCATTGTCTCATTGAAACAACTGAAAGAAGATGTTCTGAATAACAATAGGATATGGTCGGAGCTGTAGTATATTTTCATTCAGTAATTTAATATAATTGAATCGTATCATTTTAATAGTATATCAGAGTGCATACTAAAGATGAAACAAGCAATTGTTATATGCAAACAAATTATACCAACAATTGTATAGTTGTAGTTGGTTTAATTTCATTAAGTTATTGAAGATAAATAACTTTTTTGCAGAACTGCTTCTTAAAAGAATTAAAATAAATCTTAGAATTTCAAAGTCTATTCCGCCATAAAAATAAAAGTCACGTTCATATTTGTAACATTAATCCAGCGTAGGTAATGGTGGAGGCTGCCACAGATACCAATTTGATTGGATCAATTTGATTTAGAACAATGATTATACGAAAACAATGGCTAGTGTTAAGTGCGATACATATTGAATATATTTTGTACATTGTTCGTATTTCTGGTTTGCGGTTTGGCTAACAAAGTTCAATTGAATGTTTTCGTATAGTAACAATAAGTAATTAAACGTACATTCTATGCAACAAAAAAATATTTATTAAAATTTTACAAAGTTCACAATATCTTTCTTTGCTCTTCTTTAAATAACACTGCACTCAATGACTCACACTAGAATTCCGTGACATAAGTTCAGAGGCACATACAAAGACGAACACATCATCCAGACCTGAACAACCATTTGTCTTTAAACAATTATATATGAAAGTAGTTTTAACTCAAAGTCCCACCAGTAAGAATGGAACTAGTTAAAATTAACTTCTTAATTCTTACTTCGCGAACAATTTTTATTTTCTCTAACTTCACTGCAGAACCCGCATAAAGTTCGGATGCAGGTGATCAGTTCTATAAGACGTCGTATATTACACATGGCCGTAACGAGATACAGTTAGCAACAAAGTTGTTTGAAATATTTCAGTTTATTTAAATGGAAATAATATAGCCGCTATATTAAGGTAGAAATAAAACAGAGTAGGTACTTATAAATTTTAATTTTGTTTATAATATACAAATTTTAAACCCGTCCTTATCTTAATCTCAAACCATCTTATCTCAAACATATAGAAGAACATCGTTCTAATACATAGGTCACACTGAAAATTTCTGGAACTGGCCACTTACATAAACAATATTTAAAAAGTAATTACAATATTTGAAAATGGAACTCTTTAGCTGTAGAATAAAGTTTGTTTCATCTAATAGTCATTTGTTTTTTCACTGTGGCGTCAGTTTAAATAAATAGTATCTGCATTACGATGGAATTAACTCGTGAAAATTTACGCTGTAGGATTTTATACGATTTTAAGTGTAATTTGACAGCTCAGCAGAGCCTCGCTCGGCTTAAAACTGCTTTTGGCGATGAAGCACCAAGCAAGAGGACAATTTATAGCTGGTTTGCAGAATTCAAGCGCGGTCGTGTCAATCTCGTGAAGGTCGCCCGTCCACCGCTGTCAACAACAAAAACGTCGATGCTGTGCGCCATATGATCGAAACAGACAGGCATGTGAACTACCATGAGATTTGGGAATTCTTAGGCATAGACATACAATCAATCTTACACAAACATTTGGCTGTGCGAAAGCTATGTTCAGGGTGGATCCCACACATATTGACTGAAGCTTAAAAAACTGAACGCATCACTTGGTGCAACGCCATGATTACCAGATTCAACGAAGGGGTGTCAAATTTGGTGTGGAAGATAGAACAGGTGACGAAACATGCATTTACAGTTACGACCCCGAAACAAAGCAGCAATCGGTCATTTGGGTCTTTCAAGATGAGCCGAACACCACCAAAGTGCTGCGAAGCAGATGATCGCTTCTTTTTTTTTTTAGAAAAACTGGTCATGTAGCTACTGTGTGTTGGAGAATCGTCATACCGTGAATGCTGATTAGTACACGACCATTTGCTTGCCGGAAGTTATTGACGAACTCCGTATAAACAACCGTAAACGCCGCATAATCTTGCACCATGACAGTACCAGCTCTCACACGGCCAAACAGACAAACGACGTATTGAAGGCGAGAAATGTAGAACTCATGAGCCATCCTCCATACAATCCCGACTTGGCACCTTGTGACTTTTTCTTGTTTCTAAAAATTAAGAACAAATTATTTTAACTAACCAACGATTTTCTTCGCCAGAAGAGGCTGTCGAAGAGTATGAAAAACATGTTTCCGAGGTCACCACAGAGAAGTGGAATAAATGTTATGGAAATTGGTTTATTCGTATGGAAAAGTGTATTGATGCTCACGGAGAATATTTTGAGAAACAATAAATAGATTTTTGGCCATTCATAGTCTGAATTATAACACAATAGTTGTTACAAAAAGAAAACAACTAATAATAACAAATAACGAACGATTCATTTATTCGAACAGAACAGAAGGTACATAAGAGTTTGTAAAAACGAATACATGCATTCATTATAAAAAAGAAATCGCAAAGAATTCGTTCGTGACTCTTGAAAGGCGATTAGGGCCACAAGAATTCAGCCATTCCGGATAAAAAGCTAATATTTTGTTACAACATATATGTATATAGAACGTGGCACCGGTGCATGGCATGTATTGGTAGGTAACCGCTGCCCGTTACTGTCATGTTACAAGTTACAAGATGCATGGGAGAAATTAGTTGATATAGAAGAAGTTCGTTAATTATTTCGTTAATCGTAGAACAGAAATACAAATGTAACTACTTTTTACCACGTCCATACCACTAGACGTATGTGCAGGCTGGACAGCGACGTGATAAGTCGATTTGATTGATGATAGCGATGTGTGGAGCCCGGGTGTAAGCTTTGACGGACATTATACCTATATGTAGGTAGTTCTAGATGATAATTAAGTAGGTATGTATGTAGATAATTGTATAGGTGTGAGTGACTGGTTTGTGTGAAAAGAAGTGCAGAATTTTAAAAAGTTGTAAAACAAATGTTAGTTTCACGCAGATAAGTATAATTAGGAGAGCATAATTGGGTATTTTTAATTTAATCCTGTATACAGAATATAACCTGTCCCCAAGTTTGGAACTGTAGATTCTGTTTATGATTTTGAGTTCATTGACATGTAAATTTTATGATCTTTTTGCTAAAAATACTTTTTTTTTTATTTTTAGCATTTTAGCATCATTTTGATAAATACAAATCTAAAATACTTAACATTTAAGAAAAAACACGTAACATTATATGTCAATTAGTTCACAATCATGAACAAAATCTGTATAATTGAAAATCATTATATTTGGGTACAACTGTTAGAATAGTTTTATAAAGTAAAACTAGATGGCGCTGCCCCATTTTTAAACATGCTAACGTTTGGTTTTGTAAAATATATATAGTTTAAGAATATTTTAATAAAGTGCTTCGCGTTTCCGGGTGAATAGTAGTTTCATTACCCTGGCTCTATCGACTGAGAAAACAAGGTCCTTACGAGTCGGAACGCTTTTTGAGAAAGTATATTGGTACACCTAACTTCTAAATTAGTAAATTGAGTAAAAAGTAGTTCAGTGTTAGTTAACGAATAAAAAGGTAGCCGACATTGTGCTAAGCAAACAAATTAAGAAGACTGTGAAGTGTGAGGCAGTGGAACCAACTGGAGGAGGCAAATTTACAATCTGGTGAATTGGTAAAGTGCAACAAACTGTGAGTACGCTATAATTTGAACCTTAATAACAGTGATAAAATAACTTTGAAAATATATTATTGAAAGTGGACTTGTAAAATTTTAAAGTCCTAGGACTTAGAATAATTCGTGAAAAAACGACAAGACGAGGAATCTATGCCCGATTTTATTTTGACCGTGCTAAGTCCAAAACACTTAACACTTAATATTTCGGCTTAATTCAGACTTAGGAAATTTTTACTTAAAGTTATTGAAGTTGGACTTGTAAAATTTTAAGACATATAAAGTCAAACGAAAATGGAAGCCGACTTTAGACTAATGGACGATTTTATCAACCAAATGGAAAGAGGAAGAAACAATTTTAAAAAATCACCTAAAGATAGAATAACTGAAACATACATCACTGCGAGATTGGAAGGCTTGGAAGAAACAATGCTTAAATTCAATCAGAAGCATGAAGAGATTATATGTGCATACAAAAAGGAGAAATTGGACGAAAGTTATTATGTCAAGAATGATATATTTAATACAGGTTACGAAATTTACTTAACTTACAAGAGCGAGCTTAAGACAGTGTTAAATTCTATAGAGAAATCGTCGTCTATAAGTCGGGAACCGTCTACATCTCACGGAAATAAAGACTCGATCGTCCGATTACCGAAAATATCTATTCCAGTGTTTGGGGGTAGCTATGCAGAATGGACTTCATTTAAGGATCTCTTTACGTCGTTAGTACATAACAATGCTGCTTTAGATGACGTTCAGAGGTTACACTACTTAAAAACTCAAGTAAAAGGAGAAGCAGAACAATTAATAAAGCACATTCCAGTTACACGTGACAATTACCAGAAATGTTGGGAACTATTAAAAAATAGATATAGTAATAAGCGGTTTATGTCAAATTGTATTTTAAAGCGTTTGTTTGCTCAACGTACTATGTCTTTTGAATCGCCTAATGCTCTCAAGGATTTACTTGATACCACAACGGATTGTATGCATGAATTGTCTAATTTAGGTATTCAGGTAGAGGCTTGGGACGTTATTATCATTTATATTGTTAGTATGAAATTGGACGATGAAACGAGAAAGCAATGGGAATTGTACGTTAACAGCTTATCAGTAGAGTTACCTAAATTTAATAATTTTAAGCAATTTTTAGAAGAACGTTTCCGTGCTTTAGAATTCATAGAGTCTTCAAAAAATAAATTTAAGCCAGTAAAACAAACTACTTGTCAGCCTAAATCGTTGCACATCACTTCCAAACCAATTTGTCCTCATTGCGCTGAAAATCATAAACTGTTTTCCTGTAGTAAGTTTGCCAAGCAGGATCTTGGTAGCCGTCAGTCTATAGTTAAGACATTAGGTCTTTGCTATAATTGTTTGGGAACCAATCATACAGGTAAGATGTGTCGTGTACCAATAACGTGTCGTATATGCAAAAGGAAGCATCACACGCTTCTTCACGGTAGAGCCAGTTCGCTTACAGTCGCAACTTCGAAGACTGATGACTCAGAAGAGCCAAACCCGGAATCGTCTTTAAAGACGAATGAAGCCACTAACAATAATATTGTTAGTAATTTTGTGACCGAGCGAATACAGAGCCAAACCTTATTAGCAACAGCTTTGATAAAGGTTGAGTCCAGCAACGGGTCGTCTCAGATATTGAGAGCGTTGTTAGACCAGGGATCGCAAGCGTCTTTTATTTCGGAAGCAGCTGTTCAATACTTATGTTTAAATAAAACAGCATCAAAGACTTGCATTTCAGGTTTAGGTGGCGGTCAAAGTGACTTAACCTCAAAATATGTGGTTATGGTAAACATTCAGTCCCTTCATGACCCCACATTAAGATTAGAGGTAAAGGCTCATGTATTACGGAAGGTAACTTCAGTGTTGCCGGAGAGAAAATTTCACTTACCTAACTGGGAAGACATAGGTCGGATTAGGTTGGCAGATCCTCAATACAATTCACCCAATAGGATCGATATTTTATTAGGGGCCGAGGTATATTGTAAGATCCTGAAAAAGGGAGTACTGAAACACCCTACTGGTTCTATGATTGCGCAGGATACTTACCTCGGATGGGTATTGTCAGGATTAGTAAATGATGGCAACATTATTGAACCCAAATGTCATAATGTTATTGTAAATATGCATATTCAACTCGACGATCACGATCTCTTTAAACGTTTTTGGGAGATAGAATCCGAACCTAACTTGGAACGCGGAAAAGTCTTGACTCCTGAGGAGCAAGAATGCGAAAACCATTTTGCCGCTACTAAAAGTAGAGACGAAGATGGTCGCTATGTAGTCGAATTGCCTTTCCGACCCAAGATGAATTCAAAAAATAGTTATGGAGATACAAGAACAATCGCAGTAAAGAGATTGTTTAGTCTGGAAAGGAGATTGTCAAAAAAATTAGAAGGAAAAAAGGATTATGCATAAGTATTAAAGGAATACTTTACTCTAGGTCATATGGAAGAAATAAAAGAAAATGTAGAAGAAACAGGGGAAAAGGTATGGTTACCGCATCATGCAGTTTTGAGACCGGATAAAAGTACGACTAAAACAAGAGTTGTGTTTAACGCTTCAGATCTAAGCGCTAATGGTGTGTCTTTAAATGACACTTTGATGATCGGGCCAACTTTGCAGCCGGAACTGCGACATATCATAATGCGATGGCGAATGCATCCTATCTGTCTTACTGCTGATATCATAAAAATGTACAGACAAGTAAGGATAGCTGGAAAGCATGTTGACTATCAGAGAATAGTTTGGCGTGAAGAGACTGACTCAGATATCAAGGATTACAGATTATTGAGGGTAACCTTTGGTATATCTTGCGCACCATACTTAGCTGTAAAGGCTATGCATCAACTTAGCATTGATGAAGGTCATAATTTTCCCTTAGCTTCGGATAGAGTCAGAACGGACTTCTACATGGATGACCTCATAACAGGTTGTCAAACTGAAATAGAAGCGATTAAAGTATATAAAGAAATGAATGAATTAATGAAGAAGGGAGGATTTCATTTACAGAAATGGTCTAGTAATAGAAAATTGTGGCAAGAAGATAACGGAAAGGATATGGAGATCAGAGAAGATAATACTGTAAAAATTTTGGGTCTGACTTGGAATCGTTTTACAGATGAATTTGAATACACAGTTACGTTATCTTCTGAAATTGCACCTGAAACTAAACGAGAAATTATATCGAAAATCAGTCGTTTATATGATCCTCTTGGGTGGCTTGCTCCATGTATTGTTACCGCGAAGATATTTATCCAAAAAATGTGGTTAACGGGATTTGATTGGGACGATCGATTACCAATTGCCCTCTTGAATGAATGGGAACTCTACCGAGATGAATTAAATAAGTTGGTAAATTTTCATTTACCTAGATGGGTTCAGACGTCGGAGAATGATACTATTGTGGAGCTGCATGGCTTTAGCGACGCTTCTAGTGTAGCTTACGCCGCAGTAGTGTATATCAGATGTATTAAGTTAGACGGCCGAGTTGAATCCCGTCTCGTCACAGCAAAAACTAAGGTCGCTCCTATTAAACAAATCTCGATACCTAGACTTGAATTGTGTGGAGCTGTTCTAGTCACAAAGCTGCTGGTTGAAGTGGCAAAGGCCTTAAACATTCATAAATCTAGATTACATGCTTGGACGGATTCGACGATTGTTTTGGCTTGGCTAAGCGATCATCCCAGTCGATGGAAGACCTTTGTGGCTAATCGGACTTCGGAAATTCTTATGCATCTAGATTCGTCACAATGGTCGTATGTAAGTACCAAAGATAATCCCGCTGACTATGCATCGAGGGGTATCAAACCAGCTGCATTGTTGGATAATCAGTTGTGGAAGTGCGGTCCAAGCTGGTTGATTAAAAATGTCATTAAATATGAAAAACCTGCTTCCATATACACTAGAACTGAACTAGAAGTAAGGGCTACTAAAGTACACGCAGCTGCGATGACGGACTCAAGTACGGACTTGTCGACTCGATTTTCATCCTTAACAAAATATATACGCGTAATCGCGTTCTGTCGAAGATTTCTGCGGCTCAAATCTCCCAAAATGAGAGTAAAGAATTCGCCTTACCTGACAGCGAAAGAGATCCAGGATGCTCTTGACTGTTGCATTCGACATCACCAATCTGATGTATTCGCAGTAGAAATGGCAAGTCTTACTAGAACTAAAAATATAAGTAAAAAGAGCAGACTGTCGATGCTCAATCCATGCCTGGACAATTTTGGAATAATGAGAGTCGGGGGTCGTATGGAGAAGTCGAACTTATCAGATTCAAGTAAGCATCCCATTATAATAGATGGCGCCTCTCATTTGGCAAAGCTTATAGTAGCTGATGCCCATAATAAAACAATGCATGGTGGTCAACAATTAACTTGTACTTATGTAAGAAGTAGCTATTGGGTGACCAAATTAAAAAATATAGTCAAAGGTCACATTCACCATTGTGTCCCATGCATTCGACATGCTGCTACTTTTCAGACTCCTTTGATGGGTCAATTGCCTTCATGTCGTGTCACTCCTAGCAAACCGTTTTCAAATGCAGGCGTTGATTATGCAGGCCCTATAAACATACGTGTTTCCAAAGGTAGAGGCCAAAGGTCTTACAAAGGCTATATTTGCCTTTTCATTTGTATGGCCACCCGAGCCGTTCATATCGAGGCTGTTTCAAATCTAACTACGGAAGGCTTCTTAGCTGCATTTAAACGTTTTGTAGCACGCAGGGGTCGATGTAATCATTTATGGAGTGACAACGGAACAAATTTTGTAGGGGCTTCGCGAGAACTGAAAAAACTATTTGCAAATGAAAAATCTACTCTTGCCTCTGATATTGCGTCGGCGCTAGCTACTAACAACACCGAATGGCATTTTATTCCTCCACATGCTCCAAACTTTGGTGGATTATGGGAGGCAGGAATAAAAAGTATAAAGCATCATATGCGTAGAGTAATAGGTGACTCTACTCTTACATATGAAGAACTAGCCACGGTACTGGCTCAAATTGAGGCATGTCTCAATTCGAGGCCACTGTCAAATGGTAGTTCTGACCCTGACGATTGTGTCCCTTTAACGCCAGGCCACTTCTTAGTGAGCGAACCCTTGGTATTAGCACCTGATCATAATTTAGCACATAATTTAGTAAGTAATTTGAGACGTTGGCAACTAACACAGCGCATGGTTCAGATTTTTTGGAAGCGATGGTCGCAAGAGTATTTAACTCAGTTTTTTCAAAGATATAAATGGAAGACTAAAACACCAGAATTAAAAAAGGGTGACATGGTTTTAGTCAAGGATGAGAATTTACCTCCAGCTAAGTGGCTTTACGGTATAGTGGTAGATGTTCATCCGGGTAGCGATAAAGTCACTCGTGTAGTTACACTTCGCTATAAAAATTCAACGATTCAACGTCCAACTTCTAAGCTATGTCTCTTGCCTATTGATGTGAATGAAACCTAAATTGTTATTTTAAATAGGTTTAAGGTTATTGGGGGTTATATTAACGTAAATCTAAGAGTTGTTGTTCAGTATTAAAGTTAATTATTAAGCTGGTTGATGTTATTAATAAGGATTTTCTTTGTTTCTTATGTTATTTAAACTTGTAAAACTAGCGGTAAAGAATGTTAATTCATTAATTACTTAGAAAAATATTTAACAATGTTTTTTTTCATCTGAATAATTTTTATCTTAGGAGGTGTATTGCATGATTTTCTTTAATTTTACCTACAGTCCACATATGCAATACATTGTAGCAATAAGTATTAACGACTAGTGTTTCATATAAAACTATTGTTACTTTAAGTTTTTTTTCATTCTTCATGATAGTATGTCTAAAATAATTTAAATAAATGTGTGGTTTGAAGGACTAGTTAGTCCTTGGCGGGCGGTATGTATAATTGAAAATCATTATATTTGGGTACAACTGTTAGAATAGTTTTATAAAGTAAAACTAGATGGCGCTGCCCCATTTTTAAACATGCTAACGTTTGGTTTTGTAAAATATATATAGTTTAAGAATATTTTAATAAAGTGCTTCGCGTTTCCGGGTAAATAGTAGTTTCATTACCCTGGCTCTATCGACTGAGAAAACAAAATCCAAGGTTCCATGTCTCCTCATTCTATGTGTGTAAAAGGTCATTCTTTCATTTTGTGGTAAGTACCATACATATTCACGTCATTTCCATATACAATTATAATTAGTAAATTACATAATTAAGTAAAAGGCGAGCTACCAGGAAAACTGTATTTTTTGCGCCGCCCTTAATTTATTCAGTGCATGTGTCCAATTTTGCAGTGGGAACGAAATAAACTTCGTTAGCATGTAATTAACAGCCTAAGGGCAGTTGTACACGATCCGATCTGAAGTCGAATACATCGGTGGGGTAAGTTAGATTGAATGTAATTGTATTGTGCGTGTATATAGTATATAATATGAGAAGGTTAACGGAAGAATAAAGAAAAGCAAAGATTGGATATATGAGCGTTATAATAACAGAAAGAACATATACAGAAAGAAATTAGGCACATTAAAGTTATTACGACACTAGCACTAAGTAGAAGAAAAACAATTAAACGTTCCCGAATTAATTTAGCGTAAGCGGGTAGCTGAGAAGCGTTACAAGTTTTGGCGTCCCAAAGGCTGGCCTGGCCAGTGGCCAGGCAACGACCGTTCAGTGCGTAGGCGCAGCGTCCCGTTATGTTGAGCGGTTGCATTGTACGCGCCCGCATCCGTTCTCCGTCAAAACAATAAACATTCTCGGATCAATCGCGCCATATAATCATCGTTTCTCATATATGTACAGATCTTGCACGAAAACGTTGGCCATCTGGAATATTCGGGTATCTTCACCAAACGTCGAATTAATTATTATTTATGATTATTATTATTTCGTTATTATTATTTATAATTATATCATTATTTATTTATTATTTATATAGATCTACTAATACCCCCAAAATATTTTTTTCAATACACAATATATTATATACGTATATATTTGTTTTCGTCAACTGTGACCGACTTCATTTTAATTACCTTTTTATATTTAAATTTCAAAAAGGTATCCTGTCAATGTTATGATGATGGATGTCAAAATCATTCACTAACGCCTTAAAAAGCCACATTATTATCCACTACAGTCAACTATAAGAGTCGCCTTCATAAAAACGCAGAAGAATTCAAGACGAGGAAAACATATATGTATCTACTTAAATAAACAAGCCGGTGAAATTATGTTTAATATAAATCTTTATTTTTTAATTGAACGAACAAAATACGTCTGAGAAAAACAATATTAACAAGATATAATAACGAATTCGTGATGCAACTAGTCTTTCTATTCTTAAAATTGTAAGAGCTCATGACGACAACTCGAATTCATCAGAAACTCAAAAACAAAATAGACCGAAAAAAAAAATAATATTGGATCTTGACGATTTTGACTATTGTGTTGTAAGAAGAATGGTGTATAATTTTCATTTGAGGTTTAAGCAAGTGCCGACACTCAAGTTTTAAAACTGAAACTAATAGAAGCCACAAATTTCAAAGGATGCGTCAGTTGGATTTTCGGTTCACTAAAACTAACAACAACAGGAAAGCTTTGATGGAAAAGGATGATGTATGATTGAAACGGATAAAATTCTTAGATGGTATCAGAGTCGTTATCGATGGTAGCTGCTCCGACACCATGTCTATTAACGCTGGCGTCCCGCATGGCTCCGTGCTGTCCCCGACACTGTTCCTTCTGCATATCAACGATCTGTTGCAAATTGGTGACATACGTTGCTGTGCAGTTGACAGCACTGGAGACGCCTTGTACAGGGGCCGCGCCAACATACCTCGGGTCGAAAGTGGAAGAGTCTCGTCTGGCTTGTGTCTGAAATCGAAGACGCTTTAGATCTAGTCTCGATTTGGGGTTCTCAAAACCTAGTGGATTTTAAACACCAGTAAGATGCAACACATGCAACCACACATCTAACGTCTAGGCCCACGAAACGGGCACAGCTAATTAGAAATAATGCAGGAATTAAACCGGAACATGAGTAACTGCCTTAACCAATTCTGCCTGCCATGTCCTCCACGCTGTGGCCTAATTTACCGTATTGTCTCGTACGGACACTGAAAAAAATATGGAATTATTAGAGACGGGAAATTTTTATTACATCGGTGTCATATTTAAAAAAAAAAGTACGTATTAGATTTTTGTGCGGAATGCGCGTATTGATTAGTTACTTTGTTCATAAATAGTGTTCGTAGTTTTTGTTCTTTAGCTTACTCACATTAGTATATATTATATTGTTAAATAAACACGAACGAAGTTTTATTTAAGTTTATTTATCTTTCTTGTTCGTTCATATACTTTATATTATTAATCATAATATTTGTCAGCCATGACATTTCTAATGTTTATTATTATTGTTCAACAAAAACACTTGAGAAGAAAATGTTATTTTAAAAGTACTATAATAAGTGTACCTACATAGTGAAGACATGAAGATAAATAAAATATTAAAGGAAAGAGTGAATACTTATTTGTGCTCCTCAGTAATGTAAATTCTAAGCTCTACTTTTAGAGTCTATAATACTATAAATTCTATTATAGAGTCTATAATACTATAAACTCTCTAAGATACCGTACAATCAAGTGATGGAGATATATAGCTGGAATCTTCCAGCATATTTTATGGATTGAAGAAGTTCGTCAGTAATAGTTGCATGAGAAGTAGACACTACAAAGTACCTTGCCACCAGTCTGTCTGTCCACAACTGCATACAGCTGTCTCTCCCAAGAATCGCCATTAAATACGGTCTTCTGCTCCTATCATGCAGCCACTACCTGTGACTTTCTTCAAGTGGTCTGTCCACGTGGTGGAGGGCGGTTACATTTCACGGCACGTGGTCTCCTTTCGAAGTGGATACAGCAAAAATAATTTACAAAGTGACAAATTCATTAAAAACATAGACCTTTACAAAATATTTACACAATTATGACAGACACTGAAAACATGGCATTTCGCCTGCTCCCTTGACGCCGTCTCGCGAAACTTTTGACAATTCACGTAAATTACAATTAAACGTAATCTCTAGTAGACGGCGAAATATTACACTAAATATGCTGAGGATGTTTTCCTTTTACATTTTACATTTAACACGGTTTTTAGTAAGAGCTTTTAGTTGCCACGTGGCCGCCGTGTTTTACGACTAACGGGGAATCTAATGCGATTAGAAAAGATAATATTTTCTAGACATTCATATTATTTTCGAGAAATTTTCCATTCCGATAAATAAGTACTTATAAATTATAAGTACTAAAGTTTTATTGAAATCATTATAGATATTCGCAAATGAACAATCATTTGTTTTGATTATTAGTCGAACAAAACCAAAGAAGGAATGGAAAAATGCTAACGGTTTTATATGAATAAAATTTCAGTAGTTGTTATTATAATATGAATCTGAAAAAATGTTGCAAATTATGTCATGTTTATTTTAATTATTTCGCTACAAAACCTTTCATCGTTTGGTCAAATAATTGCCAAGGGATTTTTTGTCAAGGTACTGTATTTATAGCAATTAAACAACTTTTAACGGTTTAAATCGCGTATATTTGACATTATTTATATCCCGACGTTTCGAACACTTTGCAGTGGACGTGGTCACGGGGTGACTAATTGATTTTATTTGTCACTTGAGTTATTAAGAAATTATTACTACCGTCTGAAATTTTTATGAACTACCGTCTGAAATTTTTTAATCATAACATTCCCTATGCACGCAGTATTCGCTCACGGTGTCCAGAGGTCTTGCAGTATGGCGTTGGCCTTGTGATTTAATTAATTTAATGACTGGATCCCAAGCCGGTGGTACTTGCCAACCATCTTCTCTATTGAAATTTTGGTGTTTCTTGATTTCAATAGCCTCGCGTAACATTCTTGGCATGTACCGGGTCTCTCTAGCGAGGATTTGTGGGTTATCAAATCGAATGTAATGGTTGGGTTTGTCCAGAACATGTTCACAAACTGCAGACTTGGTCGAGCGTCTGTCTGACGCTCGACCAACACCCAAAACAAGAAACACCCAAATTTCTATAGAGAAGATGGTTTGCAAGTACCACCGGCTTGGGATCCAGTCATTAAATTAAGAGCGAATACTGCGTGCATAGGGAATGTTATGATTAAAAAATTTCAGACGGTAGTTCATAAAAATTTCAGACGGTAGTAATAATTTCTTAATAACTCAAGTGACAAATAAAATCAATTAGTCACCCCGTGACCACGTCCACTGCAAAGTGCTCGAAACGTCGGGATATAAATAATGTTAAATATACGCGATTTAAACCGTTCAAAGTTGTTTAATTGCTATGTATAGTAATCGCGAAAACCTAAGGTACTGTATTATGAATTGTAATTCAGAAATAGACTTTATTTAGTATATTCGTTAATATTTAGTATAGTATAGTATAATATTTGGTTTAGTATTGCTTTTATACACCCTCATTAATCCATTTAAATAGACTTTACTTAGTATATACTTGGAAACGATGACTTGCTTTTATACACCCTCATTAAGTCATTTAAATAGACTTTATTTAGTATATATCTGGAAACGATGACTTGCTTTTATACACCCTCATTAAGTCATTTAAATAGACTTTATTTAGTATATATCTGGAAATGATGACTTGCTTTTATACACCCTCATTAAGTCATTTAAATAGACTTTACTTAGTATATACCTGGAAACGATGACTTGCTTTTATACGCCTTCATTAAGCCATTTAAATAGACTTTATTTAGTATATATCTGGAAACGATGACTTGCTTTTATACACCCTCATTAAGTCATTTAAATAGACTTTATTTAGTATATATCTGGAAATGATGACTTGCTTTTATACACCCTCATTAAGTCATTTAAATAGACTTTACTTAGTATATACCTGGAAACGATGACTTGCTTTTATACACCTTCATTAATCCATTTAAATAGACTTTATTTAGTATATACCTGGAAACGATGACTTGCTTTTATACGCCTTCATTAAGCCATTTAAATAGACTTTATTTAGTATATACCTGGAAACGATGACTTGCTTTTATACACCTTCATGAAGCCATTTAAATAGACTTTATTTAGTATATACCTGGAAAGGATGACTTGCTTTTATACACCTTCATTAAGCCATTTAAATAGACTTTATTTAATATATACCTGGAAACGATGACTTGCATTTATACGCCTTCATTAAGCCATTTAAAGTAAAATCTCATCTTTTACAAAAACGGCACCTCAATACAAGGAGGATTGACGCGGATTCCGCGAGGGACTGCAAGGCATTATCCTCTGAGTCGAACGAGCCACCCTATTTCTGTAAATCCATGTAAGAGCTAGGCACAAATACTTGTTCAATATGCTACTTGAAGATACTATTGTGAACGATAAATGGGGGATTTGCCTTTTTGTCTGGGAACGGTGCGATCCCTTGTAAACGAGTCTTTTAGATCTTTTAGTTGTTTTTCCCTTTTTCTACTCTGTGTAATTCGATTGCCTTTTTGCAATGGGTCATTTGTCTAAAGATTTAGGACAGACAAAGTCTTCTTATTTGTCTTAATATCTTTAATATCTTACCATTTTAATATCTTTCGCGGAAAATCTTACATTCTAATCTAACAGTAATTATCGAATATGATACTAATTGTAAGTTAAAAACAGTATAGGGATTAAAATTTATTAAAAAATTAAAACTTTAAATGGAATAAACATAACAAGGTGATATTCCTAAATTTAAGAGGCTCTATACTCATAAAGATATTTTTTGAAGATGTGTAAGAAACAGGACAAATATCTGCATGGCTATTAAATTTAAAAATATAAAAATTTCAATCGGAAACCGGTGAAATCGTTGATTGCAGCGATTAACAAATTTAAAGCTTGCGATCTACCGTCGAATACGTCCGTGGACATTGTTAATGTAGTGTGTAGCAGCCTTTCCGAATGTGAAGATCAAATGTGGGTAGTTGATAAAACTCCTCGCAGCTTCCATCCTAGACTACCCGTATCTTCAGTCAACTCGTGACCACGGGTGGTGTAACCCGTGCCGAAATGTAGTGTAGAAATAGAAGGTAAACTTAAAGATAACGTAAAGATCTTTAATTTTTCGCGTTCAGAGCCGATTTACAATATACTCGTTGAACTGTTATATTATAAAGTCTGTGTAATACGTGTAGAATATTTATGGCATTTGGTATAAATTATTCTCCTGTTCTGTTTTTCTCTCTTCCTATCGTCGTTAGCCTATAAGTCATTTTGAACGTAAAAAATAAAACAAATAATTTGAAGTCGCTGTTGTTAACAAAATAAATAATTTATTTCATTAACATTATTAAGATGACTGAGTTATACAGTGTGTAGTTCGCAGACTACATTGATTGATCTACGTTGCCATAGTTTCACTTACGGCGGCGTTTGATCAAAACATAAATATTTTATATAGTTTATATATAAATACTCAAGACTTTTGATTGATTTAATTTAAGTAATTCTTTTTCTAGTATTTTGCCACGCTTCTAAATCCCGATTACTAATCCTCTAAAAGTCATTTGTGAGCCAAGTTGAGATTGCAGATATTAATTAGGACGAGTTTCTAGGTAACCCGTTTGCTTGTTTGATTTATATGTCTTATTTTGACTCTATAAAAAAGTAACTGTCAAAAGAACAAACGTAACTATTGGCTAAACGAGCACTCGACCACATACAATCTCTTTTTTAGGTCTTTATCATTTCATAGGCAGCGCTAACCGCAAATGCAACATTGTGTAACAAATCTGATCTTTTAGTTGGAGTAACGAGTGTAAACCTTAAATCAATGTGATAGCTCGTTTTCAGACGCAAAAAAGTTTGTAATCGTGAAGACGCTAGTTTATCCTGTCTTTTATTTACGTATTATAGCTTTTTTATTTGTTAAACTAAATTGTTCGACTACTGAACTCACTGTCAGATAACAATCTGATTTCTCTTAAAAATATTAAGCTATATAATTTTCAATATAATTTCATATTTATTATTGTCACATTATTCATTTTTTTTTAAATTAAGTATTTGCACACTTATGCAAAATCATAAAGATACCGTTATAAAGATAAAATGTCCTCCCGCAGACATTAAGAGATCCTAATACGAGATACCGTTAAAAGCCCTAATCAATTATGTGATAAGATCGGCCGAATTGACCCGTATAAGAGTGTATAAATAGGTATATGCTATCTACTTACTGCTTGTATTCGGTGAAACTGAATACTGTGTCCAAATGTCCTTTATGTACTGAAAATACATAGCACAAATTTTATATGCTCCCCTAATTACTATTAATCTTATACTTGTGTTGGAAAAACGGATAAGTCACTCATTGAGCTTAAGATCTGAAATTTGAGAATCGCCAAAGAACTAAAGTGACCGACATACCTCACAGAATTAGCATGTTGAAGTGGCAATGGACAGGACATATTTGACACAGGACCAACAACTGATGGGCAAGGGCGTAGCCAGAATTTGGTCCAGGGTGGAGCGAGACAAACAATTTTATCCAGGGTGGAGCGAAACAAACAATTTTATCCAGGGTGGAGCAAAGCAAAGAATTTTCTTATAATTTACATAGAGATGGTGTAATACAGAAAGTCTGTTACTTATTGTTCCCCATGCCATGGGTACAAGCACCCCAACCTGCCCCACCGTGGCTACGCCCATGCCGTCGGCGTAGACTTGTCCTCGAATGGAGGCCACGTACCCGGGTGTGCAGTGAGGGACGCGCTCCGATCAGGTGGACACATGAGTTGAAGAAGTTCTGATAATATGGAAATGATACACATTGAGTATTTTGATCAAAATACACCACAGGTTCTGTACTTTGATCCTCCAGACTAGCACTAAGGATAGTTTCTTGTTTGGAAAATCGTAGTTATAACTTATTTGAAATAGTTTTTGATTTAGTCAGATGAGTTCCCGCAGCGTTAATATTGCGGCTATATTTTTTGAAATAAAGTTTAAAGTCGATGGCCAGAAGGTGGTGCTAGTTGGAACGCGGTAGTGCCCAACAATAATGTGTATCTTTTAAATTTTAAAATTTTGAAAAGTCATACAATCAGTTTTAAAATCTGTTGTTCAGTAGAAACTCAGTGTTACGTGTCAAGGATCACACTCACTCACGATCACACGAATGTGAGTCGAGTATAGATATCCGTAGGCTATCATCGATCATCACCGCTTTATAAATTGTGACTAACTCGGCGGTGAGAGAAAAACTCGTAAGGAAACCCGCATTTACCAGAAATTAAAAAAAGTCTGGAGTATGTGTATCCGCTAATCCGCGCTGGGTCTGGGTGGTGCCCTGCAGTGGGAGATTAAGGGCTATTACAACTACCAAGTACATAGAACTTTTTCAACATTGATGCTAACTTAACGGAACAACTTGAACTATTCCAATACTTATATCGTTTACAGAATATTATTAATTCCATTTGTAGTTAAAAAGCTAAGTGGGATGGTATACTGTACTCGTATCTGTTTAAAAGTTACTCATTTGGTATTACTTAGTAGCTATTTAAGCATTTAGTAATTTAGTACTGAAGCAGATTGTATGGAACGAAGAAATCTTTTAATGTAACTACCTGAAACTAGCCATTGCCCGTGGTTTTTCCAGTACAAAATTAGGATTAAAAATTATTTATTAGTATGTCTTAATTCATTCCACGAATTACAACTAATGCCAAATTTAGTATCTATGTATTGATTTGAGTTAACAAAGCAAATAAATCAACTTTTTCACTTATAGAATTCGTTAGGACTAGTTAGGATTAGGATTTCGCCCAGAAATGTTTTTATTCATAACTACTCTATGTATACTGTTTGGCAAACGTATTCGTATGAAACATCCTTTTTAGTCAACTTAAAGCGACTTTTTCTGAGTGACAAAACGTGAAGGGCATACGAAGTATCTGAAATAGAGGATCTATGTGAAGTTTTTTTTGGAATTTAGATAATTTTCAGTAAATAAATTATCTTACTTTTGCGATGTGAGTTCAAAGGCGACTCTTGTAGGTTTTAGTATGGGGGATAGACGATCAAGAAAATTTATCGGAATTTTCAGTTTTCAGTAAATAATTGACAGATCTTTCGCTCTTCTAATAGTGTGTTATATCATTAATATGTATTTTTATACAGACGGGCCGATACATGAGTACATCCGTGTGCGTGTGTGCAAGAAAGCGTGTTTGTATGTGAGTACAATAAATTATAATATTGATAATAAGAAGATCATAAACTCTTGCTCAGAAAAGAACTAACAGTTAAAATAAGGTCAAATACAATATGTAAGTACGAGTATATAAAATTCAAATTTCTGCATATGTAGGTAAATGTAACCAGAAAAAGAACATTTAAAATTCAAAGTCTCGTTTGCAAAAAAAGGCAATGGAACATCAAACAAAAACACCAAATTACCCTAATTCAATAATGTAGGCACAAAATCAGAGACGCAGGGTCGACACCCGTACTAACTCAATAATAAAGGGTCGAAGGCATGAAGGCCTGACGTGAAAGTAAAAGGCTATCAAGTACTTTAAATCACATGTGCGACTTGGTAACCTTTCATACTATGACAGACCTAAATCGAGCAAATGAAGCCGCTCCGCTTAGTATCACACTGCCTGTATAAGTGTCACATCATTATTAGTCCGAGAAATCGAATGTGAACGGACATGTAAGTGATAACAAAGCAGCTACCATAAGCTTTGAGGAGATCCTGAGCAGCTACCATAAGCTTTGAAGCGGCTTTTTAAGGAGGTGTGGATACACCTCCTCAAAAAGAGTGGACTCGCTAACCCGCTTGACCAGCGTGACCTTTCGAGGCCATATATTCCTCATAATACATGAGGAGGAGGCCAGTGTTCATCAGTAGGCGATAAAAGGGCTGGTTACGGTTACTTTTACTGTATTTCGATGAGCGAGCTTCAGCGCTTGGAAAATTCGTCCATTTTGCCATAAGTTAGAATGGCTTTACGGTGATAGCCTAGGGGTATCTATACTCAACTCATATTCATGCAATCGTGAGCTCAAATCGTCGGGTCGTACCATAAGTTTCTAATTACCTAAGTATGGTTTTATAAAAGTTGTCATTAGCTCGGCGAAATATCGTGGGGAAACCCGTATGCTCGAGATATAAAAAAAATCTGTAGTGTGTGTATTCATTAATCCGCATTGGGCCCGCGTGGTGGATTATGGCCCGAAACCACCCAGTGCTTTACTGGGCAAGGCAGTGAGACGTTACAGACTGATACAATTAGGACGGATCTGCACCAGATACATGCAGTAACCAATCTAACATAAATAGTTATATAGTTTTCTTTGTCGAAAACGGGAGCCAGTTCGTTCCATTTAGTGTAGACAGTTTATAATTTACATGGCAAGTTAAACATTGTGTACATCACGCGTAAAACTTTACGTCAACACTTTTTCGCCTATTTCTCATTGGAGATTTATTGGAAGCTTGGAGCCGCCGTTTATTTGTTTATGGCTCGTGTAGGACAACAAAATAAATGTACTACACGAGATTGTAACTGTGCTCCGGATTTATATGGCTTTGTGTTAATGTAATGCAGCGCTTGTATGATATACGAGACCACACATTCGTTTTCATGTGTCATGTTATTTGTTATTAACGTTTTGTAGGAATTTTCATCTGTATGAAATATTTTAGTGTTCATTATTTATAAAATATATCGTTAAGAGTCAATGTATTCTGATTGCAATTAATTTTTTGATTTGATATTTTTGTTCTTAGTTACTTTTTCGGTTTACTTTGGTATTACCATTGTTGGGTATAGCAGCGGAGATATATTGCATTTTTGTTTTGTTAGAATGTGTAAACACGCTATTAATATAAAAATAAAAATAAAATAAAAATATCAACTGTGAATAGCTGTCACCTGTCAACCTTAAACTGTCTCTCTGTTATAACCGCTTGTGCCGTTGGTAAATGAGAGATTATAAATCAAGTCTATAATCAGTTATCTTAGTCCGTATTACAAATATTCCAACATGTTTAACCAAAGATGGCAAAGAATTCCACAAGGCATTAAGTCCACATTCTGTATAAATTTAGTGTAGTATAGTCGAAATAAAATAAATCTTTGGCTCGTCTCATTCAGCCATTACCGACAAACTTCTATAAGCTATTGAACAATTTTTTTTCTGCTAAATCAAAATACTGGCAATAATTATTAGAATTCGTCTAATTTATAGAAAAATGGTACTAGATGAGACTTTATCTAGTCTATTCGCGATATGTGCCAATATCAGTCAAGAATGATGAACATTGACACGTTCTCGGATCCGACGGTTACGGTTGGCAGACTTCTAAGAAATTGATTTATAAAAAGGTTTGAGCAGGATTGGATAAAGAGGTAGGAGGACATTTTCTCGTGTATAATATCCCTTCTTTTTTCTTGGAGAAGACCGCGCAGCTTCGGAGGGGAGATGGGATGGTGAGTAGGAATATTTTTATCATAAATAACGTCATGTTCAACGGGCCACACTAGGATTCCCTGTGTTGTGGGTTCAGAGACACATACCAAGATGAACACCCTATCCTGAACAAACGTTTGTCTGTAAAAAAAATAACAAATTGACCGAAAATCGAACAAGGGACCTCTTGCGCAGCAAGAGGATCACTACCAACTAGGCTAATCGGTCGTCAGATGTCTTCTGTCTTCTCTGGACGTACACTTTTCTCAGAAGTTAAATACCAGATTTACACATCAAAATTTTAACAGTATGTAACGATACATTTAAAAAAATTGAAATAATTTGGAATTTCAGTATTAATCTTGGAACATTCTTATTACGTAGTACTTAAATTTCAAATTTGACTTTTTAATGAATTCCTCCTCATCTGCTTCACCCCCCTTAGGAGTTGCCTACCAGGTTTCTTTGATGAGAACGTATGATGTGTCATTTAGTCTTTTCCCATATCGATGGCCTTGTTGATAGACTTGGTAATGAACTTATTCGTATCTGTGAATAGAATTCCGAATAAAAGTTCTTAAAATACACATGGTAGAGGGTGTGTGGTTCTACGAAATCATTAAAATAGGAAATACTCCGAACTGAAGTATGATAATATCTATTCCATTACCCTAACCCCGCACAGAATTCAAAAGAAATATAGTAGGAAGATGAAAAATAGAAGAAAAACAGACGGACGCCACGTATTGTAAACGAAACAACTGTACGCATGACCACTATGTCTTGAAATTTCACACAACTCTTATTTCAATGGGATTGAGTCTTTATTTTGTTGTTGGCAGGTCAAGATTTTTTGGTTGGATCGACGGACGTCCGGTCTGCTGGATGCTCGGCTGCGAAGTCAATTAACAAAGTGTGAAATATGCAAATGGAGCGGATGATCCTTTTTCTCCTTCGCATTAGTGTTGCGTTCCATGCAAGGAGCATGAAAGGCTTTTACTACCTTTGCAAGTATTTATGTTAGAGTTGTTTGGATGCTAGACCTTTGTGTTTTTGGTTCCAGTTGAACTAACGAGAATATTTTGATGTACGTAACACTAACTCAGGGACTTTAGTAGTCTTATTCGTAACTAGCACTGGTCGCGCGGAGACATTAGAGTAGTTTTCGTTAGCCTGATTCCCGTGGGAACTTTATAATTGATATGAATAAAAAGTATAATTTTATTATGTAGAATCAATCTCACATGGAAGTATGTGGTCATAGCCGCCTATGGACACCTTGACACCATAGGTATCATAAATGTAATTCAGCATATAACTGTGCCAAGTTTTATCTAAAATGTTTTTGTGTGATGCGCGTTCAGACAGACAGACAAAAATTCCAAAAAAATGTTGTTTATGCGGTCTGTGTCATTCGTACTTTAATCTGAAACGCATTTTTCAAATATTAAATGTACAGGCACAACTATACATATAATAAACCGATTTCATTATATGTATACATAACAGGCTATAGATAAAGCATGATTAACATGCTTGTACCATACCATGGTAAGCATGTTTCGAGTATGGGTGCATGAAATAAAATGAACTTTGAATATGAAATGACATATTCACCGTTTATTCTTGACGGGCGACTCGTTTTTCGCAGAATAGTTCCGCACTGCAGGTGATCTTGCGAAATAATCCAAACACTGATCATTGTGATATGATTGATCATGATTTGCCACTCATTTAGTATTTATTGCCGCTCGATTAAATACAAGTCTTTCTAATAATTTATAAATAGATAAATCTAAATAACTTCTATTTTCTAAATAATTTCTATAATTTCTAAATAACTTTCTTTTTTTAAAAGTAATACTCATATTTAAAAGGTTTACAAACTTTGGTCTAAAATAAATAAAAGATAATAACAGAAAATCCTGTGGCTTCCAAGAAATCGACGAATAAAGCCTTTAAATAGCAATTTAATTGCATTGTTATTCATAATAAAATGAATTCGTATTTATCTAAATTTCGTTTGAAATTTGTATATTAGTGTCAAAACCAGGAAATAATAATATTATAGTCCATGGTATTTATTTTCCATTGACATTCGGGAGTTTGTGAGCTTAGATCTCGATCCGTACCAATTGACGCTCTGCTAAAGCATGGATTTTCCAATTACGACTTATTCGAGAGTGACGTAAAACTTTGTGAGAAAACCCGCGTGTTTAGGAATTAAACAAAATCTGCGGTTACTATGGGACAGCCTATATAGAGACATATGTAGAGACATGGCAGTGGAGAGCCACTGCTGGAGAGACATGGGCTGGTGGTATGGTATATTGATAGTCTGTTTCTGTATCATGTACCTAAATTCATAGGAATTTTCTATTATTATTATAAGGAAGTATTGAATACGTAAAGTAGTAAAGATGTGATTGCAAATTAGGTTTTTGCTTTTCCCACAATATGTCACAATACGTTAATTCACTAAAAATTAAGCTCAATTAGAGCTAGACAAATAAATCCAAACTGCATTTGCATTATTACTGATAATAATGAACGCCTAATACGTCATGCTCCCAATTAACAATAAGACTTCATTTACATTCAGTAGTGTTGTCGAGAATTGTAGTAGTTACAGCACAATATAGGAAACAAACGGTGTACTATTTGTTAGTATGAATGATATCCGAAAAGACAATCACACATACAAATACGGTGCGGAGGCGGTAAGTGTAGGAGACTTCACATATTATTTAGATATCGACTATTTTATAAATATATACTCTATATTAGATTATAGACTATATGTAGCTGACTCAACGGGCATCAGTTTCATTAGAGGCCCCAACAAAATATCAACGCTTCTCCTCGATTCGGGAAGCATCTCATCAGATTTGGCAGATTTGTTGCCGTAGCATGTACACACTTTTTGTACTACATCACTATTTTAATCGTTACCTTGTTAAATATGTGTGCTGTGTGTGGTGATTAATAAATTTATTATTTTTCTTTCTTTCTTTTTTTATAGGCCGGAAAGGCCGAACGAGCGTGGTTTATATTTTTTGTATAGGGAGAGTGTGACAACGAATATTGGTGACATTTTACGCCCTAAACAACACGCGCTATTTTTGCGCTCGTGCGAACGAAGCCTTGATTTTTATTTGCGCGTCATATTTAAGACTTACGTTATACGAAAATAAGCTCGTTGTTTTTCATATTATTAGAATAACTTTTTGTTCAAAAGCTCTTGTTAAAAGTTTTTGTTCTTGTAAAAGTTGTCAAAAGTTACGAATTATGTTTAATTCGTAAACATTTGACATATTTCGTTATCATATACATAGCGATTGCGAAATCGATGATCCGATCTGCCAATGGAAATCAGTTGAGGATCTAGTCTTATTTATTTATTTATTTATTTATTTATTTATGTAATCTACAGCCTTTTATGTAACTTATGTTGTTTAACAATTATGTTGCCAATGCTAATGGCCAATACAGATTACACTGACATTAAGTACAGTATTTAGTAGATTGTGGGCAAGTAAAGGATGATTCTTTATTATTAATAATGTTTGCGTTGGTGTGTCCGTTTGTGTGTGTTGTGTGTGAGTTTGTACCCAGTGTGAGAGTGTGTAGTGTGTGTGTGTATTTGATTAAGATGAACTTTAAAATATTTGTGAGGAAATGGGTTTCAGGAGGTATTATAATGATTTCGATGCTTTTTTATGATTTCCGTTTTTAATTTTTTCTTACTTAATAAAAATATATCAAGGTCTGCGTAATACGTATTGTAATTCTGCAGAATGCGAGAAAGTACTGAATTTTGGGCGTACTTTGTTTTGACCAGAGGAACATCAAACAACTCGGTGTGCCTAGTACGGCTAGTTGGCGCCCGTAAGGACACTTCGGTCAGTAGCTGGGGACAGTCGACTTCGCCTGACCATAAAGCGCGCAAAAGCAAAATTCCATGTTGACGACGCCTAAGCTCCAATGGGTCAACATGGAAGAATTTACAGTTAGTTAGATAACAATCAACTGATTTATTATCTTTAAAACATAAGAATTTTATAAATTGTTTTTGAACATGTTCTACTGAGTTTATATAGGTTAAATATTGAGGTGACCAAATGCTACAAGCATACTCAAGTGTAGTACGCACATAAGTGAAATAAAGTGCCTTTATGCAGTCAAGGTCCCTAAAGGGTTTACAGACACGTTTGACAAACCCTAGCTGCTTGTATGCTTTATTACAAATTAAATTAATATGCTCTACCAATTTCATCTTGGAATCCAAACGAACACCGAGATCCCTAATAGAATTAACGGATTCAATGACTGTGTTGTTTATTTTATATTGATAAGAAATAGGTTTAGTTTTCCGTGTAAAACTTACTTGGACACATTTCTTAACGTTCACAGTTATTCTATTTCTTTCATAGTACTTTGCTAGGTTATCTAGATCATTTTGTATTAATAAGCAGTCATTGATCGTTTTGATATTTAAATAAATCTTTTTATCATCGGCGAACATCAGAAACTTGGAATATTCAAAGCAGGTATATATATCGAAAAGGTAGGCATTATAGAGAAGAGGTCCTAAAATTGAACCCTGTGGAACTCCTGAGGATACATGAACATAATCACTACATGAGCTCCCGATCCTAACCGCCTGTCTTCTATTAGTGACGTAGGATAAGAACCATCGATGCAGGTTTCCGCGAATTCCAAGAACATGAAGCTTTTGGAGCAATATAATGTGATCCACTCGATCAAATGCCTTCTCGAAATCCGTGTAGATCGCATCGACCTGATGACCCCCATCCATGTTTTGATAAATATAGTTTGTAAACAGCGCTAAATTGGTTACCGTCGAACGTCCCTTCATGAAACCATGTTGTTGATCTGGTATTGACCTAGCTATTAAGGGATACACACTCGTCTTAATTATTTTTTCAAAAACTTTGGCTGGAACATTAAGGATTGATATGGGACGATAATGCTCCATTCTACTTTTAGATCCATTTTTATGTATAGGAACAATTAAAGCTTCTTTCCAAATAGAAGGGAATGCTTGATGAGTATTGATTGATTTGTTAAATATTATTGAAAGAGGCTTAGCGAGGCTGGAAGCGCAATTTTTATAAAAAAATGCTGGGATTTTGTCACTCCCAGGACCCTTGTTGGGATCTAGTTGGATCAGAAATTTATATACTATAGATTCAGATATAATTAAATCATGTATAGTATCTGGGTGGTTAACATCAGGCAAATTCACCCTAGTACGTGAGGGATCCGACTTCATGAACACGCCTTCAAAGAAACCATTAAATCCGGAACAAATTCCATCTATATTATTGTATGTTTCGTTCCCGAGTGTCATAATATTTGGATAACCGGTATCATTTTTACGCAAAGTTTTTAGATAGGACCATAAATATTTTGGGTTCTTTTTCAATGAGGTTTGAATTTTGTCAATATGGTTTTTGTAGCATTTTTGCTGTAACATTTTTTGTCTAGCGCGTAAAATCGAGAATTCGTCGTAATCCCTTGGATTTTTATATTTTTTCCACCGACGATGAGCAAGAAATTTATCGCGTACAACATGTATTAAAGATTTAGAATACCAATCAGGAAATAATGTATCTTTTTGTTTAGTTTTAATTGGAATTAGCTGATGAATAACCTCATTAACCTTTGAGTAAAATTTATTAACTAAATCATCTATAGATACGCCCACTAATGTCGTCACCCAGTCTACATTTCCCAAATAGGCATTAATCCTTCCGTAGTCACCCCTATAAAAATTATAGTTAGCAATTGGTTTCTGATTAATAGTAGGTATCATCACATCAGACGCGTCAATTAGTAAGGGGGGGTGATATATATCTTCTTGCACAAGTCCCCGTTCACCACGACATATATCCAACGAGAGGTCACTGAAAATTAGATCTAAAACATTATTACTAGCATTTGCTATTGTGTTATGTTGCGTGAGACCCACTAAGCTACATGTATTGACAAAATCAACCGCAGTATTTTGCAAATCAATTGTACTCTGTTTTAAATAAATAGGTCCCGATGGCGTCCAGTCAATTAGAGCAAGGTTAAAGTCACCCACCAATATAAAATGGTCGTCCGGGTGTGACGTCACAATCGCCGCAACAGTGCAAGTCCAGGTTTGCAAACGAGTCAGTTGAAGAGAATCTGGGGGAATATAGACGATTCCTATGTGCAAATTAGCTTTTGCGTTTAAAGACCGTGAAGAAATGGTTATCCAAACACACTCGACATTACTACAAGCCCAATCGACTCTTTCCCGTGCACGAAGAGAAAGCGAAGCACAGATCATGACACCGCCACCAATTTTCTTGGAAGATGTGGACCCACTGCGGTCACAGCGGAAAGAATCATACCTACTGTCACAGACTTCACCCCTGTAAATACTATCGTTCAGCCATGTTTCAGATAGTAGAATAATATCATAGTTATTTAATAGAATGTTTTGTCGTAAAATATTTGTCTTTGTTCGCAGACCTCGTACATTTTGGTAAAAAAGTTGCAAGGATTTTGGCATCAGATATTCAAAAATATGTAATATATTTTAATGACAAGGATATATGGGGAGTTACTTAGGGAGTTATGTATGAATTTATGTATGTGGTTGTATATGTGTGTATGTGTAATGTGGTATGTGTTAAAATAGTGCAATAAAAGTTAAAGAGATCAATCTAAACCAACTCAACTAAATCAATTTATCAAGGTCCTTAGAAGATCTTATAGTTATGACCGGGGATTCTTCGTTTCTTCTTACAAAAATACTACAATTGCGAATCCAGACGTATTTGAAAGCCTTGTCACGTGCACGAGACTTTACTTCCTTCAACAATTGCTTATTCTCTGGAGTGAGGTGCTCGTTGACAAAGAATCTTCGAGGAGGTCCGCCCAGTCCAAGATCTGTCGTAGAGATGCCTTTGATTTTACGTATTCCGGACAGAATCTGATCCTTGATAATACGATTCTTAAGTTTAGCGACTATTGCTTTCGGGTGACCAGGTCGGTTACGCATGGGCTGTACACGACTTGCGAAATCTACAGCCTCTGGGGTTATGTTGACCCCTACGTGTTTCGCTATCTTTACGACAAGATCCACAGGGGTTGCAGCTGCTGTTTCCGGAAGGCCAACGATTTCTAAATTTGTGAGTCTCGCCCACTGTTGCTGTTTCGATATTTGATCGCGAAGGTCAGATATCGTGTTATCGGATTCAGCGGCGCCTCTTTGAAGTATTTCGAACTCAGCCTTCAATTTGTCGTAGTTAGAGTGCAATTGGAGGTGTGCATCCTGCATATGCTTGACACTATCAGAAAGACGGCTGATTTCCCTTTTCAGCTCCGTCGTTATGGCTGATTTGAGTTCATTTATAATTTCATCCTTCATCACTCTCAACTTGCCATCCAGTAATGTTTCGAATTGACTTAGCAGATTCGACTGGGCAGCAGATTCGGTTTCGCTCTGGGAGGAAGGTGTAATACTGACTGTTGGTACCTCAGAGGTGGAGGTGGAGCCGTCCGCCTCTAGAACTTGTTCCGCAACATCACCTTGTAAAGCTAAGGAGCTACACGAAGTTAGTTGCTGCGGATTCTTAGTACCACGCACAGGTGTGTTATTGTTATCACCTCGTCTTGGAAGAGCAGCAACACAATTTGGACATCTCCAGTGTGACCTATGTGCCGCCGGAGAGTAGTTGACACATTCAGTGTGGAAGAAATGCTGACAGTTAGAGCACTTTATTCTCTTTTGAGTGACTAGGACAGTCCCCTTACAGCCACCACATTGACCCACCATAATGTAATTCGATAAAACATTCAACACCGGGTTATCGGTTATCGGTGGAGTCGCTTCTCAACACATAAGTGTTAGTCGAACTTCGCGGGTAGACATATATTATTATTATGCAGAGAAATAGAAATGTATTTTATTTCTATACTATTAATTTTGGGGGTATTAATTTTAAAAAAATGGTGACCCTATTAGTGTATGATGATCAGCCACTTTGATAGGTAACAGCTGACTAGTAAAGTTTAGGAATTTTGTTGTTACCATATTTGTCACTAATTGGAGGGTATTCTTGAAACAATCTTGAATCACAATTGAAGTTTAACACTGGTTTTAAAGTATTTATAAAGGTTCTGGATCGGAGATTTTTGTTTAAATTACAAGCACATCGAATCCGGTATGGATTAGGACAATCCGCCTCCAAAAACAAACACTTGCACCACACTTTTTACATTTGTTTACGAGAGCGTATCATACACGCGTTGACCTAAGAAACATCACTGCAATACCTGAGAAAGTTAATAAATATGGAGGTATTCAGACAAAACATTTGTTTTTCTCTATCAACGACACCACTGGTGGTGTCATTGGGAACTGTTCTTTTACCAATAACATCAGAGTCACTGAAGCACACCAACAGTGTGCAGTGGTATTGCTGAGTCCAGGGGTGTGCACTCTTCAGGGGCTCAGTGGTGTCGTTCGTAAAAACAATTCTCAGCAACCAACGAAGAAAAATATTTAGTGTGGGAACAAAAGTTTACATTCTGTTCATTATTTTTATTGTGATTGTATTGCATTAGTAGATTTAGTAGTTAACGGCAACGTGAGACGACTAAGTTCTATACAATCTCAGTCCATATTGTTTAGTTACTTGATGTTCAATTTAAATAATCCTTGTTTTAATACAATGCAATGCTAGCAGCCCTTTCAGTGTCCACTGTACGTGAGCCTCCTCATACACATTGTCTTGTGTATGGAGGATGTATGGCCATCTTGGACAAGCGGGCGTTTAATACACTTTTATTAAACGCCAATACACTTGTTTAATACATTATTGTTTAATATACTTGTATCAGTACTTACCGATGTTTAATGAAATTGTTACCCGCTAATATTTATTATTAAAGTATCATTTATTTATTTTATTAGGTTTTGCAACAAGTTACTATACATTTGCATTAAAATTATAAATTACTTATATATTAACATGTTATTATATAGCAGCTCCCTTACAGAAGAACACAGCATGCAAAAAATGTTTTATAAGAACATGTGGACTGCATCACAGTTGGTTAGAAAAATTAGTCTAAATCTAAATAATTGCCATGAACAACTGACCATACTCGTACACAACAACTCAACAGCTCGAGAGTACTTCTTTTGAGCTTTTATTATGCTTTCAGCATGATATATGGTATTTATTATTTCGTTTTGTTTTACTAATCTTAAAAGAAACATTTTAAATACAAGTTTTTATTAAAATTAAGAAAATAAACATAAAAGTCGAAATAGAAATCGAATAAACAAATCTAATCATTATAACATTAAAAAGTTTGTCGCAAGAATTATAATTTGATGTGATTCTAGTTCTAATTAATTAAATTGGTACGAAAATCCCGAGACAAGCTTTTAAATCACATAAAGACATTAAATTTGTGATTTGTTTGTGATTGAATAATGATTAAATCTGTGTGATTTGCTTATTTAACTGACTTTGACTTCTATGTTAATTTTAGTGCATTATAATGAAACCTTGTTTTTGAAATTTTTGGAACGAAGTTCCTTTACGCGGCTTGCGGTAGGTGTGATTAGAGAGAAAATGTAACATCACGTAAGATTTTACCCCCTCCATACGCCTTTCTCTTTCTCTGTGTGTGTGTGCGTGCGAGTATCGAGAGTATCGAGAGCGAGACTCAAGCAGAATAACGGACGTGCAGACTAGTGCGTGGCCGGTTGTATAACCTAAATTTTTGATTTGATTCCTTATTTTAAATTATTTGCATTGAAAATATGATACAAAATAAAAAAGTACATGAACTATACAGATTTTATTTCGAATTACATTCGAAGTTTAAAAAAAATGCGTGGGGATCTTCGTTCCTGACGGGGGGTCCGCTGACCGCGCATTTAATTTTATTTTATGTTTAATTTATTTACTCCTTTTTAGTATCAACGTTTACATCCATCTCACTAAACTAGACAGTTGACTGTCTAGTGTCACTCATGTCACTAATCATCATAAATTGCGAACCCATCAACAAACACGACGTGTTTACTGTTCGCCGCTGAGGAGTTCCACAGTATGCTGGCCTTCTTAGCTGCAGTATCAGGTCAAGGTCATGCCACTAAGGTGTTGTCATTAAAACTAAGAGCCCACCAAAACGAACCCAATCAGGACGTGTCTACCGTTCGGCGTTGAGGAGTTCTACAGTGTGCTGGCCGTCGTGATTGCAACATCAAGTCAAGGTCATCAGATTATTGTATTGTCATAGATTTTAATACACGTGTAAAATTTGAACGATTTTAAAGTGGGTTAAAATCGACTTGCAAATTTGACCGAAACAAAGTAATTAACAAACATGTTGTTTTTATAGAATGGATGGCAGACGTGCGGGCGGGCCACGTGATGGTAAGTGGTCACCGCCGCCCATGCACACCTGCATCACCATGAGGCTTGCGGTTGCGCTGCCGACCATGCAGAATCCCGTTCAAAGCTCACTGAGGTTAAATGTGAGGTTAAATAAAAGCTTGTAAAAAAGTATCTAAATTCATTTATTCTAAGTGACATTATCTGAGAAAAAGGACTTTATTGTCAGTTCCAGTTTCCCAGATATTGAGATTTTAGTGAAATCTTTAAGAAATAACATAATTTCATTATTATCTTTATCTTAAAAATCCATGCTTTCACACTTCGGGGAGGAATCGGTTGCACCTCTGTGTGTATAACTCGAAAATTTAAAATTTGTATCATATGTATAGGCTCTAGAAGAGTGGTATAAAATTGTTATGATGCCACGGTGGTCTCATTGCACTGTGTATTATTCTAAATGTCAACATGCTAACATGTTAATACACGTATTATTCTAAATATCTATTTAGAATAATACGAGTACGGTTTTGGGTATAAAAGGCTAGGAATCGGAAGGTTATAGATACATTAGTGTGTTTCCAACTGTATGCACAAGTGTCATGTATATTAGCCGCAGACTTATCCACAAAATTAAATTTTACAGGAAAGGGTTTTTTTTACAATATTTTTATAACGTTTATGACGTACAATATTCTCACAGCCGCTGGGCGCACTCCACTGGCCAAGTTACCCCTCTCTTAGAGAAGATTACCTTGAAATGTACTGCAATTCGTACTTTATCGTATTTATCGTGTTTCGGTAGATATACCAGAGCCCATTCCCATCTCATCCTATCCCTCCCCATTTTCCGAATCCATTTCTTAGTTTACAAATTGTCGCTTATATGTTGGCGGTTATGGATTAATATACGAGTATGACTGAATTGTAACTGTTACTGACGGTGGTAATACATTTCTGTTCTAATAGCTGCTGCAACTATTTATAGATCTATGCTATTAAAAAGCTGTATAGCAAGTCCTCCTTCCTCTACCTCTCAATTAAAAAAGTTCTAGATCAATATCTCCTCGCATTTCCCATTCTGAGATTACTACGTATACTACACTCTAAACGGGTTCAAATTGAGTTCGACATTTGTTACCTGCTTATAGTGAAGTTGATATCAAGTTCATACGATCTATAGCTCATACGTGCAGTGTGCCGGAAACTTCAAGCAGGATAATTAATTAATATTTAACTTGAATATCTGCATAGGTGTTCCTCCGTTGGGAATTTCTTAAATATTTCTAAGACGATAGTTGACTGAATTATTTTAGCTAATATAATTTTATATGAAAGCTGTATACGACGCATGTATGGAAATTTTTCAGCATAGCACCACTTCAACATTTTTGCTACACAAAACTAGTTAAACTAACTTAGGTCCAGCAAAAAAAATTGAAGTGGAACCTGAGTAAACAGGAAATTACCTGAGAATGGATCCTAAATTTAGTTTATTTATAAATATGAGAAAAATGGGTCCAAATATGAAACAATTCAAGTTTGTTTTTTCAAGTATTGTATTCAAGTCAACTTTTGTTTTAACAAACTGATCCCAGAAGTTAATTTAAAAAAGAAAACATTTGAAATTAGAATCCCGGCGAGGATTTCTCTATACGATGATTATATGAACTCTCCTAGTTACTATTTAACCAACGTACTTCCAATTTACTATTACTATTCTTACTACTTACTTCTAGTCACTTAATGCTTAACCAAATTATTTTAATGTTTTTATATTAATTATATTTGACATAATTTTCCAAAGAAAATACATAACTTCTACATATTTTACGGAGTCTGGTAATAAACAATTCAAATTACAACGTCTCTAATTAGTCTAATTACAAATAACTTCCGTTCGGAATTGTATTTATTTAATATTAAAAGTACCTATTAACTTCAGTGGCTGTCTGTTTACATACATAGAATGTTATATACAGGGTAACCTATAGATTCATTTTGTGAATGTAGTGATATATGTAATTATGTATGTAGTTGTATTTCGTCATTTTGTAGTTAAGGCTGTTTATGATAAGGATGTACTTAAGCTAACAGTGACGGCGCGACCTACACTAGTTGAAAGTTGGCTGATTTTCCACATGGTTGGTTATTGTCAAAGTTAGTTTCGAATTCAAGTTAGTACGGTTTACATTTCGCGTCACGAATACTAAATGTGGCCGCTTTAAACTTCTCAAATTAAGGAATCGTTGGAAGAAATAGTGAAAAACAGTTTTAAATGAGGAATAGAACGGCTAAACGCCTGTAATCATTAGTGAGTGGGAAATTAAATGTGACAATATCCGATTCCATATGCCTTTTATAGTTGTATCATATATCTTCCTGGTGGACCGACAACCTGCAAACTTTTTGTTGCAAACATGATATCTCCCTAGCAGCGCCATCATATCGATCGCGGTCAGACATGACGGATTGTAATGTATGTTATACGTACATAATGTACATTAGACAGAAATAACTGTACGTACACTAGTTAACGAGAAAATAAACATTGTTGATGGCGCTGCGAACATACTCCCTCAGTTCTTATCAGTTCTTATACGATATACTCGCCAATAAGATTTGCTACCACTTCCCGATGTCAATCAATGTACGAACACTGTTTATGTACAGCCGAAGTTCGCAACAATTGGGTAAATTAAGAACATTTCCGAGTAGTAATTAAAAATAAACGCTTCAGCAGGATTTCATAGTTCCCGTGCCGGTGCCAGACTCATTTTTCATAGTGATTGAATCAGATAGGCATGAGGTCCTCTCACTCCATCGTTAAATACATTTCACGAGGATATTGCAGTAATGTGGGTCGTAAGTTTTCAACAACTTACCATTTGTCCTCATAAATTAGGTCATTTGTCAATAATGAGCAGGTACTTATCTACTACCTCAATTCGAGAAATATGTAAGTTAAAACAATTTTATTGCATTTTAACAACTTCTTCAACAACGGTTAACTTGATGAGGTGTAAATTTGTTTTCTTTTTCAGCGTAACTGAAGAGGTATCAAGATATGTTTATATGTTATCAATATACGAGGTATATTATGAGGCTCGTGTGAGGCTCTATCATAGATATAAAAATAGGAGACTAATAGGGCTATGATATACAGACAGACGAATATAATAAAACAACGAAGGTTCCTAGTTGGCTATGAATATAAAAAACACTATTTAGAAATTCATATTTTTATGTAACATTTTAATAACTAATTAATTTAGTTTTCAATTATTTACGGCCACAGTATAATAAAGCAAAATAGGTACGATTTATTTTAACTTTATTTTGTTTCTGATTTAAGTTCTTGTCTTGACAGTTGCAGCTTCAAGTCGGTTATTGCTTGTATCGTATCGTGGCTGCGGTCGAAGGTTATAAATCGCTGAATTATTTATAATATAAAATACATAATCAAAGTTCCCATCACTATACTCCCCAAGTATTTAGATCAAGTTGTTCGAAACATACCTTGTCACTAATTAGGCACGGTTCGGGGACGCACTGCCAAGTTTTCCTCAGTATTAATTATTGTTTTTATTTTACTACTTCACGAATTTAAAATTAAAATCGTTTCAGTCAAGTGAATAGAGGCTCGTTAAGGATTTAATAAAATTTTCGGGTTTTCCCACTTCCCTTTTGAATATTTAAAATAATTTTCACTTTAAAGTATTTTAGATATGGTGTACTTTTCAGTGATTTCCTGAAATTCCTACGTCTTGAATTATGGAGAAATATTTTTGGAGGTTCTTTGACAATTATAATATATGCGTAATGGTTAAAACTTCTTATCTCCTATCGGGATATGTAATAATAATAAAGGTCAAGTAGTTATAAGTGAGTAGTGATTTGTTACATGTGATACACATATGTTTGCTTGTTTACTTGTATATTCTACAGTCGCCTTTATTTTAATCAAAAGTAATTGAGATAAATAAGGACAATTTTAATTTCAAAGTCATATTAAATTGAGCAAAAGACATGATGTTAAGTAGAAATGTTAAGATTTTAATGCTTAATGTTTAAGCATATATATATGCCATTTTTCTTTATGTACCTATACTGATAAATCTATATAAATAAATTTACATTTTTTTCTTAAGCATGTGTCTTTGTTTTGTAAGTATAACCACCCTTCAGACAATATACTCGTAGTACAATTTATATACATATTAGTGATAAGTGTAATAAATTATGGGGTTAAGGTTAATTGTAAATAGGAGTAAATATAATTTAATTTATGATAAAACTGAGGCAAACTTTAAGATTTTTTAAAACATTAATAGACGATTTAATTACATTAATACATTGATGAATTAAGACATTAATAGACATTAATTACACCTACGAGTATTTTCAATTACCTACTCTAATTAAGTACAAATGATTAGCTAATGTGCATTTAGCTGCGATTTAGGTGTATTCCACTGGGAATGAGTGGTACAATTATCACCATTGTACAATTGGTATTGCGGCAACATATCAGGGAATAAAGCCATTGCATTTCAACCTCTACTACTCTCATATTAAAGAATCCACGTGTAGCTTGACGTATAAATTCCTCGTGTGCAATTGCACATGTTATACGTTGAATATAAAGTGGGAGGGGCATCGCTATACACCTGTCTCTGTCTTAAACAAGTACAGACTAATGATTGCGATGTAACCTAGTAAAGGATTAGCCGTGAGAATGAACCACACAATAAGCAAATTGCAGGCGGAAACGATTACGCGGTTCATATTGTAGTCTGTGTGACGAACACATATAGTACTCGTGTTCTCACCGCTTTGAGGTAAAATGGTTTATAGGAAAATTGTTCATCGGTGAAAAATGAATGAAACGTATTGATGCACAATGGAAACGGTCAATTGCATTATATTTCATTTTCAATTATAATTGGACGTGAATGCTGTAATATCACAGCCGATTGCAAAGCAATGTAATGCTGTGTAATGCAACCAGCCCGTTCAGTATCCACTGCTGGACCTGGACCTCCTCATGCAAATCGTCTTGTTAATCAGGCATCTATGGCCTTAAAACGCCAAGCTGCTGGCGCGTGGTAGTGGCTTTGTTATCCCCTTTTACGACACCCACGAGAAGAAGTGGGGTGGTGGTGTTCTATCGCCGGCCGACACCACATTGCACAACCGACTACAGTATGTGATTTTCATCCCACCCCATCGAGTGAGGAGTCTCATAGTTAATATATAAAAAACGTTTTTTTAAAAACAAGCTTCTATGCAAGCCATGTACTAAAACGAATAAAATAAGTTTATATTGAATTATTTGTTCTCAAAAAGCTTGTCGCACGAATTATAAATGGTACCTATTTTTATGAATATTTTAATCGTTTTAGTACATAGCTTGCATAAAAGCTTATTTTTAATAAACGTTTTTTGTTATATTATTTTATTTACACTTTTTTAGTTAGAAATATTTGTCAATCTATCCATTTCAAGTAACACATCATTACGGTAGAAAGTCATGTTTTGTTTTGCAAAGTTTCATGTGCATGCTACTAACCGTTGAGGAGTGCCCTCATGAGGAGACAATCCTGACTGCAGCATCAGTTCATGGTGTAAATCAATTTAGCTATGAAAATTAAACCTAGATGCAAAGTTACTTATCTCTGCTACTAATCGTTGAGGAGTGCCCTCATGGGGAGACAATCCTGGCTGCAGCATCAGTTCATGGTGAAAATCATGTTCAGCTATCAAAATTAAACGTATATACAAAGTTTCGTGTCCGTGCTACTAACCGTTGAGGAGTGCCCTCATGAGGAGACTGGCTGCAGCATCAGGTTATTTCTATCATTTTAGTGTATTGTCATCAGAACTGAACAAACGTGAAAAATTTCAAAGTCGTAAGTTTGGAGGAAATGGTTCAAATTTGGCTTGCAAGATTTGTCCTAAACATACTAACTAACAGATGAAGTTAAATAAAAGCTTGTAAAAAGGAGGTCTCTCATACCATTACTCCCCATCTTTAGTACAAATTTATATAGGAATCTCCTTATTGTATGAGCAGGGTCTGAGCATTTTATACCGTGAACCCGAAAGTTGTGCAATGAACTGCCAGCTGAGGTATTTCCGTTACGCTACGATATGGGGCTCTTCAAAAGGGCCATGAATAGGATTCTGCAAGGTCAGCAGCGCAGCTGCAAGCCCCTTGGTACTGCAGGTGTCCATGGGCGGCGGTGACCATTTACCATCATGTGGCCCGCCCGCTTGTCTGCCAACTATTCTAAAAAAAGGTGACCATGGAATTCTCAGAGAAATCGTTATAAAGAATATACCTATTGCTTTTTATAAACTGTAATTTATTCTGTTATGTTTATATAAGTACAAATTAATACTTTTTATTCCTCAAGAAATAATGGGAGGTGTATACTCGTAGAATGAGTGAATGAATGAGCCATTTATTACCTTAATACCAACAGACTACAGTTTTTATATTGTAAATCGGGTCTGAATGCGTAAAATTAAAGGTTTTTGTTTACATCCACGGACATTAGTGTGTCGCAGCCTTTCTGAATATGAAGAGCAAATGTGGGTAGTTGATAAAACTGCTCGCAACTCCCATCCTGGACTACCCACTACTTCAATCCATTCGTGACCACGGCTGGTGTAACCCGTGCCGAAACGTCAAGTAAAAACAAAAAGAATAGGTAAACCTTTAATTTCACGCATTCAGACCCGGCATACAATAGAAAATGTGTACAAATCACTAAAGTTTAAAAGTTCAAAAATAGGTTTCTAGTACTTATTACTGGCGAATTAAGGTACCGATGGATATAAGTCGACCTGTTACTGACTGTATATTAAAAATCAATACGAATATAACAAGCAGTTGCTACTATGCCAAATGGCCATTACCTAGCATAATAATATGCTAAAATAAAAGTCGCAGCGCTGTTTTTCAGGAATTTATAAGTCCACTCTTCCACATAATTCCACAATAATCCACAGTAATGTAATAAATCTTAAAGTGTGTATGTTTGTTGCATCTTCACGATTAAACTACTGAAACTTCATTGAAACGTTTCAATGAAGTTTGGCAAAGAGGCAGACTATAGGTAGAGGTATAATCCGGAGACGAAAATCGATTAATTAATTTTTGCAGACAAAAAGTCTTTCTAGTTTTAAAAGTAATTACTTTTAAAACAAAATTTACGCGTGCGAAGTCGCAGCCAAAAGCTAGTTTTAGATAATGTGCATGTGAAATCAGTACATTTATTTGATTATATGTGACTGCCATTCTCAGTATCAATGAGGGATAACTTAAATTATTTTTGTAGGTTTTTTTTTTATAGACTAGTGGGCGGACGAGCAAGCGGTCCCACGTGATGGTAAGTGTTACCGCCGCCCATGGACACCTGCAACACCAGGGGGTATGCGGGCGTGCCGCCGACCAAGCAGGTACTCGTACATGCTAATATTTTTAATAATCATCAAAATTATAAGAAATTCGCTTGGTTTTAATTAAGCTTACATAATTGCTAAATAAATAACTTATTTTTACGTAGATGTGTAAATTTTATCTACAGTTTTCTTAATTTTTTGTACATTATTTTTTATTAGAAAATGGATTAAAATAAACCATTTGACCTGAATGAGATCGTTTTAGTAAACAATATATTATTTATAGAATAGATCAACAGGAAAACATTTTCCAAAAATATATATAACGATGGACCGATTTTCAAAAGCCGGCTGGTGGGTGGTTATTTCGTTTTTCTTTGTTATAATTTCGATATATGTGAAAAACCAGTTTTATTTACATAAATAATATTTCTTCTTCATGGAATTGTGTACACTTCTGAGTGTTATACTTACATATTCATTCGCCCCATAAGAGACGACTGGATACTTGGAAAAGCTTTATCATCTATATATATAGGTACTATAATATAATAAAGAGGTAAAATTGTGTGTTTGAAATTACCCCCAACATACCCAGTTGGGGGTAATTTCTGGAAAAACTAATCCGATTTCAAAAATTCTTTCACAAATAGGAAGCTACATTATTCGTGTCTAATATAGGCTATATTTCAAATTGAAATTTTGAAAAAAAAAAAATTGAAAAAAATCTTATAAACCGAAGCGAAGCGAGGGCGGGTCGCTATATATATATAATACATAGGTACTATCTAACTATAGTGGGTAACTCAAACAATTCATACCAACTTAATAAAATGGTTTACTATTTTTTTGGAGGAATGGGACTGGGAAATGGGAATGGGAGAATCTATGTGTATATATCTTAATTCCTAATAATAGGAGCAATAATCGAATGGTTTTGGGTACATTCGAGTACTGCTGAATGTCATTAAAAAAGTCAATAAAAGCTTCTTCTGTACGAATAAAAGCTTGCTTGTTAGTTACTTCTATAGTATAGATTACCTATAGTACATATATGTTATATATAGGTCAAACCAGGTTTCTGGATAAACTAGTTTTTACTATGCCGAATTAGTTTAGCCTAAGCGTGTTAGGATCAACCAGATTAGTCTAACATAAACGTGTCTCTACTTGCTTCATCGACTAACTGTGAAATGGAACCCGAAGACAAGACAAGCGATTTAAAAACCATATGTATACATTCGTACGTTAGAGAGAGGTTAATCACACGTGTAATCGCTATACTGATGTGTTATACTAAAATTGATAAAGGCGAAGGATCAGAGGATTAAGTCACTTTTGATGATCATCTCACCTAAACAATCGTTATTCATGTATACGAAATATCTGCAGTACTAATGGATTTGTATCGTTGTATGTAACATAACCGTAATTGCGTACACGTAGATCTTTAATTTAACAGAATTTCCACATTGCTCTAAAATTTCGTACAAACAAACATGAATGCTGTAATAATCATGCTATACGTTTAAGCCTCGTTTAGTCGGCGTGAGATTTAAATTAGACTGTTGATTTTCTAGTACAATTCATGTATCAAAATGTGTAACATTCTCGTTCCTTTCCCGTTCCTTTGCTTTCGACTCTACTTACTTGTATAATTTTTTTAATAATAGTTTACCTCGCTCCTTATAAACTCCTTATTTTCCGTCTTAATAGCTTTATGATTCCTTAGAGATTCCTTCGCTGTTCTAGCTGTAAACCTTTTATATGAGCTTTTCACTGACATCGAACGACAACGCTTCAGCGTTTGTTTCGAAAGTTATTTTAAAACGCTAGAGTTATTTTTCATCTTTGTTGTTTTCGTTTTCTTTTTTCCTTTTAGTTTATCTCTTAGCCCGCATTGTGTTTTGTTGATATTTTTGTCGTTAACTATTTTGTATTATTGTATTGACGGTTTTGTACATTTTACTTGCACATTAAAGAATAAATACATACCTAATAAATAATCGTTATATTTTTATGAGTAGGGATACAAATTTACAGTGTACTTCTAGTAAATATATAATATAAGAATTCCATGTATTCAAATGAAAAGCTCTATAAGATTTGTCGTAGTATTATGATAAAAGTGAATTTCTTGTAGGTAATATTCTTGCGAAAGATGCTTCTTTTTTACTAATCAAAAAGCTATAGGTACATACATACATACATTTCTTGTTACTAAATCGTACGAATACTTTCGATTTTGTGTGTGACTTTCATTTTTACTTTTTCCATCCACACTTCGGTGCATTTGCCGCCTTACCTGTTCCGTAGTTTCTGTTTCATATTATTTTTAAAAATAAAATAAACTATTTGTATAACACAACTATCATGTATGTATTTATGCGTGTATGTATACAGGTGTATAAATAAGATTTCTCCAGTTTTTTGGTAAAAAAAAAACACGTAATTTTCATGGCAATTTTTTTTTTTGTTATTCAAAATATTGGCTATCAGCGTCTACACATTTCGCCCATCTTTCAGGTAATTTATGAATACCATGCCAGAAAAACTGCTTGTAATTTGCGGCAAACCATTCGTAGAGCCATTTTCCAACTTCCTCGAAATTACTGAAGTGCTGCTCTGCGAGCGCGTGCCCCATTGATGCGAAGAGGTGATAGTCAAATGGCGCCAGGTCTGGGGAGTACGGCGGGTGCGGATGGATGTCCCATCCAAGCGATTTCAAGGTGTCTTTCACTGGTTTTGCTGTGTGAGGCGGCGCATTGTCGTGTAACAAAATCACTTTGCCATGTCTTCTGGCCTATTCCGGTCGTCTTTCGATTAATGCGTGGTTTAAATTAATCATTTGTTGGCGATAGCGTTGTGTATTAACGGTTTCGCCGGGCTTCAAGAGTTCATAATACACAATACCGCTCTGGTCCCACCAGACACAGAGCACGGTCTTCTTGCCGAAGCGTTTTGGCCTTGGTGTTGAAGGACCAGTTTCGTCAGGTGAAAGCCACGATTTTTTCCCCTTCAGGTTTTCAAAATAAATCCATTTTTCGTCACGCGTCACAATTCGATACAAAAATGATTTCCTTTCGTGGCGTTGAAGCAGCATTTCACAAGTGACTTTGCGATTTTCTTTTTGACGTTCATTCAAATTGTGTGGGACCCATTTACCGAGTTTATTGATCTTCCCCATTGCTCGTAAACGTCTGCTGATTGTTTCTTGTGACACATGTAATGCTTTTGCTAATTGCAGTTGAGTTTGAGTTGGCTCCTCATCCAATAACTCCTGCAATTGCTCGTCTCCGCATTTTTGTGGTCTACCAGAGCGCTCACTGTCTTTCACATTGAAATCACCACTATTAAATTGTCAAAACCATGTCTCACATGTTCTAATCGATGGAGCGTGTTCACCATATGTTTCTACCAGCAAACGATGACTTTCAACAGCCTTTTTCTTTTGATTAAATAAGAAAAGCAATGCGTGCCGCAAATGTTCTTTTTCAGGCACAAAACTCGACATGATCACTGAACGATAAAACAAAGACGCTAGTTTTTGGCGGACTCAACTTGTGTCTGTTTGTAGTTTAAATGTCAGCCGAACAAGTGACGTATTAATACGCTGCGTACTTTTTGCTGGCGCCATCTCTTAGTTAAACCGGAAAAAACTTATGCATACACCTATATATTTGTATATGTATATATTATTGCATTTATGTATGTATGCATATTTGAGCTTTCTGTTTTATAATTCAAAACTGTAACTGTGATTCTTCTTCTCCATAATGGTGGTTGATTGGTAGAAAATGCTTAATTTAAATTCGCCTTGTGTACATTTTTTTTTTCAGACGAGCATACAGTCCACCTTATGGTAAGTGGATACTGTCGTCCATAGACATCCGTGATACATGCCAACATCACTCCAGAATGACATTAATTGGCACATCCTTTGATGCGTTGCCTACCTTTGCAGATTAAGGAATGCGTTGTGAGACAGGGTTGGATTGTGAAAACATTTGTTAATTCATTTGTATAACATAAATTGAAGATTTAAATTTAGTTTTAAAATTGAAAGTCGCGTCGACTAAAGAATCCTTTTTAGATTCACCCTTCAGATTTGAAGTTGACTCGCAATTGCGTCACCCCGTCTATCGAGGAAGTTCCCGGCTGAACCGCGGGAGTAAGATTAAAAGTATAAAGGCCCTCATGAAATTATAATTTAATTTGTTCCGAGAAAACTCATTCTCCTTACAGGCACATCTTGAATATAATATGATGCAGCTTCATTACCCACGTGTATTTGTTTTCTCCCTCACAAGTTGCTACATGTTTACCTTTTAAACAGTTAAATATGTATTGTGGAAGCTGTTTATCATGTAATTGACTTTATAGGGATCTTTCGACGGTTATTGTGTTGAAAAGTAACGTGAAATTTGTATTATGAAGCTTTTATACAATCTCAAAATATTTACCTCCTTACATTTCAGCATTTTTTTTTATTTACTTTCATATTACCTATCTGAGAATAGGAAGCCCTTTTCTCAGATAATATTCTTTTCAACAATAAGGTTAATGTTCTTTTCATTGCTGAATACTTATAAATTGTCTCAAAAATGAGACGTTAGAGTATATATATATATAAACAAAATCTAGAATATCTAGAAATCGAACCCAAAAGTTCATACCAACAATAAGGTCTCTTTACACAAATAGTGTCACAAGTATAATGAATTTGTTTTACTTAGTATAAAAAAATGAACGAAAACAATTTGAGGGTCTGAATCATCTGGACCGATATCTTACATACATACATACATACGGGCCTGTCAGTGTTTACTAATAGCTTCTATTTATTAAACAAGTGCATCCATACATTGTTGGGACAGATGCTTAGACGTCCACTCATTCTCATTATGGAGCTTGTGTTAAAATGTGTCGATAAATTCCAATCTATGCTATAGAAATAAAACTAATAATAAAACTGGAAGCCGTTCGCAACTGTTGTTGCCAGTTGGTTCGCCGCGGCTCCAGAGCTGTTCCAAATAAATTAAACTCAGTAGTAAGTTATATTTTGTTTTTATTTTCTTTCCACATAGAGCAACTTATCGTGGAAAATAGGATAGTTTTATGTTTTTTTGTTTTATATACTCATTTCCCAAATGGAGAAGTAAACAAATCCATGTTTTAATGTACCTACTCGTATTTTCTAACATGAACCTTGCCCTGTTATTACTATGTGCTAACTGAATAAGGTGGTAAACAACTAACTAGAAAGGAAAGAGTAGCTAAATTTGTAATATTGCAGTATTTAATATGTAGTGTAGTGCCGGCCGGGGTGTTGTAAAAGGCGGCTTAGGGATAACAAAGTCGCTACTACAAACCCTGAGGGACTACACCACCTCTAAAAGAGTAAACTTCCGCTTGGTTGGTCCCGCTGGTTGGTAACCCGCTTGGCCAGCGATCCCCCATGCATAAGACAATTGTGCATGAGAAGGCCATGTCCAGGAGAGGACGACAAAAGGGTTTGTTGCGTATATTTATTGACTTGGTTTGTTGGTAATTACTAAAAGGTCCTAAAGGTCGATCTACCAGTTAACTTGTACTTCTAACTGGCCACTAAAATCAATGCGTGCTATACACTCCATAAATTACAGTAATTGGTTAGAACGTGTGAACACTGATTAGTTCGTTGGTAACATTATGAAAATGACAAGGCACGCACATGTCATAGTAATTGTCACTAGCAGTTTATAAACCTATTTTTATGCAGTGAATAACCTCGAAATAACGCATAACCTGATATACGTGAACTAATTTAAAATATATAAAATAAAATTATTATACTGACAAATAAGATACATATAACCATTCTAGTGACAATTAAAATATATAAAACCATTCTAGTGACAAATAAAATATATAAAACCATTCTAATGACAAATAAAATATATAAAACCATTCTCGTAAAAAATAAAATATATAAAACCATTCTAGTGACAAATAAAATTCTTTTAGGGAATAAATCAATAGTTACAAACATGTAAAATTTTGTTGTTCTAACTAAAAGGATACAGGGCGCCTAGGCGAGCGACGCTTGTAAATATGTAGAATGCAACTGTAAGTAGAATAGAAAATATACTAGAAATGAACAATAAATTATGAACGAATAAATAAATAAATTATGAATACGTATTAATTACGAACACCTTTAAAAATAAAAATAAAATAAGACACTTGAAATCGATCATTAAAATATAAAAATAATGCAGTTCATTTCAAATCAGTTCAGTTCAGTGGGCCTAGCTCTAAGGAACTACAGCCCACCCCACTATCTTACACCCCATCCTATCTTTATCATCCCTTCTTATGCCATCAAATGGATTAAAAGAAACTCTTTATTTTATTATACACTCATCTCCCATCCTAGTTCATACCTTCCATGGAGGATTGGAAGGAGTAATGGGATGAGGAATACTCCTGGTCTCGTTTTATTTATTATTTGTCTTATTTCCACATCCATTTCTAAATTTCCAGAGGCAGACAGCGCATCCGGGGGCGTGATAACGTTTGTCATTCTGGACTGCAGTTCGCATGTATCTTGAATGTCCATGGGCGACAATATCCACTTACCACCAAGTGGATAGCAACGTTAGACGAACACATATGTAAGTGCTCGTCTGTCACCTTATCTCCTTTTAACCATTAATCATAGACAATCAATCCAAATCATCAATAATTTTAAATTAAATTTTATAAAGCAATTCAGTTTAAGCTGACTAGCTTGGAGCTTTTGTGTTTTCATAATATTCCAGTTTATATAGTTTTCATTCCAGGTCTATTTAAATTTTATCATCCATTCACTTGATAAACATACTCGCCTATTTGCAATCCGCTACAAATATCAAGAGACACCGATTTGGTATTATATTCTGTTAAAAATGCTGCAAAATAACTTCGAATAACAAAACAAGTGATAGTTGACGAAGGAGCGACGCCACGGGCACGTTAATAATTCAAAGAACATTGATCCCGACAAGCGTGGGAGGCGTGACACTGTAAACGCGAATCGCGCGGGACAAATTATGTTTAATTAACGCGTAACTTTATGAGTGCCTCCTGGGTGCAACTGTAAACCGTGACGTGTTTGATTTAACTAGCAGTTTAGGTAACAATTTACATGTCTGTTTATTCGAAGTGTAATATTGTCATTCTCATCTGAGAAAAGGGAGTTTATTTAAATCTTTAAAAGAATAATATTTTTTTTATTACCACACTATCAGTATATGTCTCTCCACTGTTGGATATACCATAGTCACAGCTTATGTATCTAAGAGCTAGTTCATTGCTTCACCGCAGCAGCAATAAATACCTATTGCGAGTAAAGCGTCAGGTAGCGCAAGCCCGACTGGCTTTGTTACTTTGTGGCTTTGTGTGTGACGCGCCTGCGTGCGTTGGAGTCGGACTGTTTGTTCAGAGTGCACTAGCTGTTAGGTACGCTGTGGTATAGGTAGTCCTCTTGCAATAATCGCCACCACACAAGATCTTCGGCACTTCTATTCCAGTCACCATCGGCGAACGTTTTCAAGACATCGGTCCACCTGGCCGGACTGTTTACTTTATTATTGCGTCATCCTAAAAATAAAATGTCGGAGCAAGTTTGTACTTAAACATAATTCCGAAACAACCAAACATTAAATTAGAAAATATGATTTTATCAAAATCATTATCAAAATATGAGAAAATATTTTATCATAAATATCAATAAGTCCATATCGATAATAATACTTTGCTTAGATGCCACAATCTATTATGGTACGGATACACATGCTAGTAGAAAAGCATGCTTGCTTGCTATTATTTAGCATACTCAAAAATAGTATGCTATCCAACTGGATATATTTGATTGTAATTTATCATGCTATTTTAAGCATACCATTGAAAAAGCAATGTACTGAATACATTATTTTACGTTACTATTACATTTATTATACATTACTGCTTATTTTACACAAAATACAGTTAAAATGGATATACAGATTGATGTAAACTGTAGTCGAAAATAGTCGACAAGTGTCCCGATGAATCAACATGATACTGCTTGCAACGCATTGCGTTAAGGAGCTTTTGTTTACATAAAAAAAGAAAAGGACAGTTTGGGTATTGGAATTGGATAAGCAGAAAGGAAAAATTTGGAGCAAGTGCTCGTTCACTTGTAGAAACGCGGCTCATTTTTAACTAACGCACAAGCGTGCGCGCCCTAAATCCACAACTCAAAACTAACATGCTCAACGAGTGAACGCGTTCACAATTACATACGGCGCACTCAAAAATCAACCAGCGGCGTGTGATTTACAGGCATTCTTGGTATGAGTACGCTCTCTCCTAGCAATGTCTCTATATAAATGCTAGTAGATAGCAACTGCTCATTAATAGCATACTTTCGTGCTACTACTGAGCATGTGTATCCGTATCTTTATTACGCAAAGACTCTTAGTCAAAGGGACAAACTGTAAACAACTATTGTATAGGAAAGTACGAGTATTATGCACTAAAATAAAGTTTAAGCGAAGAATAACGTAGGAAACTTAAATATCAAAACCTGTTTATACAAAACCCGATATAAATTTGCAATTCTTCGTCTACTATTCGGAGTTACGGCGGTGTAAGCTGCTTTAAATGCGGGCACTCCGAGGGTTTTTACTACAGTGTAAAAACGGTTTCAGTGCGGAAACTTTGCTTTCACACCCGTAATACGGTGCACGCACACAGATGCAAAGCTAACAAAGCCAGTTTGTGTCCATTTTTATAATTTTAGAACACTGTAAAGTATTGCTCAATTTTCAGCTTAGACTTTTAAAAGAGGGGTGATAATCTTGGGGTATTTATTTTTGGATTAAATTAATGTTGATCAATTGTCTTTTTTGTATAATATACTCGTATATAGCATGTAAAACGTGACGACCAATTGGCTCAGTTGGTAGTGACCGTGCTTGCTGTGCGAAAGGTCCCGGTCGGAAAATCATTTGTTTAAAGACAGGTGTTGCATGTATTATGTTCGACTTTGTATGTGTCTCTGGAACCACGACACGTGGCGTTATTTACTTAATTACTTATTTACTCAAGTGTGGCGTTATTTACATAATGTAACGAGCAAGATTTTGTTGAAAGTTTTATTTATTGTTCACTTTTCTTATTCTGTCCATCGAGGTATACCTGTTATGTTCGTATAAGATTTATGTATACGTATATAGTAATATGTTACTTGAGACACATATCTTTGTAATGAGATTTTATACTGGGTATGTATTTTTACTATGATGTCAGCGGTAGCAGGTGAACTGAAAGTTTACTGCGGACTTTAGAATAATAACTGTCGTATGAATGAGATGCTACAAATACCTTGTCTATTTTGTTTACATTATCGTTGTTTTTTAAATAAGATCTCTAACGGGAGGTATACAGTACATACTAATTACTTAAAACTAAGAAATGTATAAACAACAAAGTGTCCTCTCAATTAGAGTAGATCACAACACGCATAAATGAAAAATTAACAACACTGCAACTACAACAAAAGTGTACAAATTGATTACTGTGACTATTGTTAGTACAAGTTTTGACAAGAAAAACGACAATGATTAGATATTATGCCTTCGGGCGACAATTGTAGAATTATGTGTTGATAAGGAAACGGAATGAGTAGGAAAATTAAAAATAGTCAAACCTGTCATGAAGTGAGTCAAAATTATGCTAATATTCTTTCCTTTATCATGGGGAAAAAGAAATAAAACGAGGAATTAGTCTGTTACAAAAACTTTTTATAGAGCAATGACTAATAAAATAAAATGTTGTAATTTAAAGAATTTATTACATAAGTAGTATTACTAAGACAGACTGAATTACTTATTATAAAAATTGTATTGAATTGAAATTCATACTTACTTTTTTTGGAAAATAATAATATGTACCATAATATTTATTTATTGTCTTTGTTTGATTTCTATCGCTGTCTTTTTCTCTTATTAATAAATATATAAAAATATTAATCTATGTACCTAAATGTAAAATTGACTTACCAATTTCATTGTACTGCGGGTAGAATTGTATAATCGTATTATATTATTTTACAGCACTGTATTTATCATGTGTCAATTTGTACGCCTCACGGCAGAACTTGGTTCACGAATAAATGAATTTCTATTTGAACATTTTCGACTCATCATTTACCTAATGATGTTTCAAACACAGTGTATCAAATTTCGTGACTGCTCTGCTCGTTTCTTAATACTAAATTATTTTTTGATTATATGTAAAAGTCTTTTTTAAATATAGAATATTTAATATTTACTCTAGAATACAAATATAGTATTTCAATTTAAAACGAAAACTTTACTTACGAGTATTTTATGATTTTCACTAAATATAATACACTATACATAGCAATTAAACAACTTTGAACGGTTTAAATCGCGTATATTTGACATTATTTATATGCCGACGTTTCGAACACTTTGCAGTGGACGTGGTCACGGGGTGACTAATTGATTTTATTTGTCCGTTTCTTTATTCCCTCGCAGAGCTTAAACGGAGTGACGGATTTGAATGCACGAAATGTCATTACATTCGCCTTGATGTTATGAGTGCTACTGGCGTATTTGATTTCTTGACAAGTGAAAATGGCGGATTTTATGTGGCACAATGTTTGCTTATTTTTTTTTTTATGAAACTCATCGAGTGGGATATCAAATTACAGGCGATTCCGAAAATATATATAATACTAGTATTACAATCGACTTCTCGCACGAAATTAAACATAACTTATATCAATGTAGTACTTACTGTACGTTGATTGAATAACATAATTAAATAAAATATCAACGATCATCATTTTGTAATCTATAAACATTTAATATTTTTTATATGTGAAATTTAAAAAAAGAATGAATTATTCAAATCGGGATAATTTTGATCGGTTCCGAGATAAAAAAAGTGTAATGCTCTTCCACTATTTATGAGTCTTGTTTTTTGAATTAAAGAATGATTATTATTTATAACTATGGGTGTATGATTATTTTTGGGTGTATGGGGTCCCAACCTACATCTCTGGGACCCAAGCCAACCTCACCGGCTCGTGGTGCACCCTGCCGACCAACGAACGAGGCTCTGGCGACCCGCCACCACGCACTGGACCAGCGCGGCGGGTTACGGTCCACCCCCCCCCCCCCCCCCCTATGGCAGAAAAAGTAAAACGGCCCCAAGTTCCCGGCGGCTCCAGTCGCAACACCGGCGTGGACGACGGGCGCTGGTCGAGCGCTGGAGCCAGGGGTGCTAAGAATCTCCGGGCGGGATTCCACCGTCAAACGACCAGGGCTTTTAATACGGATTACCGACGTAGGTTGTCACTGGTGACTTACAACACGCGCACTTTGAGGACAGACGAGAAGATCGCTGAGCTGGAAGAGGAGATAGGCAAGTTGCACTGGGATATATTGGGGTTATCAGAAATCCGAAGAGAGGGGGAGGACACGATAACCCTGAAGTCCGGCAACTTGTTCTATTACCGGGAGGGCGACCAGCAGTCCCAAGGTGGTGTCGGGTTTATCGTCCACAAGTCCCTCGTAAATAATGTTGTAGCCATCACGAGTGTGTCGAGCAGGGTCGCGTACCTTATACTCAGAATATCCAAGAGATATTCGTTGAAGGTCATACAGGTCTACGCACCGACCTCGGCACACCCGGATAACGAAGTGGAAGCAATGTATGAGGACATTAGTAGAGCCATACATGCTTCGAAAACACACTACAATATTGTTATGGGGGATTTCAATGCGAAACTGGGCAAAAGAGGCGACGATGAGTTGAGAGTGGGGCAATTTGGATGTGGGCACCGGAACCAGAGGGGCCAGAGGCTGGCCGACTTTCTTGAGAAAGAGGGACTCTTTATGATGAACTCTTTCTTCAAGAAGCCGCCTCATAGGAAGTGGACCTGGATGAGCCCCGACGGTTCCGTTAAAAATGAGATAGACTTCATTATGGCCACAAAGAGACAAATATTCAATGATGTCTCCGTGATCCACAGGGTGAAAACCGGTAGTGATCACCGAATGGTTAGAGGCACATTGAATATAAACGTCAAGTTGGAAAGGTCCCGCCTGATGAAGTCTACGCTCCGACCTACTGCTGCCCACATACAGAATCCCGAAAGCTTTCAGCTTGAACTGTCAAATCGCTTCGATTGCCTAGAGGATTGCGTTGCAGTGGACGATATCAACAACAGGTTGGTAGAAACTGTCCATACGGTGGGGTCTAAATTCTTCAGACATCGTCGAAGAGATGGACCCCAAAAGCTCACCGACCACACCCTCGACCTCTTGGCGGAACGACGTTCGATGACACTGCAGACTCCTGATGACGCGGAAGCATATCGGCAGCTCAATAGACGGATTCACCAGTCCTTGCGTCACGACATCCGTCTCTTCAATACTAATCGTATTAAGGAGACGATAGAGCGGAATAAAGGCTCCAAAGTGTTCGCAAGAGACTTATCTATTGGGCAGAGCCAGTTGACGAAGCTGAAGAGGGAGGACGGCAGTGTCACTTCCGACAAACAAGAGGTACTGAGGGAGATCGAGAAGTTCTATGGACAGTTGTATACCTCGGTCGCTAAACCTGTTGGCAACTTGGCCAAAGACCCAAGAGCCAAGTTGACCCGACACTATACCGAAGACATCCCGGACATCAGCCTGTACGAGATTAGGATAGCCCTCAAACAGCTTAGAAACAACAAGGCGCCGGGTGAGGACGGAATCACTTCAGAGCTTCTGAAAGCGGGTGGAACACCGGTACTGAAAGTCCTTCAGAAGCTCTTTAATTCCGTCTTGCTCGAAGGTATTACGCCGGAGGCATGGAACAGAAGCGTGGTGGTGCTCTTCTTCAAGAAAGGTGACAAGACCTTGTTGAAGAACTATAGGCCCATCTCGCTTCTGAGCCATGTTTATAAGCTGTTTTCGAGGGTTATCACGAATCGTCTCGACCGCAGGTTTGATGACTTCCAGCCTCCCGAACAAGCCGGTTTCCGAAAAGGCTATAGTACCATAGACCACATCCATACGCTGCGGCAAGTTATACAGAAGACCGAGGAGTATAACTTGCCATTATGCTTAGCGTTTGTGGACTATGAGAAAGCCTTTGATTCGATCGAGACTTGGGCAGTGCTACAGTCCCTCCAGCGGTGCCATATTGACTATCGGTATATCGAAGTGTTGAAGTGTTTGTATAACAACGCCACCATGTCAGTCCGAGTACAGGAAGGGAGCACGGAGCCGATTCCATTGCAGAGGGGTGTGAGACAAGGAGATGTGATCTCTCCGAAGCTCTTCACCAATGCGATGGAAGACGCTTTCAAGCTCCTGGAATGGAAAGGACTCGGCATCAACGTTGATGGCGAATGCATCACTCACCTTCGATTTGCCGACGATATCGTGGTCATGGCAGAATCGCTGGAGGATCTTAGCATAATGCTCGGAGACCTCAATCGAGTTTCCCAACAGGTGGGCCTTAAAATGAACATGGACAAGACGAAAATCATGTCGAATGTCCATGTCGTGCCCACCCCAGTTTCAGTTGGGAGCTCGATTCTCGAAGTTGTTGACGAGTACGTCTACCTAGGCCAAACGGTCCAACTAGGTAGGTCCAACTTCGAGAAAGAGGTCAATCGACGAATCCAACTCGGCTGGGCAGCGTTCGGGAAGCTACGCAGCGTCTTCTCGTCCAATATACCTCAGTGCTTGAAGACGAAGGTCTTCGACCAGTGTGTGTTGCCAGTGATGACCTACGGCACCGAGACGTGGTCTCTGACTATGGGCCTCATAAATAAGCTCACTGTCGCACAGCGAGCTATGGAGAGGGCTATGCTCGGGGTTTCCCTACGTGATCGAATCAGGAATGAGGAGATCCGTAGACGAACTAAAGTCACCGACATAGCCTCTCGGGTTAGCAAGCTGAAGTGGCAGTGGGCAGGGCACATAGCTCGAAGAACCGATGGCCGATGGGGCAGAAGGGTTCTCGAATGGAGACCACGTACCGGCGGACGAAGCCGAGGACGTCCATCTGCTAGATGGACAGACGACCTCATAAAAGTTGCGGGCACCCGCTGGATGCAGGTCGCTGCCGATAGGTCTAAATGGCGGACAATGGGGGAGGCCTATGTCCAGCAGTGGACGTCTAAAGGCTGAGATGATGATGATGATTATTTATAACATTGAAAACATAAAAATGGGCAGAAATATTAAAGGTCTAGCATTTCGTAATCGTTGCTAAGCTCTTCGGACTCCGTTAGAATGCGCAGAGTCGTGCTGAAGTGGTTCTGGAAGCAGCTTAGATACTTTGTTTAAAGCTCTTGTAGTTATTTGAGACAGTGATGGGAATTACCTACTTGTTTAGGTGTGCGCTGTAACTAAGGGCGAAACTCGCGGGGTGAACGAGCTTTCGACAAATTGAGTAGAAATCATTATAATATAAAATTATATAATGTATTTTATTAGATTTTACTGATTTATAACTAATACAAAAGAGTATTTACTATTTTTCTTATAATTTGTGAGTTCATGTAAATGAAACAAGATTATATATCATTCGTTACGTAGGATGACAATAACAGGTTGTGTTACACTGTGGCAAGCCTTGCAGATTGTCAACAACACTTGCTTCCTTAATAAAGTGTTTCGGGCCATATAATTTACTACGCGGGCCCAGTATGAAATAATTCATATTACGTCTTAGTTGATTTTTCAGTTCTCAGGCACACGGGTTAAACTTGATTAAGAGATACCAATAAAAAGATTGTTACAATACAACAACTGCTCCACGACTGTGGCTGCATTTAATTAACAATTGTACAGATGAAGGTGAATAAAACATAAGGGGCGCCGTTGACACGGTTACCCATGATCTGTGTGGGAGAGAGAAAAACAGATTCTTACTTTTTCAGCGGAGGTAGATAAATAAAAACCAGGGATTATGCTGTATTTACGGGAATACTTGCAAAGGTTGCTTTGGACTTTGGTACTTACGAATAGTTCCCACGATATATGTGGCACATGGCGAATTAAAAAAAAACCGTCGTGATCCGCTATTCTCAGTTTCATAATTGGTTATACATATTTTAATATATTTCTTAGTATACACTAGCGGTGTCCGCGATATCGTGCGCGTAGACGCATAACTTGATTCCCGTGGGAAATCTATAATGGATCTGATAAAAATATTAAAGATACTACGATATAAGTATGCGTATTTTTCACTGCAAAAACTTTTTTCAAAAATATTTCATGTACACGGCTCTGTTGCGATTTTATTATATGTATAGATATAAGTATTATTATACCTGACGCGACTTCACGCGCTGGTGAATGACGGAGAAGGTGCTCTAGGAGAACGAAAATCTTTTTCTCATTATGACGTGCTGTACCTATATCTATAATTCGCTTCATAAAAAAATATGTGTTCCGTAACTGAATATGATTGTCACTTTCGATATTTGGCGACAGTTCCTCATCAGATGAGGAAATAAAGCGTTAGAGGAAGTTTACTTGGTTAACCTAGATAATCAATTTCCTTCTAGACATGTATATAAAAGTTATGTGTATATGTAGATACAACTGAAAATCGGCGTCGCAGTTAATACGAAGATTAATGCTGTTTTTCATTGTTTTCTTTATTACATAATCAATTAATTTATTATTTCTATAAGGATTGTATTTACGAGCAGAAGAAATAATAATTCGCGATCAGCAAAACCATTCTATTTTTGAATAACTAAAGAAAATAATTTTAAATTATTAAGAATGCCATCACCATGTCTATATCTTTAGTCAATAGAGAATCCAAACATAACCCACCGTTAGATTGTTACCATCGATTTGCTGCCCTTTCAGTATTTTCTGCAGCTCATTTACTTATTTCTCTTTAGATATTGACTTATTGTCTGACTATCCTACTGTAGTGCGAACACGCGTACATTTAGAAGTTGTAAACTTTATCGTATTTCACACGCGAGGAAAATTGTTGTGGATTTTCGAAAACGTTAGGACGTTGTGTTTCGAAGTTTGACTGACAGCATCAAATGGTATCATGCGTACACACACAGTGAGCCGGCGAGCTGACCTTAATTTTATTCAATTTGTAACTTCCGAACCCAAAACTTTGGTGATGCATGACTCCGAGTGTAATTTGACTTTTATTGCTTTTACTCTCACCCATGTTTGGTAAGGGGTCGTTTTGTGGGAACATTGAAAAAAAAAAAGGATATTTTGAGGATAATATTATCATGTGTGTGTTTGTACGGTAATAGATTTGCATGTTGTTAAGTCATGAATTTTCTATATTATGTTCTAAAAATAAGGGCGATCATAGCCTAGGGATATCTATTCTCGACTCGCAATCGTGAGGTCGTGAGTTCAAATCTTCGGTCCGAACCACTTAGCTTCTACATAAGTACGGTTTAAAAAAATAGATATTAGC